>CM048926.1:14365612-15565612 GCA_026686955.1 Epinephelus cyanopodus | reverse complement strand
GCCTCCAAGCTCACAGCATTAACAGTAGTTCCCTCTCTTATTCTACCTTCTGCCTCTATCAATTCTTTATTCCCTCCGTATCTTCCCCTCCCTCTCACAACAGCTTGTTCAAGGTTCAGGTGTTGAACAGTGGAGGTGACTCGTCAAACACAGATGACCTCAGAAGCAGCGGCAGCAGCAGCCAGACAGCATCCAGACCTCAAACTTTTCTCAGTCCGGTTACCATGGCGACAGTGCCTCCTCCTCCTCAGCCGCCACGGGCGACAGTTAGCCAGGCAGCTCCTCCTTTCTCCCCCAAGCCCCCCTTCCCGCCCCCTCCTCTGGGCTCATCTGCAGCGAGTGGCCAACCCCCGCAGCAGGCGGCACATGCTGAGATGCAGGACAAGGGCACAAAGAGAGCCTTCGTTCCGCCCATGACGCCTCAGCCACTTCGCATAGAAGGTGCTGCACTGCATTGACACAGTCACAGACAGGCGCTGTGCTCACAGGCTATGACTGGTTTACCAAATAGCACTCATATAGCCTCTGTAACGTAGTGCAGTTAATGAGCGTGCCCATGTCTAGCCATGGCAGCAGCTGCCACATTGTGTTTGGGTGTGATGAGGTGAAATGAGGTGAGCTCCCCTCATTGACCGTTCCATTGTAATGCAACATGCTGGTCACTAGGTGGTGGATTGTGAAACATTAGAAGCAGTAGACAGTAACAGTAGAACCCTTTGTGACCACATGTAGTCTACAAACATTACTGCAGCTTTACATTCACAACAAAATCAAACCTCTTGATTTTATACCTTACAAATGTGTTAAACATTTCATATCAGCATCAAGGTGGAATGAGTGGAATCACTTAGAGTATGACTAAAAGTGAAAGAATTTTTTTGTGTTTTCATTGTGCACATTTTAGGTACCTCTGGGTCTGGAGTTTTGCGGCCAGTTTCTGAAATCCGTATCCTTTTTTTGTTGTTGTGTAACTCAACACAATTTGAAATTGTCAGACAGTATGTGAACTGTGCCAGAAGCCTGGAATGCAATAACACAAGTACTGTGGTTTGATTTCCTGAATCATGCTAACACAGCAGCTAAGTTCAGATCCGTTTTCAACGAGTTCCCCTTTTTCAACTACGTTCAATCCAAAGCACTCGATGATGTAAGCATTATTTGGAAGCCTTTATAAACAGAGTGCTGAGGATTATAATTAACATGTCTTGTTAGAACCTGTGAGATGTGAACTGTGACTGCCTCACCTGGAGTTATGTTTGTTCACAGGTTCTTTACACGGGTAAGAACTTTGTGGCATGTGCTCCGACTGGATCTGGAAAAACAGTGCTGTTTGAGCTGGCCATCATTCGTCTACTAATGGAGACCTCAGAGCCCTGGAGAGATGTCAAAGCTGTCTATAGTGAGCATAGACCCTATTAATACACAAAATAAGCTCCACGCTGAGTAGATTTGGCCTATTCATAAGATATATTGCATTTAATCTAAAAAGTTGTACTTTCCGGTCTCAGTATTGCAGAAAATGATTCCTACGCAGAAAGATAATAATTACTCAAACTGTTATACCTTCTTAACACCTGAAGGGACAGTTCATCCCAAAATCAAAAGCAATATCGGCCATAAAGATGTCTGACTTCTCCTGAATTTAATAGCACTAGATGGCACTTGGGTTGTGGTGCTCAAAGCATTATACTGGAGAAAAGGCAGACATCTCTACGGCCGATATCTCCAACACTCATCAACTCACCAAAACAGTCTGGATTAATAAGTAGCACTTCAGGAAAGGTAAAAATATGTTTTTTCAGGGGTGTCCAGTAGCTCACCTGGTAGAGCAGACGCCCCCATGTACCAAGGCTGTGTCCTTGTTGCAGCAGCCTGGGTTTGATTCATGCCTGCGGCCTTCATCCCCTCCCTCTCTCCCTCTTTCACACTTAATCTGTCCTGTCAAATGAAAGCAAAAACCCAACAAATAATCTTAAAAAAAATGTTTTTGGTTGAACTGTCTCATTAAGAATTGATAAAATGAACAGATGATATTTTTTTTCTTCCTTTATAACTGGTTGAAAACACAAAATACAGATCTGGTGTTGCTTAACTGTTCATACATGCTGCCAATTTGAAAAAGCTTGTGCTGTATCAAAGTTCAGACAGGAGGAGGAAATCCTATACCCGATGAAATTCAGCTTAGTCAAAGTCATTAAAGAGCAACAATGTTTTAACACGATACACCTGACTAATTATACGCTGGAGCTTTGAATATGTGTATCGTTCCCAGAGTGTTTTCATTTTTGATTCAGTTATAGATTTGGGGTATTTCTAAGGTACAAAGAACTGCTTTGAAAAAAGATTCACTGTTTGTTCTTGCCAGTGGCCCCTATCAAAGCTCTCTGCAGTCAGTGCTTTGAAAGCTGGAAGAAGAAGTTTGGTCCCCTGGGACTGAGCTGCAAGGAGCTGACGGGTGACACAGAGATTGATGACTTCTTTGAGATTCAGGACTCCCACATCATCCTGACCACTCCTGTGTGTGACTCTATACTGCCCCTCCATTAACGTATGCAATCTGTAGTTACATTTGAATATGTGATTTTGTGTTTAATTTTTTTTACAGGAAAAATGGGACAGCATGACAAGAAAATGGAAGGACAACTGTCTGTTGCAGCTTGTCAGGCTCTTCCTCATCGATGAGGTCCGATGTTTTGTTCACAGGCCCTTTGTTTAGTGTTTATAGTGTCTCATAATCTGTCTGCATAATGTTGGATACTCACACTGCCAGAAGATACACAGTTTACAGTGGGTTTTATTTTGCCACATTGTGTGATGGCACATCATTATCCTCTGCTCTCAGCACTTTATTTCACTTAAGGTTAGCCATTAAAAAATTATAGTACATGATGTTCAAGGCCGGTTATTATGAAAGTGCATTTAACTGCTCCATGTAGTTCTTCCACACTGTGATGGAAGCAATGATAAAAGTATAGTTGCACTGAATTTGGGTTTTTATGTTTGAGAGCTTCTATATGGGTTTTCGAATGATGCTTTGCATGTCTATTTATACATGATCACCCTAAAAAGAAAATTAAATATCCTCAAAGAAGTTCCTCAATTTTAATGAAGTGATTCATCAAATCAAAGGAGTCTTTTTTTTTAAATTAACCATCTTTAATGAATATAATGCATTAGTTTTTGTCAACATAAATACCCCCTTGTTAACACAGGTGTGTGCCTCCCTTTGTGTTCAGCGAGCAGGAGAGCACAGTTTTTTACTTCAGGAAAATGTCTTTGAAAGGCTAAATTTCGATAACTCAAAAGATAACTCTTTTTTTGTCTGTATATCAATATCTGTGTTGAGCCCTTAAAGATGTTTCTAAAGCCAACTGTAAGGTGACACATTTCATTCTTCCAGGTGCATGTGGTGAAGGACGTGACCCGCGGTGCCACGCTGGAGGTTGTGGTGAGCAGGATGAAGGCCGTACATGCCTACAGAACAGCACAGAATCCAGAGACAGACCTCTCCATGAGGTTCGTGGCTGTATCAGCCACCATACCCAACATCTCTGATGTAAGTGGCTGAGGGAGAGAGTCAGTGATCTTTCAGAGTGATATAATTCATAGATAAATTGGTAATTTGGAGTCCTAGTTTTGTGATTAAAGGTATACTATGCAGGCATTGTTGATTACTGTTTGTAAACCGAGTCGCCAGCAAAAATGAAAGTGAAAGCCAACTCCAGATTGGTGTTGTGCTTCGCTATATTTGTGGGGGTTTTTTTGGGCAAAATGTCTGCGATTTCGTAGCTTCCTTTTGGATGTGTGTGCTTACAGTTGGGTACCTGGTTGCTACCCTTTTATAAAGTCCTGCCCTCACCTGTATGCTGTGTCCAGGAAAGCCTGAATACAATAACATAAGATAATAAGAAAACACAGGCAGAAGGCAGAGTCTCTGCCAATAAATACACTTCCCTTACACTTGTAGTGGGTCATAAGTGATGATTAAAAGGCTTTTTTTTAGTATGAGTTTGTGACAAATTAAGAAAGGCACCCTACTGACTTGCTTCCCTGTAATGCACAGACATAATTCTGTGCTTGCTCTGTATCGCTAGTTTAAATCAGTAATCGGATCATTGTTTTGTCTGCTGCGTTATTAGATAGCAGACTGGCTGTGTAATGAGAGCGGTCCAGCCACATATCTGAACATGGACGAGAGCCATCGTCCAGTGAAGCTGAGGAAAGTGGTGCTGGGATTCCCCTGCAGCCCGAACCAAACAGAGTTCAAGTTTGACCTGTCGCTCAACTACAAGATGGCCAACATCATACAAACATACTCTGACCAGAAACCTGCACTAGTGGTGGGTGAGGGATGTGGGCCAATTTGTGTGTTTGCTTTCCTTCTTGATTTTTGCATGTCATGGAATAAGACTGTAAGGTTATGAAGAGTTAATGAGGATGGTGGGATTCTGTTTTTTCATGGTCAAATAATTTATGTTATTTTGTAGTTTTGCTCTACAAGGAAAGGAGTCCAACAGTCAGCCACAGTTCTGGCCAAGGATGCTCGTTTCATCATGAGCGTTGAGCACAAGCAAAGGTACGTTTCCTACATGTTCTCACATGTGCAACTAATCATCAAATCATTTTATGTTGAGTTAAGTTAATCTCACGGAAGGCTTGAACTCGACTCTTTGTTACTTTTTTATCTATTTAGGTTGATGAGATATGCAAACGCTATTATGGATTCAAAACTGAAAGGTGAGTCCCTTTTTGAAGCCTACAGACACAGACCCAGCAAGAAGTACATGTTGATTTCTGGCTCTAAAACTGTGGAATTATTTGGTGTTATGTTTGTGGTTCAGATCTGGTGATGTTGGGAGTTGGTTACCACCATGCAGGAGTTGACATGTCTGACAGGAAGCTGATAGAAGAGGCCTTCACTCTGGGAGACCTGCCTGTCCTCTGTGAGACTTTGTTACTATCAGTTTTATCCTGTGCTGTAAATGGATATGTGACTATATGAGTGTGCAACAAGATCCTGTGTTTTTATTTTCTTTGTAACGCTGCAGACATAATCAGGAAAAACAAGTGTCACAGGTTACAGCAACTGAGTCGTACGGTATTCCACCCATATCGTGTTGAAACATTGCAAGGGCCCAGCCCAAGCTTTTTAACTGCAGGGTTGTGTCAAAATGCATGTAAATGCATGTTTCATAGAACATAAATTGCAGAGAATATGACTACTAATGACCTATACTGGTAAGTTTTTATGCCAAGAGCAATAAACAGTATTTTCCTTCCCATATTGACTAAACTGATATGCACCAGTTGTAGGAATCTTCGTACAAATAAGTAACAAATAAGATTGATGTTATGGATGTCTTGTTAAAACCTTCTGAGCAACAAAATACAACACACTTTTTCTGTAGTGTGATGAGATAGCAATAAAATAGGCAGACAGCTCAGATAAAGTCAGGATATGCTCTCCGATAGAAGTACATTTTTAGGAAAGACTTTAAACAGAGCCAGTGACCCAGATGGCCTTATATCATTGGGCAGGTCATTCCAGACCCACGGGGCCTGGATTGCAAAAGCTCTGTCCCCTTTGGTCTTTAGCCTGGACTCTGGGACACGCAGAAGACCTCTGCCCGAGGATCTCAAACTGTGCAGAGGTTCATAAGGGACTAACAGGTCTGAAATGTAATCTGGAGTCGTGAAGAGCCTTAAAAGTAATTAATATGATTTTAAAATCAATCCTAAAACAAACAGAGAGCCAATGTATAGAGGCTAAAACTAATGTGATGCGGTCGTTCTTAGTTGCAGGGTTTTTTGATTGAAACAGGGATAAAGGCTGTTGCAATAATCAAGACGTGAAGAGATAAAAGCATGTACAACAGTTTCTGTATCTCTTTAAGTTAAAATAGATGGTATTTAAGCAATGTTTCTGAGGTGATAAAAGCACGATTGCACAAGCTTAGTGACATGACACCATGAGTTCTTGCCACAGGCTTTATGTGTTGTGACAGGTAAACAGTAGATGGCAGTATTTGGTATGTGATATGCTGTGACCCGAAGCTCATGAACACACCAAAGTTGGAATAGCGACCATCTGAGGAGCAGCCAATGCCAGGCTGGCAAAGGTCTCAACTTAATTTGAATATAATGTCATTCAGTGCCGTTGCTACTCTACGTTACAACACGTTATGGATTCATGAGCACTTACATACCCAGAACTAAAACGAGTTTCTTCCCATCACTTGTACAGTTTGAAATCAGATTTTCATTGTATTTCATTGACACTAAATTTGTGTACATGGTCTGATTTTTGACACCCTAGTTACCACCAGGACTCTGGCGATGGGGGTGAATCTGCCAGCTCATCTGGTGGTGATCAAGTCCACCATGCAGTATGTGGCAGGCTCCTGTGAGGAGTACAGCGAGGCCGACTTGCTGCAGATGATAGGCCGAGCTGGAAGACCACAAGTAATGGCAGATAACGACAGAAAACTTTATTTATTGTTATTTCTCTCACTGTACCTCCCTTAGCCCAAGGAGGTAAGAGCTGGCGCACCATCACCAAACAAGGAACAGATGTGATGCATTTGTTTCACTGGTGCTGTCGCATTTTAACACAGGGTGCATCTCTCTTCTTAGATTTTTGAGAGTGTACATTGGACACTGTCATGGAAAGAGCATTTATTTAAATACTTTAAAAGGAGTAAGAAAGATAGCAACAGTTATTTTTATTGAACTAAATAACTTTCGTCCCTTCTCTCTCTAGTTTGACACATCAGCGACTGCAGTGATCATGACCAAGATCCAAACCAAAGACAAGTACTTGACACTCATGAATGGGATGGAAATCATTGAGAGCAGGTATTACAGCTCAGTAACTTGATATTCATCACTCTCTCTTTCTCAGTCTTCCTTTCTTTCAATCTTTCTCTCTCATAGGAGAGATTATACAGTAGTACAGGAGGTAACAGTATACTTCCTTCCCCCAGCTTACACAGTCACCTGGTGGAGCACCTGAATGCTGAGATTGTTCTCCAAACCATCAGCGATGTCAACATGGCTCTGGACTGGATACGCTCCACCTTCCTCTACATCAGAGCCCTCAAGAACCCCACACACTATGGTCAGAGCTCAAGCACACAGAATGTGATCTGTATCAGAATGAGTGTCCAGATTCTTTGTCATGACTGAATGTAAAACCAGTGAGTGTAATGTGCCTCAATTCCAATTTCAGGTTTCTCTGCCGACTTAGACAGATATGGAATCGAAGCAAAATTGCAAGGTGGGCTACATCTGTTTTTGCTCTATTTGAAGCCACTAAAGTAGCAGGAAGAAACTTGATAAAAGGGATAGTTCAGAGTTTTGGAAGTAGGGTTGTAGGAGGTACTTATTCCTACAGCAGGTGCTGGTTGGCATGCTCCCAGTTTGTATAAGTAGAATCGCTCCATGGAAGCTAAGCAGTGTACAGCTGTGGACAGGAGCAGCAACAAAATGTATTTTAACCACCAGAAAAAAATCATTATCAGTTTAAGTGTAGTCTGCATTTAGAATATTTCTTATCACTTTACCTTGCCGTCAGCCTTCCCTGACAGGGGCCTAAGTTGTTACTTATGCTCTCTTCATTCAGACTCTGTGGACGTTAACATGAATTATTCCTCACAGAACACAGGAGCTGCTGGTCTACCTCTGCCTCCATCAGTTTGTTTTCTGTTATTGTGTGACTTTGGTGAATCCGAACTAACCATTTAAACACCAAAATAACACAATAAGACAAACAAACTCACGGATTGAGGCAGCGGTAGACTAGCTGCTCCCTTGTTTTGCGTTCTGTTTTTGTCAAATGACTCTGGTGGCCTTGAAGAGAGCATAGATAGCAGTTTCAGTTCCCAGTTGGAAAGGGTTGTCTGATGGCCAGTATTCTAAATATGGTGTACACTCAAACCTTTATAGATTATTTTTAGGTGACTAGAATTCATTTTGCTGCTGTCTCCATCCACAGCAGAACATTGCTAGTAGTACTCCTTCTCTGCTTCTCCTAATTCGGGACTGCCGACTGCCATCTACTGTAGGTAATACACTCACTATTTATAATAAGTACCTCAGCCCCACTTCAAAAAATCCAAACTATACTGTCCTACTCTGACTTTTTTTCGAGCACATCACAACAGTAGTTTAAGGTGATTGCTGTTTCTCCTCTCACAGAGCTGTGTCTGAAGAACCTCAACTCTCTGTCCTCCATTGGTCTGATCAACATGGATGAGGACATCAACATCAAACCAACAGGTTGAGACGAAATTAGTTTAAATGGTGGCGGATGACATCTGCATCTTTACCTACACTCTTCTTTTTCACTTGTGCCTTACAATTTTTTTTTGTTCCTGGCAGAGGGGGGCAGGTTGATGGCTAGGTACTGTGTTGCCTTCGACACCATGAAACAGTTCAGCAAAGTGGATGGGACCGAGAACCTGTCAGACCTGGTAGGTTTCCTGATAAGACTGCATGGCAATGTATTTGATTAAATGCAGGCCCTTTGTGTCACCACATGCATGCAAATGCATGTGGTGACACAAAGGGCCTGTATAAACAATCTATAGCGCATGGTTTAAAGTGAATGGCACAGTGCACTTAGGGCGTGTCAACCTACTCTTTTGTAGTTAAATGGTACATAATCTGGTCGCAAAGTAAGGTGCAAGGAGCAAAGGAGTTTTATTTAGTGCCTTCATTAATCACAGGTGTGTTTTGGGTGTAACTTAAATTTGACCAATCACTGCTATTAACATGGCAGATTCAGCAAATTGGAGAAGCGGGTGGTTTTCTGCTGAGAGTAAAGCAGTAAGAGCAGTAATGTCCCTGCATGTATCGTGGGACATTTAAGCAGCAAAACCTAGATATAAACTTGACAGAGGAAACAGAACTAAACTTTTAGCTTCTGAAATGTCAAGTTAGGCTGCTCCTCTTACGTAAATGTGGTCAGACAGCAGCTCTGCCATGTTCACATTTTAGAGAATGTAGATAACATTTGTTACTTACACAACATCTGCTTTGGCCGTAAAAAAAATTGTCTGTATGAAACAAGCAATGATAGTTGCGCTGTGCAGTGTGCTGCTTTGCGCTGGGTGTAAGATAGGACCGTTTGTGTTGATAGGCTGGTTTCCTGTAAAAGAAAATTATTTATGATTAGAAAATACTGTTCAGATCAGAAGTGGCTGTGCATGTACAGATTGAGTTGCTGTCGAAGAGCAAAGAGTTCAGCGACATCCAGCTGAGAGTGAATGAGAAGAGGCCCCTGAACACCTTGAACAGGGACAAGAACAGGGTCACCATCAGGTCAGGTATTTTTGACTACTGACTTTGCACATTCAGTGTCAAACTTCCTGCTTCTAAATGCATCATGGTAGACATAGACACATACTAATGTAGCTGAGATGTTTCTGTATTTGTCCAGGTTTCCCTTTGAGGGAAAGATCAAAACCAGTGAGATGAAAGTGAACTGGTAGGTTTATTCATTCAGTGTTTTCTCTGTGGAAAAGCAGTGTTGAATAGAAGTAGGAATACTGGTTATGAATTTCATTGCAGAATATGTATGATGGATTTCTTATGGACTGTCCATTACGGACATGCTTCTGTCACCTCATCTGTAGCTTGATTCAGGCCCAGTTGGGGTCCATCTCAATTCCAGAGTTTGGACTGACACAGGACACAGCAAGGATCTTTAGGAACGGGATGCGCATCAGCAAATGTATGTTGGATGAACCAGGGATACCAAATGAAGACAGTGCTCTCTGTTTTATTTTATTCTTTAACTGTTATTGTGTTTTGATCTTTATCAGGCCTCTCAGAGTTTCTGAGTCACCGATCCAAGACCGGTCTCTTGGCTCTGCTCAACTCTCTGATCCTGGCGAAGTGCTTCAGAGCCAGGCTTTGGGAAAACTCGCCCTATGTTTCCAAACAGTTGGAGAAGATAGGTGGATACACACAGCATATTGTAGCATCTTAGGCAAAAAAAAATATAGTCTAACATGAGGACAAGTCTCCACGTTAGGTTCTACATGATGAATTAATTAATACAGTACAGTACAGTAAACATCCTTCCTATCAGATGCATACAATTAAATGAATATCAACATTTGATAATATTACACTGTGTGTTTCAGGCCAGACCCTGTCTACTGCCATGGTGAACGCTGGACTCACCACTTTCAGCAAAATAGAGCAAACGCATGCCAGGGAGATTGAGCTGGTCAGTCTGTGTAAAACACAAAGCATTTGATTTAACCTTTGTCTGAGCTGGATCAGTGGCAATGTAGGCACCAGGCTTTGTTGATTCAACTGTGATCACCATATGTCACAGCTTATGTTAAAGGGACAGTTCACCCCTAATCAAAAATACCTGCTGTTCATGTTGTTGATTTTATTCAGATTCTTAACAGACATCCACCATTTGGCAACCAAATCAGAGAATCTGTCATACATCTCCCAAAGTATGAAGTTACTTTGGAGCAGGTAAAAGATATTGCAATGTTTTATTGTCACAGGCACAAGTATGTTATGATGCTGTATAACAGAGCATTTCACTTTTTGATTTTCTGACTTTTGAGCTATTACTGCAAGTGACACCTCTTTGGATATTTCTGTTATTCTTAATGGTTTGTCTTTAAAGTTGTCTCTATTTGCAGCTTCCGAGGTATAGCTGTGCTACGGCGGAGATCGTGGTGAAAGTGAACCTTAAAAACCAAGCACAGCTGCTGTTGAGGAGAACAGCTCAAGACCAACACTACGTCTCTCTGATCATTGGCAACTCTGACAACTCTGTCGTCTTCCAACAGAAACTCACGTGAGAAAAAGTCCTCTGGCTCCTACCTATTCTGTATTGTCTTTACTTTGTTTTACTTACCCTCTTATTCCATATAATTCTGTCACTAAATCAGAACACAGACCTTTCACTGCAATGTAAAAAAAGACAGAGCCTGGTTTGAGAATATATATATTAATTTTCAGGAGGCATCGTCTTGTTTGTTTTCCAGGGACTCAGTGCTGTTGAAGAATGGAAGCTGGTCGAAGAAGATCGAGGTGGCAAAGGCCTCAAAAGGAGAGGAGATCAGTGTCAATCTCATCAGTTCACAATACGGTAAACCGTGATAATACCTTTGCATTTAACACAGAAATATAGCCACAGTATGTATCATCTATATTATAGAGTTGAACAACAGTTTGTAGAAAGGCCATAGTTTTTTTAAACATTTAGGGGGACACATATTAAGCATCAAACACTTCATTTCCTTCATTGTGGTAAATTTTCGTGCACTGAGTTGTTCCTTCCCTGCATCAATTTATGGTGGACATGTCTCGGTACTTCCTGCTTCAACTGTACATAGTTGCTTCCTCTTCTTTCTGATTTTTTGGCAGATTGCAACCATTGCTTTTGATGCTGCATTCTGCCACCACCTACTTTACCGGAGGCATTATTGCATTTATGAGTTGCGTTCTGCTTCCAGCTGGCTACCTGATGCTGGCGCTGTGTGCACATTGAAATCATGACCAGAAAAAGAAAGTAATTTTCTCTGATTAAAAACGTAACCTCCTCAAAGCTTGTGACAAGCTGAGATGCAGCAGTGAAACTTTGAGTTCCTCCGGCTACTTTGTGTAGTCCACTCAAGCAATGAGAAACAGTCAGGCTGCTAGTGATGGAGACAGAAAATGTAGATGGTAATTTGTGTGAGAAATAAAGAAAAAGAAAACAAATCTGATACAATATGATCTGCATGCAGTGATCAAGTAATGTATTTTCTGTTGTAATGTTTGTTTTTTGGCTTTAGACTCTTGGAGTGGACAGCCTATCAGTGCTTTGCAGGGAGTGCATGACTTACTGTACATTTTTACCTGTTCCTCTCCTACAGTCGGCCTGGACATCCAACAGAAGTTCAACGTCTACTTCTCTGGAGCAAGGAGGTTTGGAACTGATAATCCATACAACATGCCATATGATCCTAGTGGACAGAGACTTCAGCAGTCTGCACTGAAACCACAGTCTGCAGATCAGGCTGCAGCTCACAGGGAAAATGACACATCTGATATAGACCAAGGTACGACAGTGCAGCTTTATTTTGTTGGTGCTGAAATATAAACGTGATTATATTCATATAGTATGTTTTCAAAAGTATTTAAGACGTTTTTTTCTATTTCAGATTTAGCCAATAAAAGACAGTGCAACCACTTCTGCAAAAACAAGGATCTCTGTGGCCACGACTGCTGTGAGTGCAATCACTCGTCTTTCACTGTGTGTTTGTGTCTTTGTGTGGTTGTCAAGATTAAAGAGGTCTCCTCTCCACCCTCAAGGTAAAGTAGGTGTAACTGTGGCACGGAAGAGGTCAGCAAATCAAGAATCTGGTTTCTCTTACTATTTGAAAGACCTGAGGAGCAGGTGTGACACACTCACACAGACCCCTGTCAAACGACTCAAGGTGAGAAACAAGCCAGATATGATTTTCGGAGTCTGTTCAAGCCTGCATCATGTACTCTGTAACACTGCAGCCATCACACAGAAACAGTTGTTTCATTTAAACAAATAAACATGATTCAATTTTCAACAATTGATTTCAACAAATATGAAAAGTCTTTGCCGATTAGACCCCATCGAAATGGTATAATATAAGGAGGGTGATGAAGTCGATTAGTCGAGTAAGGAACACCCTTGGGGTCTAGACGCTGGTGCCGGTAGAGGTGGGGAAGATGAGATGAGAAGAAGTGCTGATGATCTGGATGAGTAGAGGAATGAGACTTTGTTGAACTCGTCCTGGACTCAGGATACGATGGCCGGAGGTGTATGGGATGGAGGAGGGCACGACAGTTCTGCCTAACATCACAGCTGACGGCAGCAGAGGAGAGAGCAGATTTAAAATTTTGCAGTAGCATCCTGATTGGCTGATGGAGATCGTGGCAAAATTTGATTGGTTAACTAGAAGAGTGAACACCCATAGTCAGCTGATGAGAGGAAGCAGTGGGAGGGAGAGAAGTATGCATGGATGAGCACAAAGACACACGCTGAACTTCATTACGCATGAATAGCTGTTATACTGAATATTGCTAAGATATTATAATACTTTAAACATGTATGTGCATTAAAGATGTGCATAAGACATATACCAGAGTCATGTAGACATGCACGTTTAAAAAAGCTTTCAAAAAATATTTTGTTTACCTGTGTACAATATACAGATTAAATACAATATGTGTGTTTTTATACTTAACTAAATATTAAATTTGTGAATAACTTTACATTTGACAAACAATAAAAGTGTATTTCTTGTTTGTCTATAAGTCAATTTAAAGATATTTTTCTGTGTTACTGAGCTGAATAAGTCTCAGTTTGGTGTTCTGTTCATTTTCCTCAGATGAAAATGAGCGAGGACTCTGCGTCTGTCAACATGCACGAGTTTGCTTACAAACCCAAAGAGAGGCTTCCGTCTGTTTCCTGGCATGCACAGTTACACCGGCATTTTACACTTGGCTTTGGTTCATAATTGCAAATAATACAATAAGTCTAATACAACTGCTGCAATTAAAAAAAAGTGATTCAATTGTGTTTCACTGAAATCTGACGGCCTAATGTCTTGTTTTATTTGATGAAGGTATGGAGGAAGTGACTACGAAGCTCCAGTGAGGTCTAACACAGAGACTGTGGATCTGACGGGAGAACACTGTGCTCAGCTGCCAGATGTGGTGCATCTGGATGTTGACAGTGGTAAACAAGTCATGAACACACCACATTGCCCTACATTTAATAATCACATGATCCGTGACTGTGTTTTCCTGTCTCTCATACTCAGATTATGATGACTTTGTGGAGGACAAGCACGGGATGATGGAGGAGTCTGTCCAAACACCTGCTGCGTCACACTCTCACCATCAAAGTATTGTCCAACAGCTCAAACTCATTACGAGACCCATATTACTGCTGGGTTTGCATGTGAAAAGTGAATGGTGAAAAACATGCAAAGCCACCAATTATAGTCTTTAAAAACTCAGGAGTCCTTATAGAGATTCTTTTGTCAGATTAGATCCAAGAAAGGCCAGAGTGCAGTAACCTTTTATGACTTTTATTTTAATCATCTGTGTTCAGGTTCCTCAGTGTGGATGACCCCAGGAATCAGTGTTGGTTTGAGTCAGAACCATAAACTACTTCTAAACCAGATCAATACAACCCACTCAGCCTCTCCCCAGAGGTCTACTGCAATGTCAATCCAGGGTGCTCACCGCGAAAATACTTCTTCCTCACACATACCCTCCGTCAGCTTTGACCTTGGAGATGAATGGGACGACTTTGATGACGAGAACCTGGTGCATGCCAGCGAGACATCAGTGACCACCTCGTGTCCAAGAAATCTTAAGCCTCAAGTCCAGCAATCTGTTGACTACAGCATGCCAGGTAGAGAGAAGTGTGAGTTGTCAGCTTCTCATACATCTCATTAAGACGTCATTGTAACACACACACACACACACACAGTTGTGTTTTAATCATCTTACTTCAGGCACGATTATGAGGGATTATGCCTCACCATTGTCAGATTTTTATAATCTTATGTTTGTTTAGGCTTTGGTGCTACATCTGCACCAGTATTCCACAGTCACTCACAGGTCAGACCTTGTAGCACCGTCAGAACACCACTGAGGTAAACCCAGGCAATTACACACACAATAATCTCCAGTTAAGGTGCAATTGTTTGTGTGAAATATTCAGAATCTCTCACCTGACTGAGGTTTCATATTGTAGTTAATACAGTAAAAACATTTATTGTATTTTTTGTGTTTTAGGTCAATTTCACCAACTGTAAATCCTGAAATCAGAACACTAGGACCCTCAGTGCTCACAGTCAAACCACACAACAGAATCACACTTGACTGGAATAAAAAGGTGTGTGATGTTCTTTTAATTTGTCTTTTTTTTGTTTGTTTTATTCTTATCGATCTTTTCTCTTTTTTAATGAATTTTTAATTTTCTAGTGATTTGATTGAGGTTCATGTGTTGAACACTTGGGCAGAAAGCTGGATTATTCATCAACATGTTCCACGTGGGAAGAAGGCAATGAGCAACGAAAGAAATTACCCCAAATTATTTGCAAGAAATTAGTAAAAATTGAAAACAAGAAAATCAGTTAAAAAAGACAAAGAAAACAACAAAACAAACAAGGAAATGACCTGGGAAAACTACATAAAAATTATAATAAGCCTGCACCATAATTTTAAATATGGTGTATAATAATAATAATTATAAATATAGTTTTTGCCTAGGACTTTCCCTGGTTCTTTTTTTTTTAAATAATCAGTTTTTTGCAATTTGTGGGGCATTTCTTAACAAGTTGCTCGTTGCCTTTTTCCCCCCATGTTTTTGAAAGAGATCACATCAATTAGCTCAGGGTTTAAATATTTAAATACTGGTGACAGGTGTCTTAGTGATGTCACTCCAGGTTTTACAGGGTTAATTGCAAAATGGTTACTAGTTCTAAGGTTAGCCTTAATCAAGGTGCCTGTAAGCGGCTTAACTTTTCGAAAATCTCTCCTGGTGTATGGTCAGTAGCACACATGACACATGTCTCCCTTCCTCATGTTCAGAGACCGAGCATCTTTAGAGAAGAGTTCAAAGTAAAAACACCAGAGAATCTCCCAAAGCAGACTGAGACCCTCGTGTCTCCACTTACCACACGGTTTGATTTCTTCTCAACAATGAGCGTCCCGGCCAACACCAGCTCATCTGTCAACAGAAGGTAGAGGAAGATACAATGACAAGGCTTTTAGTGACTCATTACAATATTCTTTCCTCAGTACATAATGAAAATAATTCTATATAGACTGAAGTGTAATTTTCACCTGATTATCCCCTTCCCTTTCTTTTTAACCTTGTGTATTCAGCACCAGCTACAAAGAAGAGGAGGCTTTCCTTGGGATATTTGATGGTATATTTTAGAGGTGCTACTTGTCCTACTGACAAAAATATGTTGTTAACATAAAGCGTTTTCTTTATGTTTATGTTCATATATTGTTACTGGTGAGCTTTACATGAACCGTTGTTGACTGTTTTAAAGTCATGTTACTATATGTTCATATTATAACTGAAACAAATAGTTTCTAATGTTCTGATTCTAATTGTTAGTAATGTTATTTATTTATGTATTTATTTATGTATTTATTTAACAAATTCTGTGTTTATTGGATGATTCAGTGCAGTCTTTGGGGAGTAAATCAGCTTGTGGTTTAATTAAAACTTTGTGATAGTTGCTAAGTATGTTAGGTGTGTAAATTAGGGCTGCAACTAACAATTCTTTTCAATATTGATTGATCTCCCCATTATTTTCTCAATTAACTGATAGATGGATTTGTCCAAACATGCCCTAAGATGTACACTTCAAATGAATATGTTTTATTTATATGACCGACAGAAACATCCAGAACTAGTCAGTTTATTAAAACACATGACAAAGAAAAGCTGCAAAATTCTCACATTTAAGAAAGTTTGAAACCAGCAAATATTTGCCTTTTCTGCTTAAAACTTTACTCAAATGAATTTCTGATAATTAAAAATAGTTGTCAATTAATTTTCTGTTGATCGACTAATCATTTAATCGACAAATCCTCCAAGCTTTAAAGTAAATAGATGAGAGATCTACCCTTATTGTTTAACTGAACACATTCATCCTTTGGTGGGGCAAGTTAAACATTTATAGCACCTATTCTTCAGGTAATTTCTCAATGGTCATGAAATCAGTTTCATTTATTTAATCTGGTGTTTAAAATCAGCACACAGGAGTTGAAATATGGCTGCATCTGCTTAAAACAGCTATTTTGAAAATGTCAGAAATGGATCCAGCATCCTCAGTAACCTCCAAAACCCCTTTTTTGGGACATATAATGTAAATGCAAATATTAGTGCACTGGGATAGCATAAACAGACATACAAGTATGCAATAACAAGGAGTATCCTGAGACAAAGGGGAAAGTAGCCAAATTAGGTTCTGGGACATGCTACCATTTTAACATATCACACACAACATTTGCATAACTAGTAATAAATGGCATAATCACATATATATATTTCAGCAGCTGCTTGGCCGATTTGGACAGTACTGGAGCAGTGATGGGCCCCCTGAGATCAAACGGCTCCGAGCTGGTGCTGCTTGTTATCACCTTGTCATGCCCCGTGATATAGGCAAACAAGAAATAATAAAGAAAAGGTAGTTTTAAACACGCGAGCTGGACCTGACTCCTGGCCTATAATGTACATTTAGTGATCTAATGTGGATCTAAAGAGCAGGTTTTTAGTTTTACCCCGGAGATCCCTTGATATCGCGAGATGTGTGTGACGTCACTTTTAGCGCGGAGTTTGTTGTTGGCGGAAAAGCTTCCAAGTCTGAACAACAAACTACTTCACAGAGCCGCAGACTGAGTTACAATACTGATATATTTACGTGTTCACCGGTGAAACATTAGCACATGACTGTGCGGTGGTTTCAGGGAATGTTCCTTTAAAGAATTACTGCACTTAAAGACCAACTAAAGCGGTAAGTTTCTTCTTGTTTTATCAGATAAGCTGTGGTTGTTAGCTAGCTTGACAGACGAGCTAACAGTAGCATGCTAGTTGTTGTAATGAGGAAGACAGCAGCGCTTCGATTAGAATAAGCTGTACACATTTCCTATCCATCTGTCAGCAACCAGTCGCTCTGTTATGTGAATACAGCTCTTCGTACACTGTCCACCTCTACATTACTTACCAGTTGGAAACGTTTATAATAAAAATATTTCAATTACCAGCCTCTTAAGTTTCTTCCTTCCTTTCTCTGTCTCAGATGGAGTTGTCTCCTGTCTGCACTGACGGCATCAGCACAGATGGATGTAACGTTATTAAATCCGACAGAAGTCACAGGAGAAGCAAAGTCTCAAGTAAGTTCTTTATGACTTAAAAACACAATCTTTGAGTACAGATGCATTATCATATTATAATGTTATGGTCTAGGGGTAATATTAAATTGAAGAAGCAGTATTTGCAGGTCAATATTTTTGTGTATTTTGCTTTATAATGTAGGTGTCACTTTGTACAAATGTTAAAATAGTGATAGAATAAAGTGAAAGCCTGTGACATAGGCATTTCTGTGAAGCTGTCACTCTCACACCTTTTAGGCGCACAACAATCTGTTGCACATATTTACTGATGTAAGTGATGAGAAAATATGGCATTGGATTCAAAAAGCATGTTTAGATTATTTGCATACACTAATAAAAATACAGTTAAGACATTGTGCAGGAGGGGTTAGAAGCCAAAAATGACTCATGAAGAAGATACCTCCCTTATTAAATAACAACCGTCATACATAAAAAGAAAAAGATAAAAATGAAGATTGCATAATTGAATAAGAGTTCCCACGATAAAGTATTACAGTATTGTCAAAGATGTACAAGATACTTACTTAAATTTACAACTAATTGAGAAAAGTGTTGTGCCTCTATAACAGTGTATTTTTTCCTGTTTTCTTCCAGGGGATGTGGAAATAGATATTGACTTGCTCTACAAAGCCGTCCCTCAGCTGGCAAAGGTTTTCCGCATCATAGACAAAATCGGAGAAGGTACGTACTCCACCTGTGGAGTTTACAAGCATATACTGTTTGCTTAAGAGAAACTCATGTTTAAGATTGTTGATCTCATTTTATTTGTTGGAGAACAAGAGGTGACGTGTTTATGACAAGTGTATCTGTGCACCAGGGACGTTCAGTTCGGTGTATCTGGGTGAGGCTCAGATGCGGGATGGGAGGAGGGAGCTGTTCGCCCTGAAGCACCTCATCCCAACCAGCCATCCTACACGCATCGCTGCTGAGCTTCAATGTCTTACTGTTGCTGGGTGAGTGTTGTGTGTTCATAAAGGGATATACAGGATACTTTACTATGCCCCAGATTGCCAGACAACCTTTTGTAGA
This sequence comes from Epinephelus cyanopodus, assembly GCA_026686955.1. Taxonomy (NCBI): domain Eukaryota; kingdom Metazoa; phylum Chordata; class Actinopteri; order Perciformes; family Serranidae; genus Epinephelus; species Epinephelus cyanopodus. Next base: position 15,546,658 of record CM048926.1, on the reverse strand, counting down.
ACTGACCAGATAATGCAAATTATTTTAGGTGACAATTTAAAATGCATTGATAGATTTTGCTTTATGTATTGTTTCTATAGGACCTTTAAATGACAACTAAATAATAACTGGTTGATATTGGTAATATTAAAAATAATCATAAAGCTGTTCTATTGATCTATTGATTCATGAGGGCTAGTATTGTTTTGACTTTGTGAGTCGGTGTATGTCATGATGCAAATACTTTGCATCAGTGATTTTCAGGATTGAGTTACTTGAGTATCTCGAGGAATCGTTTCAGCTGTACAAGACATCGAAATAAGTTTTGGTGTCTCACCACATCATTTTTTAAATTTCATTTTTTCCCCTTTTGCAGAGGCAGAGAGAGTGTGATGGGGGTGACATACTGCTTCAGAAAGGAGGACCACGTGGTGATTGTCATGCCCTATATGGAGCATCAAGCTATTGTGGTATGTACATTATCAAGCAGTATATGGCTACTGTGTTTCAGTGACATACTGAGTTTTGCCGGGACACTGTCAGTAATGTAATCCTCAAAAATAAATCATTCAGTAGGTACACTGATGTATCTCTTGCTTCTATGTTTGCAGAAATGTCTTTAAAACTTCTGATCTAATAAATGTGTTTATCAGGACATTATTGGCTCATTGAGCTTTGAAGAGGTCCGTCTGTACATCTATCACCTGTTGAAGGCTCTGAGACACATCCACCAGTTTGGTATCATTCATAGAGACATCAAGCCAAACAACTTCCTCTATAACAGGAGCAGCAAAACGTGAGTTGACATTTTATGAGTTAACATATCGCTGCGTAGTTCAGTTTTTTCCCAACTTTAGAAATGCTGTATCAGTAAGCACATAAAGTATCTGTTAATTTCAAATGTTTAAAATGTGTGTGTGTAGGTATGCGCTGGTGGACTTCGGCCTGGCTCAGGGGACGGCAGACACCCAGATTGAGCTGCTGAAGGTGGTGAGGCAGAGGACATCACAGAAAGGTGGCGGGTCCACAGGGAAACAAGACACCACACAGCGGAGTAAACCACAACCTAAACTCCCTCCCAAAACCACCACAGCCTCAACCTCACTACCTCCGAGAACCGCAACCTTGCCACCTTCCTCCTCCTCTTCCTCCACCACCACCACATCCTCCTCAGCCACTCGAAAGGCGGTGGTTAAAAAAGCACGTTCTGTCACCACCACCACCGTCACCACCTCCACCTCTCGCACAAAGCCCACAAAGGTGTCCGCGCCTTCACTGGTGTTTCTGAGTCTTTTCTTTGTCCAGTAAAAGCAGAGTTGTTGATTAGTACAGAGTGGTTTATTTGGGTGTCACTCTCTTGAGTTTAGGTTAAGAAATTCCTGTATGGATATGTTGAAGTATCTCTGGTCATCAGTGCATCTGTTTGTCTTCGTCTCTGTGCAAAAATGTGTTGGCTTTAGCTAAATTCCATGTTTGTTTTCTCTAGGATTTGACAGGACTACGCAAAGTGCCACGGCCTGTGTTTGGAGAGAGGAACCTGAACAGCTGCACTACAGCTCCATCCACCACCAAACAAGCTGCCATTAAGACTGAGTTAAGCAAGGTAGGACTAAGACTAAGAGGTTTCTCTCTTTATCATATCTCAAACCATTCAAGATAAGATAAGATAAGCTTCATTGTCTGTCCCAAACGTGACAGAAATTCTCCTTTGACAAGGCTCAAATTCACATTTAAAACACACAAGGGGACTGAAAAAACGGTATATTAGTGTGCATGTGTCTATTTAATATTGTTGACAAATGAATGAAGGTTATGACAAATTAAGGCCCCTGGGACACAGGCGCTCCCAGCTGACATTACTGTCTTTTGGAGGCTGTAGTGGGCTAAGTTACAAAGCTAGAGTGAAGATATTGCTATCAAATTAAACTAAAAGAATCTATTGGTACCAAACATGTTGTGTGCTTGTAAGGAAGGGGGGGTTAAGTAACACTTCAAAATTAGATCAGGGGGTAGAAGAGGTTAAAAAGATGCTTTTAAAGTTGTATTATGGGTGTTTATGTCTCAATGTAGTCATTGTATTTTTCTTTGTAAAAACTTTGTGTTCAGCTGGTAAAGCCAAGCAAAACAGAGGACCCAGCCAGCCGAAGGTACTCTTCAGCCAGCCGGGGCCCGCTGCCCGTCAGGACCCAGAGCGCCAGTCAGAAACCTCAGAAGGCCGTGCAGCAGGGCCTCACCTGTAACTGCTACATGACCGACCGTGTCTGCAACATCTGCTTGTCCAGGTAACTGAAGAAAGAGGGGAAAAATCGTCATTAAAAGCCAATTTTACGCGTCATTTTTTTTCTAGGATGGCAAAGGCATAACCTGCCTGACTCTTCCTCTTATTGGCTGGTGGTCATCACCTTTGTTGGTTTGGTCGGTTAGGTTTACAAGGAGTTTGGCAGATCATGGCTTCACCATCTTAGGAAAAAAAACCTCACAATTTTTCACACCATATGTAACATAATAAGTCCTTCTTAATGAATGTGAACCATAACCTTCTCTCAATGATTTGTGTGTTGCACTTTTTAAACTGCTGCTTCATGTTGTTTTTAATAAAGGAAGCAGCAGGTGGCACCCAGGGCTGGAACTCCAGGTTTCAGAGCACCAGAAGTCCTCACAAAGTGTCCCAACCAAGGAACAGGTTGGTTCCCCAAACAATGACTATTATATATGATTGACAGCCACACAGATATAATGACGGCTATGTAAAACTGACTGTTAATCTTAAACCTTGACTTTCTTACCCTCTCTATTTGTTACTAATGCAACACTCTCCTGTCTTATCCTCCTGTACTGCAGCCATAGACATCTGGTCAGCTGGTGTGATCCTGCTCTCGCTGCTCAGTGGTCGTTACCCATTCTTCAAAGCCAGCGATGACCTGATCGCCCTCACTCAGATCATGACCATACGAGGCTCCAGAGAGACCATTCAGGCTGCCAAAGCATTTGGTATGTATTAATATTTTAAACTGATCATGCTGCTTCTGTGTAGATATAGTCTGTGTCCGGTCATACAGTAGTAAGATGGCGTGGTGAGGGCGAAAACAGCCTACAGATGCCAGGAAAGTGTTTTTTAAACTCACACAAGGGACACTGTTACATTAAATTCCATGTGTTTCGAGACAGTATAGTGGCGCTGACATTACTAAATGCCATTAACCTATACTTTGACAGTGGTTTCAGGGCTGTTTCTGGTTAAACTAAAAGGATCTCACAAAAATGTCTGTCTCTGTAGGGATCCTTTTATTAGTCTTGTCAGGCACTAATAATAACTATCTGAGCCTGTCAGTGGCAAAAACTAGCACTTATAGTGGATGTAAATTGACGATGCGACCATGCCTTGAGTGTTTACATTGCAAACTGCTGTCGCTCAATACTGGACCAATTCAAAAAATGTTGTTCCCTTTAACTCTGGATTTTTAAATTTATTAAACATGCAGAAGGCCACACCAAAACTCTTAAGCATGGTACTAAATGCTTTGTGTTGTGCCCTCAGCGTAAAAGAATGTGACTTATTGTGGGTGTAACTATTGCGCCAACACAGTTTATCACCGTAAACAGTCACTGTAACAATGCAGGAGAACTGACATCAGCCTCACTGTGATGTATTGAAGACTCTGTGCAGATAATGAACCTGTTTATGGGCTGAACTTCATTCAGGCAAGGCTGTGGTGTGCAGCAGGGAGCTGCCTCGGCAGGACCTCAGGACGCTGTGTGAGACTCTGAGAGGACGAAGGCCATCACCAGACAATGAAGTCACACCGCTTCCCGAGGCCAGCAAAGACTCCACTACCAGCGCCATCAGTCATCACAAAATCCAAGATGATACACCCACACACCGTCCTGCTGAAGGAACATTCAAGCAACACAAACACGAAGCAGGTGAAACTGCTTCATCTCTCCGAAACCACCAGGAACATTCAGGGAACACGGGAACCCCTCACCTCATCAAACAGAGCTCAGAGACAAACTGCAAGATGGAGGAAGATGAGCGGGGCTGGGACAGAGTTCCTGATGAGGCCTACAAGCTGCTGGACCAACTGCTGGACCTGAACCCTGCCACCAGGATCACAGCTGCTCAGGCCTTGCAGCACCCGCTGTTCAAAGACCTGTGAGACCGCACGCTGTAAACGGAACCAGGAGTCTCACGTCAAAACAACTTAGCTTATTCTCTGCAGGAATTATTGGTTACTTGTTGTGATCAGCCTCACCAGTGAAGGTGAAAGACAATTCCAGATGCACATGTTTTGCAACAAGCTTTGTCCACTTAGCATTAATGCTGCATTTCATTTACCCTGGAAGCCGGAGCTGGGAATGACATCACACTCAAGTTGACCGCATTCAAGTCAGGAAACCATATGTTGTACTAGTTGTAACGTGTTACGATGTATTTTGTGCATACAAACACTGTAGCAAAATGTTTACAGACAGAAGTTGGACAGGACTGTGTGTGTGACTGTTTTAATGTGACACAATAAGACAGAGGCGCTAATAAACATATTCAGCATTCACTACTGTTTATGCACAGGGTAGCCATCTTGGATTTTTAGGTTGGGTTTGGTGAGGCTCTGCTGGCTTTTGGAGTCAGAAATACAACTTCATGGAGAATTTGGAAACTTTCACTTCCAGTGCAAATGTAACGCACTGAAAGCTTCACTCTGTCCATGATTTCTGTGGTTTCCTCTTGGATGCCTGCTGCTTACGTTTTGGCACCTGGCTTTTTCCTTTTTATAAAGCTCCGACCTCACCTGTGTGCTGTGCCCAGGAACGTCCCCACCACAGCAGCACAGAGCCTGATAAGTCTGATGTTTTAAGCAACGTGGAGAGAAGTTTACATCCCTGTTTGGTTAAATTACCCGAAAACTACAAACAGATACATCTCTGTGTGGGGAGAAAACATCTCCTCTCAATTTTCTCTCTCCCACTGACCCATTAAATGCTTCATAGATTTTAATATGAGTATCAATTTATGACCGGTTTGAGTTGCTGGTGCACACACCTGCAGTTCATGGCAGCTATGGTACAAAGTACTTTCAAAATGGGCATTTTAAATGGCTCTGGATGTGCACTGTTAGCTATAACGAAGAGACAGGAAGAGTATTGACTTGAGCCAGACTATTGGCTTTTGTGTCGATGGTTGGTCGGTTTTACAGCTGAAGGTACCCGATTTCCTCTGTGGAGACACGGAATCAGCAAGTTACAGCTGCACACTGTCTGGTTATATTGGTTTTTATTTTTACACTCTGTGTGTTTTTACTTCAAAGACCAAAAGAGAAGAATACAAACATAAGGGATCTTGTCACTGCGGGCTGTCTGCTGTAGTGGTTCCCAACTGGTCCAGATTTCTCCTTGGTTATTAGTTCAAGGGCAGCACAGTTTAATATATTCAGCATCATACTTGCGTTTGGCCATGTCTCAAGTTAGTTTGCTGTCTCTGTCAAGTAGCTGTCCGTTAGTCACTCACTCTACAGCAGGAAACAGCTCTTCACTGTGCTTAAGAATAAAATGTGTTTTTTACAAACTTGACATGTTTCAGAGTCACTTGTGGTACATTCAGAATGGACCTGAGACCCACCAGTTGGGAACCGCTGAGCCAGACGGTCAAGTTTTTCATGAAGGAGAAAAACCTTGTGTCTCATACTTTCTTGAGAAATGACGAACATTCTTGTTATTCTGATCTGGGTCCTGTTGAGAGTCTGTATGCTTTACTGTTGTCACTGCCGCCAAATCAGCATATTACTGCCGTATGAAACGACTATTTCTAAAGTATAAAAGGGCTCTTAATATAAAGCTGCATATGAATTCCATCTGTATTTTATAGATTGTGTGTGAATATAGCTGTATGCGAATGTGTATGTTTCAGATGTGTTAATTTATAACACTCTAATGTGGATTTTCTAATAAAGGAAGAAAAGAAAGCAAATGGCTGCCATTTACAGTATATGACATCTGACATAATATGTGGAGTATATGAGGCGCCAACTACCTCAGACTGTGTCCTTGAGGTGGCCACGGGTTGGTTTCCAGCCCGCGGCCCTTTGCTGCATGTCCTCCCACCCCTTCATGCTATAACTGTTCTATCAAATAAAGGTAAAAAGCTCCAGAAATGCACAGTCGACTGTCGTGGTGAAGAGCTGAGCTGGAAGGCAAAGCTTTTGATATACTGGTCCATCTACGTCCCAACCCTCACCTGTGGTCATGAGCTCTGGGTAATGACTGAAAGAAAGATTGCGGATACAAGCGGGGCTCAGCCTTAGAGATAGGGTGAGGAGCTCAGACATCCAGATCCTTCTGGAGTAGAGCCGCTGCTCCTTCATGTCGAAGAGAGTCAGTTGAGGTGGTTCAGGCATCTGATCAGGATGCTTCCCGTTGGAGGTGTCCCCGGCACGTCCCACTGGTAGGAGGCCCCCCTTGAGAGTTTTTTTAAATACACAAATAGTCATGGGTCTTTCAAAGTGCTATAATTTGTATATTTTGTCCATTAATAGAAATGTTCTGTCTTGTATTTTTTTTTGGCTGTGCTGTGTTACAGAAGGCAAGAGAGAGACAACATGGTCAGCCATCACTGTAAAATGGCACAGTCAAGCTTCTGTCCTCTTAATTGTGAGTCTTTTTAAAGCTGGCTGGCTCTCAAAAAATTCTCAGTGTTGTCACCGTAATTAACCATGATCAAACTGTGCCCTGTTGGGTCCTTAAATGTGAGAGTACTGGGCTTGAAAAGTCCTTAAATTTGATGTTTAAGGAATGGGAACAATTAATTTTGACATTTTCATCAAAATGACTCTGGAGGCATATTTCAGAAGCCATATCTGGAATAAACCAAACCGCAACTTCCTGTTTTTGCCACAAAAAAATATCCCACTTAACGGAACAAACCGTACAGCACCTCATTTAACTTGTGTGAACAAGAGTTTTAAATTTTATTACAGAAGCGATACAAATTTTCCAGCTGTTATTTGGATCTTATATAAACACTGTATGCAACATTTTACAGAATCCAGCAGACCTGCTGAAAACAACTTGAAATAATAAAAACAACAACACGAGCAGTGTATGATCTGATAACTGTTTACAATAACGTATCCACAACTGATGCTGCTCATTTTTTTCATGAGCAGTTACAGGCTTCGTTTGGCAATGACGACCTCTGGTAGTAAAACTCAGGATCAGTCTAAAAACTCTCCTTCACCTCGGTGAGTTCCTCTATCCGCACCAACACGCTCTCGATCATGTCAAACGTGTGCAGGGCGGAGTGCAGAGCCTGAAAGGACATTAAAACACAGGTCATCGCTGCTCATTGTTGGCGCTGTGTCAAGATTGTCGTGTGAACATGAAAGCCACTGACCTGAATCTGAGACTCTGCCGTCATGTTCGGCAGCTTCTCACTGCCAACGGACACAGAAAGCATGGACTCCTCTGTGGAAAACAAGTTCATACATTTCTTTTTAAATACCTTTTTACACGCTTCTTCAGAGAAGATTTTCAATCTTTGCCAAATAAAGTAATTTGAGAAAAGTGGGACCGAAATAATCATGCTCGTGTTGGTCTGACCTTTGGCCTTGCCCCTCTTGGTCTCCATGGTGTCATGGAGCTCCCTCTCGTAGTGAGCTCTTGACATGTTTACTCCAACACGTAATGGCTTCAGGAACGAATCTTCTATTTTATACAGCTCTGTCCAGATGCCTGTCTGAGATCAAAACAACAGCAGGAAAACACGATGAACACAATCAGAAACATGTTGGCTGCAGGGATGGAAATTAGTGGCAAATACTGGTAAAACATGCAAATGGCTGCTGGATTGGCTTCACTGACCAGCCACAAAAAAACCCCCAATGGTAATCTACTGAGTAGCTGGAGGATTATCCTTCTGACAACTTGAGATAATGGCCGGTAACTTAATCGCAGAAAAATGAATCAAACTGTCATTTACTGTTACTGAATTTGGACTTCATTCACTGAAAGTGTTCACTGGATCAGATCAACACTCACCTGGTTCTCTGTCACTTTGTCTCTGATGACGAGGTAACGCAGCAGGTTCAGAGACTCCATGATTCTATTTCAAACAATATGAAAAGATGAACTTGATTAAAGAACTTTGACAAAACAATTCTGACTCAATCACGTAAATTTCTGAGAAATAAGCTGGGGTGCTTTCTAAGACTATAAAGTCATAAATTAAATTATTAATGCCTTCAGGCCTTTATGCCAGAAAGTCAAGTGACGCAGTATAAAGATCGTTGAAATAAGTTGAAATAAGGGGGAAGTCGCAGTGGTTTATTTCTTAGACTAAGTTGACATATCGGGCTATAATCAGTCAGTTATTTAAGGGGAAAAATGTTTAACTCTGACACAACTTTCTGAATCCTAAACTGGCTTTTTGTAGCTTTTCATTATGGCAGTAATGCATTTTTACATTTTAGCTTTATTAATCTAACTAAACCTACTTTAGTGATTCATCATGCACATTAACTTTAAATCATGCTGCCTGGAGAAAGGAGCTCACCTTAGCTGTGACATTTTTCTCTATTGACAGACTGGTAATTTATTCATGTACCCTGCCTCTCGCCCTGATGCATGCTGGGATAAGTTCCAGTCCCCTGAGCTTGATGAGGGCCATAGAAAACAGATGGATGAGGTGTGTGTGTGTGTGTGTGTGTGTGTGTGCTGACCTGTCCAGGTACTGCAGGAGGTCGGTCTCTGGGCCGTCTGGCAGGATGAGAACTCTACGCAGCAGAGGCAGCAGCTGAGTTCCCTCAAACCAGGTGTTACTTTTACCTGGCTGGGGACAGACAGACAGATAGACAGACTCATTTAGCTCTTAAATTACTGCATCAAAACGTGAAAAACGTCAACAGAGCAAACAGCCACCAAGAATTAAAAAATATCGTCTCACCTGCAGGGCAGCGTCTATCTGATTCTTGATGTTTTTGATGACGTAGCCTTCGACTCCTGAGTGATTACTTGTTTTCAGCATGTACCTAAAACAACCAGTAAAGGTCAGGACGCTGCAGGCTGGAACAGAGAGAGACAATTCTGAAGGAGAGGTGGAACTTACTGGAAAAAAATGTACTTGGCTCCGGTTTCAAACTTATCGATGCTCAGCTGGAACACCTTCAGACCTCTGGTTCTCTGATGACAGACGCACATTTGTGAAATGTAAAATCATTTCAAAGCTACAATAAATGCAAAAGTAGGAAAAAGTCATGTTAAGTTTATTATCTATGGCATTATGCTTACATAAATACACACTTTAAACCCAGCTGATGTTACTGTCTGTGCTCCTCTTTAATGTCATGCTTTATATACACTCACTGGCCACTTAATTAGGTACACCTTGCTAACACCAGGTTAGACCCCTTTTGCCTTCAGAACTGCATCAATTTTTGGTGTCACATAGTCAACAAGGTGCTGGAAACATTCCTCAGAGATTTTGGTCCATACTGACATGATAGCATCACACAGTTGCTGCAGATTGTTCGGCTCCCGTTCCACCACATCCCAAAGGTGCTCTACTGGATTGACATCTGGTGACTGTGGAGGCCATTGGAGTACAGTGAACTCATTGTCACATTCAAGAAACCAGTCTGAGATGATTTGAGCTTTGTGACATGGTGCGTTATCCTGCTGGAAGTAGCCATCAGAAGATGGTACACTGTGGTCATAAAGGGATGGACACGCTCAGCAGCAATACTCAGGTAGGCTGTGGTGTTAAAACCATGCTCAGCTGGTACTAAGGGGCCCAAAGTGAGCCAAGAAAATCTCCCCCACACCCATTACACCAGCAGCAGCAGCCTGAACTGCTGATACAAGGCAGGATGGATCCATGCTTTCATGTTGTTGACACCAAATTCTGACCCTACCATCTGAATGTGGCAGCAGAAATCCAGACTCATCAGACCAGGCAACGTTTTTCCAATCTTCTATTGTCCAGTTTTGGTGAGCCTGTGTGAACTGTAGCCTCAGTTTCCTGTTGTTAGCTGACAGCAGTGGCACCTGGTGTGGTCTGCTGCTGCTGTAGCCCATCTGCTTCAAGGTTGGACGTGTTGTTGGTTCAGAGATGGTCTTCTGCAGACCTTGGTTGTAACCAGTGGTTATTTGAGTTACTGTTGCCTTTCTATGATCTTGAACCAGTCTGGCCATTCTCCTCTGACCTCTGGCATCAACAAGGCATTTTCACCCAGAGAACTGCTGCTCACTGGATATTTTCTCTTTTCAGGACCATCTTGTAAACCCTAGAGATGGTTGCGTGAAAATCTCAATAGTTCAGTCAGTTAAATAACCTGTCTTCCTCATTCTGGTGCTCAGTTTGAACTTCAGCAGGCCGTCTTGACCATGTCTACATGCTTAAATGCATTGAGATGCTGCCACGTGATTTTTTTTAAAAAGAAAGAAATTGCTGAATTACAAACTGGTGTAAAGACTTACCAAATCATTCCTCGGACACATCGTCATGACCTTCACCAAGTCCTGAAAACAAAAGGTAAAATCAGTGACTACACATCAGTAAAGCTTCACACTGTGAGGATCACAGCAGAGTAAAAGCTGAGCTTCATGTGAATAACTGTGTTCACCTTAGGGACTGTGAGGAAGGCTCTGATCTCCAGCAGATCTGCAGGCAGACTGCCATCCTCCACCCGCACCAGACTCTTCTCATACAGCTCCTATGCATCGGTAAACACACACACACATGTGAGACTAACACAAGATCTAAAGTAAACAGCTACTTATTTTAGACAGTACCTGAGTGCTTCTGCTCTCTTCTGAGAAATGTTTGAAAACCAAAATACAAATCTCTAATTCAATGTTTGAGAGGACTCACCAGTCCTTTCTGAATCCTGGACTCCTCAGTTCTGTCAATAAAATACAAAATGTTAGTTTGGTTTATATCAACCTGGACCCTATTTTCCATGACTTTCATTTAGCTACGAATGGGAACAACACTTTTTAAAACTGCTCCACTATTGAGTGAAACCAAAACAGGCTGCATTATAACCATTTGGGTATTTGCACACTGCCAATGTACATCCATTAAAAGTGCGTGTTTTTGTCACTGACAGGCTCAGATTGTTCTAAGTGTCTGACAATTTATGAAAAGTTTACCGAAAGAGGTTGACCCCTTTGTTAAAGAATAGGATCCTTTTTGTTTAATCAGAAATAGCCCCGACATTGCTATCGCCAAACCCACCAGGCTCCATTTAAATATTTAGCAATTTTATCATCGTAAAACACGCTTCATTCAAAGTCAGCAGAAACATAATTAAATTCACAAAAACCATCTTGGTTCATGTTTCCACTGTTCCAACAATCACCAGCTCTAGTTTGGTTCAAATAAACCCTTAAGTCACGCAGTTTGATGTGAACATATACTGGCTCTTTACACATTAAAATTACAGTTTATTTAAAGGAAATTTGGTGGGTTTGGGTGATATTGATTTTGGTGCTGTTTCCGGTTAAACAAATAGGATCTTACTCTTTAACAAAAAGGTCTATCTCTGTAGGGATACTTTCCATAATGTTGTCAGATACTTATAATCACAGTCTGAGCCTGTCTGTGACAAAAACAAGCACTTTCAATGGACGTACATTGGCAGTGTGCAAACACCCTGAATGGTTATAATGCCGCCTGTTTTGGTTTCGCTCAATATGGGTCTAATTTCAAAATTTGTTGTTCCTATTAGTAGCTAGATGAAAATAATAATCTGAGCCCGTCAGCAGCAAAACAAGCACTTTTAGTGGACATACTTTGACAGTGCATAATTGCCTTGAGTGATTACATAGCAGCCTGTTTCGCAGCTGCCGGCTGCAGCGTTGTCGCTTAATATGGAATCATTTTCAGTCACTTAGACACAAAAACGTGGGAAAAGGTTGAAAAATATGTAGGTAGCCCTTTAAAAGTAAGCTATGTTGAGGGATTCGGATCAAACACACACCAAACATCAACTTGTAGATCCATGTCTGCATTTATTCAGTATGGCATTTGTATATGTGTGGTTAAATGGTGTGTAGGTAGTGGCTATATAAAAAACACTAAATTGCATGATTCATGAATTAGGAACACATGTTTTGTCCATCATTGAATTTAATTTTTTTTCAATCAGTTATAAAAAATTTAGCTCCAATATGCCTTGTAAACTTTGAATTTATATCAGGAAAATGCTCTTACTTACTTTTTCCATTTAAAAGTTTGAGTTTTACACATCAGTGACATACGCTTTATCATTTCAGGTATTAACAGCTGCTTAAAAACTCAATTTGACTGATGAGCAACCAAACAAATGCAGTGTTTTAAGTGTTAATTTATGAAAGCCAACTGACAGCACAACACTGGAACACTACAGATACAGATACAATGACACAGTGTCATGTGCTCACCTGGACAGGAGGAGGCAAATGTGCTCCATGTTACACCGCAGACAGAACACAGGACTGTAAACACAGGCAGAGAGCCAGGATTTAAATTCTGAATATTAAGGTATTCGTACAGTACATGAGTGATTTATGATAATACACACTTTTTACTATCTTACCTAAAAACACTGGGGAATGTATCTGCAGCCAGGTGATGGACGAACACCAGGTGAGCCAGGCTGGCCAAAGACTCTTTAGGGTAACGCACCTCCTCCTCCAGAAAGCCAGGAACCTGTTTTCTCTTCAGCAGAACCTGAGACACAAGACTGGGGACGGACTCTCCGATAGCACTGAGGGTGCTCTGCACAAAACACACACACACACAGATTCATCAGCTACACAATATCTGAAAGGGGAATGTGATAAAATGTGAGTCCAGCATTTACAAATTCTGTATAAGTTCATGTAAATTGTGGTCTGGTCCAATTTGCAGGACCAGTCTCAACATTTATAGTGCAGTTAGAGGGCAGATTATCATGGTGAATGGATTTGCTGTACCAAAATCTCTGTCGCAAAATTCCTGAGGGGAGACACAGCCAGAGTGTCAGGATCCTTGAGTTGTACCTCCAGCAGAGGCTGACTCAGAGTCTTCATACAGCTGCAGGACAGAAAAAAAACACCGGGAGTCAAACCTTGACATCAGTGCTGAGTTAATGCTGCAGATATTTTATATGCAAGTCCGTGTTGTGAATTTCCCACTCACAACTTTAGCAGTTCTGTCCGCAGCTCGTCCTCTTTATCCCTGCCCTGCACACCCGCCAACTTGTTCTCATTTTGTGTCTCACTGCTCAGGAGGTTTTGCCTGGCCTCGCGGACAAAAGGCTTGATGAAGTCTATCAGATCGGTGCAGCATCGACAAAGCGAGAAGACGTCATCCTCCTCTTGCTCCTTGGTGTGAGGTAGAGGCAGTTTGGCAACCTGGTCCAGCACAGAGGACAGGGTCATGCCCAGTGACGACGCCTTACGGCTGCCCAGACACAGCAGCACTGAGAGGAAGACACAGGTGAAATGGCTCTATTTGAGTTGACGTGATTTATGTATACTAGATTTAATATTCAAGAGAATGTTCTTTACCTTTCTGCAGAGGCTTCAACAGCAGATGGAGACTCTCTGCTATGGTGTCAGGGTCGTCCTGCTCCAGCTGCTCCAACAAGCCAATCAGCAGCTCTTTGGGTCTGCAGGCCTGGGAAACCAAAACTGACACTTAAAAGAACAATTTCATCCAACACACAACATGCATCTACACACTGCTAATGTTTCATCTTATATTTTAATCCAGTCTTGTGATTTTGATAAACTGTCGAGCAGACCTGCAGCAGATGGTTGAAAATGGCGAGGCACTGAGAAAGCGTCTCGTCTTCTTTCTTCAGCAGAACCCGGATCAGAGGAGGCAACAGATTCCATCCCATACATCTCACTATGTCCTACAGAAAGAGTGATGGAGTGTTTATGCAGACGTACAACCTGCAACACACTATGTGTTCAATCAGTGGTCAGCTCTGAGTACCTGATTCTTTTCATCCAGGATAATACTGAGGACCTGTGCGCTGTTTCCCTCCTCGATGCAGGTCCGCCCAGAAATTGTGAATACGTCATGGTCCTCGGTGGTGTAACTGTCTTCAGGGAGGGCTTGCTGTGTGACATCGAGACAAATGAAGGAATCAAAAGAGAGAATACACAGACATGTCACCGCAGTGAATTGATGATAAAGTCATTCTTACGGCAAAAATGCCTGTTCCTAGCATCTTAGTGTGACAGTCTGCTGCTTTAAATTATGTCTGTAAGTATTTCTTTAGCGTCATTGTAAATTTTATGTATTTGGAGCGACTGTGGCTCAGAGGTGAAGTGGATCGTCCACTAATTGGAAGCTCAGCGGTTCTATCCCCAGCTCTTGCAGTCTGCATGTCGAAGCATCCTGGAGCAAGATACTGAACCACAAATTGCTCCCGATGGCTGTTCCATCAGTGTGTGAGTGAGATAGCAGGTGGCACCTTGTATGGTAGCCTCGGCCACAAGTGTATGAATGTGACTCGTAGTGTAAAAAGTGCTTTGAGCGGTCAGATGATTAGAAAGGCACTGTACGTTTGGGGTTTTGGACGTTTTAGTTGGACATAAGCAAACTATAGACATCACTTTATGATCTGGGGAATTGTGAATGATACTTTTCTAGATTTACAGTTAATCAAGTCAGTCTAGACGTTAACATTAGTCCCACAGTCTTTGAATCATTATTACAACATAATATAAGTTATTCAAGGCTCTCTTAATATAATATAATATAATATAATATAATATAATATAGCATAGACAGTAGCAATGCAGCACCCTGTAAAATTGTCTTTCACTTATGACTGATATTTTACATCGCTAAACTGATGGAGGTGACTGAGGGTGGTGCTGTGTGAGAAAGTGCAGCTAAAACAGAGCTAAATCTAGTGAAGAGGCATTGCTCACTTTATAACAGGGTGTCTACAGGTATCAGATAGTTAAATTTAATGCTTTTTAAGTCCCACTCAAGACACCTTTAAACCAAATTTAAGACAGATTTTTCGGATTTCGAATTCATGTTTTACTTATTTAAGCATTGCAGGCAAGTAGTATACATGTGGTCTTGTGCAGAGGTCAGTGTTATGTAGGAATATGGTCATTAGAGTGAGTTAAGTCAGTCTACATTTTGCCTACAGGTAAGTAGAGTTGTACCGATGCGGATACCAGTATCGGAAATGCCTCCGATACTGCCTAAAATGCAGAATCGGGTATCGGCGAGTACAGCCTATGACCAATCCGATGCCACATGATGCCTCATGTCATTACACATACGCACGCTACAGGTAAACGAAATGGAAACGGAGCGGAGTTTAAAAAGCATTCTACTGTAGCCTTTAAAATGTTGTTTGTTTTTTTTTTTACCAAATTGTGTGGCTGCACTTAAACCTGTGTCTTGATCTGTGTCAACACTGGATAGTAATAATAATAATAATAATAATAAAAGTTTTATGGCATTCATTCTACTACTATGTATTTATTTCTAAATATTTTACATAGAGTTTTAGGAGTTGTGACATACAACAATTCATATCCCATCCATTTTTATTTTACGCGCTGGTATCGGATCGGTACTCAGTATCGGCAGATACCTAAGCTTCAGGGATTGGAATCGGTATCGGGAAGGAAAAAGTGGTACCGGTACATCTCTACAGGTAAGTGCGAGTATGATGTAAAATTACATTATTATAGTTGTTTAAAGACTTGTAACATTAGAAATGTGGACTTTTACATAGAAAGGCTCCACTCATTTTCACAAAAAGAAATCAAAAGTGGATAAATGAAATAAGATCAAATGTTTGTAGTAGTTAAGACATCACAAATTCAAATTTAAGACTATGTAATGACTTTTAAGGCCTTGTTGTATAAATTTAAGATATTTTAAGACTTTATGAGGATCTGTAGACACTATATAAAAAAATAAGATCATTTGTGTATCTGTGTGAAACCCAGACACGATGGTGACATGTAGGAGACTTGGATGCATGTAAAGAGGCGGGTGTGATGTATTGAACCCCCTTAAATCCTCTCCCCCCGAAGGACTCACACATCTCTGGACCACATCACTGAGCTGCTCCAGAGCCATCCCTGCTGTCTTCAGGTCAGGGTTTATCTTCACACAGTTGTCCTCTAAAACAAACAGAACACTTCATGACAAAACAATACACACCATTCATACCCTATAATCAAGAATATCCTAATTTATGCTTCGTTTATTCACATCCCTTCCATAGGTCCTCCTAAATATAGAAAAATAGAAAAAACACATGACACAAAACATCTGACATCCATACACAGCTCAGTAATACAATAACACCAAGACAAACGTGCCCCTCAGTTGTACACGACTGAATTCAACATTTATATGTGCGAGCATCTTGGTTATGTCAAGGTTGAAGTCAGATAACAAGATAATAAGCCCTGTGCCTGTGTGGGCACTAAAACTGGACAGTCAACCAACATAAACACAGCAGAATACATTGAATGCTAGTGTAACGTTATAACTGAATTAGCTTAGCTTTTACCATGATAATAAGCCTTTTCTTGTGCTAAACTGGCCATCAAAACACAGTCACAAACAGTAAGCACTGTTCACGTTTAACTAAGTGATAAACAAGACAAAAATAAAGCAGATACCCACCTGAAATAACTACATGTCCCACACAGCCCGGTGAAAACTACCACGCTAGCGCTAACTGGTGAGCGCGCTAACGGCCGGTTTGTCCGTTGGGCCTGCCGTAGAAAGGTTACGTCACAGGTCAGAGTTGAAACTGTATTAGAAACAACATGGAGGTAGAGGAGAGACGGGGGAGCGGAAGCTCCGGTAAAACCTCCAAAAAAGGTTAGTTTACATTGAACATGTGTTCTCTGTTATTACTATTAAGCTTTCTGGATATGTTTACAGCCTAACAGACGTCAGAAAAGAGTTCAAACATGTTGTATAGAGGTGACGTTACTTTGTGAAGTTACTCATTGGTCTCCACAGCACAGTGACTTGTGTCTTTAGTGGTAAACGTTCAGTTTTACTTACGTTTAGTGACACTGTTCACCTTCATCTTTATCATCACCTTCTCAGCACAGCAGAAGGCTTGTCTCGCAAACACGTTAACGCTTCCTCCACACATTTTCCATACCGTTAAAAACCGTTAACCCAGATCTCATAGGAAGACCCAAAACTCTGCTGGACTAACTGCGTTAAACAACATGAACACATGTACTCACAGCTGATTAAAGATTACTCTTATCGCAATGAATCTCTTGTACAACTTGTACATCAACTGTCAGTCTGTATCCATCTAGTCCTTCTCTGTGTTGCTGTGTAAAAACATGGATCTAAGAGGCCAAAGGCAAGTAATAAATGCAATTGAATGTAATAAAAATGAAGAAAACTTTCTTCTTTCTTGGAAGATTCACCCTTTCTTTCAATTCAATTCAAAAAGCTTTATTGGCATGACATTTCATGTGTTGCTAAAGCACAATTCCAATTTAAGACAGTGAATTTAGAAACATTAACAAAATATTTTAATGCAAAATCATACATGTGAATTTTAAAGAAAAGTGACAGAGTAAATAAAAAGGCAGAGTGTGATCTGTGTTGAAGTGAACTATATGTTGTTGTGTTGGTTGTCTCATAGGCTGTGACATATTTTGTTGCATCCATGAGGCTGACACTATTTTCTCCAAGTGCAGTGGCATGCAAAAGTGTGGGGCACCCCTGGTCAAAATTCCTTAACTGTGAATGGTTAAGTGAGTAGAAAATCACAGTTCAGTCATCATTAGGAAAGGCCAGATGACTCAAATTTCAAAGCTCTGACTTCTGAAACCTTGTCCCAACAATCAGCAGCCTTGGGCCTCTCTAAACAGCTGCCTAGCACTCTGAAAACTAAAATAACTGATGCCCACAAAGCAGGAGAAGGTTATAAGAAGATAGCAAAGTGTTCTCAGGTGTGTTTTTCCTTTGATGGTAATGTAATTAAGAAATGGCAGTTAACAGGAACTGTGGAGGTCAGTTGAGGTCTCGACGACCAAGAAAACTTTCCAAGAGAGCTGCTATGATTGCTAGAAAGGCAAATCAAAACCCCCGTTTGACTGCAAACGATGACACCTTCAGCTCCTGGAACCCAACATGTTAAAGAAGGTTAAGGGTCCAAAACAATAGTCTATGCTTTTAAGATGCCCTTTGCTTTATGCAGGTGCTGAAGGTCATTGAGAGGTAAAGGTGTTAAATTTATACCCTGAGTTAACATTTTCTAAAACTCCTATAAACATTTTAATCATGTTGTTGTTTGTGTTGCAGGAGGGAAACGTGTCAAAGCACTGACCGCTGAAGAAGAGGCAAGAAGGTGAGAAAGGGTGTCTTGTATTGTATTAATGCTAACGTCTATAGCTAATGCACCATGTCATACACTAATACTTACAAAAATTGTAGTTTGGTTGTAGGATGTTTTTCTCACTCTACTTTCATAATAATAACAATAACACATGACATGGGACAACACAATCCTCTAATATGTGTGTGTTTATCTTGTGTCAGGAGGGAGATAGTGAAGGAGAAGTTAAGAGAGAAGTTGGAGCTGGAAAAAAGAGCCCTGAAGATAGTGGAGCGTCTCTTGGACGACAGTGTGGCTGAGGACTTCCTGGTTGACTGTGTATGTATCGTCCTTATTTAAATAGTTTATGGCAGTGGTTCCCAACTGGTGGGTCAAGGTCCAAAAACTGGGTCGCAGGTCCATTCTGATTGGTGACTTTTATAATATTTACAATTTTGCCTAATTATTTTATCAACTTATTACTGTATATTACTGATTTGTTTGACTTTATGATCTATGGATACATGGCTGACTGTTTTTATCCGCGTCCTGTACGGCCTTTTTGAGTGCTTTTAAAAGTTGCTTATAAATATAATCCATTCTTATTAATATTATTATTGTTATTAGTCATTGACATGCATGATTTTTAAGACATATATTTGTTTTGTAATAATGGAAGCAGTGAATTGTTTTAATTCACCACACATTATAAGAGTATCATGGAAACAATCATGCTGAGCACCTTTTTCCTCCTTTTATTGTCTCCCTTCTTCACAGGCGAAGTTCATTGTTCCTGCTAATTATAAAGATGCTGTTGAGGAGAGATCCATTGCTAAAATGTGTGGTTATCCCATCTGCTCAAATAAA
This sequence comes from Epinephelus cyanopodus, assembly GCA_026686955.1. NCBI lineage: Eukaryota > Metazoa > Chordata > Actinopteri > Perciformes > Serranidae > Epinephelus > Epinephelus cyanopodus. Next base: position 15,527,507 of record CM048926.1, on the reverse strand, counting down.
CTGGGGAAGGTAAGAGCTGTTTACAAAAGACTTCACAATCCCTGTGCAAATAATATATGAAATTGTGTCTCTTGTGTTTTATGCTTCAAATCTAACTTAATGTCACTTTTTATTTTATAGATTCCAACTCAACAATTTAGGATTTGTACAAAGACCAATAAGGTGTACGACATCACAGAACGCAAGGTAAATACCGCCATGTGTGAATTTAAAAATATATATTTTACTTTTTAAGGAACAGTCAAGCTAAAGATTATTGTTGTGTCTCTCTCTTGTGATCAGTGTTACTGTAGTAACTTCTGCTACAAAGCCTCCAAAGAGTTCGAGCTGCAAATATCAAAGACACCTCTGTGGCTCAGGCAGCATGAGAGGTTTGTGTGCTGTTCACGTCTCTGTCCTTAATCATAACCATGAACTGATCAGTAAATATTATAATTTTCTACATATTAAGACTGTGTTTACTTTCTTTCTCCCTGACAGTCCTCCAGAAATTAAACTGATGAAGAAAGGAGATGGGTATGTATTTGCTTCACTCGAATATATTAAACACAAACACATCACACACAAAAATAAGTTTTTTAAAGTTTTGAAATAAAGGGAGGAAATGTTTTTTTAAAAAAAGGATGCTTCTTACAGTGTTTGAGATGTTTGATGTTTTAAATGTAATATAGGTTTTATAATTGATGGACTAATTCAATGTAACCTCTGTGTGCCCAGCGGGAGTTCTGGTGAGGAGGTGCTGCTGTCGGAGAGGCGTCTCCAAGAAGACGACATCGAGAACCCATTGGCTGCTCACCCTGACGACCCTCACAGCTCTCAGCAGGGTCCTGCTGGAGGCGGCCACAGTGAAAGCAGCGACATTGAACAAGAGCAGGACTTTGTCTCCAGCGTGGTCTCCCAGGAGCAGGGACCCAGGGTGCACTGGGGCGACCTGCCGAAGCGTACAGACGAAGACAAGAAAGGTGAGCGAGGGAAGACGGGGAGGCGAAAGAAACAGAGGAGAGAGAAAGGTGAAGAGGAGGCTGGGGGTCAGAGTCAGGGCACATATAGGGGGGAGGAGTCACTCTCATGTAAAACAGAGGCTAGAACTGACGCTGACAAACAGCTGCACTCGCTCAACACAGACAAACCTAATGGAGAGCAGGTGACAGAGGAGAGAGGCCTGCCTGATGCACCAAGTGTGGATGAGGCTGCAGCTCAGTTGAATTTGTGCACTTTATCTGAGACAGTTACTCAAACTGCTCCTCCGCCTGCTGACTCAACATCCACACAAGCAGAAAGCACAAATCTACTCACTTCTCCACCGTGTGAAGACTCAAACAGCCCAACAGAAAGCAAACATCTCCTTTCTTCAACCCTGATCAACACGAATCAGGACAGCCACGACGGCACTGACCAACCAGCCAGGCCTCAACATCACCCAGGTGGGTATGAGCAAGAGAGGGGCAGCAGGGCTACGAGATCTGCTCAAGAAAAACACTGCTGGAGCAAAACCTGCCTCCATCCGGCTGAATCTCCTCGAGTGCCTGAGAAGAACGTTAAAGGACTGGAGCACAGACGAGACCCTGAAGTTTCTGTATGGCGCTGACCATTCTCTCGGCTCGCCTTACGCTGATGTTAAAGAAGACAAAGAGGTGCAGGTGAAAGAGGAGGAGCTGGATGAAGACGACCTTGAGGATGAGGTGACCGAAGAGGATGCAGAAGGCGTTGATGCTGAGGTGCAGAAAAGACCATCTGCCGCAGCTGCAGACTACAGAACACTGCGGACGGAGACCCAGCAGCTGGAGCTGAGAGTCAAGGAGTTTTATAAGGGGACCTGGATTGTACCTGAGGAGGTAGAGGAGCCGCATGGAGACAAGGTGAGTGAAGGAAAGAGAGAAAAGAGGAGAGTTGTGAATGAAGGGCCTTGTTATAAGAGTCAGTGGCCACATAGAGGCGCTATATAGAAAATATGTTGTGTAAACATACATGATTGGGGCAGTAGTAAGTGTTTATGTACTCGAGGTTTGCTCTTCAACACATCTCGCTTGTTTCCCCACAAGGTGACAGCCCAGGACCAGAGCACGAAGGACCCAGCTCTGCCGCTCGTTGACTCTCATGCTCAGCACCTCATCCAGAAACGAATCACAGTGGAGAAGCTCACTAGCTGGTGAGTGTGTGTTCTTATTTGTGTGTCTGAATGTGTATCTCAGGATGCACGATAATATCAGTATGACAGCTGCAGATAAAGGCTGTCGCTTTACAGATACAGTTGATAACTTTTTGAAAATAATTATTTGCTGAAACTGAAACTGTCACTGTGAAAAAATTATGTTCCTTCTCTTGTAGTGCTTTTTATTGCTTTTGCTAGACCAGGAGCCAAGGACCATATGCAGCTTTTTGTGGCTGTGGCTTTGACCAAAAAAGTCATACTTCATTTTTATTTATTTGTTTGTGAGTCACTGGCAGGCCCACCAGTTGGGAACATAAATTATAAATAGCCCGCTGCAGAGGAGCCATCTTGTAGTAAAACATATTTCGAATGCTCTTTTAGACCTATTTTTAATATCTATAGGCTAATTTAGACTTAATACACAGTGTTACCACAAGGCTCAAATATGTTTTGTGGCTCCAGGCAGATTTTTTTTAAAATTATTTTTGGTCTAAAATGGCTTTTTTGATAGTTCAGGTAGCTGACCCTACACTCTATCGCAGCTGAAGGAAAACATCCAATCAGAGTCGAGGAGTCTCTAATGTAGCCGTCAATCACGTCAATCAGTGTTATGAACTGCAGTCAAACTGTCAAACTAGGCACCTCTGATGAAATGTTGATAAAGATTCTGTTACTGCATTGCATTTGCTCTGGCTGGTGGGCTGGGCTTGGTTTCTCCAGTGTTCCCAACGTGACGGCCAGGTCACAAACTTTCACATTTAACAGCTAAACAGTAAACTAAACTAAACATTTAAGTGCAGTAATGCCATTACAAGCACTATGACGAGAAGGAGGAACATGATATTTATGACTGATCATCTGTCTCATGTAATACTGTAGTGAGTATAGTGACAGCCTCAGAAAATATGTACAGTAAATATATTTACAGTAAAAATGTATTTGTCTTTGTCCCACTATTCTTTTTTTTTTTTTTTTTATCTCTGTGTTGCATTGCAGTCTTAAAAACATTGTCAGCCCTCTGCGACTCGCCATGAGTGACATCTCCACTGACCTGAACAACCTGGTCCGGACATTCAGGTCAGTGCAGCTCATGCAAACACACACTCTTCTCTGCAGGTCTGGTTGCATAACATCACCCAGTCATGCTCTTTCTTTTTGGTCTGAACATCTTAGCATGGCGACGAGGCCTAAAATGTGTCACAAGACTGGCTTTTTAACTGTCATTTTTAACATTATGAAAAGACAAATACATTGTGTTGACGGGGCATCATGGTTCACATCACGTTGTCTATATTTCTCCAGAGTGTGTATTGAGTCATCTGTAACCCAGCGCGATCTGTAAACCATCTGCTAGCAGCAACAAAAACATCCGTCTTCCTGAGATCTCTGATAAATTTAAGAGAAATAAGGGTGTTAAACTTGTAATGAGCAAAAGGATTATATTTACATTCCCCAATGTTGTGGGTAATAACTCTGGTGCCTCCTACAGGTAGGAATCAAACATGACAACAACAGGAGTTTTTATCAACTGTCTGTAGACTTTTTTCACAGCAGATATTTTACATGTCAAAGCAGGACTGAAGTTGTAGTTTAGTTGATTAAATGTTTTTAATTAAATGTGTAGGCTAACCAGGAGTTAACACTTGGCACATGGGAGAGGTTTCAGCTGGTTGCAATCTGCAATCCTCACCACTAGATACCATTAAATCCACTGCTCTTGTAATCAGAACATAATGGCATTTTAATGTTGCATTTGTTAATAGAAATGTAAAAAATCCTCCAAACTCGTACCCAAATTGAACATTTCCTACCATAGAAGTACTCTGTGTTCCCATTGGCTGCTGAGGATGTTTTCTACAGCAGTGCTATTAAATCACTGTGGAGTGAGTAACACCTCCAGCATCCTGCTTCCAGGAATTCTCTTTTCTGCTGTCAGAGGCCCTGCGGACAAGAGGCTCAAACCAAAGAATATACACAGCGCTGTCACAGAAACATTCATCACTACACTATTGCAGGCAGTGTTTGTGGTGGGCGCTCCGGCCTCGTGCACATTTTGTTCAGTTTGTTTTCTTATCATCTGGATCAGGTGATTCTGACACTTGCCTGTAGAGATGGTTGCTGCTACATGGAGTTATGTTTATGTTCATATATGTTCTGTAAATCTTTGAGTTATGACTGACCTGTTGCTCACTTTGTTTTTGTTTTTTTATAACATTGTAGGTTCACCAACACAAACATCATCCACAAAACTCCAGAGTGGACCCTGATAGCTGTCGTGCTTCTTCATCTGTAAGTTTATGGTGTGTGTGTCTGTGTGTGAATGTGTGGATGCACCGTGACAGCTGGACAGTCTGCTCCTCAGCTGGAGAGGAGAGGAGTGAGAGGGGATATAAAAATGATAAGGAAATCAAGGGCCATTGTTTCCAAGGAAATACACCCAGTTAGCAAACTTGAAACCACTGTTCTTCACTGTGCTGCTGTTTGTGTGTGAGCACATCAACAAAGTGTGTTTTTACATCATTTATACTAAACTTAATTAAAAAGACTCAGACTCTGTTGACAAATGTAGTAATATTACCTCGTAGCTGCTGGTGTAGTGCTGCCTCGATCAGCGAGGGTGCTTTCCTGTTCACACTGACTTCTAACAAACCAACTAAGAGGAGTTAACATGAAGTTATATCAACAGACAGTTAATCGTTGATTGGACAGTTTTGGCAATTGTCATCCTCCATCGTCAGGATTCACATGGAGAAATCAAATTTCTGACAGAAGTCCATGCAGCACTTTAATGCTTCTGATGTGTATATGCCATCCACCATCTACTTTAGGTAATACACTGACTATGGATAAGTACTTCATACAACCCCACTTCAAAAAATCTGAACTATCCCTAATAAATTGACGCTAAAATCAAAGCAACACAACAGAGTCTGCTACAATTAAATGACCCTATCTGTGGCTTTGATTCATATCCAGCTTTAAAGCTTCATTTTGAGAAGATGCTACATGGCGTGGCATTGTTTTTAGCCCATGCCATATGGTGTCTATGTGTGTGTGTGTGTGTGTGTGTGTGTGTGTGTGTGTGTGTTTGTTGCTGGCAGTTCATGGACAGTTCCGTGCTGCTCCCGCCTAAGTACACACAGACGCCTCACAGCCTTATCTCCACCTGATTGCCCCTCTCCAGATCCGTGATGCAGGACAGAAAGCACACACCAGCAGCCCTATACACGCTCTAGTTACACACACACACACACACACACACACACACAGTTCCTCTGTATACATCCAGGCAAAATGAGCACTTTAAATTGCCCCGCCTGGGAAAACTTTCACCTGATGCCTGCCTGACTTTGATTTATGACTACCTCGGTGACCCCAGGTCAGTTTGCATCAGTATCATAACTTACATTGTGAGCTCTCTCGACTTTAACAAAAGAATACAGTAAGTGCTGTGCAGCTTGACGGGCAGTAGGTGACACAGATCTATAACTCTTAAAGCAGGGGAGCCTTGTGACAGCAAACTCTGTCCTTAGAGAGCGCTGCAGAGAAACAGACTGCAGTTTAACCACTCAGGGCATGTTCACACTGTCAGCTGTCCACTAAAAGTGCTTTTTTTTGTCACTGACAGGCTCAGATTGTCATTATAGGTGTCTGATAATAATATCATGACTTTTATGTTAAAGACATATTACACAGGATTTTCCTAGAAAACAATGTAGAGACTCATACAGACATAATCCCTCTTTATTATCACTTATGACCCACTAGAAGTGTGTGACGGTGTATTTTTGTGCAGAGACTCTGCCCTCTGCTTGGATTTTCTTATTTCCTTTTTATGTTATGTGTTGAGGATGTTTATGATCGTGTATCCCCACAGCGCTCAGGTGAGGTCTAGGTTTGTTAAAAGCTAGCAACCAGGTGCCAAACTGTAAGCAGCATGCATCAAAGAGACATGGCGTCACAAAAAAAACCCATAACTACAGCGAGGTGAATCACCATACAAGAGTCAATCTGTGGTTGGCTTTTACTTTCAATTTTGCTGGTGAGCATGTAAGCAAACAGAAACAGACAGTCCTGCATAGTATGCTTTTAAAGAGTTAGCTCTGTTTCGATTAACCAGAAACAGCCCTGAAATCACCGTCACTAAATCCACCAGACTCCATTTAAAAAGTTATTAATTTTAGCGTGTATATAGCCAGCAGATTATCACATCTAACTGGTTGAATTAAAGGTTTATTTCAACCAAACCAGAGCCGGTGATTGTTGGAACAGTGAAATGATGAAGCAAGACTTTTTTTTTGTGAGTTTTATTTAGTTTCTGTTGACTTTGAATGAAGTGTGTTTTACAATAATAGAATTACTTTTTATTTAAATGGAGTCTGGTCGGTTTGGTGATGCCGATTTGAAGGCTGTTTCTGGTTAAACGAAAAGTATCTTACTCTTCAACAAAACAGATATATCTTTAATAGATCCTTTCCATGATGCTGTTAAACCCTTATAATAACAATCTGAGCCTGTCAGTGACAAAAACAAACACTTTAAGTGGTCGTACATTGACGTGGCACGAATGCCCCGCATGCTTACATTACAGCCTGTTTGCCGTTGCCGTCTGCAGTATTCTTGCTCAATATTGGACCAGTTTGGAAAATTGTTGTTCCCATTAGTCACTTAGACACAAAACATTAGAAAAAGCATCTTATTGAAAAAATACCAAACCTCTCCTTTAAATATCATGACAAAAATTAGGTTGCAAAGCTGAGATACTGAGAGATGATCTTGAAAATATTGTGGACAAACTGGAGTTTTTCAGCTAAATACGTTGTCTTTGAAATTCTCTACTTTCTACTTTGGGTTGTATGAAACAGATTTAACATAATTATTCTACACACAGGCTTGTTAATCTTTTGGGTTGTGATAAAACGTTTTTTGACCCATGTGTGAGGGAAATTTAGACGAGATTTATCATCTGTGCACTGTGGCTTTGACCTGATTGTAGGTGTCCTTTGATGTTGACAGATGATGTTGAGGGATAAATGTTTAAACCACTGATTTTATCTGATGACCCACTTAAAAAACTGTATTTATTACATGTTTAGATATTGCGAGTGGTTGCATGACAAGCCACATGATGGCTCAGCATCGTGACAGTTGGCTTTTATTCGACCAGACTTAGATCCCCGGCCCCTCCAGAAACATTTCTTCTCTTTGTCACACGTCCCACTGGTACTCTATGATTTCATTAGTTGCCATTTAACTTCAAGCTCCTCCATCCTTCCATTCCTCCACCATGAATAATTTGGTGTGCTGCCTTATCTATCTGCTGCATGGCAGCTGTGGGGCTAGTCTGGCCTCTTTTGTTCAGGCCAGCTGAATAATGGATGGCCCCCCTGCAACACTAGACCCTGGGGTGAACCGGAGATTAACCAGCAGTGCACCTCCACACAGGTAGACAGGACAGGTAGAGGGGGAGGGAGGAGGAGGGGGACAGGGGTTAGAGAGGTGACGGAGATCAGGTGGAAGGTTGCGAACAGTGGATTTAGAGCTGGAGGTAAACACTCTTTACATAGGCGTGTTGGTCTGTGCTGATTTGATAGATCATGACACAGTTTCTGTCGGATACAACGACAGCTGCAGGTGGCCTTACGTTGTGTGTAAGTCATTTTGAAAATGTTGTAGGTTGGCAGAGACCATTATTAAATTGAATTAAATTGGTGTGTCCCGGCCATGAGTGGCACATGTAAATATCCAGCCCTGTTGCCAGGAAAAAAAACCCCAACTATGGCAATTCATTTCTGCAAACTGTAGATATGGGACATTTGTCAAAATGATGCACTTCAGATGACACGTGTACAAGTGTCTCATCAGGAGCAGCAGACCACTGTCTGAAGGTGTTTCTGCGCTGTAGACTGTTGCTGTTTAATGTATTCTACATTCCACACATGCAGTATCCTCTCTGGCCCAAACTACGCCTTTATTTACTATTATATTTGTGTATGATTATTTTATATTTCAATATAAAATTTTGGTCAACTGAGGTTGTTTTTAAATGTGCTTTATAAATAAAGTTTGACTTGACTTGACTTGACTTGACTTGACTTGACTTGTCCTGCGTCCTTTGCAAGCGTTACCGGCCATTGTGATTGCGTCTGTCCCAGCATGTCATCTAGAGAATTAAATACAATTGCAATGAAGCACTTTGTGTTCACAAGGCACAGCTAATTGAACCGCACCGTGGACTTGAAGTGAACCAAACTCAGAGCACCTCTGGGGGTGGTCTGAGTTTGATTCCCCTCAGAGGGTTCACATATGTGCAAAAAATGCTGAATCACCGCTCTGGGTCCGCTTAGAGGGCTGAAAAGGACCAAGTGTGAAAACACCCTGAGACAAGCAGTGTTTTTTTTAACGACACGACCAGGATATTGTGACATGTTAACACATGGTTTCTGAACATTCTCTGTTCACAGACAAGTAAGTGACTGAGATGTTCACGAATCAAGACAAAACTGCACACAGACAATCAGAAGTACTGATGTGTATACTGATGTGACGATGTGTAGAGGGAGATGAACAACCAGTTTTCTAATGCCCCATGTAAATGTCTTATTTAAAATTAAAGGGACAGTTCACCCCAAAAGCAAAATTACACATAGTTCTCCTTACTTGTGGTGTTACTTATAAGTCTAGATTGTTTTGGTTTGAGTTGCAAGTTCATGTGGGAACTGTGTTTTTTCTACTGACCTACACCTGCGAACTGTATCACTGTGCAAAAAGAGGAGTAGGTCACCTGGCATCACCACACCAAGCCGAGTGCCATCTAGTTCCATTATATTGGAGAGAAGGCAGACATCTCTACAGCTGATATCTTTAACGCTCGGCAACTCACGCAAAAGCAATCTAGACTGATAAATAGCATCACAGGTAAGAGGAAAAATATGTATTTTTGATTTTGGTGGTGAACTGTCCTTCAAAGTCTTGAAACCAGGACACTATACACTGTAAGCAGTTAACAGAGAGGTTTGTTATCTGGGTAACTGCTGAGCAACAACTAAAACCCCCTGAAATCAAGTGAGTGAGCGGATTTGTTAAAAGTTGTGATTTGTGTTTGACTCATAAGTTTTCCATATGACTCAGCAAACCTGTTTCTTTGAGAGCGACATGAACAGCAGCTGCTCAGCAGCACTGTATAACTAAGTGTGACAGAACTCGTTGCTTAGATAGGAACCTATCTGCTTCATAATAACTTCACATTCATACAGTGTTTGGGATGTTACTGTAACAACAGCAGACTGGGGTTAGTGTGTAGGTGTGTGTGACTGTGTATGATTTTGTGTTTCAGGTTGGCGGAGGTGTCTCCAGTTGTGCGAGAAGCGTTGGAGGCGCGAGCATCAGTGGAGTATTTGAACACACTGATGGAGGAGCTCGGTCTACAGGAGCAGGACCTTCTGAACTTAGTCCAGCTGTTTAAAACCCCGACACAATGACACACACACACACAAATGGACATATGAACAGTAAATATACATAAATAAAGAAACATGCAGGTATCCAGCATTTTCTATAACGTTTGTTTTCCACAAATAAAATTGGTTGCGATAACTTTTAAAGCCAAAGCTCACGTCCTTTTTATTGTATTTGTTCGCTCCTTATCCAGGATACAGGAGGGCAGCCTGCAGCAGTGAAATGAAGTGCATTTACTCAAGTACTGTGCTTAAGTACAGATGTGAGGTACATCCTTCTCATGCCACCTTCTACTTCCGAGCTCAAAGGGAAATATTCTCCTTTTTACTTCACTACAATCATTTGACAGATTTTAGAGGCGGGAATCACAATATGATATTGTTACAACACTTGAGTCAAGATACAGTATTACTGTGATTGTAAACATCTTCTGATATGGTATGTTATTGTGATAAAATATATTGCGATATACTGTGATTTATTACCCATTTTCAGCTGCAAATAACGTCCCCAAAGTAAACTTTGTTAGCACCTGTTTGATCTAATCTTAAAAACAATTATCCATATTATTCTAGTCTTAAAATGAATTTGGCAGCTATTTGGGGTAACACCTAATTTGCTTAGTCCGCCTACAGATGCTTTTTAGAGCAGTGGTTTCCAACTGGTGCAGCCACGAGGTCCAGATTTATCCGTGGTTATTAGTTCAAGGTCCACAAGGTTTAATAGGCCTATATTCAACATCTTACTTGGACATGTTGTCAAGTATCTGTCACTCACTCAGATTGATTGATGGGTGGATGTCATGGTGTTATAGGTTGAAATTATTATTTGTTTTACAATAAAAACAAAACATGATTGGATTTTTATATAAGAATATAAATAAATAGATTTTTTTTTCTTTTTGGGGCATATATTGTTAAACAGGTGAACAGTATGATGATTTCATATCTACTTTGTGATGTGAAGATGCACTGCTTTTCTTTTTAATAATTTTGATTTATTTTTAAAATAATTTTGATTGAGTTATATTTGTTGTACAAAAAAGGGTGTCTTTTTGGCTCTGTTTTTTCCCCCAACTAAATCAATCATGAATCAAGAAAATAATCAGCACATTAATCCATAATAAAAAATAATCATTAGTTAACAGTTAAAAATGAGCTCCACTTGCTTTTACATGAATGCCTGAGTAATAATAACCTGATGGTAAAACAGTGTTACAGTCACAAGAGTAATTTTTTCTACAATTAGTATTTTGTACTTTTAATATTTAAAGTACTTTTTCCTCTGATTATACTTCAGTAAAGGGTCTGAAACTTCCCCCACCGCTGGTCAGCAGGCTGGTTTGTGTCGCAGCATCACTGCACACATTATTGACACAATCTGTGGTGAGATATGCGCAAATCAGATCCTTGAAGTTTTAGGGCAGTGGATGTTTAAATAAATCACACCCAGCTTTTCCAAGTGAAAACGCCATGTGGAGACGCTGCTTATTGCCGAGCCGGAGGAGCTGCTGCTGCCATAAAAGTGACGTTATTCCTCCAGACTTCCTTCACACGGAGCTTTATGGCACCATAATGTCATTTGTTATATGGGTAAGTTATCAATTCATGTGTCTGAAGATGTTTGGTTTTGACCAGGTGGCGCGCGCAACGAAACGTTTTTTCTTTTTAACAGTGGAGATGTAACTTTGACCCTGTCATGTAGATTGGGGACGTGATTGATGGGCCTGCGTGGCTCCACACAGCTTCTCGTTTTTCACAACGTACCTACAATCAATGGACAGAGGCAGAGTGGGGGGGGTTTACAATGTTTTAAAATGTTTTTAAAAATGTGCAATATTGTGGATTAAAACTTAAAATTCTAAATGTTGAAAATAATTAGATATAGATAGAAAATTAATTAAAGACATGTCAGTTCCAAACTGAAAAAACTGAGCTTCAAAAGTTAATATTCAATCTCTGACTAAACTGAATGGAAAAGGCATCTCTAGAATTTGGCCTTTTAAAAGTGATAATTAATTTCAAAAATTATCCTTAAAAAATGCAGCTTTAGAAACCAGTGTTTAATTTGAATAATAAAGTAAAAACACACCCGATAAATAAACTTTTATTTCCGTAAAATCAACCAGAATATCTCAGGCTAAATAATCAACTACATTGAACAATGACAGGACAATACAACAAACAAAAAATAAAATAAAACACGACCATATAAATAGTCAGAGTACATTCAAAGTGCAGGATTTCATGCCAAAGCATCGAAGTCTGCTCATTTGAGTCCGTGCTGCGTCTCCTTGTGCCTCCTCAGGTCCACTTTCCTCTGGAAACCTTTCCCGCACAGGTCGCAGCCGAAAGGTTTGAAGCCCGTGTGTTTCCTGCTGTGCGTGATGAGGTTGGAGCTCTGACTGAAGGCCTTCCCGCACACCTGGCACTTGTGCGGCTTCTCACCTGCAGCAGTGACGACATCACACAGTTGGGAATGACAGCGTGTGGCATTTTTACGCATGACGCACGGTGAGGCGTTATAAAACAAGTGGCTGTTTTTTTATTAGAGCGTGCTGTGTCTCACCTGTGTGGATGAATGTGTGTTTTTTCATGTCTGACTTTTGGTGGAATCTCTTCCCGCAGTACTGACACGGATAAGGCCGCGTGTCCGAGTGGATGAGCAGATGCGTGGACAGTGTGGAGGAGCGCTTGAAGCTTTTGCCGCAGATTTTACAGCTGAAGCTTCTTTCCTGTAAAACATGTTAACGGTCAGTGTGGGAGGCCTCAAAAATGGGATGTAACTGCAGATATACGGTAAAGTCAGACTGTTTAAAGGCATTATGATGACAGAAACGCGACCCGGGGCCCTTGCGTCCAGGATGTGGGCCTTTGATTTCATAAAGCAGCTTGTGCGATAGTCTGTTTCCAGTTAGGGGCCTACCTGCGAGTGAACTGCTCTGTGCTGATCCAGGCTCACTGCATGCCCGAAGGTTTTCCCGCAGATTCCGCACTCAAACGGCCGCGTCCCGCTGTGTGATCGCCGCACATGAACCTCCAACCCGTGAGGCGTGGAGAACACCTTTGGAAGAATAGACCGATGACATTTTTAATTCATCAAACTACAGAGGAGAAAAAATATATATCTACTGCTCTCATTGCCACACATTTTATGTATGAAATGACATTTAAATTAAACTTGAACATAAGAATATAGTGGACATATAAAGTCAAACTCATTTGTAGCATCTCAGCATAGTCACAAACATCCTGACTGTTATGGTTTCAGTCATGTCACGCTTCAGTAAACGCACCTTGCAGCATTTAATGCACTTATAGGATCCGTTGGACTCGATGTTGGAGCAGATAAAGTCATTTTCAGACTTGATTTCCGCACCGCGTGGCTTCTGCTTTAAATCCACATACAGCTCGTCTCCATCCCGCATCCTGCAGATCTGATGGGCCGTTGAAGAAAAGTCCTGGTAGCATCCGGCTACCGGCCCCCTCTTTGCGTAATGCGGCTCAGCGCCGCCGTCCTCTGCACCGTAGATGCTGCCAGGGGAGTGAGGCTCCCTGTGGCCCTGGAGGTGGCGATGGTACGGCCCCTGGACCAGATGCCTCAGCTCGGAGCCGGAGTACGCCGTCCAGGAGTAAGGGAAAAGCGGGATGTTGAAGTGGTGGCTGTCCTCTGCCGCTGGAGTGGAGCATTTCTCTGAATCTGGAGGTTAATGTGGATCCAGTATAAGTGTGTATTCTTACTGATGAGTGTTAAATGCAGCTCATGGCATGGCTTAAGATTTGATCATTTGGAAACTGTGTTGGGCCTCACTGGAAATGCTACATGACGTGCGTAAAAGTAACTTTAGATAAAAATAAACCCCTAAATGCCCGCATTAAAATGTTACCCCTTATATAAATAGATGTGTGTATGCAATTAGTACAGTAACTGATGATTGACAAGATCTTCAAACATTTATTTCAGTGAAATAAATTATTAAAGATTAAAAAGTGGGCCTGTCAATAACCAGTATAACTTATTTCAGGATGTCCATATGTTGACTCCAGATAAGTGACGATTTATGTGCTTTATCTTTGTTCTACGTCAACATAATCAAACCTATAACACCAGTACATACTGCACGTGTTAACAGTGCTGAAAATGATCCAAGCTTTTACGCACTAAAGTTAATATAGATTCGTGGCAACTGTTGAAAACTGAAAATCTAAATACACAGGAGCTCACTGGATTGATGCCACCCTGACAGCTCAAATAAACCTGATACTAACAAACTTGTCTGTGTCTTTTAATGCTCCTTTGAAACTTCTTAAAACAACTATAGAAAAAGTCTGAATGAAAACACACCTGGTGAGGAGGAGGGAGACGGGGGACGCCAGAAATCACAATCTGAGGACCGGTCACACACGCTGCCTCCGCAGCTCAGCGGGGAGCTGGAGGACAGAGACCCCGGGGACAGCAGCCTAGACCCGGGGGACAGCCTGTCAGCGCCGGCGCTCACATCCTCCTGCGGCTCCAAGTTGTTCTCAAACTCCGCGTGAGATTTGGTGTCTAATGACAGCAGAGGAGGGCAATGAAACTGACTGACTGTGCAACTTGAGTATATTTCTAAATAGAGGAAATTCTATTATGGTGATGTGAAGAATCGCTTTTTCAGACCACCATTTTCGTGCGTAATTACGCACAAGCGAACCTACCTGCGCACACGTGAGCTAGAATAGTGTCCAGTCTGCTGTAGTCATCGTCCAGGTACCGGGGCTGGTGGTAGCTGTGGGCACGTTTACTCTTCACCAGGAACGACCTCGGCATGTTTTTAATCTCCTTCAAGTCGGTGCTGCTCAGGTCTGAAATCTTCCGCTCCACTTGACTCCACTCCTCTCCACGCTGCTCTGACTTTATCTCTGGATAGATTGAGACACTATTGGTTGACAGGCGAAACAGCGTTGGGATTTTTGGCAGGCTATTACGCATGCGCAGGGAGGCCGTATCGTTTACCAGGTGTCGCGGGCAGGTGGCCAAAAGCGGGACCACCGTTGCCCCTGAAGCTGTCCCGGCAGATATGTGATTGGAGAGGACGTATTGTGTGTCTTTAATGGTATAGCTGTAAATGTGACGGAGGCTGAATCACATAAGAGGAAGATTACGGGGCTGTTTGAAAGCGTTAGACGGAAGCTAAATCTTTATTATGTGTTATTAGTATTTTTAAATAAGGAAACCTTAAATTATTCCGGAGATTTGATTCATTTACACGGATAAAGAGGTTTTTTTTCTTCTATTAATCAATTTCTAGTCGGTGTTCCGAGTTGGACAGGCTGTTTTAACATCGCAAGCAATTAAAATAAATTAACACCGATATTAGATTTGCGCGTTTGCATGCTTGAGATTCGCATTACGCGCGTAAAATCCAAATTAATTGAAAATACTATTTAAAAACAGGTCATTTGGAGTCTCATAAAGCAAAAACTGGTAACAATATAAGTTGTGATAAGACATAAAATGTGGATCCATGCAGGCAGAGCAGGTTGTGATGGATAATGACCTATTTGTTTGACTGGTTGTAAAGTGATCCTGTTAATGAGACGCGCACGGCCGCTCTGCACAACAGCCTGCTGGTGGGGAGCCGAAGTATCCCTTTACAGTTACACTGCTTCAGCTTACCCGCACTGACTCCAGCCTTATTGTTTTACATCATTAAAGCCCCCTCCCGGCCCATACCCCGGCTCCAATTAGGCTGTCCGCTGAAAGAAATACAGGACAGGATACACAAGCGCCAAGTGGAATATTAAAAACAAGATAAACTGAGCCACCGTGTAGGAAAAAGGTTTTCAGCAGTAATCTGTGAGGCTCAAATCATAGCGAAGATTTGGGCTGTGTTCAAGGTCGGACCAAAGCAAAGCGGTCGCCTATCGATTTTTTTTCTCCGATGTGGGAACAGAGTTTGTTTGATGCAGCTGCAACAAGTTTAAAGACCTGCAAGCAAAGCGCAGATAGCCGAGGCATAAAGCTGAAACACATGGCCCATACTCACACACAGCAGCACTGACACTGCAGGTACTCTATCCCAGCTCTGAGGACAAGTCCTGAACTCTGTCCACATTCAGTCTGAATGTCAGAGAGATGTGCAGAGAGACACCACAAAACCCTCTGCTTCTCACACTGTGACACACACTCTCTCTCACACTCTCAATCTAACCCCTCCCTCTCATGAAATTAATTTTCATGTTAGTCAGCCATGACAGTCAAACAAAAACACTGATTCATGTTTTGATAAATCCACCGGTGCCATAATCTTTGGACATTTGCATTGTACAAAAATAAATCAGTTCTTTCAGAGTTGATTTCCCTTTCGTTATCACAAGCTTTACAGCTCACACTGAAAGACAGATCTGAAGGAAACAACTCTTTATTTGTGTAATTATAACACAAAATGTCTCATTTCTATAACTCAGTTAACTTTAGACAATTTCATGTCCGTGACTGGCATTTTTCCTCCACTGTCAGGCCACCACTTGCATTAAAAGTTGGATTTTGAAGCGTTTAACTTGCTGGAAAGGGTTCAGTCTACTGAATTTAACCACGAGATCTAATTCTCCCCTCCCACTAATGAGCAGAGAGCAATGACTTCTCACAGGAGCACAGACAAAACATCAGACATCACTTCTCCTATTATATTAGCAGAATATGAGACATGAGCACAAGAAATCTGAAAGTTTATGTCAGATTATTTATAGAACATGGCAACAAAAGCAACATTTTCCCTTGATGCACAGTCACAAGTCATGAAAGGCTTTCAACCAGATATTTACTGAAAAGCTTTTAGTTAAAAACACTCTAAACAAGCTTAGTTTGAAATTCAGCTGCTGACTGACTGAGTATTCTCATCAGACACTGTGACAGAGTTGCAGAGCAGGACAGCGTTGATGTGACAACGTTTAAACTCAGAGTTACACACTGACTCAGAACAGGAAACCAAACGCAGAGCCGAGAAGACGCTATCAGTGTTGCCACAGCCTCTTGTCTCTGTGTAACCTTCACCCCACCACCTCTTCCCCTGCAGGCCTTGATTCTCGCTCTTTTAGTCTTACAGCAAGTATGTGATTGAAATAGAAGCCCAATAGCAGTGATCACAGCCAGGGGGGGAGGAAGAGGAGGAGGAGGAGGAGGAGGAGGAGGAGGAGAAAGGAGCAGGGGGGTCTTGTATTTTTGCTTTGCTTTTCACAGCAGCGCTTGTCTACCTTGTCAAAGGTGCGGATCACAGTCGCGGGGTTAAATAAAGACTTGTGCTGGTGAGCCATGAGGTTATTTTCTCAAGCTCAACCTCGGGGCCCTTTCGGCCCTCGCGAGGATAGACAGAGGCTGCGGGGACTCCTCAGAGTTTTAAATACACCTGAGGCTGCAGCTTTCACACCACATGTGTGTGAATGTTGACAAGAGGAGCAGAGTGCACGGCAGCTTGTCAAAATGTTGACTTGATTTTGACTCTGTGCAGTCTATCGAAAATGGAAGGAGTCTCTGTCTGCATGTCTGACTGTCCTTTGATTTTCTGGACAACCATTCATCCGACTGATGTTGAACTTGGCGGGTTTGTTGCTAAGGGCCCGAAGAAGTTTAGTATCAAATGTGAGCTCTTCAGATCTACAGGACATGATTATTAGTAGTGAGAGGGGACCCCTGTTCAATAAACTTTTGCACCCCTGAACAACATGTTGGGTACAGCTTGCTCTCTGCCACTTGCTGATAGCAGATGAGGAAAGAGAGACTGAAGATGTTACACTTGAGTAAACTCAAACATTTCAAGCATCAGTGAGTGTCCTTTTGTTCCTGGAAAAAGCCAGATGTTGACTTGACTGAAGCCATAAACTGTGTGAACTTTTGACATGTATACTCCAGCACTGCTAGGGGAAGCAACTATGTCATGGCAGGTGTATTGCTCAGGACTCAAGGAAGCGCAGTGTCGAGTGTGAATTTGTTTGGAAAAAGGAGTTCTTGATAAAGCTGCAAGCGGTAACACCAGCCCAGTTGCCAGAAGAAAATACTGGCATACGTTTTATAAGTATCATATCAACGTTTCTAAAGTGATGTAGCTCTGATTACATGTATGTGATCGGACTTTGTCATCGGGAAGTCGAGCGAATAGTGGATAGCAAGTCATCTCGGCAAGATGGCAGCCAAGCTGAGGCACTGTGGACTACTGTTTGAGACAAAAACACAACAACACTGGTGTTTTTTTAGCAAGACATCACTGTGTTTCAAGCAGCTTTGTAGTCACCAAATGTCTGTTTTTTAGCAACTCACTGCTGTGTTTCCACTGGGAATAGTGCCACAAAGAGGGGTTTATTTCACTGAGACACTGATGCGTTTCCTGGCGGGTTAGTCCCATGAAAAGCGGTTGTTTTTTACAAATTCACTGCATTTCTAGTGGGGATTGTACCACCAAAACTGGGCACCAACTAACAACCCAACCAACCAAAACATGATCTTTTCCTGACCATAACCAAATGCCATGCGGAAGGTCCAGCGTTCGAATCCTGCTGGGATCGATGTCAGCAAAGGTATGTGGTTGCAAGAGCTTCCCACTGCCAAATCAAACAGGATCAGATTCCTTAAGGTGGCTTCAGCATAAGCCCTCAGGATAAGAGAGTAACTCCAGAATCTGAGCGAAGTCCTCAGGGTTCCCGATTCCAACCAGGGTGTGGGAGCCCTTCTGTGCAGAGTTTGCATGTTCTCCCTGTGTCAGTGTGGGTTTACTCCAGGTGCTCCAGCTTCCTCCCACAGTCCAAAGACATGCAGGTTAACTGATGACTCTAAATTGTCTGTAGGTGTGAATGTGAGTGTGAATGGTTGTCTGTCTCTATGTGTCAGCCCTGTGATAGTCTGGTGACCTGTCCAGGGTGTGCCCCACCACTCGCCTAGTGTCAGCTGGGATAGACTCCAGCCCCCTGAGACCCCCAAAAGGATAAGCAGTTAGGGAAAATGAATGATTGAATGTGACATTAGACTAGACACAGTCTTAGATTTTGCATATCCCGACGTCACAACTGTTCTAGCGTTAGGTCATTTGTTTTTACCAGCTTAGTCATTATATCCACATCACAGAAATCCCACTGTGTTAATATTTTACCAACAGCCAACTCTACAGTATCGTCTTAATGTCGATATCTAGATATGTGGTCAAAAATATCTTGATGTTTGATTTTCTCCATATCACCCAGCACTAATGTAAACAGTGATACAAGTAAGATCATCAAGTGATATCTGATATCGAGCTAAAGTTTGCTAACATAAGCTAATGTTAGCATCCATATATGATTGGTCATAGCAGGCCAGATAACACCGTAGCAGCAAAACTCCCGAGTGTACTGAGTCAAGCAAAAGTGCATCTTAATCCTCATGCAAATTTCAATTTATATGAGACATAAAGTTATCGTCTTCTTACACACAAATTCTCACTTTAAGTCAGACTCCTGACAAGTGAAACTAAAACAGAATTTGTTCTTGCGGACGGAAAGTCTGCAGTTGTACACATCCAGACTTTAGAGAATATTTTAAATCAGTGATCTTTTCAGTCGTACCTACTCACACAAAGCAGATTTTACTCAGTGCACCGTGTGAAATGGATTCATGCCATAATAGCTTATTGTGGCTAAACTGACTTTCCCTGGTTTATGTCTCTGTTTAGTCCCGGGCTCTCAGTCTGAGCGTTCACCTCTGCACCTCCACTCTGCTGTGGCATCTCAGTGGAAACCACATCATGCTATCTCATCCCCTCACAGGTTCCTTTGGCTCCAGAGCTCTAACCACAGTGTAACAACCCCCTGCCTCCCGCTTTGAAACTATCTCCGTCCCTTCCCCTCCAGCTACAATCTGAGTTCACTCCTTTGCTTCAGTTTGAGCTGCAGGCCGCCTGCTTCCCTGCCAGTGGCTGTCCGAGCCTTGTCGAGGCCTCAACTGGCCCCAACTGCAGCCACCAGATAGGGACTGAGTGTGAACACAATGAATGATTTACTGGACGCCGCCGACCGCAAGACAGTTCTTGTTTCACACAGGAGGTCCACAAACGACTTGTTTTTCTCGCCTGTACTCTCACTTTGAATCTTGTCGTCCTGCAGCAGTAGGACGGATTCTGTTTGTGATACTGTACATTGATATTTGCTACTTGTTAGGATGATTAGTTTGACTGGACTGTTGCCAGGGTCAGCATGGCTGCAGTTTCTAAGAAAAAATCCTTGACAGTGTGACGAATACACACGGAAGACACACTGAACAGAAACTCTCACATCACTAAACAGATGCTTGGATTTATGCTGTAAACACCCCACAAATCACCTCCCCTCATCCATCACTGTGATCAGCAGCTCCCTTGTTTGCAACCAGCCCGTTTCTGGTTGTAAATTTCTCCCCCCAAACACTGAGAATCTCATCGTTGGGACGTTGGTGTGTGGATGTGGATGTGGAGAAACCTGCTCGGTGTTTCCTGGTCATTGTGTGTCTGTGCATGTCTGTGGGGGTGAGGCAGCCATTTGAAAGGTCAGAGTTCAACAACAGAGTCAAGCTTAAATAAGCCTGCAGCTCATGTCTTTGTGCATTTATTTACCTCCATTGTTGGTCACTTCTTATAGCTTTTGCACTGCTTTTAATATGTGATACGTACCCCGTCTTGGTTATTCATTACATTTTGAAAATATTTCCACCCTGAATGAAATTTCTCCCCAATGTCTGCACTTCTACAAGTGTGTCTTTCAGCTGATGCTCTCAAATCTGCGGTCTGTCACTTGGATGTATTTTCACACACAAAACGCCTCTCTGTTAAAACTCGATCGGGTGGAGAGAAAAAAGGCGGGGCTTTCACACGGCTACTTCATCTTTGCACCGTCTCTGCCATTCCTAAAATATGCTGTCTGGTGTTAAAGTTAGCAGAACTCGGTTTAGTTTCAGCAGAACTGATTTGGCTTTTGCTCAGTGTGTGTCACTGTATGTCATCCAGGACTGAGAACTTTATCGATGCTATTCCACTCTGAGAAGATGTGGCAGGTTAACAAGGTGTGTTCAAGATGTGATCACACCTGTTTTGTCTTTGTCATTAAGGACTGGCTGCTGAATTTCACAACGTCTCTGCATGAACATAAATGTAATCAGTTGTGAGAAAAAGAGGCAGGAAAGACAACAGTGTGTTGCTCGTCAACAAAGCACAGTTTTCTTATCTGTGGTGTGCCTGTTAACACATTTGTTCATGTGTGACTTTCTGCAAGTCATCTCTAGTCCACTGTAACCTCAGAGTCATCTTCTTTCAATTTTATTTTGTGACTTTTAGGATGGAAATACGAGCAGGCTGCACACAAAACAGTTACTGACATCAGCACAGGAGGCAGAGAGCTAAATTTCAAAATGTATGACGGGAAAGTGAAGCTCAAATTAAGCTCAGAAGATGACCATTTAAAGTGCACTATTAGTACTACCCCTTCGTCCACCCACCACACCCTCCGCCCCCACTGTGAACCCTTATTAACTGCTGACCACTGCCGCAGACGGATGACTGGACAGTTGCATCTCGTCGTTGTGAAATCAGTTCTGCAGAAACACAGCTTGAGTGCCTGCGAGAAAGCTGTCCACAAGAGTGACTTTGAATTTTCTTATCTAATACTGAGAACATCTGCGCAGAGAGTGACTATGAGGGATATTATCTATCTCTGCTCGAACGGAAAAGCAGAAGATCCTGGTTCCTTTTTCTTGAGTTGATGTAGATAGAGCTCACAGATAGACTCACACTGAATTACTGGTTTATCGTATGACAGTTTTTGGGAAAGGATTTTTTTTTTCCAGACAACACATGTCAAATGGACCGTTGACCTTTTTTTCTTTTTATAAGAGACTTAAAGCACTGAATTATTTAAGTGTCAATGAGGTGCAGCCGACATCTAGTTCTACACAGATAAAACGTATGCATCTTATCACACATATTTCAAGTCTGAACTTCTGACTCTATCACTATCATCCTGAGAAAATCACTAGCTTTAACATAAGAGATGGCAAATCATTAATTTACTCAGATAGCCTGAACTTTTTATACTGGCTCTTTACTTGAGTAATTCAATTTAGGCAACCTTAAGATCATTTTCAGAACTACATTTATCTGCTTCTGAGAGTTCGATGAAATGATTGCTACCATTCTCATGTCCGTGCAGTAAATACAAAGCTACACCCAGCAGCCACTTAGCCACTAAGCATAAAGCCTGGAAACAGCTAGCATGGCTCTGAACAAAGCTAACAAAATCAGCCTACCAGCACCTCTAAATCTCACCAATTATTACACTATAGTTTGTTTGTTGACTTCATATGTAAACTGAGGTGTTAAACCCATAAGATGAGGTTTTACTGAGGTCTGCTTCTGCACCCCTTTAAAGGAATATCTGACATTTTAGGACATTTTATAGGCTACGGTAGCTAGCTAAGGCTGCAACTAACAGGAATTTTCTTTGCTTTCTTTTTCTTTCTTCTTATCTGTCAATTATTTCCTTGATATAGCGATTAGTTGTTTGGTTTATAAAATGTCAAAAAATGATAAAAAAAAATGTCGATCAGGGTTTCCCAAAGCCCAAGATGATGCCCTCAAATGTCTTGTTTTGTCCACATCCCCAAAATATTCAGTTTACTGTCATAGAAGAGGACAGAAACTAGAAAATAGGCGCTTTTAAGAGACTATCAGAGAAAAATTCTTGAAACTGGTGAATCAAAAAAAAGTGTTAAAGGTCCAGTGTGTAGTATTTAGAGGCATCTATTGGCAGAAATGGAATACAATATTCATAAATATGTTTTCATTAGTTTATGATCACCTGAAAATAAGAATTGTTGTATTTTCACCACCTCACAGTGAGCTGTTTATGTGGAGCTGATCCTCTTCCAGGGAGTCTGCCATGTTGTTCTACAGTAGCCCAGAACAGACAAACCAAACACTGGCTCCAGATAGGGCTATTACCACTGAAATTATCCTACAAGCTTGGCACATTTGAGAAGTTTCAATTGGTTGCATCACCGCTAGATGCCACTAAAACCTACACACTAGACCTTTAATGAGTGAGCTTTAGATGTGCTGCGGTGGAGCTGTTTTCCTGTTTTCAGGCTTTATGTTACGCTAAGCTTATCATGTCCTAGGTTTAGCTTAATATTTAGCTTGCAGACAAGAGAGTGGTGTCAGTCTTCTCATCCAACTCTTGAGCAGATAAGTGTATTTCCCAAAATTCCCAACTTTACAATCTCTTCTTCCACCACTGCTTGAAGTGAAATAACACCAGCTATTTAATTTAATGTGGATTTCCCCATACTTGTTTGCAACCTAACATAAAAATAACTTTATGTACATAGTACTTTTCTGGACAAAGTTACAAGGTGTTTTACAGTGAAAGTACAGAAAATGAAGACCAGAGAAAATAATGGGATATAATCATTTTTCACAATGCAGATAAACGAGGCAGAAAATCCAGTTGCTCTGCTTTGGTTTTGTTTCATGTGCCTCCTGCTGTCAGGTGTTGAGTTTCTGGAAATTCTCTTTGTCTGTTCCTGATATCAGGACTCTTATCTGTGCGGTGTGGATACATTCCTGTCCCCGTCCATGAATGCCGGTACCTTGCGAGTAATGCTGAGCCCTTTGAATGACACTGCCAGATGACACTCACCGCTCATTAATCACAGCAGAGTTCAGTAGGTGGATTATGACAACACTGCTGTTTGTTTGGAAATAGGTGGATCCATGGTGTGAGAGTCATCTTAATTTACTGTTGTTGTTACTCATGTCACTCTTACTAACAGCTGCCGAATGTCAGTACAGATGGGATGTGTCATCAGCATAAGTTCCGCACATATATCATGGCACTTGTCCAGATTGTGCAGAAATGTGTGACCGTGTCATATTGTACCTTTCCACTCGATTATTCTGTTTATACACTTATATATACTTATACACTGACATTACTGCCAATGTTGCGCAAAATGCCTAACCTGACTTACACCAATTACACCGTCAGCACCAGTCTTTAGGTGTTTCATCATAAAAGTTATAAAAGTTATTAAAGTGTTTTCAGGTGGTTTTATTGTTGTCGCAACGACAACTGGATCAGTTTCCACAGTTACTTTGGTTGCTGTGCCCTGAATATATCTGCATAAAACTTTCAGTGATGCTCTTCGTTAACTTGGAAAAGCTACTGATAGTTACCGGGAAAAACAAAAGCACTATCTTCCTCCTATTTGGGTTGTGCAATGCCTGACACATTTCCTCTGTGCTCCCCAGTGACTGGCAGAACTGTGCAGAGAAAGTGAGGAATATGGGGAACCAGTCTATATGCTGATGATGTCATTATTCTATAGCAGAAATGCAGAAAAGCAGAAATGCCTTCTTTTGGCGCTGCATATTTCTGCACATTTTTCAGCTGTAATATCCAGTTTGAAATATTTTCAATGTTGTCAAAAAAAATCTAATGTAATGGGTTACATTGCTTTGATGCAAGCATTTTAAAAGTTACATTACTTATTACATTTTAACAAGGTAACTAATAATGTGTATTAATAAGTGAATGAATGAATGAATGAACTGTATTTATATAGCACCTGTCATGCACAGAATGCAGCATAAAGTGCTTTACAATTCAGCGGCAGAGACAGTTAAAAGAGCAGCTGCGGAGGTGTGATGCCATTAAGAGCCTTAAAAACCAATAGAAGGACTTTAAAATTGAATTCTAAAAAGATACTGGGAGCCAGTGTAGGTTACGTGAAACAGGAGTTATATGATCTCTAGTCTAGTCTAGTCTGTAGTTTTGTAATGGCAATTTTAGGTAGGCCAGTGTATAGGGTGTTACAATAGTCAAGACAACTGGAAGCAGAAGCATGAACAAGCTTCTCAGCATCTCGCTGGCTCAGTAGAGGTCGTACCTTAGCTATATTGCGTAAATGATAATAGTTTTTGTTAATTAATCAAAATTAGCTTTAAAATTGAGATCACGATCAAAAATGACACCAAGGTTTCTTACTTGAGGCCTTGTCTGAGTGGCATGACCTCTGGCTCATCTATTTATTAATGGCTGACAAACAGTCAGTTAGATTAGATAAAGTATTTTGGTCATCTTTACAGACTCATACAGCTGTGTGTCATCAACATAGCTGTGGAAACATACACCACACTGATGGATGATGGATCCCAATGGCAACATGTAAACTGGAAACAGTAAATGTCCCAGGACACTGCCTTGGGCCACACCATAGTGTAACCTATTGCATTTCAGAAGTACCTTTCCCAACACTGTCTACAGTTTTGCATTCATACAGGATAACCTGTTAAATAAAAAACAATAAAATACACAAATAAACAAGGTTCATTCCGTAGCTGCTCTTCATATCTTCTGGTTACAGAGATGTAAATCTTTTAAATTTCTATTTTTCTGTAAGGGTTTCTTTCCATGTTGGTTTAAAGGTTGAGGGTTCATTAAAGATTTATTTTTGACCTTGTATTCTCATTCCTAACTCATCACATATCACCACTTTATCAGTGGACTTTCACATCTACATGTTACTCATACATACGTCTGTTATCAGAAAATGTACAGTTTCTGCTCTTCACATACATACAGTATTTTTTAAAACATTGGTACAACACCACATATTTAACAACATATTTAAGAGAAGGGATGACATGCAATAAGGGGTCGCAGGCACCAGGCACCCCTTGTTTGTTTA
Source organism: Epinephelus cyanopodus (assembly GCA_026686955.1). Classification (NCBI taxonomy): domain Eukaryota; kingdom Metazoa; phylum Chordata; class Actinopteri; order Perciformes; family Serranidae; genus Epinephelus; species Epinephelus cyanopodus. The sequence goes on along the minus strand of CM048926.1, from coordinate 15,502,180 downwards.
ATTGTGCAACAATCCTGACATCACTACACCAATAGATGTAATACACCAATAGATAGAAGTCTGATGCAGATTCTTTTGTACTGAAGCTGCTGATCAACAATGGTTTACACAATGTTCAATATTTTTAAAATATGACCGCAATAAGTATGCATGGCTTTTTCAAAGAACTGTATTCTGGTCAGGGTGGAAAAACCTCTGAGGCAGCATTTTACATGAAGAAAGCTACTTACTGTTTAACTTTACCCTAAAACCTGACACCTCTTTGCCTTCACAAGTGCATCAGAGGGCCCAGTTGGACCCATTCTTTGTCCAATGGCGGTCCAAGCTGACGCCGCCTGATGGTGAAACATACTGCCATGAAAGGATGCCTGTTTTTCATCACTGTCTGACACAGAAACCAGTGACCAAGCAGAAGTATTTGATGACTACCGAATGAGAGCGAGTTGTCTGTTTTACACTTGAGGTTTGTTCCTAGTACATGTTGTGGTCCTTACAACCAATGTACTCTTTTAAAATGAATCTGCACATTTGTCTTTTTAAGGAAAAGGACAACCAGCCTATTCGAAGAACATTAAATTACCTAACATGTGCGGATACATAACACATCAAAACAGGATTTTTGTGTACCTCAAATGTTAACTGTTGCTGCCCCAGCAACCTGTCGGTTGAAATAAATGGATGGACATCAGCTAATTCGTAATGTTAGAGTATATATAAAGTCGCCAGGTCGTGGGGGCAGCAGGCCACGCAATCGCTACAGACGTCCCTCTCCCCAGCAATGCTTTCCAGCTCCTCTTGGGAGACCCCAAGTGTTCTGAGACTGGATGAGATATATAATCCCTCCAGCGTGTCCTGGGTCTGCCTCAGGGCCTCCTACCAGTGGACATGCCTCAAACCGCTCCAATGGGAGTTGCCCAGGAGGCATCCTGATCAGATGCCTGAACCACCTCAACGGACCCCTTTCCGTGCAAAGGAGTAGTGGCTCTACTCTGAGCTCCCTTCAGATGTCCAAGCTCTAATGCTGAGCGCAGCCACCCCACAGAGGAAACTCATTTCGGTTGCTTGTATCCGTGATCTCATTCTTTCGGTCACTACCCAGAGTTCATGACCTTATCAGTATGTAATTCCTTTATTCTCCATGTTGACATAGTTTTAAACTAGCCCATAAACTCCAACAGCTTAATCAATTCCTCACTTACGGCTTTTGGTTTTGGTGTGACACCCTATGATTTTCAGTGGCCCCATCTGGCTACCCCTACAAAAAATTCTAGGGGCTCCACTGAATTCAAGAAACCAGTTATCTGTTGTAGGGTGGGAGGGATGGGCTTTCTTTGTAATTGTTTTTCTTTCTTTAATTGTGTTAATTGCTTTTAATTCTGTAAAGCAGTTTGTGTTGCATGTCCGTGCAGGAAAAGCGCTCTACAAATAAAGTTGGTTGATTGATTGAATGAAAAAACAATGAGGCTTTTAAAATGTCCAAATCTATGATAAATTTGGATTTTAATACCGTTTTTGAGCTGTAGCTGTGCAGCCCTGGAGCCCTGCAAACATCAGGATAAAGTGAGAGATGAATATTCTTGAGCACTGATACTAAATTATTATGTCTGTCCAGGAGGATCTTTACTGAAGCATTGTCACTACATATGGATCCAAGCACACACGACCACACTAACAGAGGTCAAAGGAGCTTGAGTCCATATTTTTAAGTCTTGAGGGTTTTATAAACTCTATACCGGACTTTATAACTTAAGATTGTATAAATACACATATATGTTTCAACAAGAGGACTGTGAAATCCAGTTACTATCTTAAGCAAGATAGAAACATGAGATGACTCCTGTGCGTAGGTAGGCAGACAGCTCAGACAGAAATCTGTCTCAGAATCTGATTCAGATGTCAAATATTGTGACCTCTCTCTCTCTCTCTGGATTTAAAATCCACCCAGTTGTCAGAGATTTCATCACTTAGACCTTTCCAGCCCAAATCATCATCGTTAGCTGGACTTCCCAACAGATGGATGAGACATCAACAGAGCTGAACTCACAAAATATCACAGAATGTCAGGTTGTCTGGGAATTTCAATTTCACTCACTATTGCTAAATTATTCCTGTTGTTTTAATTTTCATTTCTATATTTAAGATTCTTTATGTATTTATGAACTTGTCTCACACTATTATCTGTTTTTTTGTTTGTTTTTTTGTTTTGTAATGCTCTTTGAGCTGCATTTCTTGTATAAAAAGTGCTAAATAGAATGAGTTTGTTGAAATTGCTATCATCGTTTAACCAGAAAGACCAAATAACTGGCTCAAAGTATTAATAAAGAAGGCTTTGGATGCATCCTGTAGAAACCGTCTTGAAATGCTGAGTAATATCTGAAAAATGATGAAAACTTTTCTCAAAATAGTGACAAACTGTCTCAAAAATAATGAACTATCTCAACATAATTAGTTAGTATCTCAAAAAATGAGAAACTTTCTTTCTCTTCCTCTGTGAAAAGTTGTGGATGGTACCTATGGAACCGTTCCATACGGTCCCCATTTTTTGTCCCCCCTCTGTTGGGGTACCTAGCACACAGATCTGGTACTAAAAGGTGGAGCTGTGAACACTGCAGTCTGTTGATTGGTCAGTAGAGGACGGTCACTCTGCTCAGGGCTGAGTTGTGGCTGGTTTTGAGGCTCATGTAACCACTGTTCATACTGTGGAGAATTTATTTAGTAAACTGTAAATATGCAATGACAGTATGTTTTGCTGCCTCTCACAGCAGCTGGAGTCGGAGAAAAAAAATACCTTAATTGACTGGGCCGACTGCCGGCGACTTTTAAGGTGAAATGTTTACACGTAATGGTACTCAATGCATGAGCTGACGACATGAATCCATCAGCACACCTTAAATTTTAATGTGACAACATTGACTTACTTTAGCTTTTATTGTCTCTCTTAGTAATGGATGGATCTTCAAGTGTTAAATATATATAAATTTCTACTGGATTATGTGAGCCACATATATCCCAATCCTCACTCGGAGGGGAAAAAACAGCGTAGTGGAGTGTAGTTCCTGTGGGCTCTGGCAACACTAAACCCCTGAGCTTGCCTGAGAAAGACTAAATGCACAAACCTGATACTTTTAACTATCCCATCAAGAGAGACTCTTGTTCTGTGGATGATAAACGGGGAGCAGACTCAGTACGTTTACATGACACTTGAAAAAATGAATTATTACCTTAATCCGACTATAACTGAACAACTGAAGTGCATGTAAACACGTTTCTCTGACTGATATCGGAGTTCTCCGACTCTGATTAAGACACCCAGATAATGCGATTGGAATTCGATTTTTCTCCGGCATTTATACGCCTTAATCAGAGTTAACATTGAGTTAAACTAGACAATGCATGTGCGACCCCGGAACAGACAAGACATGCTATTGTTGTAGCCCTCCAACAGCATACGCCGTTCTTGTCTGCCTTGAAATCACCATGACCACGAGGGATAGCGTGCACCTTATCTGTATAATCAGTAACGCGTACATTACATACGAGATGAGCAAAGTTGTACGATTATCCATCTTGCTGTTGTTCGAAAATGCCAGTCTGCCGCCTGACTCCAGTTGTTTATTATTTATTATTATTTATAGGTGAACCGGAAATGGGGCTGTATTAACCCGCTGAAACGACGCATATTGGCACCCAGTGTTGAGGAGTAGGACACGTTCCCGTCAGTAATTCAATTTTCTCAGTTGCATGTAAACTGGGACAAGGACGCATAGCTCGATTAAGCTGTGCATGTAAACGTACTGACTGATAAACGGTAAATACAGTGAGTGTTGGACTGAGCAGTGAGTGACAACAATCCCACCCACATGAAGGAGTACCGTTTGTGGTAGTAACGCTTAGCGGACCAAGGGTCGAGGTACCACGTCTGAAGGGTTACTTTAATTCCAAAGATACCATACTGATGGTGTTCATTGGAAATGAGGCTTTTGTTTACCGAATCGAAATGAATCGTCCCATACTGCTAGGTGGAAATTGGGCTTTAGTTGGTCGAACCAATACAGACAAAGATACAGATACAGACAGTGGTGTACTCGCTCATCCCTATTGACAAGATTTTTCTTTTAATTACGCTGGCAGAAATAGGCCTCCGTAGCAGTCAGCTCTAGAAATAACAAAAAAAAACTCTACAAAATAACACACTTTCTTTATTTGGGTGATTTATGAATCGCTAATTCACAGCAATTTTGTTTTCCACTTGCATTAAATCACATAACCATGAGCAGTGTAAAGTTTTATATTGTAAATCAGTGTTTCAGAAGGAGAGTAAACCTGTGCTGACTGTGTCTGTGTCGCTGCTGCCCCCTGTCGATCATGTGTGTCACCCTCCGGAGCAGCAGGGGGCGCTGCCTGCTGCTCACGCGTCCGGCAGCGGAAGTCGCAAAGTCAACCTTCCGCTATCAAGAGACTCATCTGATTCCGGGAGGAAGCGGTGCTAAATCACCCAAAATGGTGAGTTAAATGAATAGAAACACAACCAGAGCGGACAGACCGGCTGTGTATGGATGTGTTTGACGGTTTAAAAGTGTTTCCGGCGGTTTGACGGTGAGGTGATGGCGGATGTTTGCGGCTGTTCGCACATACTCCACCGGTGAGCTGTTGAGCTCCAGCGTGGCGCCTCCATGGCTGACGAAACCTCAGCTGACCTCCATACACAACTCTCACACCAAACTTTAAACAACTTATTTAAGTATTTTTATGTGACATTGTGAACACAGCGACGCTTAAAACTGCTGACATGTTTTATGGTGTGTTTTTGTGGTACTTTTCCGGTTATAGCTGAAATGCTGCTTTTTTCTCATAGGGTTTTGTCAAAGTGGTGAAGAACAAGGCCTACTTCAAGAGATATGAAGTCAAATTCAGGAGAAGAAGAGGTGACACAATATTCTCTTACTTCAAATCCCTGGTTGTGAGCTTTCACCATGAAGCTGTGCTCCTTTTAAATGTATAAGTGCTTCAGTAACCATTAACTCTTGTGTCTCTACAGAGGGAAAAACCGACTTCTTTGCCCGCAAGCGCCTGGTCGTGCAGGACAAGAACAAGTACAACACACCTAAGTACCGCATGATCGTCAGGTTCTCCAACAGAGACATCTGCTGCCAGGTAAGTGACTAAAAGTGAGCCACCTGTTGTCACATATTGAAAACAACCTCACTCAACCCTGCCCCTGTTTTCTCCTCCAGATTGCCTATGCAAAGATCGAAGGAGACCAGATCGTGTGTGCCGCGTACTCTCACGAGCTGCCCAAATATGGCATCACTGTAGGCCTTACCAACTACGCTGCAGCCTACTGCACCGGGCTGCTGCTGGCTCGCCGGGTAAGATCACTCACTCAGGAAGTTGCCGAAGTCAGCACATGAGTAGACAATGAGATTTGTGCAGACGTAGCAGTCTTGTAGGTCAGATTTGTTGCATCATATTTCAAAATCAGTGAGTGTGGTCATTGTGTTAAGTGTTTTCTCACATCCTCTTTTATACTGTCCTCCCCTTGTTTTTTTTTAGCTGCTGCACAAGTTTGGCATGGACCAGGTGTACGAGGGCCAGGTGGAGGTGACGGGAGATGAGTTCAACGTGGAGAGCGTTGACGGACAGCCGAGTGCCTTCACCTGTTACCTGGATGCAGGCTTGGCCAGAACTACCACAGGGAACAAGGTGTTCGGAGCGCTGAAGGGAGCAGTCGACGGAGGGCTGGCCATCCCTCACAGGTCAGTATGACACGAGAGTAGCGTTCACACTGCAGTATTTTATTTTAGGCTGTCTTGCAGCTTTACCTTTGCACTAGATGTGTGGTTTCAAGAGAAAATTTTCTGTTCCAGTTTGTGGTCACTGGTTCTTCTCTGCTTCTTGATGATGATACAAAGCACGCTGAGCAAAATGTAGTTGGTCCTTCATTTGCATTAGCTGATGTTCACTGTCCTTTCAAGACGGGGCTGAGAGAAGCGAGACAAACCAAAGAAACACCTGCCACTGTGTTACAGCGGCGGAGACAGACTTTTTACAGAATACATTTTTGAGAAGTGCAAAAACTTTGTCAGTTGAGAGTTGAAGTGTTTGTAAATGCTAAATCATCGCGCTACGTCACTAAACCTGATCTTATCTCTGCTCTTCCTTGTTTCTAGTCTAAAACGTTTCCCTGGTTACGACACGGAGAGCAAAGAGTTCAACGCGGACGTGCATCGGAAACACATCATGGGCATGAATGTTGCCGACTACATGTCTTACCTGATGGAGGAGGATGAGGAGGCCTACAAGAAACAGTTCTCTCGCTTTATCAAGAACGGAGTCACGGCAGACACAGTAAGATGGCGCTCTTCACCCACAAACATAGACAACATATGACACTTTGAGGCTGCAGTGACGTGCAACCTTGTCGTCCAATCTTAACCAGATTCGCTTTATATAGAATTCATTTAAGCCAGTATTGTGAACAAGGCTGCACTGGGAGTCCAGTGATACATACCCCCTTTTCTAGCTTGATAAAGTAGCCTATAAAGCCCTTTTCATACTGGACAAAGAACCCACTGACACTCCTTAACATCTGGCCTGTCTTCAGGGAGGAAAGGTTACTATCGGCAATGACTCTGTAGTAGTCACAAATATTTTTCAGCTCTGCGCTTCCTGGCGCAATGCAACGACACACTGCCACAAATTGCGTCAGTCTCTGTCCAAGCAGTGCTTGAACGTTGTTCCAAATAAGTTAACACCGACTTTGAACGAGAGAATGAAAAAGTAGCAGATATATAAATGAAGTAACCACAGTAACATTTTCACTGGCTTTCTGGGACATTCATGATGTCAGACGTGACCCACCAGAACAACAACAACAACACAAGGAGATAAAGTCTACTGGCAATGGGAAAAGAGTCTCTTACCTATTTTTTTCCCATGTTTAATTAACCCGAACATAAATGATAACGCTGGTGAATAAAGGGTGTGAGTGGGTGTAATGTGACAGCAGGTTATCAAAACAGCCGTCACGAGCCCTTTTTACATAGCAAGCATGACTTTAGATAGCAGGCTGGCATTGACGATGTAAAAGAGGCGTGGTGGCTTTGATGTGTATCAGCAGAGCGTTGGCCTGTAGTTTGACATGTGAGTCTGCAGTGCTGTATGAACAATAAAATGGCATTGGCATGTCAGCAACAATCATTTACGGTCCCTGTTATATGGCGGCTGAGCTTGTCCTCTGCTCCGGAGTAAGCACATGGACCTTACTGTCTGCCCAATTTGTGGACATTTTCGTTTGCTGTTCTTCCTCTTTGAGTTAGCTGCTAACTGCTTCTAGCTGCTTATGAAGTCTCTCATGGTGGGTCACATGCACGACACGTCCTCAAAGCATCAAATCCGTCCTGTCCTGCCAGCTGTCCCTTTTACAGACTTTGATATGGACCTGTTACTACCTCAGTTGCTGGCTTAAAGGTGAGACAACTCTGTCCCCCCTTTCTGCAGTCGAAGTTTTGGCAAGGTAGAATAATGTAACTCCCACCTTGAACAGACGGTGTAAAAAGGGGCCATGGATTTATATGTTGTTGTTTTTTTGTTAGTTTGTTTTTGAAGAAAAATGTGTTTGATGCATACAATAGCATAATGCATTCACTGTCAGATGAAATATTTGTTTGGCCTAAAATAATAACCTTGTTAATACGGAAAAACAAAAGCTAAATTCTTCAGTTCAAATGAATGCATTACACTTGAGTAGATGCACGTCACCTCATCAAGTAATTGTTTTAATAAAGTGATTGGCTAAGAGTTACTTGTTGTCAGGACATCTCAAAATGCACCAACAGATCACAATCTTTGATGTCACAGATATATCGATATTAGTGTATAGTATGCTCAATAAGTAACAGATTCCTGTACAGAAATGTCCAAATTATGTGCGAGGTGGAAACTGTCTTCATTATATAATTTGTCCACCAGAGAGCAGTCACAAGCTTATTTAGAAACTGGTAAATGTTGAGAACATTTCTTGATCACAATGCTTTTATTTTTAAGTGTAAGGGAGCCTCGTCAGAAATGCTTAATACTTTTATGTAGAAACAAACATCAGACAAAAGGTTAGTGGATTTATTTTAACTTTAAAACCTCTATCAGTAAGGCCATTACAATAGTTTAGATGATGTCTGTGAATCCACAACACTGTCAAGCCCAGTGGTCGAACTTAATGTCTCCACTGCTGCTGCATCATTAGTGCACATTTGCCTGAGCCTTTTAATTTGACTGCTGTTTGCTGGTTCTTCTCTGCTTCTTGATGATGTTACAAAGCACGCTGAGCAAAATGTAGTTGGTCCTTCATTTGCATTAGCTGATGTTCACTGTCCTTTCAAGACGGGGCTGAGAGAAGCGAGACGAATCATCAGGCACAGAGTGAAAAGCTCGAGATGTGGTGGATTAACGTGTGTGTCGTTTTCTTTTCAGGTCGAAGAAATGTACAAAAAAGCACACGCCGCCATCAGAGCGAACCCTGTCCACGAAAAGAAACCCACGAAAGACATCAAGAAGAAGAGGTGGGTTCTTAATTACTTGTTCCTTCTCTAAGCCAGTGATGCTGTTACACATGAGACAGAACTGAGAGTTAATTACCTGGTTCTTGGAGCTAAATTGTGAAGAAGTAACTCTTAAAATACCCACGTCACATAATTGATACTCTTGGAAAGTAACTATTTAAAGCGAGCTTCCTGTCGAAGTATCAAAGGGCTTTACTGGTAAACTCCCAGTGCTGAGCGGACAAATGTTTCCCTCTGGTGTGCTGAATGTTAATGGAGCTGTTGTTGTGTTTCTTTCCGGGCAGGTGGAATCGCGCCAAGTTATCTCTGGCACAGAGGAAGGACCGCGTCGCCCAGAAAAAGGCCAGCTTCTTACGAGCACAAGAACAAGAAGCAGGCGACGGTTAGGGGCATTGCTGCAAACACACTACACACATCACAGACAAATAAATTTATTGCAAACTCAAGCCTTTGTCTCTCCGGGAATACTTTTTTGAAGAGTTGAGTGGTTGTGTTTACTTTTTAAAAACAAATGTTGAGACCGTGTTTGCTTTTTGTTATTTAGATAACACCCATGACCAATATTTACAGTGACAGCTTTCAGTCCAAATGACTCAGAGTCTGATAACGGATCATAGTATTGAGGAGTGCCGAGCCCTTAAAGTCCTGAAAGATATTTATTTATTTAGATTTTATTATTTTGATTATTTTTATTTAGATTTTATTCTATATTTTCGTTATTTTAAATGTATTTATTTTTTCAAATTTTGGATGCACAAGATGAAAAAAATCACCTTGCAAAAAAATCTGTGTTCCTAGGGTCCTGTGTTCTCTTGGTATAAACTTACATTTTAAGAGATGGGTAAGGGCGAGCTTTGTTGTCCAAATTGTGAAAGAATCAACAGAGATGGGCGTTTCAAATACAGTTAGAACGATAAAAATCTGTTGATCAACTGTAGAGATATCTAAAGTCAAAAAACTCGTCATAAATGTGATTGCAGAGGTTTCAGGGAGTGGAACGCCAGTAGGCTTCAGGCTGTCGGTGAGTGATTTCAACATATTAACCCAGGGAAACAAAAACTGAACATCTAACCTTTGGGAAAAACATTTCCGAGAACATAAAAGGCTGAATCCAAATGTCCAGACTTGCAAACTTTGCAAGAGCGTTCCCTGAAGGTCTGCGAGTGCTGAGAGCCGTCCAAGTCCATAATTCATCCAGTCACAAGGGAACCCGTGCAGACTTCCACAGAGCCCGCTCAGGGTTCAGACTTCACTGATTTAATTACAGTTTATTGCTCTACAGACGAGACGTAGTTCTTCCACTTGCCAACTAAAATAAACTTCTTATGAATGTGTAAAACAATTACTGTATTAAAACATCACTGGAATCATGAAGGCCAGAGATGAGATCAACACCATCATGATAAGACATACCAGCAATCAAAATGCATTTTATCATTGCAGCCTACTGTATGAAAGCTGTGCAGTGTGATGTCATCTTCACCAAAAAGGTCAGCTGGCTACATTTGGAGGTGAAGCAGGACCGACATTGGTTTTTAGTCATTTATAAAACTTTAAAACAGATGCACATTTCATTCTTTTGAACTCTGAACTCCCAATAATCACTGTACTCCCTCACAGATTAGGTCACTGCTCCACATTCCTTTAATCAAAACTGAACTTCTAGACGTGGAATAATCTGCAAAAGACCTTAAACTTGGCCTCTGTCCGCCATTGCAACTGTTCAAACGCTTATTTCAGATCCTTAATTGACTGTTAATGTTTAAAATATAGGGTACATCTACTCTATAGCAACTTTGTTCTGTATTTTAACTTTTAGCTGTGTGTGATAATATTTATATTTATTTAACTCATATTTAACCAGGTAAGTCCCGTTGAGATCAACAATCTCATTTACAAGGGAGACCTGGCCAAGAAAGCAGCACACAAAAAAGTTAAAGGCAAAAAAACAGAGACCAGTTCAAGGAGTGTAAAATCTTCTTGTAGGTTATTCTCAGTGAGAGAGGCAGAGCACATAAAAGTTTTCCTTCCCAGCTCAGTCTGAGCACTAGGAACAATCTTGAGATCTGAGTGTAGCTACACTCAGATCTCTGTTATATCAAAGTACAAATGTACCAAGGGAGTTTACCCAGTATGGCTTGATAAATGAACAAATTCCAGTGACTGATCCACGAGAGGTCAAAGAAGGCCAACCAGCCCTGGAATGAAACGTACAGTGACGAGTGAGGGCTTTACAGTAATGGTTTTGTATGGTTTTATTTCTATTTTAACAGGTTTACATATTGGTTATCTGTTTATTTTAACTCAGTTTAAGGTTGCCGATTGTTTATTTGTTGTCTTGTCGGCATCATTGAATATTCTCAGTCTCAGTTGATTTCTTGAGTCTTAAAGAGAACTGTTGAATGAATTAAAATATAAGCTAAGAAAAATGGGCAAAAACAACAAAAGAACATCTTCAAATGTAAATAATACCCAGTTTATTTTGTCATTGTCTGGACCTTATTTACAAAGATTTATGTGAATGTGTGTATCCTTTAAGCCCACACGTGGCATTTATATCATGTTGTCTGAAGGCTCTGATGAGTAGAGGGCATTAAACTTTACTTAATGAGCCTTCCTGGGCATAGGCTCAGGGGCTCCCTTGGCCTTCACCTGCAAAATATCACATAAATGATCATGTCCTGATCAAGAAGAAACAAAAAATGACCACAGTGAGATGGAAATGAACTGTGAAGAGACTAAAAAATTGCAAAAAGAGGCAAAACAACCACAAAGATACAGAAAAAAAGACACAAATTGACCTTAAGGAGCCTGTTCACGCCTGGTACACACATGCATTTCGGTGATCTGAACACAGGTGGACAGCTGAGACCCATCCCCGTTCCCACCTGTGTTTATTGTGTCTCCACTTGTGCTCAGATTTCATGACTGCCTATGTCTCTTAGAAGGTCAAATGGCTCAGCACACGGTTTTATTAGTGTTTATGCTACAAAGGATGTGGTTTTTCTTTTTTAAGATTATTTTTTGGGCCATTTTGCCTTTAATTGATAGGACAGTTAAGCGTGAAAGGGGGAGAGAGAGAGAGTGACATGCAGCAAAGGGCCACAGGCTGGAGTCGAACCCGGGCCACTGGGGCAACAGCCTTGTATATGGGCCATCTGCTCTACCACTACCACGGATGTGGTTTTTCTTGCTGAGTTTTTTGTATCCTAAGGCCCAGCTAGGGACAGGCAATTAGCTCAGGCTATAAATGCTGTGGTGTGTGGCGGTTATATATGCTACAACTTGTCCCTATACAATAAACATTTAATAAATGTGTCCCAGAGCACCTCAGCGAGTGGTTTGAGGTGGTTGGCGGTGGTTTACATTGGTATTTTGTGCAGTCCACTTGTCATCGGGTCACTTCAGACACTTGTTAATATCAGGTATTAACGGGGTGAAAGGCCGTGTGTAGACCTGGTGTTAGCTTGCCTTCACTCAAACCGTGCATCAAGAGCAACATTATGGGTGCAGGACATAGTGGTTGTTTTGGTGTCAGCATGCTAATGTACTCTAACTCACCCACTTTATGTCGAGTTGGACAAGGAGCTGTGTGACCATCCATCGTTTTGCCCTCTGGAAGGAGACTTGTTGAACTCTGCAGACACTGATATCTCCAGCTGTACTGACACAACCACTAACAAGACTAGCAAGCGAGCTACAAAGCAGCTAACAAAAGTCAGGATGTAATAGTAATGTAATAACTGTGCATGGGGCAGTAACAGAATCTGAACACAGGTGGTCAGCTTGAGATGCTTGATAGACAGGTGCAAATGACGATGTGACTCGGGTGTCCGCCCAGAACACGTAATACCAGGTGTAAAGAGGCCAAAGAGACACAAAACGACTAAGAGAAGACACAAAATTAACTCTAAGAGGCACAAAACAAACAAACAAAAAAAGAAGTCACCATGTACATAATTGTAGTTGTGCTCGAGGCCTTCGATTCAATTCAATGGCTTGCGCTCTTGCAGACTGGCAGTGAACATGTCAAAGTATGTACGACTGTGACGGCTCAGTCCACAAGTCCAGAGGTTGGACATTCAGATTCAGCTAAACCCTTTCCTTTCAAAAGTCTCCTTAATTATCCATATAAGAGGATGTTGAGCTGGGGAACATGCTTTACGACCCCAGGAACAGAGATATACTCCCACTTCAGGGGCTCCGTAAAAAATACAACTTGATTAGCTGTGTCCTCTCCGTCATATGGTGACTTTGTGCATCTGAAGTCCTTTAAGATCCATAAAAATTTGTAGTAAATTACCTTCACAAGATAAAAAAAATTAACATGTTTCAAGACTTCAGGGGCTCCGTAGTGTTTTGTAAAACAGACCTAAACAGACAAAGTTACAGTGAAGTGGTATGTATTTTAATTGTGCAAAAATCATGCTGGTCTCTTCAATAAGTAAACTTTTTTTTTTTCTTCTTTTACATTGTTAAAATCCAAAGAGCAGCACTGACCACAAGCTCAACATGCTTTACAGGTCACGTCTGTTCTGCAATGCATTGAAAGTGGTTAAACAAGTCTGGATGTCAACTCAGTCACAGCAACTTCACAATGGCAACGTCCAGAAGTGAAAATGGAAAATACTCTTTATACAGCATTCAGATGAGACCACAAGAGTTGATAAAGATCTCCACCTTCACTGGTGGGAAACATTCATGAATGATTTCAGCATGATCTCTATGGCACTGAGACATAAAATCAAAATTAATCGTGTGATACAGCACATTACCACAAATGCTCTTTTCAGTGAGATAACATTCACAAATTAAATACATTAATTCTCTTCGTGTCGTTGATGCAGCATTGACGATGTCACCAGCGTTACAGGTGGGAAATGACAGCAGAGTGACAAACAGGAGGATCCCTGTGGAATACTGAGACATATACCATCATACTGTCCACCTCGAAGCTAACGATCTGCCTCACTATCACAGATGAGCTGAAATTCAAGGAAAAACTTCAGTGTTCTTGGCATAAATTCTCCAACTCTTAATAGAGAGAATCACTGTTATATTTCTCCACCAATTTATAAAAGTTTTTCCTTCAGTTTGTCAAGAATCTGTGCTTGTTAATGGCAAAGTCTTGATATTCTACATTTTAACTATTGTCAGCTAGACCTCTGAAAAGACACAAACCAACACTTAATTCATCTTTATGTAATTCCAGCGTAGACACAGCCTAAAAAGGTTTCTCAAACTGCTGCACTGGATGACATGGTCCATCTTTATGAGGAACTTGGGCGTAGTAGTTTGATACCGCACATACTGTCCTACTGCTGTAGATGGTAGGGCTGGGTATTGGCATTTAATACCTTTAAAAAGGACAGTTCACCCCAATTGTCCCTCTTACCTGTAGTGGTATTTATCAGTCTAGATTGTTTGAGTGTGAGTTGCAGAGTGTTGGAGATATCGGTCGTAGAGACGTCTGCCTTGTCCGCCAATATAATGGAACTAGATGGCACTTGGCTTGTGGTGCTCAAAGCGCAAACAAAGAACCAAAAAAGGAACATTTGAGGGTGAACTGTCCATTTTAGGTATTGACCGAAATAATCCAACACCAAGGAATAGCTAAACCTGTCCTGTCAAACGATACCTGATTCTGATCATTTTTGTACCCACATGTAAAAATTAAAGACTATTTGTGTTGTATTGCTTGCAGCCAATCACCACAAGTGCTCTGTGATTTAATGCGACATGTGATTGGCCAACTACCACAGCAACCACAACTCATATAGTCTATGCTGTGGTCAAGTATTCAATAGAGTTGGCAGTTCAGCATGCAGAGGGGCCGCAACGCTCTCAAGTGTGACTATAACACACTTGTGGTATCTGGTGGCATTTTACGCAACTGATTGCTTCCATTCACATTATGGGTATCGCATGAAGTGGTGTTGGTATCAATATCACTTTAAGCAGTGGTTCCCAACTGGTCCACCCACGGGGTCCAGGTATCTCCTTAGTCATTAGTTCAAGGTCCCCACAGTTTAATACTTCAGCGTCACACTTGCGTTTGGTCACGTCGTTGAGCTTGTTTGCTGTCAAGTAGCTGTCTGTTAGTCGCTCACTCTACAGCAGGAAACAGCAGTTCAAAATAAAAGCTCTGTGCTGGAAATTCACTGTACTCTAAAATAAAGAGTGGTTTTTCAACAAACGTGACACATTTGTAAGTCGCTTGCGGTCCATTCAGAATGGACCTGCGACCCACCAGTTGGGAACCAGTGCTTTAAGGGTGCTGGGATTGTTACTGGTATTGTAAATTTTAGCTGTAACCACCAGCTCTGTAGGTTGATCAGTCAATCAGACGGTCGGTCGACAAAACCTTTCCTCACCCTTTGACAACCTAGGTCACCAAGGAGGCTGAAATGTGCGGGATTGCTCATGAGCCAAAGGACAGCTGATCAACTGCTCATTCCTGTGGAGCGAAGGAGTCCTATACCAAAAAGGCTTATGACTCCAAAACCGACTCACGAAACATGACCAAACTTTATAGAAAGACAAACACACACACCATTTGGGCACATTCATAACTGATGAACTTATTGTCGTAGGGAGGCATCATTGGACTAGTGTCAACTGTTTGTCAGGTTGAGTGTGTGACATATGTGGTTGCAGCTATTGCGAATTTACGCTTGTTAAACAATACCCAGCCCTAGTAAATACTCATTAGGGCACCAAAGCTGTCTTAACCTGCAGCTGAAAGTAGTCCGTGCTGTTTACTACTGTTTGGGAAACCTTTGCTAAAAAATACAGCGCTAAGCTGTATTAGGAAATCATTTCATTTCGAAAAAAATAAGGTATAAATCTGTAAGCTGTTTTTTAAAAATGAATACCTTCAGTAGGCACTAATGGTCTTGGGGCTATGTGCCAGAGGCAGTGTAGTCAAAATCAGGCAGTACTAAGATGAACTGATGCACTGTTGGTTTTAGTCTTTTCATGGGATTTGCTAGAAATAAAAATCTAGAATATCATCAGTCTTATCCTTCAAACGTACACTCACTGACTGTGTCACGGTGCTCAGTAGCAACCTCAACATAACAAGATTAAGGAGCCTATCTTAAAATTGTGTAGCTTCATTACACTTTAACACTCACTGATTTTCCCAAACATGTAACATCATAATTTTGTGGCAAAAACAGCAATTTGTTCTCTCAGCTCTCGAGACAAACGACAATAAAATCTGTTTACGAGTTGTTTTTCCAGCAGTGCCCCCCCCCAAACATTCCACTGTGGTGAACAATACAACACAATGTGGCTGCATGAAGTGTTTTAAGTGTGACTGATGGCAACATGCAATCATTCAGTTTATTTAAGTCTTATAATTCAAAGTACTCGGACGTGTTTTCCAGGCCCCAAACGTTTGAGACAGGGATAGAGGAGGTAGAGTCTCCATTGGTCTCACCATTCATAAGTGTTAAGAGTTGATAAAAACTACTTCATTAAATTTGCTATTCCTAAATCACAGCATCTGTAATACTCAGCTCCGTGTGAGGAACTGACTGGCAAGATTCCAGAAGGACTTCCTGTCCTCGTCACGAGTCCTTGGTGTGTGAGATCTGTCTCCACAGCAGAGCTTTCAGGTTGTTGAGAATAAGTGAGTGCTCCATGTTCATCTGTCCAGCGTTGCCCTTGAGAGCCATGCAGGCGTACAGCTGCCTCTCGAGCTCCTCTCTCAGTGCTGTCGGCGCCCCACGCAGGAGGTAATCCTTCAGTGTACTGCAAGCCTTTGCCAAGTTCGGCTGAGCTGGCTCTTCCCTGCACCGTTTCTCTGACACGTCACATGACGTCTGGCAGTCCACCCCGTACACACAGTCAGCATCCGTCTCACACTTCAGCACCCGCATGGCGCGTTTGAATTCGTCCTCAGGAACCACTGCTCGGGTGTTAGTCAGGCGGAGCTCATGGCGGTCGGTGTAGCCGAAGTGCGCCGCGGCGAGGTCGCAGATCAGAAAGCTGCCGTAGGTGCCGTGGAAGATGTCCTCCACCAGCTCCAGGAGGCCCATGGAGATCTTGGCTTTGCGAGGCCATGAGGGCGTGAACCATTGGTCCATAGTGCGCTGCACGCCGCTGGGCACCCAGGATACCAGCGGCCAGGGTAGAGACAGACCATACAGAGGCCCGTAGGGGACTCGCTCTGTCATGTACATGTCCCCGCAGTAGCCAAGGAGGCGAGGAGTGTGTCCACGGTCTTGGAGCAGCAGGCCCAGCAGCACCTCAAGAAAAAACAAAGCACAAAATGTCTAAATGCAGAGCTCGAGAAATGTTCATGTTTGCAGACACACTTTTTGACACTCAAACACAGGTAAGCCCAAAGATTTGCGATGAGACGATTTCAAACTTGCAACTACTTGCAATGTGACGGTCTGCAACATTCTGAAACCTGCCAGATTACATCAATGCCACAAGACACGACAGTGTATCGTCTCCATTGCAACGACTCTCTGTACTTTGTTTCTAACTCCAGCTTTTCAGGTGCATGTGACTTTGTTTTTTGGGTATGTGTGTGTCATGCACACACACAGCCAGCAGCAGTGACCCACTATCCGACATGACACACTGTGAGGATGGAGACAAACGTGTGTCAACAGCAGAGAGGCTGTAACAAGAAGGGCTCGTTGAGGCTGGAGGGCTGTTGTGTGAGAATGTAAGCAAAAGCGAACACGCCGTCTGCTAACAGTTTTTAAGTGACAGCTAACTTCCCCTTCCCCATGCTTTGCATTCTAAAACAAGCTGCTGGTGACTTGACAAGCTGAGTCGCAGGTGACGCCCTGTCGCCTTAGCCGGCTCGAGCTGAGCTGAGACCAGCCAGTTTGCACTGCTGCCACTTTTTGTTTCATCTCGTCACAAATCTTTGATCCTAACTGGGCTTAACAGGAATACCTCACTCACAAAATGACCATTTGTACATCAGTTACTCATGCTGTGTTACATATTGAATTACTGATTGATTGGGAACCCCGTGTGACAACATCAGATCTAAATCAAAGCATCCATTTACATACTCTCACACAACACATTTTGTTCCACAGATAACAGATGCTAATGTTCCCCATCATCAGTGGCTTGTTTTTATACCTCATCCATCTGCAGGAGGGCCCATGTAGAGCGGGCCTCTGGCAGTGACACCCGTCCATCTTTGTTGCCATCGGCGACAGAGAGGATCTGGCTGACAAGGCTGGCGAGGTTAGCCTGCTCTCCAAGCTTGGACTGATGGAAAGAGAGGAAAAGAGAGTCAGGCCTTTTCTCATTTCTCTATTTTGTGACTCCACGCCTCCTCTCTCCTCCGTCCTGCCTCTAACCTGGAAGCGAATTTTCTTGTCCTTGGGTGGAGAGGGCCTCTGATTGGCTAGCACTTGTTGCTTCTATTGGTTGGGTTGGTTAGGTTTAGGCAAGAGAGGTAGAGGAGACTGGTAAGGGTTAGTGTGAGACTGTCAGGGTAAGCCAATCGGAGGCAGAAAAGGGTGAGTCATGCCTTCACCATCCTAAGAAAAGTAAATGTAAGTCCTGGAAGTTGACCTCAGGGTGTCATCTTGAAAGATGTCTCAATTTCTAAAATGCATATGGCCAGAGGAGCCATGAGCGAGGATGCACAGGTGTCTTTTTGACACCTGTGACATATAAAAGACATATATGACCGGCATTCCACAAGTAATATTTGATTGGCGTCACTTTTAAATGATGGCTCTGAAGCACTGATATAATTTTGGTAAATGCCTGTTGCCTCGGCTCCTCTGTCCTTGCATCTCTTCCTTGCCCCCTTCGCTCCCATCTCAGGTGGGAGGGACTGAGATCCAAGGAGAGGAGGCGAGGAAAGGAATCGAAGATGCTTTTGGAGAGGGTCGTTCAGGCTTTAGTCCATCATGCTACTGCCTAAAATATCTGGATCTATATGAACCTGCAGTCCTTTACCTTGAGGTGATTAAAGACCATCTCTCTGAACTTCTCCACCGACGTGCCTCTGGTGGGCTTGTCGAACACGGGGGCTTCTCTCCGTGGCTCTGGCTCCTCGCCCAGCTCGTAGTGCACGACCTCCCCCAGCTTACAGCGGATGATCCCATCGTGGTCTCCCCAGCTTCCTGTGTACACCTGGCAAACAGGATGCCAAACAAACAGTGAACATGCTGGACACTGCGAGCAGCAGAGTCACAACTTTGAACAGAGATGTGTTTCCTACCTGGTTATTTGGCAGTGTTGACAGACACCTGCTCATGTAGAGTGTTTCTTTGTCACACAGACTGCTGCAGGCAGAGCCATCGATGATTCCCTTCCTGTATTTATCACACTTGAACAAAGAGAGAAAATGCAGTTGTTGGATTTAAAGTTTGGCCTCTTTATAATTATATTCATCCATTATATTAGGTCCTGATAATCAGAAAGCAGGAATATTAGTTTTCTACATCATATAGAGCACAAGAAGTATTTGCAACCGGTTTTGGTTGCCACACAGATTTATATCTTGAGGCTGACTGGTGTAATTTTCAAACCACTTCTAAATAACAGAGGTGGATGCAACATTAGGTTAGGTGTTCCTCATGTCGTGTAATTGCAAAATAAACGGCCATTACAAAAACCTTGCAAAATAACAGGGTCAAACAAACAAAGCCATTACTCACAATGGCGTTCTTGCACTCGTGTCCTCTGCACAGCTCTGTGTAGGCGGAGTATTGCACATAGAGCACCCAGCTCCCCACCAGCACAGTCAGCCATGTGAGAAACAGGTACTTCACCCGCACAAAGGAGATCCGCGCCTGCGGAGAGCAAGCAGAAACAGAAAGTCCAGAGATTGATCCAGAGCCTGAAAATGTACCCAGCCTACAGTCGAGAACAGAATAGTTGCGTAATATATGTAGGATATCGTCACGCCACTGTGCAATCACAAATATGTCAACATCATTTTCAATATCTATTAATCTATGTTACCAGACTGAGGTGCACTGCCTGTATGAACATGTTGTACAGGCAGAGTACGCAAAAAGGGGTGTCGATTCGAGCCAGACATTTACACTCCCTAATCAAACCTGATCACATAATGGGTTACCATGGTGACAGCATGGGGTGTCCTATAACAAGGCACTGGCCAGCTCATTGGTCGCCATGTGCAACAAAAGCTGGAAAATGGTTTGGAGGTGCAGATCCAGTTGTTCCAGTGTCACATTCCATTCTGGTTATGGCTTGTAAAGACAAAACAAATCGAATTACTGCTCGTGTCACAGGATGCACACATCACATGTCCCACAATGCTCCTTTGGACAGAGGTGCTGCTGTCCCTGTGACATTGTGTAAGTTAATTGAGTCAGTGGCTTATTTTCCACAGTGATAAACACACAGAAATCTTTCGTCCTAAAGAAAAAAACGTATACATGGAGATAAAAATCCTTAGAGTTACAGAACAAGATCTAAAGGCAAGACAACACAACTGAAAAGAACATATACATACAAACAAGTGGCATTCAATGATTTATTTCAGTATCTTTACGATACTTTTTTAAATAAACTTAAAGGGTAAGTGCTGCATTTTTCCCATGTTTTTGTTTCTACGTGACTAATGGGAACAACAATTTTTGAGACTGGTCCTGCATTAAGCTAGAGTGGCTGAAATGTAATCACTCGCAGCATGTTCGCACCATCAATTTACGTCCACAATAAGTGCTTGTTTCGCCACTGACGAGCTCAGTTTGTTGCTATTGGTTTCTGACAACATTATGGAAAGGATCCCTACAGACATAGACTTTTGTGTCAAAGAGTAAGATCCATTTTGTTAAACCAGAAACAGCCTCGAAATCGCCATCGCCAAACCCACCAGACTTCATTTAAATAAAGAGTTATTCTTATCAATGTAAAACACACGTCGTTACTCTTTGACACAAAAGTCTGTCTCTGGAGGAATCCTTTCCACAATGTTTTCAGACACTTAGAATAACAATCTGAGCCTGTCAGTGGCAAAAACAAGCACTTCTAGTGGACGTAAACTGACGGTGCCAACATGACCCGAGTGGTTACAGTGCAGCCTGTTTTACCGCTGCAGCGTTCTCGCTCAGTACTGCACTGAAATCTCAATAACTGTTGCCTTCATTCAGTCATTTAGACACAAAAACATGCGAAATGAGGTCCAGGTTGAAAAATACCAAAGCTACTGTTTAACTGGCATTTACTCGAAATAAAAGCCAAAAAGTGAATTTCCATCCAAAGTAATCAGAGCCTAAAACTGCTACATTTGCCTTTGAACAACAGCTGAAGATCCCATGCTTCAAATGTGACTACTTTTATGAGCATTGATTTAGTCAATTGACATATCAAATGATTATTTTAGCAATATGTGACTACTGAAATGTAAGCAAGTAAAAAGGAAAAAAAGTTGTTAGAAGGTGCGGCAGAGCGGTGAAAAAGAATTTAGGTCAGATCTGCTGTGTCAGCCACAGTATGTGAGCTTCACTGAAACAAAACTGCAGCGAGCTTTCCTCCAAGGACTGTAACAGCACTTGGGAGGATAAAGTGATTTTGATTCTCACTCTGATCACATGGCAGGAAAAGCTTATGTTGTGTATATTTTGGCAGCGTGCTGTTTCTCGCAACTCTGCTCCAGCCCAGTTTCCAAATCCCAACAAAATATGCACCCAGTGAGGCAGGGACCAAGCAAACGACACTTTATCTTTGATGTGCCGTGTTTACTGCACTTGGTTAACAGCTCTGGCTGCGACAGAAGAGCAGTTATTCTGTTTTGTGTCCGTACAAACTGCAGTGTCAGATCCATATTCACACACAGAGGGGCCAATTACTGTTATAAATTCTTTTAAGATTAAGATATGACTCCTTTTTGTGGATTTGAACCTGATAAAAACCCTAATGAGGTCTGGGGCTTTTTCATGGCTCTTGTTCACACAAAATATGCAACGCATCCCCACACGGAGCTACCGACTTCAAAGAAAAGTGCAGAGAGGATACAGGAAAACCAGAATATTCCTGCTTCCCATTTCTTTTGGTGCATTTTTACCAAATTGCCTGCTGGCAGCAGCAGGCTGTGAGAGCTTTAACAGCAGTTTTGTGTTATAGAGCTGTACTCTCTCCTGCCGAGCCGCCTTGTTTTCTTAAATGCTTTGCGTCCTGAAGAGATGAACAAACAGATAGTGGGCCTCCAGGGAGGGAGCAGGAGTTATCAGGGGAGTACAAATCAGCTCCACAGCACTATCAGATCTGACTCCTTTGGTATGCATGTAGGGTGGTGTATTTAGAAAATGCATGAGACACACACAGACAATGTGATGGCATAAAAGTCATGTGTGCACGCCGGCTTTGTGGCAGTGTGTCTCAGCATGCCTGTGCAAACACGTGATGAAGCCTCTGAGTTAAAGAAGTGAAACCTGATCAACAAAGAGCCTCATCCTTTCCTTACTCCCTGACATCCTTCACACTGTCTCCTCTTCCTTGGAACCTGATACGCAGTGTTTGTCCTCGCTAAGATAACATTAGATAAACTGAATTGATCCCACACAGGGGACTGAAGTGTCAAAACAGCAGCTGAATACTATGAGCATGATTTATATACAAGGTACTATAGAAAATGTATTGTAAAACTTTTCGGCAACTTTAAAATGACCCAGAAATGTACCAAATGTGCCAATATCTCCAACACTTGGCAACTCACACAAACAATCTAGATTGATAGATAGCACTACAGGTAAGAAGACATATATGTATTTTCGATCT
Organism: Epinephelus cyanopodus; assembly: GCA_026686955.1. NCBI lineage: Eukaryota > Metazoa > Chordata > Actinopteri > Perciformes > Serranidae > Epinephelus > Epinephelus cyanopodus. The sequence continues at coordinate 15,479,876 of CM048926.1, read as the reverse complement.
TGGGATGAACTGTCACTCTAAGTAAATAATAGGAATACAAATATTACACTTGAAGAAGAGTGGAATAAAGTAAAAAATAAAAACCTAATCCTCCTCAATTAGGAAAAGCAAATGTCCTTAAAATGTAACACAGCAAAGGTTCTCATGATAATACTGATGACAATAGGAGCTGGTCCAGTACAAAGCCCATATTGCAAACTATAGGGTTACCATCTGTCAACAGTTAGACTCAGTTACCGGGTGTTAACCCTCATGAAGTATTGACTTCTTTTAGTCTGGTCGCTACAGCAGGGACAAAAGACCTGCAGTATCATGTCTTGATATACTGTGAGTGAAGCAGCCTGGAGCTGTCTTCAGGGTTTCATATAGGGACGAGGTGTTGCCCATGATGGCCAGTAGTTTAGTTATCTTTTTTTTACCCTACTTCCCCTATAGAGTCCACAGAAGGCCTCTGGTCAAAGCTTTTCCTGTTGTTGTCGAGAGGTCACTGCCCCAGCAGACCACTGCATAGAAAGTAGTTGTGCTAAACCAGAGACGGGGCAAAGGTTACTGCACTTGAAGGGACAGTTCACCCAGAAACACATGTATTTTTCCTCTTACCTGTACTGCTATTTATCAACCATATCAACGTGCAGAAGGAAGCGTGCATCTGCTCATGGACGAGAGGCTCGTGCCTATGACAGCGCCACATGTAAATTTTAACGGCATCCTCCACGGATGAGCTGTAACGTTGGCTAACTTGATGTTGCTAGGTGAGCTAGTAGTAGATACACGCTTCCTTCTGCGCTGTGATATTGTTGGCAGGTGTAGTTCGGTATACAGAAAAGTTTTAAAATACCACCGTGGGAAATTGGAAAGATGTCCTCTTGCAAAACCAGCACAGTTTGGCAGTACTTTGATATAGAAAATGAATTCAGCAGGAATTTATCTTTTTTGAGATGTTATATTATTTGTTAACTTTAAGTGAGTTGTTGTCTGATAATGTGCAGGGTTTACATTCATACCACACGGTGCAAAATGCCTCCCATTTCAGCTGAAATTTAAAATTTGACATGGTTGTTGAAGATTGTGATTAAAGGCTTCAAAGGGCTCTTAATGCACACAGAATTTTTTGGGATAATGTTTCAAATACACAACAATAAATTGTGCTAAAGTTAAAGTATTTCCTGTTTTTTTTTAGACTAGTCGACTAGTCTTAATTAAAATTTTCATTTAGTCGACAGGGAAATTAGTTGCCAAGAAGATCTCTAATCTCCAACACTCCGCAACTCACACCAAAACAATCTAGACAATCAAAGAGACCCGACAAGAAAAGACAGAAATTCACAAAATCTGGAGCCGGCTTTCATGTGGCTTTTTGAACTTGGATACTTCAAAAAAGCTTTGAAATTCAAAAGCCATTCATCCAACTTGAGTCAGGTAGATGTTCAGAGTTTATGAGGCTGCATGGTTTAGTCCAGCACAGTACATGATACATGTGGGGGAAACTGGGTTACTGAGTTAACTAGATACCTTAAGTATGACTAAAAAAACTGGAATCCCTTCAAATATTGAACATGAACTGATGAAGAAACAAAAAAAACTGCTCTGGTTTTTGCTCTGCAAAGTGATCCAGATAACCCTGTAGACTTGATTCTTGGAACCCAGATGTAAACCAGACACCGTGTCCTGTAACAGACCTGGATACCCTGCCTCTGCCAACACATTTTGGTGTGTCGCCATAAACCCAAACAAGACTTCTTTTAGATATGGTATCAGCCAGAGTTTGCATGATGTTGACCTTTTACCTGAATATAAAGGCACTCATGGGTCTGAAAGTGAGCTCAGTGGACCACAAAATGCACAAAGTTGCTAAAATATACCAACACTGAAAGAACTTCGTCAAAATTGTCCTTCTCCTACATACAATACATCTCCTATGTATAATGTACCAAGACAGGAAGAGAGGCAACACATAAAACACATTTAACTACACAGACTTTGCGGGCTTTTTCTGTGTACAGAAAGCACCTTGGGGCTAGAAGAAACCACTTTGCAACCATATGAGAATTACTGTCTCAAGACAAACTTTTGAGGTGAAGACTGATTTATGCAGTTTCTTTATAAAGATTCAACTGAAACATATATTTGGCAACTCTGGTATACAAAGGTCTGACACAACTGAGCAAGAAACACTTGACTTATTGAAAAACAAACCCACTTGTTCTTTCGCTAATTTCAGTCATGATGAACATTTGGCAACACAAGAACTTTCTTAAGAGTCCGAGATTATCATTAAACCTGCTGACACTATACTCATTCAGATCATGTCAGGCTACAAAGAAGACGCCTACAGGCAATTAACTGATGAACGTTTTTACAGAAAACGGAAGACTAATCCTAGCAAGAGGGTTCCTGGTTCAAACCCTAGGGTGGGGGAGCCCCTCTGTGTTTTCTCCGGGTACTCCAGCTTCCTCCCACAGTCCAAAGACATGCAGGGTAACTGATGACTCTAAATTGTCCGTAGGTGCGAATGTGAGCGTAAATAGTCTGGCGACCCTGCGTCTTGCCCAGTGTCAGTTGGGATAGGCTCCAGCACCCCTCCGTGACCTCTAACAGGATAAGCAGTTATGGAAAAATGAATGAATGAATGTTACTCATTTCTATTTAATTTTTTGTCAAAGCCACAGGGAGCCACTAGAGAAGGGCTAGAGAGCCGCATGTGACTTCTGAGCCGCAGGTTGCCTACCCCTGCACTAGACCTTTAAAGGAATGGAGACAAAAGGCTTTTATTCGGCTGGACAAACGCTTTACAGTTAGGCCTATTTAAATTTGAAACCATTTTTTTTTTTAAATGGAAGTTTGTGTAATACGTATGACAGGCAGTCGAGGAATAAAAGGGATGTGAATGTAAGATTCTTTTCCCCAAAACCATATATAAGCAAATGTACACGGTATGACCGCTGCAACCCTACTGCACAGTGTGATTTTTTGTGTGTGTAATGATGTGGTATAGCAACTATTTTAACAAGTAGCCTACAGGATTAAATGGAGCCTAAGTGTGGCTGATCTTGTTAAATTAAAAAGCCCACGAGGCCACAGGAAACACTGGCAAGTGTTGTTTAATAATGGCTGGTGCCAGATTAAATCAGATGTGCCCTCATGTTTCACCTCCTGAACTCTACTGTAGTCAGTGGACTGGAGTCCATCCCCAAAGTTGTGATAAACAAACTGTACTGTTGTAATGAAGTAATGTGTTTACTCTTCCCCAGAGCAAATACAACCCTGTATTCTCTTCGTCTTTCATAAGCTTCTTACTGTACTGGGAACAGTATGCTGGCGCCAAGCCACTGGTACCCAAATGAGAAGCTTCAACCTTATTATCCAACCGAAAGGATTACTGCTGCCCTGGCACTAGTGGGGGTGATGAAACAACTGTGAGATGTGAGAGAAAGTCTAGGCATCTTTTCAGACAAATGTGATGAGAGGAAAACGATCCAAACAGGAATCCCTCCCTGGCCTGGGTAATAAGTCCTGGCATGGATTACTAATGTCTCCTCACACTGTAGTACCCTCTCAGTGTTAGGCCTGCGCTCTGCTCTGCACTAACCATTCTGGATCAACACAAAGATTGTCAACTTAATCCTCCATCAGGAGTCACATTCCTCAGGTATCAAACAGCCACCGATGGCTGAGGAGGCACAGCCAGCTGTCAGTCTGCTGTGACACCACGACGACCCCATTACACGCAGGTTCACCGTCAATTTAAACACATCCCGGTGATAATCCGCTTCACACAGCACTCACAGAGCAGTGATGTATTACCTGGAAGTAGAAAGACTTTTTCACCCAGGCCCGTGGAAACAGACCCTTCGCCATCACAAAAATAGATCATCTCAATACGTGGACCTGGCTGTGGGAGATCATCCAAAATACACGGCAGGGAGCGTCTTCCACATGAAACCACTCCTCAGGTTTACACCACAGGCACAAATGACTCCATATTAACAGATGTGAGCTCCTCTACGATCCACGGCCCCGGACTGTCGTCTTGTCCTGTCGGTGCGAATCGCTCTGATACTGCACTTTGCCTGCGCCTCTGCTCTGTGCGGCAGCTGCTGGTTTTCAAGCGAAGCAGCAACATACCTCAAGCTGGGAAACGGAGGATCACGGCGCAGGCGCAACTTGTCCGTCTACAAAGAAAACGTTTCAGAATTTTACGGTTGTAAACACAACCGTCAACATGTTTGTCAGCGTTGATCCCCCGCTGTGCTGAAATCACTTACTCATTATGTGTAACGTGTGGCTGCATTGCTCAACTCTGAAGCCATAGCCGGGTCAAGCTAGCAAGCGCGAGTCAAACAAACTTCCGCAACGTCTTTCACAATAAAAGCTGAATTGTGTAAATGATAGCCCAACTTCCGGTCGTAACATTAAAATAAATAAAATTTAAAAAAAACCCAAAAAACTTTTACACCAGATGCGGTTGTAGCAAATTTACGAGTTGCCACAAATTTATCTAACACAACACAGTTGAGCTCTTGAACATATGAATGAATGAATGAATGGTTTATTTCGGTTACAAACTACAGTACAAAACTTGAATTGTGTGCATTCAGCTGACAAAGAATTATTATACATACTTGCACTAAACATTTTTTTCCTCACAAATTTTTTTTTTAACAAACTCTGTAACCGAAAAAGGAATAGGCTGAAGCCAAGGCTTATTTTTGCCTATCCTGTACAATCCATAAAATAACCCAGGATATCAGTAATACAAAGAAGAAGAAACAAAAAACAACAAAAACCCATAAGATTTAGTCTAAGTTCTTCTTCTTAATCATTAATCATCAAGAAACATATACTTAGGGACTGTACTTTACTTTACAGGGCTGGCTGGGGTGTGTTAGGTTTTTTTTTATGTTGACCCTCCTTAAAGCTATAAATATTTTTTCTTTAAGCCTCCCTGAGTGACTGGGGAAAGTGCATGACGTGTCTAAATATGCTGCCATTAATCCTACAGTGGCAGTGAGGCTACTAGTCTTACATGAATGCATTGAGTAGTGGGAGCATTATTTGATAGGGTGTTATTGGACTATCAAAATATGCTACCCTTGAAATATTGATTAAAAATGTTAAAATGATATGTCTAAATATGCTGCCATTAATCCTACAGTGGCAGTGAGGTGATTAGTAGTCTTACATGAATGCATTGAGTAGTGGTCACCTGGTATTGTTTTGGTGGGGTTTTTTTGTCACTTAAACGCACCATGAATGAGCAGTTTGTATTAGTAGGTCATTCTGAGTGGTAGCTGTATTTGTCAGAACACGTGCCCAGACCAGGTCCCGACAACAACACAGCTGTGCTCCATTGTTTCAGATTTCCTTCATTTCCAGGCTGGTTTTGTGGATTTGGAGCCAAATGTTGTTCCTGGGGCACGTCGTGTATTAATGATACTCGTTACCTGGAGAGGTTAGAAAAAGATATACGTTTCTTCCCTGTTCCAAAACCCAAATCAAACCCTGAAAAGTGTAGGGTTAGCTAGCTAGCTACTGAAGATATAGCCTACTGAATGTATACACATGCTGCTTTTGCTTTTTAATGATTATAACAGCGAAACAGAGACCGACCCTCCTGTGCAGGAACCAGTGAAGGGAAGCAGGGAAAATTTGCTGATATTCAACCAGCTGTGTGTCATCGTATTGTGCACAGATGAACGTTGTTTGACTTCCTCTGGAGATCCCCGCCCGTCTGGGTGTGGAGGTCCAGGTGCTGGCAGGGGCACAGGGGCTTGCTCATCTATTACTTTGGGGGTTTTTTGTTGTTTTTTTTTTCGCATATGTGAAAACCACTAAACTAAACTATTGTCCTGCATGCTGGAGCGCAGATATATTTATGTTGTTTTTTTGTTAACGGTGCAGAGAATTAGTTTTTGGCAAAATTATAAATGAGACATGTAGAATAAAGTGATTTTTCAGATGTAAGCCTTCCTTGTGCATGATGTGTTCAGACCATCAGAAATTTGAATATTGTCCAGAGCACCCACATGTCTAAGCTTAAGCCATCTAGTATCTACCCTGATACATTTCCCATCTGTGACAAATGCAAAAACAATGATGCCACCATGCCATCTTGCTCAAATGGAAGGAGACTGTCCCGCCCACATCTGGCCAGTGCTTCAAGACGTAATGTCCTGCCTAAAATTACGATACTGCACTTCTCTGCCAGTGGTTCAGAGAAAAAAAATTATAAGACCTGACCCTGACACTTTATGTCTAATTTTCATAACACGTAAACAATATCAGCACTCAATGTGTTTTAATTCAATTGGCATAATAATTAAAAAGTAAAACCTGACTCCATGGATGTTGCTATTCTGCATATTATACTCTAGACACTGTGCCTTGGAAATATTTTAAGGTGGGAAAAAATTGGGGATAGGAGGAGGATGGGTGGGGATGATGTTGTATCATATAAGGTATTACTGTAATCGAGTCATGTCTACTTTTTTTTTGTGTCTGCTCAACCCTGCTGGTTTTTTTTCCTTTTTGAAAATCATAATAAAAATATTTTGAAATTAAAAAAATGGAATATCTGACAACAGTGTCTGTTGTTACAGATTCTGGCTCTGATAATTGGTGTACATTTGGCAATTTTTTAAACAAAACATGCTTTTCAAACCCGCCATCAGGAATTGAGAGTCAGAGAATATTTGAAATCAATACAAAATACAACCATTTAAAGTTATATGTCCCACCCCTAAGCCAAAATAAAAAATGAAAGTCCCTGCCCAGCGCTTAAAATATTTCTGACACGCCTACTTCGTTTAGCACCACCCCTTCCCCCCTCATTAGTAAAGAACAGTCCCTTGATCTGGTAGAATGTCGGACCATTAATTTATAACGTTGACGTCAGTTTGTATTGTATTTACACTTACAGAAAAAAAAGTAGTGATCATTCAAAAAAAAAAAAGTAGACATTTTCAGGATGTCAACCAAATGGATTAAATGTTTGTCAACGTGGATCCACTGCTGCAATAAATAATAGTATTGTGTTGTTATTATCATCATCATGATTATTATTATTATTATTATTATATCTATATAGTATTGTGTGGTTGCATTGCTGAATTCTGGAACTACGCCAAGTAGCAACCATTAATAAAACAAACTTCCGTTACGTTTTCACAATAAAAGCGTCTTGTTTATGACCGGAAGTAGGAGTACCGAGTGATCATAAGTTTACAAAACACTACACCAGTCAAACTTTTGGACATTTCAATCAATGTATGTTTAATCAAGGAAATGTTTGTTGTTGATCTGTAATGCTTACAATGTTAGTTTGTATTTTATCCACACCTACAGAAAAAAGCAGTGATCAATAAAGACAAAAAGCATGTTTTAAGTTTTCAGGATGTTTCAAATTGATGAAATGCTTGTGAACGTGGACTAACCGCTGCCCTGAAATCAATAAATCATTACGACTATTGTGCTGTGAGTACTGTGTTATCATTATTATTATTATATATTGATATGTTATTGTGTGGTTGCGTTGCCAATTTCTTGAGTAAAACAAACTTCCGCCAAGTCTTTCACAATAAAACCCCTCTTGTATTAAGCAGGGTCCAACTTCCGGTCATAGCGTCCACAATAAACGCTTGACCTGACGATCACCACACGATGTCGTAGCAGCGTGATCACAAGTTTATCAAACACTAACCTTGTAGAACTTTTACACGTTTTAATAAATATATGCTAATTAAGGCACATATCTGACCTTTAATTCATAATGCTTACAACGTTAGTTTGTATTTTATCCACACGTACAGAGGAAATCCCGCAGTAAACATGCACTGCTCGATGAAAATAGTGTCTCCTGTACTTCTTTAAGGGGCGGATATGTTGTATTTAGTTAGTGCCCTGCCTACAATTTCAAATGTTTGAAAAAAGGTGAACGCAGCCTCGTTCAGACACTTCCCATAATGCACTCCCCGTCCATCAGCGGGAAAGCAAAATGGCGAATATTCAGGGAACGTTTGTTATCTTGTGAAGAAGGCACGAGCCCCGCAAGTTTCCGCGATATACTTTGAAATAAATTCAGCGACAGAAGAAACCGGGGAGCAGCGGCCATTCCTGTTTAGTTATTTTGTCGTACGAGTCGTTTGTAGAAGCGGAGGTGACCGAATGAGGTATTGTTGTCATCTGTTTTCATCCTGGTGGGGGGGTGTGGGTCCGACGTCCTGCGACCTCTCCGGGGGTTAGTGCTCCGCATGCGGATTATTCATGCGAAGAAATGGCCCGACTGTTTGCTGATTCATGTACAAGACATTTTAGTATGAAATGTTGTCTCTAGTTGGCCCTTTATCCTCGCTGGCAGCTGATGTTGACCATGTTCACTCAGTATCCGAACAAAGGGGATCTCGGAATGACCGACAGTGGGTAAAGGGAAATAGAAAAAATAAGTCTGTAATCTCTAAAATAACCTAAAGAATAATATTATGCAGCAGAATATGACAATATTAGGTGCTAAATTTGTTTAAATACAACTGACAAATGCACATTCAGGTGTCAGTCTGTATGTAGCTTCAAAATTGATAAGTTTGCGTGTGTGTGTGTGTGTGTGTGTGTGTGTTAACACCATTTAAGTCCAAACATCTACAGAAATATGGAGAGAAGTGGGAGGAAAAGAAAGATACTGTCAGGTCCTAAAACAGAAAATGCACAAATAAATAAATAAATAAAAAACCCTGCACCACCATAATCATAATAATACATTTAATTCTAAAAAGTGCCTCAAAACACCCAAGGTCACTGTACAGAGCATAGAATAACAGCCAGAGCAAAATGCATGACTTAGAAAACATGTTTTTACTGTGATGAAATCTGTTAAAATAGAAAAGAAGGGTGGGCGTGGGGTGCTGAGGGTACAGTCAATATTTAAATGCATTGGCTAGTTTGAAGAGATGAGTTATGAGATGGGATTTGTTACAGTGTAAGACTGTGGAATAAGTGGAGGTTGGGAGTTGCAGAGCCCGGGGGCAGTGCAGCTAGAAGCCCTGGCACCCATGGTGATGAGGTGGGAGGTGGGGATGGTTAGGAAACCAGCAGAGGAAGAGAGCAGGGAGTGGGAGGTGGGAGGTGGTGAAACCAGCACAGGAAGAGAGCAACGAGTGGGAGGTGGGGGCTAGGCTGTGAAGGGCTTTGAAGGTGAGCAGCAGAGTTTGGAATGATTTGAAGTCTGTTAATGTGTTTGGTGGGAAGGCCAGAGAGAGCTGCGCTACAGCAGTCAATATGAGATGTGATAAACGTATGGACCAAGACTACAGTGATAGGTGGAGTCTGGAAATGTGGTGGTGGCAGCAGCAAGCGGGATGGGTAATATCTTCTATGTGTGTTTTCGAATGAGAGAGTGCTGTCCAGGATGACACAGAGGCTCTTGACAGGTTGGGTAAGGGTACAGGGGAGTTATCAATGATGATATGTGGGATGTGTTATGCTTCCGTTGAGCCTCAGAAAGTTCCTGCTCATCCAACTCCTGATGTCCTCAAGGCAGGTGGTGAGGGAGGTGGGAGGAAGGGCAGTGGAGGATTTAGATGAGATGTAGACCTGTGTGTCATCTGCATAGCAATGGAAATGAGCACCATGGTGACAGAGGATTGGTAGATGATAAACAGAAGTGCACTCAAAACCCCAAAATCATAGTGAAATTAAGTACATACAGGACAGACTGCCTACAGCAGGGGTGTCCAACTTATTTTAGTTTATGAGCCTAATCAGCTGTGTTTGTTCTCATGTGGGCCGGACCAGTGTAAAGACTGTAGAGTACCCTAATGTAAAATCTATTGATTGAGCTGCTGAGGGTGCATCAGATGTTTTCCAGCTGGATATTCTGCATAACATCTTTGATCACTGGCTGTGTGATAGAAGCGTTACATCCTTCCATTTAAGTAGAATTGAGTAGCTAAAATGGAGGAAAAGTCAAGGACCTGCTGTAAGTGGGCAGGGGTATTGGTATTTTAAAGTACCAATTTTAAGAGAAGGCATGACATTTACAGCCACAAGCCTTGGAAATGTTGTCAAAAAATGACAACCAGAAAGGGGCATGCTTGAGGCAAGCCCACAACATATGGTAGATGGTCTCCGAGGTCTGTTTAAACCTGTAATATATCTACCTGAGACCCTGCTTCGTCCTATCAGGACATCACATTTTGGGTTTCCTGCAGCTTATACTTCATTCTGCTTAACTTAGACCTGTTGTCCTTGTTTATGGACACGTTTTTGTCCCATCTAGTGGTAGTAAGAGCAAAATACACTAATCCATGTCAAAACAAGATGGCAGCCATCTCTGCCAAGTCAGTCTGCAGCAGATCAGATTTTGTCCACAAAAGTGGACAAAACCTGATCAGATTTTATGGGTGAAACTTGTTTATTTATGATTAATACTGTTTGTAGTTTGATATGACAACAGATCTGACCAATTTTATCCACAGTAAGAAGCTAAGACACTGTTAATTAGGAAGAACTTGTTTAAGGACACTTGGAATTTATAATCAGCCTGTTCATGCTTGACAATGTTTAGCTTTTTATACTCATCAGGTCCTATTGATCCCAAATAGCTTACATTCGGGGATACGCTTGCAAATTTAACTTTAGAGAAGTGTAGCTGATGTCTTGCGCAAACAGGACGAATGAACCATAGAAAGAGCCACGTCCCATTCCATATCTGACAGCAGGACCTCTCAATCGTCCTCCCATTGTTGTCGAATATGAGACATAGAGAGATTATGTCTAGTCATGATCTTAGAATAAATACCTTTTGTGTTTATTTTAGTTTTTGACATTACTCAGCATTGCCCTGCAGACATCTCACTGACTGCAGGGTCTGGGTTAATTACCTATTAGCACTAATTATGAGCATAATCACCTGTTGTTTGTATCCACTGGAGGGGAAATGGCATGCGTTTTATTTTGAGCCGTTGTTTTGTAAGCTCCTCTGTGACCAGGCAGTGTATTCTTGTATTTTCCATTACACATACAGGACAGAGATTCACACACATATCTGCACATAATTCCCATTGGCTGTTATAAATGACTTTCACTGCTGTCCTAATTATAGTGTTGATTGTAGTATGATCATTTTTAAGCCACAGAGGTATTGTTATTGACTAAGGACAGACGGTGTAGTATGCACCAAGCACACTGTTGGCAGCACGGCACATAACCTGGGAATTGGTGGTTACGCAGATTGATATATCATGTGAAAATGCTGTTAAATGTGGTTCACCTCTTTCCCCATTGTAAATTCATCTCTCCTTGTTCTTTCAGAGACTCAGGGGTTGTGGATCACCTGTCTGTCCATCACAGAGCTCTCCCCCAGCGGCAGCAGAAGGCTGTGTCCCCTCCCCCCAAACAACTCTCTGCTCTGGGAGAGTATGGGGAGGACAGCATGTCTGACCGGTTCACAGAGGGGCAGGTCGTCTTGGCCCGGTGGTCAGATGGTTTGTCCTACTTGGGGAAAGTCAACAAGGTTAGTATGCGGGAAGCACTATCATAGTGTCATCACATACTCCAGTGAAGCAGATGCTAAAAAAATGGGAATTGGGGGCCATCAGCTGCATACATTTGACAGTTTTTTGGCCATTTTGTTTCAAGTAATTTCTCAAAACCTCAGCTGTTACTGAGATTATGCTTAGCAGTTTTGGTCATAGTGTGTATTTGGCAAAATCCTCTAAATTAGGCAGATGTGACATGAAACATTTTATCTCATATCTCACTGGACTAAAGTGAAAATGTGACTTTGAGAACAGTGTGGTGTTAAGGAAGAGATTCACCTATTTTTGTTTTCTCATTCAGATAGATCGGGACAAGCAGCGATGCTTTGTGCTTTTTGAGGATCATTCAAAGTCGTGGGTTCTGTGGAAGGATATTCAGACAGGTAATTCCCTCAACTTCAAGATTTACAGGTCAGTAAAAGTATTTGGGTCTCACAGTAAAATAAAAATGCAGTCCATGATCATTTGCAGGTAATGTAAGGGACATACATGCCTTATTTCCCGGCAGCATTTTTGCACTCTAGCTTCGACAGTTCAAAATCGATTTTGCTCAAATTCTCGGAAGGGCATTGTCCTGACCACACCCCTGTCTGCTATCGCCTGCATTACTTATCTCCCCACTTGTTGCTGGCAGTTAACTGCCCGCAGTGTCTGACATCAGTTCAGCATAAGTTCACAGCCCACTTGTGACAATGACCACAGAGGTGATACACAGAGATGCTGGGGTCTATTCACCTCCAGATTAGTCTGTTAAAATGTAGATATGACACAGACAGAGTTGCTTTATTATAAAGCACAACATAATGTGAGATAGATTACAAAAGGAGACATATTTTTTTACAAATATCAACCATTTGAGTGTATATTTGTTTTTGATCTTGATTGATTTTAAATTGGGCTGATCCACATGTTGCTGCACAGCTGCATGAACACAGTGTTACACAGCACCTTGTTTTCTGCTGACCTCCAGTGGTTGAAAATCTCACTTTGCTGCAGAGATGCAGAAATTTATCAACAGGCTCAGGTTATTGTTCCAAGTGTCTGGCAGCGTTATCGAAAAGATCCTGACAGAGATAGAACTTATTAACCACTAATATAACCAGAAACAGCCCCAAAATTGAGCTCGACAAACCCACCAGACTCCATTTATATGAACAGTAAAACATGTCTCATTCAAAGTCGACCGAAACACAATGAACTCATCAAAGCCGTCTTGGTTTTTCTTTCCACTGCCCCAACAATCACCAACTTTGGTTTGGATGAAATGAACCCTTAATTCACCCTGTTAGATGTGAAAATGTGCTGGCTCTACACAGTGCATAATTACTGTTTATTTAAATGGAGTCTGGTGGCTCTGATGGTGGTGATTTTAATGGCTGTTTCTACTTAAACAAAAAGGATCTTAATCTTGAACTTAAGGTCTGCCTCCTTCAGGGTCCTTTTCATTATGTTGTCAGACACTTACAATAACAATCTGAGCATGTCAGTGGCAACAAGTTCATTTAGTAGACGTAAATTGAAAGTGTATATATGCCCTACGTGGCTACATTGCATTCTCTTTCACCACCGCTGGCTGCAAAGCTCCTGCTCATTTCCAGACACAAAAGCTGTTGTTCCCATTCATCAATTTGACACAAAAGTGAGCGAAAATAGGGTCCAGGTTGAAAAATCCCAAAGTTTCCCACTAAGACACTACTTGAGGTGCTGACTTGCCTTAACTCTGTTGCAACTTTGCTTTTGTCCATTTCAGAGAACGAAGGTGATGATGAGGATGACGACGATGACATTGTTTGCTCTATCTGCCAGGATGAAACTTCAGATGAACCCAATGAAATTGTCATTTGTGACAATTGTGGACAAGGTACTGTTCATTATCTGTGATGCTGTCATACCTAACATTCAAGAGAGCAGTACGTGCAGCTCTTTTATGACAGCCTCTCTTTTCTAAACAGCTAGTCTTCTTATCTGTTTTTTGTTCATCCACTTATTGAACTCTGTTCATTGTCCTTTAGGCTACCATCAGCTGTGCCACACCCCCATCATCGATGCCGCGGTCGTTGACTCAAAAGACAAGTGGATCTGCTCAGAGTGCGAGCTCGCTTCTATGCCTAAGGTACAGCTTGTGTTTTGAGTAAAGATACCTTTAGTTAAATGTATGAGTTGGATTCAATGAGCATGTATTTATGATAGCTCTTTTGTGAGATTCTCTTTGCTCTGCTTGAACTGTAAAATAGATGATAATCTTTGGGGTAAATACTGTGCGTGTGTACATAGTATTAAGTTGGGTTAAACATGCTTTTTGTCTGTGTGCTTCAGAGGGGTGGTGCCCATGTGAGGGGAACGTCTGCTAAAGCTTTTCCGCAGCACGAACAGCAGCAGCATGTGGTGCTGCACCTGTCCTTCCCATACGCTCTGGACAAACTGGATTGGGACCCAGACCACAGGACTAACATCCAGCAGTGCTACTGCTACTGTGGAGGTCCAGGAGAGTGAGTAACACATTACCTACTGTGAAGAACACACAAAAGAAGCATAGTAAACAACTGACCCTTTGTTAAATCCCGCCCTCGGACGCAGACTGGCCATTATAATGTAACATTGGCCCGGCTCAGACCAGGGTCCGACAACAACACAGCTGTGCTCCATTGACTCTAATGCAACGGTTTCAGATTTCCTTAATTTTCAGGCTGGTTTTGTGGATTTAGAGTTTAATGTTGTGCCTGGGACACGTTGTGTATTAATGATACTCGTTACCTGGAGAGGTTGGGAAAAGATATACGTTTCTTCCCTGTTCCAAAACCAAAACCAAACCCTGAAAAGTGTAGGGTTAGCTAGCTAGCTACTGAAGATATAGCCTACTGAATGTATACACATGCTGCTTTTGTTTTGTAATAATTTTAACAGTGAAAAAAAAACCGACCCTGCTGTACAGGAACCAGTGATGGGAAGCAGTTTTTGCTGATACCCAACCAGCTGTGTGTCATTGCATTGTGCACAGATGAACATTGTTTGACTACCCCCGGAGATCCCTGCCTGTGGGGGTTAAAGCCAAACACCGTTCATCTACACACACTGTGATGCCACACAGCTGGTTCAATGTTGGTTTCCCTTTTATATTCATTGTCTTGTGTGGTGATCAGCAGTGACGTGGTGGTTCACTTTTACACTGTGATCTGTAGCCTATAGTTCGGCTTTAGCTTCTAACTATCTTTGTCTTTTTAACCTGTTGTTGCTGCTGAGTCAGTTTGACATCCTGGATATATCCTTCAAACACAGACTGTAGACCCCTCTGTCTGCTTCTCTCTGCAATCACTGTTTCACTTTCCCAGAAATATGATAATATTTCTTCAGGGAGTGCAGTTAGTCACAGTGTGGGCTCCATGCTTACTCCGACAGCTTGTCGGACCATCACAAAGGGGTGGGGCTTAGCAAAAGGTCAATTGTCTACATACTCCATGTTAATCACTATAATCACACTCTCTTTCTCTCCTTCCTTGAAGCTGGTTTCTGAAGATGCTGCAGTGTAACAGTTGTCTGCAGTGGTTTCATGAGGCATGTCTCCATTGCTTACAGATGCCCATGCTCAACGGAGATAGGTGCAAATACCACTATAAATGTTTCATACTCACCACACTGCCTTTTTTGTATTATTGCTTGTGTAACAATTCCTGTCATGTCCTCACATTTACCTTAGGAAACAGTAAAGTGCCAGGCTTTAAAATATGTCACCAAATCATTTTGCATCGTAATAAGCTGACACATTTTTTTTGTGTTTGTGTAACTATAGGTTTTATCAGTTCATTTGTTCCGTTTGTCGTCGTGGACCAGAGTGCCTCAGGCGACTGCCTCTCAGATGGTAAGTTAATCTTAAGTTGCATGTTCAGCTTTGGCACAGATAGATATGCTCCAGTCTTATGTGCATTAGGGTTGGGCGATGCGTTAACATTTTCCAACCATCAGCTAGTACGGCAGGCTGCACTGCTGTCTGATATAGGGGCATCAGTAATGAATTGAGACTGTTTCATAACCGATTTAAAAACTCCATGTAGTCACATTTAAGAGCAGTTCACTTCTGTGTTTTGGTACAGTTGGTTTTCAAACCTAATGCATACTGTACTGGAGTGCACATGAACCGTACTACAGATCACCTTTTCAACTGGATTTGGGCACAAATCGACAAATCGTGTCTGTGTACGGTACACAGTGTTCACACTAATCAAACAAATTGGGCTTTGTGGTCAAATATACTCGTATTTAGGCCCGTGTCCCTGATGTGAAAAGCCCCCTTGGTTAATTTTTTCTTCTGTTCCAACAATCACTAACTCTGGTTTGGTTGAAAAACCCCTAATTTCTCCCCCAGTAATTAGTAGCTGGTTATTAAAAATGTTGAGGCAGAGGGAAGTTGCTGTAGCTCTGGTTGAGGGTGAGAGGCTGTCAGTAAATTTTTTGTTGAACACAGGGAAACAGAGATCTGCGGGTACATGAGACCCTAAAAAAGAGGGTGGATCATGGGGAGTAGCACCAGTTGGTCCAGGAGCTTCACCTACATGATGGCCGTTTCCAGGCATATTTTAGGATGACTCGGGGGCAGTTTGACAACCTGCTGTCTGCCATCGGGCCGTACAGCTTTTTTTTTTTTTTTCCCAACTTGAGGAGTTCAGAGTGCTCTGGCAAAAACGGCAGGCGCCTAGAGCACAGAAACATGAGGCGCATCGATATGCAAAAATGGCAATCAAAAAGCTTGATTCTCATAAAAAACAACTACGAAAAGCTGCCTCCAGCTGCTAAACGCTTCCTGTGTGATCAGGCTCTTAATATGCTGGCTTCACACACTGTTTTTCTCCCTCAGTCTCAATCTGTGAGTTGAGTAATGTCTCTCACTTGTTCTTTGGAGGCAGACCTTTAAATGAGACATGTAAAATGCCCCAAATCACCTTAAAATAACCACCACTGTGTTTTTAATGTGCTGTTATGCCTCCCCACGTCTCTGAATTCCTGCATCTTCTAGACATACTTAATTTTGTTTTATAATGTTCTCCTGGAACCAGACTAAGTAAAGAAAATTCAGTTCTTACTCAAATGTTTCAGGGAGGATGTCACACACCTGAGTTTGTTCAACTTGAGTGTGATCCACAAGAAGAAGTACTTTGACTCTGAGATGGACCTGATGGCTTACATCAACGATAACTGGGATCTGCTGCAGCTGGGGGAGGTAGGGACACTATTTATCAGGTTACATGTGACTGTTCAATAACTTTGATTTGTAACACACTAGAGGCCAATTCTGGGGACACACAGACACAATTTGATGTTCTCACATGTATTTGTGTAGAGTAATATTTAGTCTAATATTAAAGAGTAAATGTTCGGAATAGGCAGCCTGCTACATATTAGTGGTTTCCACACTATGTAGCTGCTTAATGCAGCAACACATAGTTGTTGATTTTCTGAAATCTTTACCTTGTTTCTTTTTCTTGCACCCTGTCTTTCCTGTTTGGCGCTCTGCCCTCCCCCGTGTCTGCAGCTCGCCAACACTCCCAGGTCAGAGCGATATGAAAATGTTCTGGAGGCATTAAACAACAACAGCAACATGTAAGTCAATCATTTACTGGTTAATCATTTATGTTGATCATATCCTGAAAGTGTTTAACGCTCTGACTTTTTATAACTCCAATGTGTCCCATTTGTACCTGTCATTACCTGCCCTCCTTCTCTCTCCCTTTCCAGGTTCATGTCGGGGAAGGAGGTAAAGAAAAAGAAGCACTTGTTTGGGTTGAGGGTCCGTGTCCCTCCTACTCCCCCCAATTCTCATGAGCCGACCAGCAGGGTGATGGAGAGGGCTTCACATGAGATCACCATCAAGGGCTGCAAGTCCACCAAGACGCTATCTGGCATTAGGTAAGATGTGAAACCTAAAAGTTCTGAAGTTAGGTATTTTTAAATATTTTTGGTAGGACATCGGACCAAATCCCAACGCTGGTTTCAATGCCTCATTTTAGTGCCAGACTGTGTGCTCAGCGTATGTGGGGTTGAGAAATAATGTGTGTGATGGTGACTCATGACAGTGAGACTGCAGCGACTTGAGCAGAGAGTATGAAGTTAAACGTAGCAGTGCAGTGTGTGAACAGTTCAGGCTGTTTGTCAGTAAATAAATGCTACAACTCCTCAAGACTCATGCCAAGTTCCTGCGTCCTGCTTTTCACCTGCTGATCAAAGTGAAGACGGTTAGCCCTGAAGTTAGCGAGACAAGTTAGCCTCCCTTAAGGTGGACTGCAAAGGTAGACCAGCTAATCTCATCGCAGTGACAATCTCAGCTGCTCCTATACAGTCTCTTCTTAGTTAGGTTGATCCCAACTCAAACTTTATTTATAATAATTTTATTATAATTTTAATTTGTTATTAGTATTCTGATTGTAATTTAGAGTTAAATTATTGCAGTTGTGTTATGTTTTATCAGTTATGTGAAATTTATACATTTAAGTGTACTTTGACACATGAAGAGATGATATGTTGTTCAGTTTCAAATGTGTCTTTGCAGTAAAAAGAAAAATCCTTTTTAATATTGCTGACTGCCAATATGTTTTACAATATCAGTTTAGGCACCATTTTAAAAGTATCATTTTAGCACAGGTATTGGGAAAAAAAACAATGATAAGATCCCTAATCATACCTGGTTACTGCCCATAGTGCTTCAATAGAGAAGAAAAGGGAGAGGTGCAGCAGAAAAATCAACAGATTCTGACAGGCTTCTTAAAGAGGAAATTTATCGTGTCAGTTGATGAAGTATATTGCTATTTAAAGTTTTACTTTTAATTGTTGTGAAGAATGCCTAAATTTAGAACGGGTGCCAAGTAAATGGAAATGTGTAATATTGTTTTTTTTGGGGGTTTTTTTTACTGATAAATTTTAGGGTGCTTTCAGTCGTACTCAAGTTCGTTTGCCCCCTAAGTGCGGTTTGGGCAGGTGTGAACAAAGCAGTCACACTTGGGGGTGCACAAAAACAACCAGACCGAGACTTTCTTGAAGAGGTGGTCTTAGTCCTGTTACAAACAAACTCTGGTGCGGTTCGTTTGTGGTGAGAACGTGTTGGGACCTGGATCCGAACCACCTGCAGTCACATGACACATTGTTTGGGTTAAACGTGAGCATGTTGCAGTCCTGGAGGATTATTAATGTGCACCTCCTCCTGTACTGCCTTAATATGCACATTCAGCGCATCCAATGCATCAAAACATTGTTTTCTAGTTGGAGCTGCGCCTCGTTTTCAAACTGTATGGTTTGACTGAAATGAACAATGACAGCAATATAGTCCACGATGAGCAGCACTAAAATCAACCTGCGTAGTTGTCCCTCCATTGTGACATTAGAAAGTGTCACATTTATCTTGCAAGTGTTCTCTTCTTCAAAGTTTGGTTTACTTCCTGGATTTTTCCTTCATGGAAATTCTGACCAATCAAGAGCAGCTTTCTTGTGCAAGGCATTTGATCTCGTCCGCTTGTAAATGCTGCCGTGAGAACACGAACCAACTCTAGGCAATTATACAACTTTGTGACAAAATTAGTCCCTGATTCAGACCAAAGCAAGACAACTCTAGGTCCGAAAACACCCTTAAAGCCACAATACTTTGCTACATCAGTAGCCCTCTCACTATAGGAGGACTGTTTTGTTTTCTGAAGCAATGAAGAGTAAGACTCTTCTCATCTTACATCTGCTCAGGTATGCACTATGCCCTTTAAAATACTGACAAGTCCAGAATTAAGGTTGGAAAAGGCAAAACCAGCTACACCTGGCAGTTTTATCATCGTGTAGAAGGAAGCGTGCATCTACTCATGGACAAGAGGCTCGTGCTCAGGACAGTCTGTTATGTAAACATTATTGGCATCTACCTCAGCTGAGCTGTAACGTGAGCTAGCAGTAGATGCACACTTCCTTCTGCTCGGTGATACAGTTGGTGGGTGTAGTTCAGTAGAAAGAAAATAGTTCCTACATGAAACTGTTCACAACAAGGTCTGTGGATTATCTTGAGTAACCAGGTCATGATTTCTGTAAAGAGACATTGCTGTTGAGTTTTTCAAATGTACGTTTTAGTGCTTTGAGCACCACAAGCCGAGTTCCATTTAGTTCCATTATATTGGAGAGAAGGCAGACGTCTCTACGGCTGATATCTCCAACACTCAACAACTCACACCAAAACAATCTAGACTGATAATTACATCTGCTGGTAAGAGGAAAAATATGCATCTTTGATTTCAGGGTGAACTGTCTCTTTAAGAGTGACAGTGTCATTAATGCATAACTGTCATTACTTGTGAAACTGTTTTTGTTATTGTTGCTTTAGAGCATGCAGCAATTTAACCAATGGCACAGAGAAGAAGAAGAAGAAAAAAAAGAGGAAGCAAGGAGCTCGTTCTCTGGCTAAACCACAACGCGGTGAACTCTTGCCCCAGGTGTGTGTGTGCATGCATTTGTATGCATTTCTTGGTGGGTGTGGGCTGGGTGTGTACATAGTTGTTGAGAGGGATGGGTATTGTGTGTTACTCTATAGATCTGAACACACATATATATATATACACACACACACACAAACTCTCAAACTGTAACTGTTTCTGGGGATACTGAGAAACGTTTAAATTATAAAGGAAATCCACTGAGATGATAATTTTGTCTTGTATTTGACAGGAAGTAAGAAAGTCTCTACCACTAGAGCCCCACTCATTGGATCACTTAACCTCTATAAAGTAAGTGAGCAACTGTGGTGCTGAATTTCCATTTCTAAACCATTACTATTGTTCCATTTTGTAGTGGTGAAGCTACCATACTGTCAGAGCTGCAGCCAACAACTGTTTTCATTTTCGACTAAACTGATGGACAAATTGAGTAAATTATTTAGCTATGTACAGGAACTGTAACAAATCTTTAGCAGCCTTTTTCTTTGTCTGTTTGTAATTGTTTTATCATCATATCTCTTTCCTCTCAACACCAGGAGTGAGAGGTCTCTGCTGTCTTCAAGAACCTCAGATGTGGAATCCATAGGAACTCTGAGCACCACAGAAACTACCTCAACTAGCATTTCAAGACAGTCAAGGTATGCCTGCGGTGCTCATTTCTTACTCTGACATCTGTGGCTCTGTGGAGGGAACTGTTTGTCTGTCTGTCGTTAGTTTTGTTTCAGACTGAAATATCTCAACAGCTATGGGATGGATTGCAAATAATTTTTTTTTATGGACATTCATAGCCCCCAGAAGAAAAAAAACGAACGACTGTATGGGTCTCCTGACTTTTTGTCTAGCACCACTAGGAGGTTTACATTTGTGGTTTTCAGTGAAATGTCTAAAATTATTGGATGGTATAACATAAATTTAAGACAGCCACCACCATCCAATATTTTATTAGTACAACATACTTTCAAAATATTTTTCCCACCTTCCCATCAGCCTTAGCTGTACTCTGCAACTAGCAAATATTGCAAACATACCGGACTTGTGTATTCATGGACCTTCATCTTCCATATTGTCGGACTTCTCTTAATCATATTCATTGAAATACAGAGGACCACCTCTTTGGAACAACCTTCTTCCATTTCTACAATCATCATCGATATTATTGTTATTCAAAAAACATCTGAAAACATCTTTTTTTTTTATGTGTGATTGTTGTTATTATAGTTTTCCTCTATTGTCTTTGCATGTATGTGCAAATGAACTAAACTAAACTAAAATGTTAGTAAGCTTACATGCTGAACTGAGATTTTCAACATGGTGACATCAGCATCTTGGCATTGTCAAGTTGTCATTATCAAAGCACTGCTGTGCTTACGTACAGCCACTAGCATGGCTATAGATTCCTAAGCTGCTTTCACACAGCCGTGGTGTAACTCACCACCTCCAGTCGTTTTAACAAAGGATGTTGAACACGGCAGTAGGGGTGTAAAGCTGTTGACGTCCACACAAACTCGCACAGGGTTCGCTGTGTTAAAATTCATGCGGTGGTCGCTGGCTTTTGCCATTTAAATAGAACGGGAGCAGGCACTGTGGAAGCAGAGAGACGACAAGATGGAGTTGATAGGGTCTGAACACCCTGAGTTGTACAACACAGTGTTAGAAACTTATTCGGACAATTAGACGAAGAAGTGGCCCTACGTTCTGCATTGCTTACTTGCTCTGTTTACTGTGAGTCCATGCTGCAGCTGCCCCTGCAAAGTACGTAGTCTTGTATGGCGTGTGCATACCATGTGGACATAATACTGTCTCATACCATTGCACCTTAAACTTTGACCCTCTTGCTCATTTATCAGTTTAATTTCCTTAATGTGAAATTTGAAATGATAGGAAAAATTTGGGATTTGGTGCTCAGCATGGGTCTGGGATAACATTTCCACCAAACTCTAGATGACTGGTAAATTGTACAAATATGTAGAATTCTTTGCTAATTTAAGTGATTTCAGTTCCCTTGCTACAGTTTGCAGTTATTTACACGACACCAGGCGACCTTACATTGAAGCAACTGCCTGTTATTGGACAGTAGCGGCAGTGGCAGCTTATAAAAATGCTGTGGTTCTTTGGGGGGTTGCTCCTGCAGGTGTGGTTGTCAAGGCAGTTGCTGCACAGCGTTATGAAACCAGCTTTAGTCTTGTTTCTGTAATTCCCCTCTGTATACTTTTGTTTTTATTATTACCGTCAGAATTAAAATAATTTTTTTGACTTCCTCTTTTCCTGTCAAACCCCCTCCAGCCTTTGCAGCTCCAGCAAGACACACACGACAGCCTGCACCATGCCTGTTTCTGCTCCACCCTTAAAAAGGAAACGCGGGCGGCCTCGAAGGGCCCTGCAGCCCCCCAACCCAGAGATCCCCCCTCCTAGCCACGCAGACCCAAACCCCTCAGCTACGGAGATGCTGAGCCCGCTCCCTGGGCTTCACTCCACAGACATAGTTCACAGCATGGACCCCACCAGCCAGCTCTCCCACCTCAAGAGCTCCATCAGCAGCTATTTCGGAGCAGCAGGGCGGCTGGCTTGTGGGGAAAAATACAAAGTCCTGGCGAGACGGGTCACCCTTGACGGCAAGGTGCAGTACCTGGTGGAGTGGGAAGGAGTCACTGCCTCGTAGGTCTGTCATCGCCATCATCATTTCAACTTTTAACCTGCGCCTGCAAGACGTCTCTGGCTGTGCTAAGGACACGTGTGTGCACAGCCTGTGTGCAGAGCATTAATTGTTATATGCCTTTGTTTAGTTTAGACGGGAGCAAGTTTTGCCTGTTTGGCTCACTGCAAAGCCTTCTGGTCCAGTGCACATTGAAACATGTCTTTTCCTCCTGTGCTTAAAGACTCACTGATAAAGACGAGGCATTGTCAATGTACCACAGCGTGTTTGTGTTACTCTGCTTTTAATTTTCATTATTTGCTTTGAATGTTTACAGCAACCCTCCCTCCCCATATTCAGGGGCAAATAACTGATCAGTGCACTGTATCTGTCGGCTTTCAGTGAATCGTCATTGTACTTAATTTCTAATCCAGTGATATGCTTTTCATTTCCAGACCAGTTATGTTCGAAATTGTGTTTTTGACAGAATGTAGTTGGTCCAGCATAAAATGGTAAATCTTGGAGGGTAAGAGAAAGAGGGGATTGCTTTGTTCAAAGATTGATTAACTTTTATTTTCTCACCAATTGGGTTTTAAAACGCGTGTCCATTTGCGACACTGTCCCCTCCTTCTCTTATCCCAGCAATGAGTACCTCTTGTCGTCTTGGGCAGACATATCCTTTAGCTGTGTTTTGGAAAGAGGAACTCAAAACAAAAGAGATGTGCTGCTGCAAATGTTTAATTTTATATAGAATTATGCTACATTTATTATCACCTTTTCCACATTTGTATTTTCTCTCATGCTTTTTCCCTTCTCTTTTTTTTCTAAATTATGGTTTGCACATATCAAATTATATCCGTTAGGCCGTCATCTCAGTGTGAACAGATAATTTGAGGCAGCATTTTCATCCACGATAGTGTTCTTGATATTTTACGTTGATTATATCTCCCTGTTTAAATTAAATTGTGACATTTAAAAAAAACAATATCCCCAAATAAAGTGTTAAACATCAGTGTATAAATGTGCAGAAACCAAGGATGACTTCTTGTAAATTGTAAATCACCTGAGTTTTGTTTTCATAGTACAGGTTTTTTTTTTTCCAGAAGCTCCGCTGCCTTAGTTTAAACGCTTAACCTTTAAAACATCTTGATTTGAAAGTGATTAAAACGACTGTTAAATGTTGACTGAAATCCTTAAGGACCTATTTAGTTTTTACTTTGTCTCATAGTTATTGAAAAAAAGTGCTGCATAAGATGAATGTTGTATACCCAGTTCCCATATCTAGAATTAAGTTTTGTGATATCTATTTTTTTTTTTTTTTGTGTTGCCTATGCAAGTTAGTCCTGGATAAACGTGTCGTTCAGTCATATATTTGGACCATACAGCTTAACAAAGGGGAGTTTCAGCATTAGTATTGTGACGATTTGACTCGGTCGTTGAAATATTTCGTGTGACGGGTGCAAAAATGCACTTGTATTTTTGCTTTCATTGTCAGGTTCACCTCGTGTACACACTCAGGATATGCCCAATAACTTCACTGTATTGAATTGGCCCACGTTTGCAGCTCGACAGGAGGTTAGGATGTAAGTTATTCACTCAGTGTTGTCGGTCAGTATTTTTATATCGGGTCCTCTTTTTGTCACTTTTGGATCATATGTATGTATGCTTTTTTTCTGAGCAAAATAATTTGTAGTCCTTTTTTTTACTGCTACACTTGCTTGTTTAAACTGAGTCAGAAAACAATCACTGGAAAACTAATATGCTGTATGTCATTGCATGAGGTAAATATTCAGTTCTCTTTTCTTTTTTGAGATGTTTCTATTTTTTTTATTAAAATGGACAGAGCTTTTTGACATTGATACCTCTTCAATGTAGGGATGTAGTCAGTGCATTTGAAGCTTCTCTCCTCTGTTCAGCCAGTGTCTTAAGCCTTCATGTTGCTACCACTGGCTTCCAGCAGGCTTCTGTAGCCAAAGAACATACGTGTAACGTCTGTTTTGTCTCCTGAGATTCTTCGTATTACATTTTTATACATCATTATATAGGCTGACGTGTTACTTCTGAACCTGTTTAGTTAAAGGATGAATAAAAGCCGATATTTTGAGCTGTTGTGTCGCCTGTTTGATGTTTATTTGCTGCCTTTGGAGCCTCTTCATTCAATAGTGGTGGGCAAAAATGGACGAACAAATCTTTTTAAACGACTCTTTTTAGTGTATGGTAAGTATCAGATTGACCTGTTGAACATTTGAGTGCTCGCAATTCTGTAAGGTGTGACTCTGTAACTGAGTGAATGAGGGAGGACTGTTTGGATTGGACTTCGGTTGAGACCTCCAGTAGAGCATTCAGGTGTTCCTCGAATCATGGTTCTTCTAAATTTGGTGTGTTCATGAGCTTTCAGTTGTAATGTGGAGACAACACGGGCACTTTAAAGAAGCTGTGTTGTATTTTATTGCCCAGAGTGTTTAAATAGCTCATTGGTAATGAAGAGCAAAGTAAACGAATCATGGGAACCATAAAATATGTCTGGCAATTTATTTTTCAGATTATTCCAACACCCTATGATTGCAGTATGAGGCTATGATGGTGTCTGGGATATCTGCTACTTTGCCCGTCAAAGAACAAAAGATCATTAGTCACTGACATTTCTGTCAGATATCGTTTTAGGGCATAAGACTAGGACAGTAAAATTAGGTGAGGCTGCAGAGAATACTGGTAACAGTAATGGCCGATGACATTGCCGTTTAAAGAAACTTGGTTTATTACTTTTTTATTTAATTGGGTGATAAATTGCTTGGGCATAGTCGTGTATTAGTTGTAAATAAATTTGTAAATTTGTTGAAAGAAAGGAAAGGAGTAGGGACATGTAAGTTTTATGTCCACCTACTTCTGTTCGGACACTGTTTTCTTAATCTTGTTTGTCTTTATTACTTGAAAAAATCAAAATAAAAATAAAATAAAAAAAAAAAAAGAATAAAAATAAAATATTTTGCTGTCCCCTGCAATGTAACTGTGATGTGACTCTACCCAAAAACTAATTTAATTTAATTAGAAAAACCTTAACAGGGAACCTACTTGTTGCCGTGTGCACGGGGAATTGTAACGGTGTGACTCGTCGTATTATTTTACATTATTTCCCATTTAAAGGGTGTGTTATTGGTAGTTTGATGTAATTTCAAAATGTTTAAAATGACTTATTGAATCATTTTGTTTATAGAGTCTATTGTGCACAGATATGAATTCAGGTGTGCCTCGGGCCCATAAAGTTTGAAAACCACTGGCCGACCTATATACAAGTTGGACGCTGAATCAATGCATTAAAATTAATATTTTTATTAAGGTAAACTTTTACATGGTGACTGGTGATAAATTGAAGAGAAGTTTTTGGGTTGGGCAGCACTAGCTGAACATGCATGTACCATTACAACAGAGTGTCACAAAGAATCTGAAACCATATTTAGGTGTTTAACGTTTAATTTTTAAAAGCTTTTCTACTTTTACGTGCATCAACTCAAAGGCACTGATCCTGTCAGCAGACTCGATCTGCCCATCACTGCCGCTGGAAATCTGACAGTTCCAGTGCACGCGCCAGTGTTCGCGGCCACTGCCATTGACAACGCTCTCCACCAATCACATCACACACAGCCCGAGCTCGTCCAATCACAAACCGCGTTGTTAGGATGTAGGCGGAGACTGAAAATACAAATCATTCCGGCTCCCTTACCTTCCACTACAGCTACACTGTGAAGTTTGGTTCAACTAGAAGTTTCAAATACATCTTATTTTTGACTTTTGTAGCGTCAGGACGACACATTTTAAAACGTAACGCTAAACATTGTCTATTCGGGTAGTTTTGTCGTAGCTTTAGTTAGAAGGACAACGTGAGCTAACTTAGCTAACCACCTGTTGATCCAGCGCATCTTTGTTTACATGTAGTGAGCGTAGCTAAGCTAGCTGCTACTGTGTCATGCTCTACCAGTAGTAACAGATGTTTTAACGGTATGTTGTTGAGCTAGTTGTCGGTGTTGTTTACCTCCCCAAACATTCTCATACGTTTGAAGTGTTGCTAATCTCAGTCGGCTTGATTAGCCTAAGCTAACATGCACTCACCATTCCTCTGATGTTTGATAACGAGAGGAGTTTAACGGAAGATGTGGTCAGTTTGACGAATCTGCTTCGACTGACGGAGCTCAGTCTGCAAAGTGTGGAGCGGAGACTGAGGTGAGCAGCCACAGTCACACAGTGAACCAGCTGTTAATAGCCACAACACCTGTGAACCTACAGCTCCAGTTGAGGACGTTTAAAAAGAGTCAGAGTGATGCTGTGTATCTTTCTCTCTTGATTCCTTCTTCCCTGATTTTTCTGTGTAAACCATCTACAGTCAGTCGAAACGGCATGATGACAGAAGTGAGTGTGAGCAGGAGAACCCAGATTTCCTGACCTTACAAGGCCAGCAGACACCTGATGTTCCTCCGTCCCAGTCAGACTGTGTTTGCCAGGAGAGGCCTCTCAGTGGGACGACTGAGAGACGAGCTGTTGCTGGCAGTCTCAGCCCACCTTCATCCAGCTCTAAGGTGAGAAAGATTCGTCACTGAAACAATAAGAAACAGCCACCCAGATATACTGTGCATCCTGCATTTTATGTGTACATCACTTTAGTGTTTCACTTAATTGTTGAGTATTGCTCTGATGAAGATCTAATAGACGGAAAGCTCAACAATAAAGTGCAACACTGTAAGTGTGTGCGGAAATCTTTTCAACCACTTTGGACTTAATTCATGTTTCCAGCACCTTGCCTAGACCAAGCTGGATGGAGTGTTGGTTGTACTGCATCGTTTGTATAGCGCTTTAAAAGGTGCTCAGAGGCAATTTACACGTTCATTGAGACAGCCACAGAAACAGTAAAAGCAATAACAGCATAAATGCAGTGACAACAATGAAAAGGAAGAGAGGACTAATAGATCACAGATTAAATTGGATTTAAAGGTCCAGTGTGTAGGATGTAGTGGCATCTAGCAGTGAGGTGGCAGAACTGAAGCTTCCCCTACGTGCCAAGCATGTAGGAGAATGATGGTGGCCGTTCTGGGCTACTGTTGGAAGAGGACCTGCTCTGTATGTGGATATAAACGGCTCATTCTAAGGTACCAAAAACATAACAATGCTTGGTTTCAGGTGATTTTAAACTAACATTGCTGAGTGGACTTAAATAGGTAGATTTTGAGTGTGGTTTTAAAAGATGGGCGTGAGGGAGAATGTCTGAGGTGTCGTAAAGTGATGAAGATGTCAGTAAGTGTTTCAGTGGCTGCGAAGGAGTGGGAGGAGTAAAGACAGGCAATTATTTTAAGACAAAAAAGTTAGTTTTTGTTGTTAATGCTGCGTTTGAAGGAGAGAATTCAATCAAAGATGACACCAAGGTTACAGATGTGTGTGGAAGCAGAAACACTGGAGCCACTGATGCAGCGGGAGAAATTGTGGCTGGATTTGTTGAGGGATTTGGAGCCAAATGATGAAGAGTTCAGATTTTGTTGTTGATGAGTTTGAGGAAGTTAACTTGCGACCAGGATTTTATATCCATGAGGCAGTTTGTGAGGGTGGAAGTAAGTGATGTGGTGGAGATGTAGAGCTGGCGAAATGGAGGCCATGGTGGCGTATGATTGGACCATTGACATTGTCTTATGTGTGCAAGCGTATACAAGCAGAAATCTCCCTTTACTGAAAACACTTGTAAATAGATAAATTAAACTATCTCTGCAGGTTGCCAGTAGAATGTATTTACAAAGTGTAGGGTAATTACATCAGTAGCAGTTGTCCCTGTAGTGCTTTTGTTACAGTCAATTTCACAAGTCGAACATTTTATGAGACAGCGTTTCTGTGCAACAAACTGTATCTCATAATCTAAAGGTAAATAAACAAACCACAAAACACCTCTCACCACAAGGACATCTTCTTCCTGTTTAGTCTGCCTCACACAAGGCCAGGTCTGTAGGGATGGAGTCTTTCTCTGCCAGGAGGAAGGGGGGCTGTTTGCGTCAGGAGAACGCCTGTCTGACTGTGCAGGATGAGCAGCTCATCAGTGACCTTGATGCTCTGCAGTATGAACTGTCCACCTCCAAGTCACAGGTATGATGATGATTATCCCTATACGTGTAGTTAAGATGTGTCTTTCACACAAGATTGTGTACAAATCTGCACCTTCCTATCTATTTAATTATTTTAATCTAGCAAAAAAAACATCCTCTTTATATACAACCTTTTTATATACAGCTACATTTCAATAAAACAAGCTGCCTGTCTCACTTAAACTAAACCCAGTTGAGAGCAGTTTTAAATCAGATCGTAAATCTAAATGCCTGATGTTTTATTGTCTGTTTGTGTTGGTTTTTTTTTTAAGTTTACTGGTACTCTTGCTTTACACCTCGGTATGCAATCTGGCTTTTTTGTGTATTTTAATCTTCGACAATTTTAAGTATCATTCATGGGGTCTGCCACTGTGATCAGCCTGTTGTGTGTGTTTTGAATTATGTCAAATGAATCCATCTCTATCTATGATTTGTGAGAATTAAGCTGCTGTAGTTTTACGTGTTATCATGTGCTTTTGTTTGTGTGCTGATAATGAGTATTGTGTGAAGTATTGCTGTAAGGCCACAACATTAAACGAATAAGAAATATTAAAGCCCTGTGAAGCTGTAGTGGATACATAACGCTGTATGTTTTTTTCCTTATTTTAGGTCCGCCTCAGAGGCCCCAGGGTTGGGGTTAAAAACAGTGTCACAGTCATGAGTGAGCAGATTCGTCAGCTTCAAGCAGAGCTGGAGACTCAAGCTACAGAACTAAAGTAACCCCATGACCACAACATAGACGACTGTAATCGTTGTTATTTATGTAATTCTAATGTGGCAGTTGCCTACTTTTTTTAAACCCACTGGACACTGAGTTGTTTGTAAGGTTATGTAATGAGCTGTGGGTTACAGTCAGTCATTCTGATGTCCTGCAGGCCTTTGACACTATTCCTGTTATTAGTCCTACTGTGGTGTGCTTTTTATCAAGACTATTTTTATTCAATTTTAACAGATTTACACAAGTATATATATTCAACAGGTATCAAACTTAACAAATCATATGTATGATGAGGAACAAAGCATGACATCCAATCGCAGTAGGACAAATGAATAGTACAGAAATGACAGTTGAGCAGAAAGTCAGGTTTGATATTAAAAGAGAGAGGAAGAGAGAAGGAGAGATGCGAATGGAAAGGGCAGGTTCGGAATAACAGGGTACTTTATCAGAGTATACACTGACAGACAGCAACAAGAACAAAAAATAAACACAATCTTCAGTTTAACTGACAGCTCTTGAAATATTTCAGAAAGAGGCCTTACATCATTTAGATTTTTTTTTATCTGTGTCACAAATTGAGTAGTGTATCTTTTCAACATTAAGGCAGGACATAATGTCCCTCAGTCACTGGGCCTGCTGTGGTGTGCTCAATTGTGGCTTTTAATGATTTGCCTTTTACCTTTTAATTTTTTCCCTTAAAACTTTCACATCAACCTCTAGTTGAATGTAGCTTTAATATCTTAACAACATGTTCTTGTCTGTGTTTCCCAGGGCAGCAAAGCTGAGGGCAGAGTGTAGCCAGGAAGCAGCAGCTCACAGAGACATTTTGGTGGCGACTCTCACTGAGGAGCTGAGCGTGCTCAGAGAGGAGCTGGAGGACAAGACAGCACTCGGGAAACGGTGACGCCTTTATTTTGGCCTGGGTTCCACACACAATTTCATCACATACATACAGTTTACAGTTCTTCTAATACCTCGGGTAACAGCATGAGCACCAAATGAAATTGATCTGCTATCTTTTTTGTCTCATGTTTGCAATTGGTGGTCATATGTAGATATTTTTATTTAAACTAAATTACGGGAGTAACTCTGGCTTATACAGAGACATAATCAGATATTTTATGTCTGATCTACAGGGTTTCCACCATCATGGAAAACCTGGGAAAGTCATGGAAATAGTAAAAATCATTGAAAAATCATGGAATTTTGTTTGTTACAGTAACCTTCCATGTAATATAACATCATGGCAAATTTCTCTTCTGAAGCTGTCGATGTAACATAGCTCTAATATGCGTTGATGTGTGACAGCGTTTTGTTTACCATCATGTACGTTTCTTCATTTTCTCCCTGCGTTCTTTCTCTCCCTCCATGTATGCCAGCAAGCTGAAATTCTGTTTGAATAGAGTTTGAATGTGATATGATTGAAAAATGCTGGATAAGTAGTAGTAGTAGTAAAAAAGCGTCACAGGTTCTTGAAAAGTCAGGGAAAAATGTGGAAATTTTGTTCATGAAAATGTGTGAGAACCCTGAATTTACTCTCACGACATCATGTATTTGTTTTACACCTTATGTTCTAACTCATCCGGTACAGGGCTGAGCAGCAGAGGAACCAAGCACTTCAAAATGCAGAGAAACTTCAGGAAGCCTTCAGAGATTATAAGGCTACAATTTCCATTAAACTTAAGAGGGTAACTTTGATGTATTTGAGTAATTTCATTATTTAAGTATGCATGCATATTTATTATAATAACAACATTTTTGTTGCTGCCCAAAATGCTGTTGTTTTTAAGGTGATGGAGAATGAGAGCAAACTAAAGGAGAGTCTTATTGAGTGTGACAGAGAAAAGGAGGAGTTGGAAATGAAGTGCACTCTGCTGGAGAGAGGAAAAGTAGAACAGAGCCAAACAATTAGGTATGTCAGACTGATTTTCTCTCTGCATTGTTGGTAATGTGCATAGTTTTCTTAGTGTTTGTTTGTAGAAACATAAATAAATTAGAGGATTTCTGACTTATAATTATTAATCACATCTCTCAGAAGAAACAGCTCTGATTTGCTCGTTAACATGTTTTATCCCCCCTCTCGTCTGCCTCGTAGCCAGCTGAACGAGGAAGTGACGCAGGTGAAGTCTGCGGCGGCTGGCCTCCAGGCTCAGCTGGAAGACGCCAAACAAAAGGCCTCACAACTGGAACAGCAGCTTACAGAGCGGGGCGCGGAGCTCAGGGAGCTGGCCTCTCTGAGAAAGGAGCTGGAAGACCTGCAGACTGTCACTCAGAGCCAGGAGCAGAGGGTGGCCCAGAGCCACAGAGAGGCTCAGCAGAGCCAGGCAGAGCTGGCCAGCCTGGAGGCCATACTGGCCCTGCTGCACCTACGAGAGGTGGAGAGGAATACACATCATCACAATCACATCATTGTTTGTGTTCTCATGTCACATGAATTTGTCAAGTCTCCCACAGTGTTTGACCTCAGGGATTGTTACATCATCAGTTTAATTGCTCACCCAAACCAAATTTTGGTGACGCCGTGACTCCAAAACAAGTTTCCATATTTATCACTGATCTTGAACAGGGGATGATGTGTTTATTGTTGTCATATGCCGTTTTTTTTAGGGTGCTGCAGGGGCACTGTGCGTCAGGCCCTGCATGGTTCCCCTAGTGGACTACTCAGGAACAGCACACCTACTGAAGCCAAAGCCAGGTATGCTGTCAAACCTCATGGGTACTTTATTACAGTTTGTGTCATGGATGCTATTTAAACAGAGATGTGAGCTCATAGTTTTTTTTACATTCAGGAGATCTGAAATATGAGGATTCAACCTCCCCTACAGTTTCCCTTCAAATTACATTGTACGCACTATTTTTCTACCCATCCTTCTATTTTTTTCCTCAGAGTGATATAAAGGGCCCGTCATGTTGAGACTTACACGCCCATGGGCACACAGACGGGTGTAAGAACATTTACTTCTTACACAACATGGTCGCTGGCTGTGAAAATGACAACTGGTTGCATCTGAAACTAGCAATGTCAGTTGTGCCCCGCTTAATGCTGGGTGCAAGACAGGGCCCAATTTTCAGATTATTGGAACTTAATAAAAAAAAGGTGAAAGAAAGGTAAAAAAGGTGAAAGAAAAAAAATGATTTAACTCTTAAAAGAAACTTTATGCAACATGGCAATAAAGTTAA
Source organism: Epinephelus cyanopodus (assembly GCA_026686955.1). NCBI lineage: Eukaryota > Metazoa > Chordata > Actinopteri > Perciformes > Serranidae > Epinephelus > Epinephelus cyanopodus. Next base: position 15,447,252 of record CM048926.1, on the reverse strand, counting down.
CTGCACAGCAAATTAGAAAATGGCAATAGCAGGCTGGTATCATACATACTTTTCCTTAGTAAATTTTTTAAAAATAAAGAAACATTTCTTTGCTTTCTTTCCCTGTCGCTCATTTCTCACAGGTGAAGGCTACCAGCAGCTGCTGCGGGCGCTGCAGTCAATAGAGGCTGAGCGTACCAAACAGAACAGCCTGGTGGAGCGACTTCAGGAGCGTCTGAGCAGAGCCCAGGAGGAGATCTCCTCCCTGCAGAGCTCCATGGCCCAGAGAGCCTCCCACTACCAGAACCTCCACACGGAGCTGCTGGACAAAGTCAGCCAAGCCACTGACACTGAGAAAGAGGTGATATTTCTGATCCTCTCCTCTGTCTTTTCCTTTCAACATTATCTTTCATTTTTTGTCATTTTTTAAAAACTTTTGCACATAACATTTTTTAATTTCTGTTTCACTTCAGTTGAAGAGAAAAAGTGCACGAGTGGCTTCGCTGGAGAAACAATTACAGGAGAAAGCTGCGGCCTACAGTCAGGCTGCACTGACTAATACTGAGCTGGAGAATCAGCTACTGGTACAACACGTTTTTGTCATTGTTTTTATTTATTATATATTAGTTATTTTTCCCTGATATCCTGAGCCACTGCAGTCATGCAGAGGCAAATTCTGTTCAATTTATCTTTGCATACAACTGGACATCTGCTTAAATGTAGTCGTGATTCACAACCCTTCCTGTCACAGATCATAATTGTTCCTGCTGAATGCATCCTCTAAATCTACTGTTTTACGCTCGGAACAGAATTGTCTTAATCCAATATTTTTCATATTTCTAATTACAGGAGAAAACCAGCACCCTTCAGCATTATCAGTCACTGATGACCAAAAAGCAAAGAGAGTACCAGCAGTCTTTGGAGAAGTGTAAAAAATCTCAGTCTCAACAACTCACGGAGCAGCAGCACAGAACAGAAATGGTGATTTACAGCTACATCTTTGTCTCGTTCACTTTCTCCCCACTGAACCTTCACAGTGCAGTTTTGCCACTCATTCCTTTTACTGTTAAATCCATTTGAACCAACCTGTGTTAAACAACACTGGCTATTACCATTTATCTAAAACAGCAACAGTGACGTTACCTTTAGTAAGTAACAGTCTTTTCTCTCTTGTGCAGTTGCAGCTGTCAGTGAAGGAGGCTCAGTCTCGGATGTTGGAGATGGAGCAGGAGCTGAGCTCCGTCCACACGGAGCGAGATGAAGCTCAGGAAGCAGTCTTTCAGCTTCAGAGCTCCTTGGACCAACTCACTCAGGTAAGGACACTTCATACAGTGTGTAGGACCATATTAGTGCATCTGTCTGCCTTCACTGGGTAAAGCATGGGAATCATTTCAGACTTAAAGGGACAGTTCACCCCAAAGTCACAAATAAGTAAGTAAACAGCACAACAACTCTTCTTTAACCCAGGTGTATACATTCTGTTTATTTTTTTATTTAATTATAGCAGAGGCAGGCTGAAGTAAGACACAGCGAGGAGCTGCTGCAGAGTTTCAAAGAGCAGGCAGCTCAGTCTGCTACTAAGGTTTGTACAGTCAGTGACCTGGTTCCTGCAGACAAACACAAATAACAGATTTAAGTTCACAAAGACGTCTGGCAAAAACTGTGAATTCAAGCTAGTGTGCACCATCTGTGATTTGTGTTTGTACATCAGGTGGATGAACTGCAGTCGTCTCTGTCAGCGTGTAGAGAGGAGCTGAACTCATATCTGCAGCAGACAGAGGAGGTGAAGAAGAACTATGAGAGTGAGCTGCAGAGGAACAAAGACATGGTAGGTCTCTCACACTCGTCTGTTTGCAAGAGAATTTGCACACTTATATATTTGATCCTCCTCCCCTCTTCTATTGTTCATGCAAAGCCCCCTTCTCAGGCTCATCCTCTCCCCGGTTCCTCCCTCCCCAGGTGTCCTCCCTGCAGGAGAAGCTCCACAGTGCCACTCTGGTTTGTCAGAGCTCCAGTGAGCAGAACATGCAGCTGCAGCTTTCTTTCCAGCAGCAGCAGACCATGTTGACGGAGAGCGCTGCTCACATCTCTGAACTGGAGGAGAGTCAGAGCCAGCTGCAGAAACAGGTAAGCTGGAGACTGTAAAAACTTTCTCAAAATCAGGTTAACAAGAAAATGTGCATCTAAAAATAAATATGACACAATGGAAGGAGGGGCTGGAGCCTATCCCAGCTGACATTGGGCGGGAGGCAGGGTACACCCTGGACAGACAACCATTCACACTCACATTCACACCTACGGAAAATTTAGAGTCACCAATTAACCTGCATGTGTTTGGACTGTGGGAGGAAGCTGGAGCACCCAGAGAAAACCCACGCTGACACGGGGAGAACATGCAAACTCCACACAGAAGGACTCTCTCATCTCTCATGCTGTTTCACGCTAGCCATTACAAATTATGCACAGGGCTACAAAATTTTCCCAATTGGGCCCCTTATCCACACCCACTCCAGCACCACCACCCACCCACCTTCCAGTAGGTCTGATACCAACACGGGCAATTTCCAATAAGCTTTTGGCCATTAGCCTTTTCATCACAAAGGTGACATCTCAAACAGGCGTTTCCAAATCCAGTGTTTTAGACCCATCCAGGCCTTTGCTCTGTTTTGCACACATGCTCATGATGATTACAAAGCACCAAAGCTCAAGTCAGATTTTTCAAAACAAAGAGAATTTTTTTTTTTACAATGAGACTGTGACCATTATATTCCTCCTTTGACCTTAAAACAAAACAAGGAGAGAAAAACTCCCTCTGATAAATGATTAGGGAGAAGTAAAATCACACATTGAAGAAACTACTGCGAGGCATTAAATCACAAGATCAAATCATGAGTGAACAAATGAAGCTACTCTTCATTCATCACCATTTTCAAATCCAGTGTTAATATTCTGTTAGCTCATTGGATTCAAAGACTGTTTATTGACTCCAACATGCAAAGTATTCAAATATTCAGTGCTTTCTTTTTCCCCCTCACCAAAATTAAGCCTAACTTAGGAGTGTTATTTAGTCCCTTAACCCCGACAAGATAGCACGATAAGGTTGGCACCAATGTGTCACCGAGGTCATCTAGTTTCATGTAACACTAAACTGAGTCCTCTACAGTGGGTTTTATTTGCTGGTCTGTCTCGCTCCTCACCTTTGCCACATTCAGTGTCATCTCTCATTCCCATAGGCCAGTGGTTTCCAACTGGTGGGCCGTGATCCAAAAGTGGGTCGTGGGTTCGTTCTATATGAACCACGAGTGACTCATGAACGCGTCAATGTTTCCTGCTGTAGAGTGGGTGACAAGCAGACAGCCACTTGACCGAGTCAGCAAACTAGCTCGACGACATGGTTGAAAGCGTGGACCTTAAACTAATGACAAAGGAACCAGAACCACTACCATAGACTGTATGGTCGCACTTGGTGTGGTTAAAACTGGACCGCACCATTTCACAAAATTGGGGGTGGGGTATCAGATGACAAGTTGACATTGTTTTAATGTTAACAATACATGTATTTATTGTCTGTGATTTAAGTCAATTAGCTAATTGTTCAACTTGATCCCATGCAAGAGGTCAACCATAGACCTTTGCATGCGCCCTCAGGCCGTGGGCTGGGTCATCTGTACCCTTTGATCCCTGATGGCCTGATTGGTTTTTGTACTTGTGGTTGTAATATGTGTACATTTATGTAGGAAATACACCATATAAGCACATTATAAACTGAGATGATAAAGGCTTTAAAACTAGATTTGAGCTTGAGGCCCTTCTACACCGCAAGGCCTGATTAGGTGCGACGCTCAGCAGCTCTTTTTGGCAGCAGAGTGAACACAGTGTGTCCTGTCTGGGCAGCAGCAGGTCTCGTGGCATCTGAATCTTCTAAAGGTTTTTCTGAGTTTTGGCTCAGTCACAGTCCTATATTCATCATTAATTTTCACTTGGTTAGCTTCAGGGCAAGCTTCAACAAAGGTCTTCTCTCTGCATTGAACGGTCTGTTAATGGTGCAAATCAGTTTCACTGAGTTTGATGTGGCAATAGAGAATTTTAAATGAATGTTTTTAGAATTGCTTGGTCTTGACAAGATGATTTATTCCCAGAAATCTGCAAATCTGATTTGATTGTGCTTTAAATGACACATTGTGCTATTCTGTTGTTTTCTTTCACTTCAGTCACAGCCAGGCATATATTTGCATTCATGATTAGTTATCCTGTCCGTTAAACATAATATCCTGGAGTCTGTTTTAATGAGGTTTGCAGGCCGAACCCACATCTGACAGGTTCTTGTGATGCATCCAGCTCAGTAAAACATCCTTTATTTAGTGTCAAGAACACCATACCAGGAGGATATTTATTTATTTGTCGAGGTCACAACCAATCTTATTTGTGATAAAGTTTACTTGTTCTTCATGTTGCATTGCAGCTTCAGTGTAAATCATTTCCACATTATTTTTTAAACAAGGTTTTCTTTTTTTATTGATAATTCAATAAAGATGCACAGAGCATCAACAAAGAAACATAGAACCAGGACAAAAAGACAACCCCACCCACCAACCAACCCAGGGACGAACAGAGAAAGCCAGGCCAGCCAAAGGAAATCCAATAGACATGAATGAAAATAAATAAATGAATGAATGAATAAAAGAATAAAAATAGATAAAGTAAAATTACATTAAAATGAATGAATGAATTAAAAATAAAATTAAAATAATTAAAATAACATAAATTAAATTGAATAAAATTGATTTTTTTTTTTTTTTCAAATGCAAGGAAAAATGACAGCAAATTAATAAACTTAAACATCAGTAGGGGGCTATCACGTGTTTCATTACAATTTTTCAGCTTCCATATTTTCCACAAAAGTTAAAAATGGTTGCCAGGTGGCAAAGAAGTGTGCAGTTGATCCTTTAATAAAACAACAGATTTCCTCCAGTTGTAAATGATACATAACATCCCTGATCTTGTGTCAGTATATTGGAGGTGAAGAGTCCTTCCATTTACACAGGATGAGCCTTCTGAACAGAAGTGAGCAGAAAGAGACAGTGTTCTCCACTTAAGTTAACATCTGGAGGAGTTACTCCAAATATTGCCATGGACACAGATGGAGCAACCAGCCGTCCAAACATTGTTGAAAAAAAAAAAGTTTTAAATATTAAATCCCAGAATGAAATAGTTTCAGACATGACCAGAACATGTGACATAAAGTAGCTGAAGACCGTTTCATTTCCCCATTTTTTTCTGCAAAGAATAGTCTCATTTTTTGTGCGTCAAAGTAAAACAGGAGGACAAAGGCTCAAATTGCTTATTGGCAAACATTTTCATTGAAGCTTTAAACTGTCTCACCAAACAAAGAGCAGAAGATAAACATAAGTGCAGCAGCCCTGCTCGTGCAGATGTTCAAACTTACTGATACATCCCGCACATGTCACAAAGTTGTTTTAAATCTGTCATTCCTTCGGGGAAACAGCAGTTTGAGCTTGTGATATCTTTTATAGTTGAGCACATTCTAGCAGCTATTTGCTTTCCGTCCTTCACAACAAACAAAGCACAACAGTCTCCATTCAGCGAGAGGAGCCGCTCAGTAACGTGGCGTCTCTCAGTACGTGAAGGTCTAATCTGGGTAACAGACAAGGGATCAGATTGCCTGCAGGGAGAGACTGAGTATTTTTCATTACTTTGAGTAGCAGGTCAGGTTTACACAACAAGACCATTTTCTTTTATAACTTTACCAAGCCACAGTTTCTGCAGTGTCTTTATTCCCCATGATCTCTCCAGTTTTGTGCCGTAGCACAGAAAAATATACGGGAAATGGATGTCCTGTTTGTTTTCATCTATGAGGACAATAAAGGCGGATGCTCATGTTCTGTCCCAGAGTTACTATAGAGCAACTAAAACTAAACTAAAAACTACAACTTGGTGTGAAAAAACATTTTAGTTAACTGAAACAAAAAAATAAAAACTAGACTGTAGAAAAAACGAAAACTGAGACAGTATAGTGTACTTGCAAAACTAACTAAAATAATATAAATATATGCTGGAAATGTCTTTAGTTTTAGACAGTTTGGTCAAATTTGTCAACACAAGTAGTGCATATGTTTATCTATCTTATCTAAATGTCCTTAATATTGCCCCTGACAATTTCCCCCCATATTTTAATTTTTAAAAAATTCATACAAACACTGAAACTAAAAAAAACTAAACTAAAACTAAACATTTTTTTAACAATTAAAACTGGACAGAAATGAGCAAACCCACTCTGGAAATTAATTTAAACAAACTGAATTAAAAATAAAAATTAATAACAAAATAAAATGGTCTGTCTGAAGGTGTCCAGTCTGGAGCAGCAGCTTGAACGAGAGCGGGCCTCTCTGCAGGGCGAGGTAATGAACAGAGAGCAGGACGCCCAGGAGAAAGACAAGGACCTGCAGGAGATGAACAGGCAGAACACACAGCTGGCCGAGTCTGTCAGGTAAGAACACCTGTACACACATAGAGAGACACTCACAGGAGACACTGAGGGACAAAGGAAACTGGAGTTAAGATGCAGAAAGTTAAAATCAGAGTAAATATGGCCTCACGTGTTTGAACAGCTCAAGTCCAAATGTAGCCTAGTGTGAACATAATTGAAAACTTAGGTCAGAGTTCACACACTGCTGACATTTTAAAGGGCAGTGTGTAAGATTTAGAGGGAATTAGTGACATCTAGTGGTAAGGATGTCAAATTGCAAACAGCTGAAACTGCTCCCGGTTGGAATTCCTTCAGTTATAATTGTTCAGGAGGTTTTTACTCTTCCTCTCCAAAACAAACGGACCAGGTGATTAAAACCGGTTAAAACCCAGAATAAAGCAGTTTCACATTATAAATCAGTGTTTCTCTGAGGCTGTTTGACAAATCAGAGCCAGCACCTGCTAGTTTGCGCTCAACTTTTTGCTCTTGCTCTGATAACTGAAGATCCAGATGTTCGGAAGGTTTTTACTGGGAGTTGAATTACCCACAGAGGTCTTGATCTCTTCAAAATAAATGGACCAAGTGGTTTAAAGGGATAGTGCACCCAAAAATGAAAATTCAGCCATTATCTACTCACCCATATGCCGAGGGAGGCTCAGGTGAAGTCCCCACATCCCTTGCGGAGATCCAAGGGAGAGTGGGTAGCAGCACTCCCTCTGCATATGAGTGAGTAGATAATGGCTGAATTTTCTTTTTTGGGTGTGCTATGCCTTTAAACCAAAACACTGAATAAAGCAGTTTTACTTAAAAAAATCAATGTTTTTCCAGCGCTTTCATCGCACAGGGGCTGCAAACTACAGTGGCTGATGTGAAAATGTGACTAGCCCTTTCTAGAGCCAGTGTTTGGTTTGTCCTTTCTGGGCTACTGTAGAAACATGGCAGTGCAATATGGTGATCTCTGTAGACAAGGACCCGCTCTTTGTGTAGATATAAATGGCTCATTCTAAGGAAATGTTATATGACCCTGTGTTGTAGTTGACTTTCACAACTTGTTGTATAGTTGTCATCATAATGCTTTGTCCTAGTTTATGTACATTTTTGTTGTTGTTTGGTGAATAACGTCAGCTATTTTCTCAGCTGTTAGACCGAATAATGCTTCAGTGAAAACATCATTATCTGCGACAATGTTTTGTTTAGTGTCCAGTTAATGTCAGTGTATCTAAGATGAACCTTATGTCTCTGTGGTGCAGCTAAACATCGACACAGCTTTACTTCCAAACTAACTATTTACCATGTGTCATTTGTAAATATTACATTCAGTACCAGATATTTTGAGATTACAATGGTTCACACTTTAGTAGTTTTTTGTTGATTGTAAATCACTATTTTCCCCACCCTGATTTCCCAGCAGTCACAGCTGAGCCTATTTAAAGCTGTTTGTATGGGGCTTTTGTAGGTGACTATTTTCTGACAGAACATTCTTCTTGACCTGCAGCAAAGACAGTCAAACGCCTCAGCAGTCTTTGAGACAGTCTCATGATTACACCACATCCCATTTGTCTGCAGGCATGAAGCAGTTCTCCCTCCCCGCCCCTCTGACCCATGAATATGTGTGTATATATATGTTGGGATCTTAGCTGTTCGAGACTGGGGGAGAGAAGGCTGTATTTCATTTTGCGGGGCTGCTGATGAGTTTAATTTTGTGACACTTTAAAAGCTCAGAAGCAAAAGCATGTCGGTGGCTGAAATGTGCCATCGAAAGGCATGTTTGCTTTGCTTAGTTAAGCTAGTCTAACAGCTCTGGAGGGATATCCGTCTCTCTGAGTCTACGATGGGAGCCCTGCTCACATTGAGGTGAGGAAATGGATATGCTGCACGCCTCCAGCTGCAACATCAATCCGATCTGTACGCTGCAGCATGTCTTTCTTTTCCTTTCTTTCCTTGCAGCACATTTTCTGAAAGCATGTTTAGTTCTTTTCAGACTTTTAACCACCGTAGAGACATGCTGATTATTGTCTTGTGTGTTAATCTGCAGCCATCTGACATCAGAGATGACAAAGTGTCGAGTGGAGCTGGTGTCTAAAGATTCAGAGCTACAGCGTCTGAGGAAGGATGTTGCTGTCAAGACTTCTCAGATCAGCTGCATGGAGGAAAGCTTGCAACACACGAGGAGCCAGCTCGACAACAAGAGTGACATGGGTATGTTACACATTTTCAGTGCAGTGTAGAAGAATCAGCGTCTGTTAGTTGCCAGAACGACAGCTCCAGTTAGAATCAGTCAAACAATGCTATAGAAAACTGAATTTCTCTTCTTTTCTGTCTTGCCTTTCCTAGTGATGGATCTGGAGGAGAAGCTCCATCGCTGTGAAGCCGACCGGCTCAACTGTGTCCAGCTGGTCCAGCTCCTGGAGGGGCAGCTTCAAGGAGTGCGGGGAGAGTTGTCTGAGACTCTTGAGCAATTACGGGAGCTCAGAGACGTCCTACAAACAACACAAACCATCTCAGATGAGCGGCAAGCCTCGGTGGAAAAACTGACAGTCAGGCTTAGGTGAGGTCACGTCCTCATGTGAAATCTCCTTCTGCACACAGGGACGAGGGACGAGCCTCAGATAGAGAGGACGTCCACGTGATCCTCCACTGAATTGGGCTCATCTGTGTTTGAAACAATATCTACATTGTACATGTGTATCACAAACACACCAACAGACACAGACATCATGGAGCCTGTCACTATCTCGATGTCTCACACTTATTGTTTGTCTTCTGGATAATGTTGCGACTGATCTTTGCTCTCAGATGATATAATGACCTTTTTACTGTTTACTGAGGAAATTTTTGCTGTTTGCGAATGTGAATATCTGATTATTATTTTTAAGTTATTGTCTTTGTTATCCAAGGTGGATCTTGTAAATGTTGTGTAATTTACTGTGATGGATTTACACTAATGAGCTGGTGTTTGATCTAACAGTTTTCTATTTAAAACACACCACTGACACAGATATAAACTGTGTACATTGGAATCACACCCGATGTGTAACACACTGTGTGCAGCTATTGTACATCAACCACTCAACTGGAAGTACACTCAGTGATGAATTATTTTCTTGTGTAAAAGAAAAAAAGGATGCTACATGTTTCAGCGCAAATCTGAAATTAGGTTCAGGCATTAACAGGGACGTGTAGATGCTTGACACAGGAAACACCCCTTAAAGAAGAACAGTTGTCATGATCTAGGTTACAGTCACAAGCCCCTTTACACACAAACAGACACTGAAATGAGTCCATTTTTACTCACACATACGGGAGCCCTGAGAGGCAAGTGAACAAAAAAATCTGGTGATCCAGGTGAAAAAAATGTTTTGCCACAATCATTTTTCTAAGTTACTTTTTTAAAATCTGTGAAATCAGGTCAAAAAATGTTTTGGCCGGTCATTTGTTTTATTATTGTATTATTATTATTATATTATTATTATTATTTTTGTCAGGAACATTTTATCGTGTTTGTTGTTGTGATACTCATTTTGGCCACAAGAGGCTGCAGTGCGCCAATTCCCGATGTGGCGGGTACATTTTAATTTCTCCATGCTCTCTAAACAGGAGTATGTATGATGTTACATTATTTAGCCTATAAGAAAACATGAATTCTTTTAGTCCTATTAGAACATGGGGTAGTGTTGCACTCCAGCCTCTTGTGCCTGAAATGAGTATTGCAGTGACAAACAGTGATACTCACAAAAAAGCATACACTTTTTTTCCCAACTGAACTTAAAAAATTTAATTTAATTTTTAATTTTATGTTTGTTTTTTTAATCATATTTTGTTTTTGTTTTTTAATTTATTTTATTTGATTATTATTTTTTTAATCCTTTATTTAACCAGAAAGGTCCCATTGAGATAAACATCTCTTCTGCCATGGAGTCCAGGTCAAGATTGACGACAAAATTAAAAGTGTACAAAATCAGGGAAGAATAACCTCACAGAACACATAACAAGATACAAAACATAAAGGAATCAGGGGCTTAAAATAATCATGGCAAATAATGGCACTTATTAAAAACAATTACATTGTTCTTTAAAAACGGATTTCAAAAGTTTTTCACAGATTAAAAAAATCATTGAACTTAGAAAGATTATCCTGGCACTTTTTATTAAGTTTTAAACTCAGCAGAGAAAATATTTTAGATCAGACATAGAAAATGGATCACCAGATTTTTTTTTGCCTCTCTGGGCTTCTGTACTAACAAAAGGTTGACCTAAAAATGTTAAACAATAAACAATAGATAGTCCTAAAATCATGTTTCCTGTATTGGAACCAGAGTCACACAGTTATATCTGCCGAACAGAGGATACGCCTAGTTACTGTGCTGTTTTCTTTGATTATTTTATTTTATTTAATTAAATTGTGTGTGTGTGTGTGTATGTGTATGTATGTATGTATGTATGTATGTATGTATGTATATATGTATGTATGTATGTGTGTGTGTGTGTGTGTGTGTGTGTGGCTTCACAGTGAGATGCAGAGGGAGTTGGAGGAGAGAACTCACGAGGTCTTAGACATGGACAATGCACTGAAGGAGAGACAGGGGGAGCTCCAGCAGAGAGCACAGCTGGTAACACACACACACACACACACACACACACACACACACACACACACACACACAAAACCAAACATAGTCTTAAGTATATTTCATTTAATTTGCAGAATATGTTTTTCAGCCATCTCTGTGCACATTTTTTGCATGTGTGTTTTAATTTACTTTCCCCTGGTCGTCCTTGTCGTCTTCAGCTGGCTCAGCTGGAAGTGGCCATCAGAGAGCACAAACAGGAGATGGAGCGGAAGGTGGCGTCTCTGCAGCAGAGCCTGGAGGCCCGAGAAAGAGAGCTGAGAGACGCACAGAGGAAGCTCACAGACAGAAACATGAAGGTCAGGAGCACAAACAGAATAAGTGGACAAAACATGTGAGGAAATGTTTGGTGGTGTCATTTTTTTTCAGCCTTTATAGACATTTGAACTTCGTTTGTTTTTTTTTGTAGTTTGACTTAGTGAAACTACACAACTGCATGTGAAGTAACTTTATGAGTAGAAAGAGAGGGTGAACTGATTGACAGCCAGCAGCAATGAGCAATAAATGGTGTCAGTGATAAGTGTTATCTTAAAGTGCAGTTAGTGTGTGTGCAGCTATAAACTCAATATAAAGAGAAGAATACAACATACAACAGGATAAAGTCTATCATAAATGTTTGTACCCTTTGAATTGCACAGTGCTACATGCTGCAAAATGGCTTAGAATGATTTCTGTCAAGTATATAAAATAAAATATAATATTTAAAAAGGTATTTTAAATAAATATAATTTAAATAAATGAAAAGTAAAACATCTTTATTGGCAAATTTATTAGATTAGATAAAAAAATAGATTGCTTTAAATTTTTTAAATAAATATACATTTTTATTTATTTATTTATTTATTTATATATTTATTTGTTTATTTATTAATTTATTTATTTTGATTAATTTTTTTATCCAGTTGTTCTTTTGATTAAATTAATTAGAAACTTAATAAATTTAGTGAATGAAGTTGAGTTAACTAAATTACATTTAAACTGAAATTAAATTCCATTAAAATAGAGAAAACAAAATGAAAATAGATTTAATGTACTGAATTAATTAAATGATAATAACAATACATTTTGTAAATTGGGTCACAAATGTCATACATGAAACAAAAAAGTATTTATGTGCTCTCAAACTAAACAAACTTTCACCTTTTCACGGGGGTAATTCTACATTGAGCTCATTTTGTGCAGATAATCCTCTGAAGCGAACACGGTCCCTGGTTACCATCAGCTGTAATATGAGATCTGAGGAGCGTTTACTATCAAACCTTAATTAAACGCAGGCGGCGACACAGTTAATCCCTGAACATACAAAGGCTGAATAAATATTTGCACACCTTGTCTTTGTGTTTATTTTGTATTTTAACTCCATAAAGCCATAAATAATATAATTTTGTGTGACAAAATAATCTCAACTAATTTTGTTATGACTTGAGTGTAATATAAATCATTATCTGATGTCATAAAAAGAGGTTTTAAAAACTGTCTTTCAGAGGCAGCAAATAGTTAAATGAATAAATAAATGCATTTAGACAGTGATCTGAAATTAGACGTGTTGTAATGCAGATCATCAGACTGTGTGTTGATATTAGTGTGTGTGTGTGTGTGTGTGTGTGTGTGGTGTGTGTGTGTGTGTGTGTGTGTGGTTTTTGTGTCAGGAGTCCCAGGAGCTGCATGCGTGTCAGCGAAAACTTCACACTTTACTGCAGGAGCTTGAAGAAACTCAGTGTCACTGTGAGGCTCTGACCAGAGAGCTGGACGCCACCAAGCTGCAGACCAAAGAGACGGTAAAGTCAATGCACAGTTTGTTATTATTTACTCTTTGTTGTTCAGTGTTAAATAAAAGAAGAGATGATTTATATTTTTGCTCTGTAAATCTGCTGTGCCACTACTACCAGTAATTATCTGTGGTGTTTGCAGGAGGTCCGGCTGTGCGGTGTGGAGGAGGAGCTGGCTCTGAAGGAGGCCCGCTGGCTGCAGTCGGAGGCCAAGCTGCAGAGCACGGTGGCCTCTTTGGAGCAGGAGCTGGAGCTGGAGAGGGAGCAGCACAGCAAGGAGGTACAGTAGATACTGAGGCTTCAACACTGCTGTCGTCTTCCTCCATCTAATGCACTAAATCAGTCTATTAAAACAGAGACAGCTCAACAAAGTCTCAGTTAAGTCTTTAAATAAGTTATTTTTAGACTAGAAGTAAACCTTAGATCAAATTTATGATCTTTGTGATAAGCTTGTAATTTGACACTGTGACATTATAATGTTATCACAAGAATGTGACGCAACTTATTCTGCAGAATTTCTGAGTGTTGGTTTGCTTTTTGTTTGTCTCCCTCTGTCCACATGATAAACACAAGATAAGACTTTATTAATCTCACACTGGGGAAATTCACACATGACAGCAGCTCAGGAGTCAGAAGCAAAGAATGAAAGAAAGAGATTGAGTGCTAAAAAAGGATAAAAATATTACACATATACAAATTAGTCACAAGGAGGTCGGGTATGGTGTCTGGGTGTGCTCCAACTATTGGAGTATGACACTGCTCAGCCGCCGGGGAAACGTTTTCTCCAGGTTGCTGGAAAGGAGTAGAAAGGAGGCTCTGACCGATTGTCGAACCTCGGATTCAGGAGGATCAAAGCGGATCCATCGTGGCCGTGGAACAGTGGACCCGCTCTTTACCCTTGCAAGGCTGCTGGAGGAGACTTGGAGAAGGCTGATGACCTCGTCCCTCGGGGAGTCTTGTTTGGGGGTATTGTGGGACTATGGGGTACTGCTTTGAGCCATCAAGTCTCTGTAAGACCAAAGTAAGAGTTGGCGTAACGTCAAACACATTCTCGGTGGGTGTTGGCCTCTACGAGGGTTGTCCCTTGTCACCATCCTGTTTGTGATTTTGATGGACAGGATCCTGAGGCACAGCCGGGGGAGGACGGGGTCTGGTTTGGGGACCTCAGAGTTGCATCTCTGCTTTTTGCAGATGATGTGGTTCTGTTGGCTTCATCACACCCTGACTTCCAGCATGCACTGGGGCATTTTGCAGCAGAGTGTAAAGAGCACTCGCTGAGGGTCAGCACCTCCATATCTGAGGACATGGTTCTCTTCTAGAAACCAGCGGATTGCCCTCTCCAGGTTGGGAGAGGGTTACTGCCTCGGGCGAGGGAGTTCAAGTATCTCAGGTTCTTGTTCACGAGTGAGAATCTACGTCCCAACCCTCACCTATGGTCATGAGCTCTGGGTAATGTACAAAAGATCATGGATACAAGTGGCCATAATGGGTTTCCTCAGAAGGGTAGCAGGGCTCAGCCTTAGAGATAGGGTGAGGAGCTTGGACATCCAGAGGGAGTTTGGAGTAGAGCCGCTGCTCCTTCGCTTCTAAAGGGGTCAATTGAGGTGGTTCGGGCATCTGATCAGGATACTTCCTTGGCGCCTCCCATTAGATGTGTTCTGGGCACGTCCCACTGGCCATATCTCATCTGGCCTGGGAACGCCTTGGGGTGCCCAGGTGGAGGTGGAAAGTTTTGATGCCCCTGCGACCTGGCTTTAGATAAGTGATTCAAAATGGATGGATATAGACATAAATATGTGAATATGTATGACTATAAAGACAAAATCAATGCAGGGAGTGAGAGATTTTGTCCACGACTGACGTTAGCTTGACTAACATCCTCCTCTCACCCACCTGTTCAATAGCAGTCTGAGACAGAGCAAGCTTTTGGTTGTGGATCATCTTTGCTAGATGTCACTGTCATTCCTTCCTATTTTGCGTCTGTTTTCTTTTCCTCTTTTTTTTCTATTTAAACGTCAACAACACCGTGTGAGTTCCCTATTTCATTGTCCTTCAGTTTCTCTTCCCATGACTTCATCTCGCCCACAAACAGATATTAACATCTTAGAGGGTGACTTTGGCATTTGCTAACCTTGTTCCTGTTTTCCCACGTTTTTGTGTCTTCAGCTACATGACATTGAAAGTTGTCCGGTCGCTGTACTGCTCACGACACACAACTTGCTATCTCGTAATGTAAGTGGGAGTCTTAAAGTCATTGTGGTTCTCACACACTGATGACTGATGACAACAGGGAGTAACACACTACAAGTTTTTTTTCTTACCAGGAGGAATTCCTAATGGGTATGTCATGTCATGCGCAGGCCGACCCACAAGGTGCATACCAGAAAACATCAAAGTTAAAAAGTGACAAAGCTGCATTAAGCTTTGAGGCTAATTACTTACAGAAACCTTGCAGGCAATAGTCTACCTTCCATCTTCTCTCTTCTCTCCCTTTGCCTCTGTCCTCACCCAGTAGTTTGCTGACAAAGTCTCCAACAGGTCCAGATATTTAGCCTGCTAGATATTTGGGGAGAGTTTGCTTTGTATCCACGAGCCTCTCAGCTCTTTGAAGTCTTTGAACATGTCATGCAAAGTGCTTGAGTACAAATTTGCAAGTGTAGAGTCAACGCCAGTTTGCTTCTGATCTGGGGCTTTTGTCAAGAAGCTCCAAAAACTCTTGGCAAGCAGAAAATAGGGGCTAGGCAGACAGACGTGAAATGGGCTGTTATTAGAAGTGTCTGATAACATTATGAAAATGATCCCTACAGAGGTAGACCTTTTTTTAAAGACTAAGAATTAGCCCCGAATTTGCGTTCGTCAAACCCACCAGACTCCATTTAAATAAACAGTAATTTTAGCATGTATAGAGCCGACATATTTTCACATCTTAACTGGGTGAATTAAGGGTTTATTTCAACCAAATCAGAGCTGGTGATTGTTGGAACAGTGGAGAGTCAAACCAAGATGGCTTTTGAGAGTTTTAGTTTGTTTCTGTTGACTTTGAATAAAGTGTGTTTTACGTTTAAAAAAATACTATTTATTGAAATGGAGTCTGGTGTGTTTGGAGATAGACATTTTGGGGCTGCTTCTGGTTTAACAAAAAGGTCTGTCTCTGTAGGGATCCTTTCCATAATGTTGTCATACACTCATAATAACAATCTGAGACTGTCTCATTGCAGCAAGCACACTGACAGTGCGAACGTGATCCAAGCAGTTCCTTGCAGCCTGTTTCACAGCTGCAGCTCTCTCGCTCAATACTGGACCAGTTTTGAAAAGTGGTGTCTCCATAGTCACTGAGACACAAAAACATGGGGTCCAGGTTAAAAAATACCAAAGTTACCTTTAAATTCGTGCTGATAATTTTGATGGTGCTATTAGTTTACTCACTTGTTCTGCTTTAAACTTGGGGATCACCTGAGTATGTGGAAGAAACTGCTTGTAAATAACAAACTTGTCTCATCTGTCTGTTTTTACTCCCCTAGCTGGAGTCGCTGCAGCAGACTCGAGGCCAGCTCCTCAAAGTCTCCGAGCAGATCTCCTCCTCCATGCGCTCCTCCCAGGAGCAGCTCACTGCTAAACTTCAGCAGAGCCAGAGCCAACTTGAGGAAGCCAAAACCCAGCTGGACCAAACTAAGACTGAGCTGAATCACGCCCGAAACCAAGCCAGTCAGCTCCAAACACAGAGAGACCAGACTCAGACCCAGCTGGAGCAAAGCAGGATTCTGTATGAGCAGACCAGAGCCCAGAACAGTCACCTCCACGCCCAGCTCGAGCAGCTTAGCAACCAGTTAAATCAAGCCAGAGTCCAGGCTGCCCAGCTCCAGACTCAGCTCCAGGCCTCTGAGAAGTCCATGGAGACCTCTAATGAGTCCCTGCTCATCAAGGTAGAGTTCTTTAGAAGTGTGAGTGTATCAAAGTTGCAGTATAGAAGTCTATCTTTAATTTCTTTTCAGTATTATATAACATTTTTGTGTTCATGTCTTCCTGCAGGAGTCTGAGGTGACCCGTCTCCAAGCCAGGATCTCCAGCCTGGAGCGAGCTGCTGAGCACCAGCATCTGTACAATCACACACTCTCTCTCCCTGCTCTGCACACACAGAGCTCCTCCTCCCCTCCTCCCTCCCCGAAAAAGCTTCAAACAACTCTCCCCTCTTCTAAACACGCTCGCTGGACCCGCCTCCCCTCCCCAACACACACACAAACTTCCTTGTCACCTCCTGCTCACACATACCTTCAGCCCACCTCAGCCCCTCATCTGTCTAACCACCAAACACACGACTGGCTGCAGAGCAGCAGCATCGACTCCTCTCTGGATCTCCCTCTGAGTCTGAAGGCTACTCTGAAGGAGGCTTTGAGCAAGCATCCATGGGAGTCCGCCTCCTCCTCCATCTCCCCTTTCCCAGACACAGTGGACCACAGCTGGCAGGGCCTCAGTGCCACAGAGGCCACAGTGACCTCTGACCTCTCCTTCAACCCCCTCACATACATGGTGGACAAGCAGGAGGACAGAAACCTCAGCATGGAAGCCACCTCCATGCAGGAGGGAGACGACGAGCAGGCGAGTGAGTCAAGGAGGGAGTCGGTGTGCACTCTGGTGGGTCAGGAGGAGGAGGTGGACATGAGTTCACTCACAGGGATGCTGAGGTTTGTTAATCAGACGTTGGCCATGCAGGCGGACCCTTCTTTGTGGAGCTCCACAGGGCTGTCACAGACCGGACGCAGCCTCACACTGCAGGTAACATCCTGTCTGCTATATCAGTGATTGGTCAGTTAATCAGTCCATTAACAGGAACGTAATTAACCGTCACAAGCTGAATATCTTTGTGTTTTGTAATTTGTAAGTAACTTGAAGACACTTCAGGCTCTGAGAAATTTCTAACATTTATAGACTAAACGATTAATCACCAGAATGTCTGACTTAATTAATTTTACAATATTTACTCATATTTGCAGTAAATGCTCGCAGCACTGCAACACTAGCAGGCTGTGCAGAAGTCCAATGTTTTTTTAACAAGGATGACGAAGGCATGATCCATCCTGCTCTCCCTCTGCTTGGTCAGTACTTGTTGCCTTTCTTGGTTAGGTTGGTTAGGTTTAGGCATGAGGAATGAGATAGCTCGGGGTTAGGGTAAAAGAATGTCAGAAGCAGAGTAAGGCCTGGATCACACACACTCGAGGCACATGGCACTGCCTTTTCTTTAATGAATGCCACTAGTTAAAACAAAAAGCTTGCTGCATCTTTTTATTCTTCTTCTTATTTATTTAATTTATGTCTCAGTAGTTAGCAGCTAGATAGTAAATGGTACTTGCCGTAACTCTGTTTGAGGGTGAGAGACTGTCAGTAATAGTTTGCTGGACACAGGGAAACGGAGATTTGGGGTGTTTTTCCGCTCGAGTTTTTTCAACTTGAGGAGTTCAGAGCGCTCCGGCAAAAATGCCAGGTGACTAGAGTGCAGAAGCACAAGGCGTGTCACAATGCAAAAACCCAGAGCAAAAAGCTTCATTCTCATCAAAAACAGTTACAAAAAGACGCCTCTGACTGCAAAAACACTTTCTGCGTGATCAGGGCCTAAGATTGAGTGGGGTAGGACATGCCTTTGCCATACAGTAGAATGCAGTAAGGTTAAATTTAAATCATTTAAAAACTTAGTCCCAGTATTATCCAGAACAATCAAGTAACAATCAAAGTAAAATATTAAAAAAAAAAACAACTTAATTATCTTTTATTAAGAGTTTAAAGCCCAGAAAAGTCCTGAAAAGTTGCAAATCAGAAGGAAAGTACAAAGAGTTGTTGCACAGAGATGATACAGTGTCTCATCTAGGTGCATTGGTGTGAACCAGCAGGTTTTTAGAACATTACAGAACGGCGCATTGCAAGTTGCCTGTTTCAGGTCGTCTTGTCATGAATCTTTGGCCTGAACTGGACTTAATACTGAAAAACTAAATATGTTTGGCTCTGACTGATGCACAGAAACATCTGTTTTTTCACATTAGCTCCACTAACTTTAAACCAGTGTCAAACAAACTTCTTTAAAATGTTGTATTCATGTTGGATCCCATTGCTCACGGTAAGATGTTTGAGAAAACAGATCCAAGGTTCTTTAATGTTGAGACTGTAGCGTCGGTGTGTCACTGATGCGTGTTTTCTTTTCCCCTTTTAGAGGGACGTCAAGGAGACATGAAGCTGTGTTGCCAAGGAGACGTCAGAGAGGAGACGAGCTGTTTACATTGATGTTATCCTTGTGTCATGTAATATACATTCATTAACATCTAATTTAATGTGTCACGTTGGTGTGTTAATGAAATCAAGCTGCAGGGAAAAGATCACTACTCTCCAGTCTGTAAATGATTTACTGTGATGTCGTTCCAGACCGTCCAAGTGTAGCATTTCATGTTGTATATTTCCCAAACGGGTATTTATATATTTTTTACATAAGATTAAATAAGCTAAGGGAATAAAGATGTTTTTATAGAAGTATTTTATTTGTCCACCACAGTGATTCTTAATTCTCCAGAGAAATGTAAAGCTGTACTTTCACTGACATCTGTTTAGATGTTCCCATGCTGTTAGTGACTGTGGGGTCGTGTTACCAGAACAACTGGCAGCTTCCTGTCCAGGAGAAGGATTTCTTGGCTCAGGACTGCAGAGGGAGTCATGCTGAATCTAATACAAGCTGGCGGAATTGGATTTGGCACTCTCACATGGTTTACATAACAAGAACATGTTTGGGCTCTGGAGAGTTTTAGGACGAGCTTTACTCCTTCAGGTTTCGTCAAGTCCTGGTATGACTGTTTGTGTGAGCTAACAAAGCTCTACAGATGTAAAGAAGCAAGTCTGTTTTGTTTGAAAAGCTGTTGTGCAGTATGTGTAACTCTTTCCTGTTGCTGGTTCTGCTACTCAACAACCATGTGTGTTAGTACAACGGGGCCCCAAAACCCTCTGACCTGGCCGAGGTAACATTACATAAGGTAACATTTCTCTTTGGAAAATCAGAGGGTTCAGTGAAAAGCAGCGATCTCCAATCATGTTTGTTCCTCATGATCCTGATCTGTATCCTTTAAAGGAGCAGTTGGACCATGTGGGAAATAAGCTTTTGTTTATTCTCTTTCTTGCCAGGAGTTAGACATGAGAGTGGTTTTAATTGGTTTATAAAAGCTACAGCCAGGAGACCGTTAGCATTAAGTAGACCTCATATTCAGGTTAGTGGCTGTATTTTGTGTTTCTACTTGAAACATTTTTACATGCTTTATTGTGCTATTATACCTGCATTCACCCTCTGTGTAAGATGCTCTCTTTTAGTGTCGTCTCTTTAAACTCCCCTCCGAAAAAAGTTCAGTCTGCTCTGATTGGTCAGTGTTTCCGGGTCTTCTGTGACTGTAATGACTGTAAGAATACTGGCACTTTTAGCATGAAAAACAAAACAAACAAAAACAAAAAAACAAAACAAAAATACCCCCTGACATGTTCATGCAGGAATCTGATCCAACATCTGAGTGAAAAATCACCAGTAAAAGCTTCCAAACCAAAAGCTTTACAACTGGACGTGTTATAGCAGGAATGTGTTGTGAAATCAGGGAGAAATTAACAACATCTGCAACCAAAAATTATGTTTCTCTGATGTTAGCATGTAGCTACATGTAGCAGTGTACTTGCAGCCTGGAGAAGGACTGTCACGGAGAATAGCTGCACTTTTTACTGTGGAAAATCAAATTACAGCTTCTTAACACAACCGGATACAAGAATATGATCCAGAATTAAAGTGCAGATTACGTAACGTAAGCACTTGCAGTTGCGTGCCTGAATTAGAAGAACATAAGGTTTTTGTTCACAGGGATTACTTTTACATAAGTTTACCTCATTATTTGAAACTTTGGCCACGTTTAATATGAACATCTGACATTATAACCCGATAACAGAAAATCAGGATAAGCATAATAGGTCCCCTTTAACTCAGCATAAGTGATGGATACAGAAAGACAGCTAGCTTTACTCTGTCAAATGCTAACAGAAGCGGTCGCTGGTTACCAGACATCCTCCTTTGTCCCCCCTTCAACGTTGCTGGGTTGTAGGAGGGCTGAGGGCTTTTGGCTTTTGTGTATCTGTGCCTGGGAACCCCTTTGTCTTATAACCAGTATGAGCTCTCAGGATCAGAGTCTACAGCATTACTTACTTAGCACACAGCAGAATAACCAAAATAATGGTTACTTATTTCAGCTTTGAGTTTCAGTCACTTGTTGCAGGTCATATAAATGACGCAGTGAGTGATTTCCTGCCCACATACGAGGGGGCCTGTTCATATTTACATTTCCTCACCACGGCCTCAGTGACTATTTTGTCTTTTGTGTCTGTGCTGTAGAGGGTTTATGGTTCTGTGTGTGTGTGTGTGTGTGTGTGTGTGTGTGTGTGTGTGTGTGTGTGTGTGTGTGTGTTGCCACTGGAGACAGCAATCATTCTTGTCTGCAAACCACCTTGCCTGTCTCACACTCTCATGTAGCAGGGGTGACATGTCTACAATGAACGCTTCTTTGCACACATCACCCTGAGCTGCTGTGACTGTTCATTTGAGTTTTCAGGCCTTTCCTTCCACATGTAGTTTGTATATTTTTATGACCATCATCAGTTAGTGCACGTTAACTTTTTTCTTTTTCTCACTGCAGAGGATGTGGTTCACACTGCGGTATATTGCGTGCCATGTAGCCGTGCTCTAGTTCCTCCATGAAACTTCCTAAGTGCGACGTGTCTCCACAGCAGTCTGCATTATATAGACGTATTATTGTGCAAAAAAATAGCAGTTCTCACTTTTGTGTGGACGCAGCTGATGAGATTTCACACAGATTATTACTATGTTTAATCTACTTCCCTCTGACTGTGTTTTTGTAGATAAAACTCAACAGAAGGTTGAGGAGGATCACTTGTCTGCACAAAATGTTGCACATACACCTTAAGAGTACAACAAATATACAAAATCAACAGTGTTTAAAATAGTAAAGCTTTAACATAGTGCACAGATGCGTGTAGAAGAGGAATGATAAAATAACTAGTGGCTCTTTCCTAACACAACAAAAAGTCCTCTTTAACATTTAGGAGTCTTATATATAAATGTTTCGTATAAAATATTCCAATGAACAGTGGAGAACAGAGACCACCTGAATTGGCAGGTCCGTCATTGGTGCCCTGTTCTCTTCACAGATGAGAGCAGGTTACACTGAGCACATGTGACAGGCGGGAAAGAGTCTGAAGACGCCGTGGTGAACGTTATGCTGCCTGTGACATCATTTTGCATGACCGGGTTGGTGGTGGGTCAGTGATGTCCATGTCATAGCCAACGGTACTCTGACTGTTAGGAAGGAATGAATGAAATCCACAGAGCGATTGTCAGACCTTACACTGGTGCAGTGAGCCCTGAGTTCCTCCTGGTGCGGCCTCATGTGTCAGAGTGTGTAGGCAGTTCCTGGATGACGAAGGCATTGATGCCATTGACTGGTCCTCTTGTTCTCCTGTTATGTATTGGTACATCAGACACTGCCAAGTACCACTACAGACTGTCCAGGAGCTCACTGACACCCTGAACCAGGTCTGAGAGGAGATCCTCCGAGACACCATCCGCCGACTCATCAGTAGCATGCCCAGACGTTGTCTGGAAGATGCATCAGCCTGTGATTTCAATTTTTTTCTTTGATTTTGAATCCAGCCCTCAGTGGGTTGATGATTTTGGTTTCCACTGACAGTAGTCATGTCATTTTGTTTTCAACAAATTAAACAATGTACATCAGTCAATTTTCAACTTGAGTAATTTCGTTCATCAAAATCTGATGTGTGATTTAACTGGTCAGGTATCAGTCCAGGCGCACACATTTGACAGAACACCAAACACGTCTGTATAGACAGAAATGACTGTGATGTAAACAGTTTAAATTTAAAACTTGGAGGTATCAATAACAGGATAGATCAAATACCTAACCGTCACTGCAGGTTTCCAAAAAGACTAATAATCTCACAGGTGAATAATACTCAACATTAATTACTCAACGTACTGTGTACCTGCACACATTTTGCTTTGTGTTTTGTGCAAAGGAAACAGCTGATATGATATTAACCCTCACAAGATGTTCCTTTGCTGATAACGTCAGTGCTGCAGTGAAGTAAACAGCCTCTTGTTTCCTGGTCCATCACTGCGGTGTCCACAACAGCACTGGGCTTTGAAGCCAATTTGACATAGTGGCCAAATGTTCAATTACAACTTCAGGGTCCATCACATAACGCTGTGGAGCTCAAAAAGACTTTTTCCTGATAGACTTACATGGTGAAAGAGACGTCTACACATCAGTTGATACAATTTTTCCAATATCCAATGTCATGCGTTCTTAATTATTATACATCTATGGTTATTTCATTACAGGGAAGTCAAAATCTTTTGGCTTTATGCACATTTGAGCAACTTTCAAAGGAATGAACAAGACCTCCAACACTGTGTCCTGGTTTCTTTATACATCCATGGTGTTATCACACAGTGTACCCTGCACTCCCAGTGCTTAAATAGTGAAATAGAATAGAAACAGTGCAGCATGGAACCTCCTGTAAAACTGCAATTTATTGTTTTTACGCGTTTTTTGTACCGTTTAAACCAACAAGATAAATTGAGCATAACGTTAGTTCAGGCAGGACAAGATGTCAAGCTCAGCTCACATCACAGCTACATCAGCTGATCTCATACAGCCCAGTCAACTGATGGAGCAGCTGGTTGATCACATGATTCCTTTCTATACAACCAATTGGCGAATCTCATTCAGGGCGCCATATTCAAACTGCTCTGGCCTGCCTACTGTTGCTGCTTCCTCTGAAAGCTGCTTTGCAACCTGCCTCCACCCCAGCTCCTCCTTTTCATGATGTGTCTGACTTATCAGTGTCATTTCTTTGTCTCACTGATGCTGCTCTCTGATTCCTGAGCATGGCACTGCTGCTGCTCACTGCTCCCTCGGGATGGGTCAAATGCAGAATCAGTGGGATTCCTGGGGGTCTTTGCTGCTGCTCTCCCTGCCTTATGCTTTCCATGTAGGCACATGGAAGGGCAGGAAGGTTTGCTCTCTCTGCCTCAGGCTCTCCACACAGGTGTGGAGATGAGGCTTTCTGTGTAGGCCCGAGGAAAGGCAAAGAGGCCCCAGAACAGAGCCATGCTGCCAAATATAGTACTGGAAATGGAAATAAAGTTTCTTTGACTGAAGGGTTCATGACTGAACTGTTAATTAGTGAGTTTTAGAGGTGCTGGTAGGCAAGCCGTTTCCTCTGTTGCCAGTTCTCTAAGCTAAGCTAAGCTAAGCTAACCAGCTGTACATTCATAGACAGACAGATTTGAAAGTGGTATCAGGTATCTTCTAACTTTCCACTAGAAAGCAAAATAACCAAAATTTCCCCAAAATGTTGAATTATTCCTTTAAGAAAAAAAATACACTGCAGGACTTTTTCCTGTAATAAATGATCTTTTACATTGTGATATTGCAACTTTTTCTTAAATAGGAGGTCACAATACATCCTCCAACACCACAGGCACCCATCTCTCTCTCTCTAGATGTAGAAGAAGTTTCATGTGAGTGTAGAAGTTGACTGCATGTTTGCACAAAGCAGAGCATTCAGAACAGAACAGTTGCAGGTCTAGAAACTAGAGCTAGGCGTGTGTGCTGCTGGGGTTTTTTCAGGTAGATGGTAACCACACTGGTGCAGACAGTGTGCTGTGAGGGGAAGACGGGCTGTCTGGCACACGAATTAACCACAGCTGGCAATGCCTGGGCTGGAGTTTTTATTGAGTATAACACACGGGCGATGCACTGAACAATAAAGTAATAATGGTACGATTAAAGGAACAAGATCCTTGTTTGCTCAGTGTAACATCAGGATGTTGGTTCTGTGGGTTGTGACGCTTCACTGACTTAATGCAACAGAGTGGAATTACATCAGGTTCAGGCATGATCGAGTTTGATCCTCTGTTTATTCTGTGCCCTGGTGCTCACCAGCTCGTCGTGCTCAGTCTACTGCAATAACTCCGACAAAATGTGTGATGTATTTTGGTGCGAAATTAAAGCTGCAGTTTTAACAGCAGAATCTGAAAATACATTCCCCCTGCAGCTCTCCGCTCTCTGTCCTCGGCGCCTCCCACTGGAGGTGTTTCGGGCACGTCCCACAGGTAGAAGGCCCCGGGGCAGACCCAGAACACACTGGAGGGATTACATATCTCATCTGGCCTGGAAACACCTTGAGGTCCCCCAGGAGGAGCTGGAAAGTGTTGCTGGGAAGAGGGACGTCTGGGGTGCTTTGTTTAGCCTGCTGCCCCTGCGACCAGCCCTGGATAAGCGGATGAAAATGGATGGATGCTCACAGGTTATTATGGGATTTTTGCCTGATGACGCAAAAATAAAACCGCCTACCCCAGCTTTAATATTAACTCTCTCAGATGTCTCTGTCCTCGGGGGCAGACTGGTGGACAGTACAGATTATCTCTGTTCGGGCTCTTGATGACTTCATTCTTAGCATTCAAATGCTTTTAAGTCACCGAAGTGCTGTGCAGTCCTTATCTGACCGCCCACACACTCAGAATGACCAATGATATTTTTGACATGGACTTCCTGGAGAAGTCTTTAAGTCTGTGCCTGATTTCATGATGCTCTACAGTCCAGTTTTCATGGACATAATGGAGATAGAGGCTCAGGGTTGTTTCACAAGGACGAAGGGACCCTGCAGTTTGAGTCAACATGATAAAAAACAACCATTAGTGGTTGACATTGATGAAAGGTCATTGCTATCTCCTCTCACAGCACTCCACAATCACCAAGGTGCAGCCCTCTAGTTTTAACCTTTCCCTCATTAAACTGAACCTTTATACAAAGGGAGCGGGAGTGGGTATCTTAGTAACCGATTTTATGACAACCCATGGTGCAGGTTTGGTTTGACTGACACTTGGTGGTTAGTGAACACCCCCACCCACAGTCTCTGCTCAGTGTCACATGTGACTTTGTTGACCCTCTGTGTCAAGACCAGTTATCATGTCTTTACTGTGGACACTTTCTGTGACAAGTGTCAAGATAACAGCGAGGGTGGACAGACCTGCAGGAGCCACATTTCTGTCCCACAGAAAGGGATGGGTCTCCATACCTGAACTTCAAGAACTGTGAGCTCTTAATGTAATTTCCCTGATACTGTCTGTGCTGAAACACCATCATTCACTCTCTGTCTGAAACACTTCATTTTAGCGTCTGTTTCTTTAAACTCCTCCCAAAAAACCCAGTTTGCTGCTTGGTCAGCACCTCTGGGTCTTCTGCATCTCAGCGTCTTTGCACTGTTATGCAGTCAGAGAGTGACTGTAAAAGAGAATAGCGCCACTTTCTACTGTGAACAATAACCAGTAAAAGCTTGTGAACACAACTGGACAGATTTAAGCAGAAATATGATCTGAAATTGGAGAGAAATTAACTATATCAGCAACCAAGATTACATCTTTCCCTGAGGTTAGCATGTAGCTACATGTAGCAGTGAAAATCAGCAGTAAAAGCTTCTAAACCAAAATCTTTATAATCAAACATGTTCCAACAGGAATATGATCTGAAATCAGTTAGAAACTAACAACATTGGCAACCAAGATTAGGCTACATGTTTCCTGGATTTTAGCATGTAGCTACGTGTAGCGGTGTACTGTGATAATGACTGTAATGGAGAATAGAGATTTGGGTACTTGACTGTTTAGAAAAAACACTGAGCTCCATAGTTTTGAATCCACTTAGTGTTTGAAAGCTGAAGTGCGTCTGCTGCTCCAACATTAACAAGTCAAAATATCTTCCTAGAGACCTGCTCATATAAAGAAATATTCATATACATATACATTCATAGCTTACACAATCATTTCATCGTTTAAGTTTTTACTTGGCATCCCGGTAATTCACTGGAAAAGTGGAGAAACATTTCTGCGTCAGTGAACCAGCATCACTTTAACAGTGTATAAGCCTCTGACTATAACAGTCTAATCCATTTTGGGTTGGTCACATTGTCACTGAGGATGTGCATCAGTCAGCTGTCAGTGTGTGGCACAATGGGGCTCCTGCAGCCAGCCATGCGGCCTACATGTCACATCCTGTTTGGTGATAAGACTCGCCCGACCCCCCAGTCTGGCACTAGTCGCTGTCACACTGCACACGGATAAACAGTTCAGAGAGATGGTGTCCGTTGTGAAAGAATAGCGACAGAATTAGGTCTGTTTTTAAGAAATAACCATATTTACATGCAGGATGGAGGAAATGAATTGGTAGAAAACAACTCTGTGTTTGAAGATTAAACAATGAGCTTTAGAGAATGTATCGATCCCGGGGGATGGAAACCAGAAAGACAGATGTTTCCTTATTTTACTGATCTAATCGGCTCTGTCAGTCACATCTTATTTGAATGTTTTGGTTACTATGTAAAGCACACACATCAACACCAACATCAGACAAATGAGGAAACGTCACATGCTTGTGGTTGTGATGTGTGATCGCCTCATGACCAGCTGTTGGTGCCATCTATATCTAATGAATTACAAACAAAAGGTACCTGTTCTAATGCATTACGGCAAGTGTTGGTGCATACAGGTCGACAATAACTTTAGGGAGGTGTTTATTGTTTCACAAAACCATCATGATGAAACGGCGAGAGAGAGAACAATCTATCAACTAAACCCACTTCCCTTTAATTCTAAGAAAATACTTTAATCATCACCATCATCATCATCATCATCATCATAATGTTGTCACCATGCCAAAAAGAGGAAGCGCTACTTATTTCCAGTAGGCCGAAGATATCTTGAATTTAAGTGAACCTGAAGTTATGAGTCATCTGTGAACAAAAGTGGCCCTCTTTTGTTGGAAAGGTCACTGACAGCTGAGACCGGATTTGCTTTGTAAGCAAGTTAAAAGCTACAGTTGGTGACTTTTATAAACATAACTTTTTGTCATAGTTGAAAAGAATGAGCTGAGACAAAACACTGCCCACCAGCCAGAGCAAAGTGTCTCGCTTTACAGCTAAACAGTACACTAAAATAAGTTCCTGAAAGCATTTCAAGGAAGAAATAGTCAGTGCAGTGACACAATATTGATTCATATTTAATCAGTGCTGTCAAGTTTGGCAGTTTGACCACAGTTCAAAAGCGGTGATCAACGTCACGGACAGCTGCGTTAGAGACTCCTTGACTTTGACTGTTTTTTTTTTTTGTTGTTGTTGTTGTTTTCTTTTTACGTAAAGGCCACTAGAAGCAGTTTTGGAGGGCAGAGTAACATTATTGTTTTAACACATTATTTGTCTCATGTACTACTGTAGTGACAGTTTTAGCAAATATAAGTTATTTTTTATAAAAGTTACCAGCCACCGCTTTAAACAAACTTTCATTTTGTATTGATTTTGGCACCCCCTGTGGAAAAAAGCGGTAGTGAACAAGAATGAAAGTTAAGGCGGAGAAAGTCCAAATAGGGCAGGTGGAAGGGGTGGTGGATGGGTCCAACAAACTCCGATGTTCACCTGGGAGAGTGGTGCTCATGTCTCGTAGGATTCTAAAGCGAAGCCATGCAATTTGCGTTGTTGCATTTATTTTGAAAGAGACTGTGTGTAAACGTTAAATTTCCTGTGAAAACTGAAGTGTATTTTGAAAGAAGACAATGCATGTAACAGGCCAAACTTGACACGGTGTCCCAGAATGTCAACCAACAAACCAAGGGTACTTTTCACGTCGTATGTGGACATGGAAGGTCCATGACCAAACGTCCATATGTGATGCGGTCAGAGGAGGGTGTGTTGTAAACATAGGCTCTTCCAGTCTGTGTAAATCTTCTGATCTGATTTTGTCTGATTTAAGAATAACTGTTTAGAAACAGCCAATGTTCTCGCTGATGATCTTGTTTGCTTGTGTAGGTCATATAGAGGCAGCCATCTGAAATTTCATAAACACTTCAAATGTGCTTATAGCTGATGTACCAGCTGTGGCATTGTGGCTTTAAGTTCCTGCCTGTATATGGGTTTATTTCTGCCGGATGTGTACACATTGTCTTCTCTGTGTGCTTAACATATATGTATAAACAGCCACGTTAATCATCACCTCCGAGGTGACGATTATATCCAAATAAACACTGTCTGCAGTGAGGGAAGACGTTCAGTAGGCGTGACCTGTGGGAGCATGTCTTCAGAGGCTGAACTGGGATTTGCTGTACTTAATGAGCTTCATGGCAGGTCCTCTACAGGGTGGTATCAAACGGCTGAGATGATGTAAATATGTGTTTGGTTTGTGGGTAATGAGACAGTGCTCGTCAAAGTCAATATTTAGCATCCTCTCTTAGTGCTGTTTGTGGTGTCATATCTGCAGAAATGGTTTTTGAAGCAGGAGGAGGGTTTAAAGAAATATTTAAAACTAAATACATTCATTTTGACTTAACTGGTTTTCTATGTAGCTTCAGTGTCAGTTTCCTGCATTTTTTTCCGTGTAAATCCTGTTGGCTCTGCATTCTCGGAAATTAAAGGGAGGCACATTTTCCGCACTGTTATTTTTTTTAGTCACACTTTTCCTTTGAGCCGAAGACAAACAGGCACTCTGTTGATTCAGCCACTGCTTCATGAAGAAACTATATGACTTCATGGACTTTGTTCCTCCCTATCTGAACACTTTGTAATCTGCACAGTAAATAATTTCAAAGCGCAGAGTCAAGTTCGCACAGCACTTAAAGGAAAACTTTTAAAGGTCCCATGTTATTCTCATTTTCAGGTCCTTATTTGCTTTTATGTTAAAAAAGATCTCTTTATTTTCCCATACTGGTTACCTGAATATACCTGTATTCACCCTCTGCCTGAAACAACCTGTTTTAGTGCCTGTTTCTTTAAGCCCCCCTCCCAAAAAAGCCCAGTCAGCTCTGATTGGTCATTGTTTCCAGGTCTTCTACAACTGAGTTCAGCGGCTCTGCAACATCATTGCAGCCGAGGAATGACTGTAGTGACTTTCTGTCTTTATTGACCAAATCACTGTGACACTGCGCTAACACTTCTGGGTAGACACATGGTCATTGTTTTTATTTGTGGAAATATGTAAAATCAGCAGACTTGTTTATTTCCGTTGTCATTTTTTTGGCTGTAACTGTAACACTGTATACTGACGTTTCTGCTGTGTGTATTTTATGTACTATGTCGCCATGCTAGCATCTTTAGCCCTTTTCACACAGAGATCGTGCTATAGGGCTGCCGTAACCCTTCTTTATACCCCCTTTGCATTTTTACACAGGCGGCATCATTCTGCTCCCATGTGTAATTTTAAACTGCATGCCGACAGCACAGAAAAAAAACGAAGTGTCAGGCATGACGTTGAACACAACACCATCGGCCTCTAGTGTTACTTAAAACATCTGCGTCAGCTGCGCTTTATATACAGTAGCAATGGCATAACGTAGCAATAAGCTACTGAATGTCATTGCTTTCCCAATTTGTGAAGGTTTACAGCTGCTGTTCTTCCTCTTTGTGTTAGCTGCTAACTGCTATCAGCTACTTTTTTAATCTCCTGTGGCAGGTTGCACGCATAACACGTCATCAAAAAGTCCTGTCCTGTTTATACAGATGCTGTGCCTACCTCCTGTGCCAGCTTTAAAGAACAGCAGTAAATACTTTTCCCCTAACCTGATATGAAGTGTGTGCACATGCAAGCATTTTTGATGATTGCCTCCATCCATGCCTTTTGTCTTATCATGTTTAACCACCACTTTGTTTTTGTTGACGGGCAGTGGCGGCTGGTATGTGTTCAAATTTAAGATTTGAGCCTATTCTGACTCCCAATAACACAACAATATCACATTTTAAGATCTACAGCTAACAAACTGATGTCATTGTGACGTCAGCCCTAAAAGAGTCTATACACCTATGAAACAAACATTGTGATTCAGTCTATTGTACAGTTATGACATCACAACTTCACAGAAGTCCTAACGACTCATTTAAAGGCACAGTTTCTGAATATGGACTGTGTGCATTTCTCTTTGGATTGACCGTTTTGATATTTTCACAATATTTGAAGCCAACAGCTCAGATACCTGTTTCATAATAATAATAACAACAAAAAGTCACTTGAGGAAATCTAAGTTTTTACAGTATGTGAGCTTTAAAAAAGCGAAGTGGCCTGAGTTATCACACTTTAAACGCATCTTTGAGGAACTCCTCTCTGACTGCACTCAGGCTGATTGAAGCATCTCTATCATTGCTGCTTCTGTCGACCAATCAGTGCTCTCTTTCCTTCTCCTCCTCCTCCTCAGACAGACCCGACAGCCTGAACACTCCCTCCTCCTCCTCCTCTTTTACTACACATTAAAACATAAAGTCTCCCCACACCTCGCTCACTCCCTCATCTACAGCCTCCATCAACGCTTCTGCTCCTCTCTCCTGTGTGATTCATCCTGCAAACTGTGAGTTCACTTCTTCCAGCAGACATGAATGCACCTTTTGTGACTCTGTGGACTTTGATTTATCCGACCAGCCTTTCCAATCGTGCAGTTTTTCTCTGCTCTCTGCTGCAAAGCTCGCGCTGTTAGAACCGATTATTATGCCGTTTGTGCGCATATGTGGCCGCTTCACTTTACGGCTGCAAAGTTTGTAAGTGATTGTCCAGATGTGGAAAGTCTCCGTTCATTTTCTCTTGTGTGAGTCACAGCAGCCAGCGAAAACAGAGGGACAAAAGCGTTTCCATTTATTATGGAAACACGGACTGTTGCTTTGCTTATTATGGGGAAAAAACTCTGGGCGTAAATCAGGCGATGGAAGTGCAGGAAGTAGTAGTCTGAACATTATGTAATACTTAGGAGAAAAAAAGGAGGTGTGCAAAAGTGTAGGTGAATATGAAAGCAACATGTATGAATTTTATCTATTTTTTAAAATGCATTTCTCCTGTTAAATAATTTAGAGAAACATCCCATCAGCCTCGCCTCCAGTCTGACCGGTCAGCAGAAACAGCAGACAGATTAAGTCAATTTGGGGCTGGGCAGTGTATCCATACTATATCAATATTGTAATGTGAGACTAGATATCATCTTAGATTTGCAAATGCTATTAACATATGTGTTGTTTCCTGGTTTTAAAAGCTGCACTGCAGTAAAATGATGTAATTTTCTGAACTTACCAGACTGTTCTAACTCTATTATTTGCCAACTTTATCATCATGTCCACATTATTGATTAATTATTGATCAAAAATGTCATGTGTATATATATTTTTATTATATAATTCAAATTCCTATTGGTTTGGAAGACTTGGTAAATGGCATACATATATTATTTTCCCGTCATACAAGAATAGAGGGCATGTACTTTTCTTAATATGGAGATGGACTCTGGTGCATAAAGAAAAATTCACAAATACACCTGGCAGGGCAGGGAAGGATACAAACTAACAAACAAGAACATGTCACACATACAGTATGTCCTCACACATCACTCTGCAGGGTCACTTTCTTTCAACCCATTCTTTCAGTTCCTTGCCTTTCTTGTCGTCCAGTGTCTCAGGATAACTTGACAGACAGTTATTAGTCTCACAATAATAACAGCAAATGCACACTTATACGTTTGGCATTTGCGACTGATCCCCCAGTAAACACAACTTTGGACTTAAAGGGATTTCTGAACCAAACCAATGACTTCAAATGTCTCATTGCGTGGATATTTAATGAAAGCACCAGTAGTCAGCCTTACAATATCGTCGATATCGAGGTATTTGGTGAAAAATATCGTGATAGTTTATTTTCTCCACATTGCCCTGCCCTCATTTACTCGCCCATTGCTCCTCCAAGCAGACATATCTGCAGCATTATAAACATTATGTCACACCAGTGTTGTTGGCAGTGCATCAGCAGACATCCATGGACCTTAAGTGATCTGAAGGCGTGTCCCTGGTGCAGCATTTATTGATCAGCCTCTTACAGGAAGTCCACTGGGTGTTCTCTGTCGGCACTGAAACCTGAGCAGCCCATTATTAAACACACAGCTGAACAAACTCCACAGTAATGTTACTCCTTCAGGTGGTGTTGATGATGATGATGATGATGGTGTGGTGTGTTTGGATTGTCTCTAACTGTAAACAGTAATGCACCATGCATGCAGGTCTAAGGTGTAGTTACAGAGCAGTATGTGGATCACAGGGTAAAGGAAGTTGTGGCAGAAGTGAGGAAGTGGACGTTGTGTCATCACAACGGACGTCAGCCTCTCGGCAGGCAGCAATAATCCTGCTGCCACAGCGACTTGTAATCTGGCTCTTGTGTAATCGGGGGGGGGGATCTGCATAATCTCTCACTCTCATCATGATCTGAAGTTTATTTCTAACTTCCTGTCACTCTGAGTGCCAGATTAAGTGATACTGGACAGTTTAAAGAGACAGTTCACCCCAAAATCAAAAATAGTTCCTCCTCCCTGTGGTGCTATTTATCAATCTAGATTGTTTTGATTTGAGTTGCTGAGTGTTGGAGGTGTCAGCTGTAGAGATGTCTGCCTTCTCTCCAATATAATGGAACTAGATGTGACTCAAAGCGTCAAAAAATACATTTGAAAACTCAACAGCAATGTCTCTTTCCAGAAATCATGACCCGGTTACTCAAGATAATCCACAGACCTTGCTGTGAGCAGTTTCATGTTGGAACTATTTTCTTTCTACCGAAGTGCACCTGCCAACTGTATCCCTGTGCAGAAGAAAGTGTGCATCTACTCATGGATGAGGGGCTCATGCTTGTGACAGGGAGATATAAACATTAATGGTGTCTTCCTCAGCTGAGCTTTAACGTTAGATAGCTAGTGGTGCTAAGTGAGCTAGCAGTAGATGCACTCTTCCTTCTGCACGGTGATTCACGTAGGAACTATTGTCTTTCTCCCGAACTACACCCGCCAAATGTGGGGCTTGTGCTTGTGGCAGCAAGAAATGTAAACAATGGCATCCTCCTTGGCTGAGCTGTAAGATTAGCTAGCTCAGTGGTGCGAGGTGAGCTGGAAGTAGATGCATGCTTCGTGATGCACAGTGATGTGTTTATTTCGGTAGAAAGAAAGTAGTTCCTACAAGCATCAACATGCAGAAGGAAAGGTGCATCTTCTTTTTGCTCTCATCTAGCACCACTGAGCCGGCTGGCGTTACAGCTCAGCCGAGGAGGACGCCATTAATGCTTACATTTTGCGCTGTCATGACCACCAGTCTCTTGTTCATGAGTAGATGCACGCTTCCTTCTGCACAGTGATACACAGTTGAAAATGAAAATAGCTCCTACATGAAACTGAGTAGCCGCGTCATGATTTCTGAAAAGACACTTCAATGTTGAAATTTTCAAGTGTATTTTTTGGCACCACAAGCTGAGTGCCATCTAGATCCATTATACTGGAGAGAAGTCAGACATCTCTACGGCTGATATCTCCAACTGTCAGCAACTCACACCAAAATAATCTAGACTAACAGACAGCACTACAGGTGAGGGGGAAATATGTATTTTTGTGGGGTTTTTTTGGGGGGTGAACTGTCCCTTTAACTGCGCCTGCAACGAGTTCACAAGATTAATTTATTGAAGCGGTCTGCAATCATGCTGCAGTAGAAACATAATAACATTAAGCGCTCCACTCTAACTCCATAAAAGCATAAGATGTGGGAGTTAAGTAATTGGGTCATGCAGGTTGTGCAGCGTTGATATCTGGGTGTGGTGTTATCTCTCGATGTTGGCAGGAGTGAGATTTACAAAATAAACGTGCTGATAACGGGTCAAAGTTTCTCAGTTATTAAAACACAATTTAGACAATGTTATAGGTTTTATAAGCTTTATTTTCAGATATTATGAAGTGGTTTTTCTCTTGTCAAATGACATATCTCTAAACTTCTCATGAAAATCATCTTTGCTTTAGGTTTTGAGGCGATGCATTTTTGAGAATACCCAGTAGGTTTTACTTGCACGACAAGTTGGAGAATGTTCCCAACTCATTAAAGAACATTTAGTCCTGCAGATTATGTGAAAACCAAATAAGGAGAAGCACGGTTGTCACCTGTCAGAATCAAATGTCAGATGGTGTTCATGTCAGAAATTCAGAACAAGTCTAAGAACTAGTTTGTCTGGTTGCGGAAAGTATGTCGAGCCGAGCCCTATACCTCTATACACTGGAAGCCTGAATACGGTGATAAAAAAAGCCTCTTGTCAACAACACATGTATGTGCAGTGCGTAACCACTGTGGTTTAGTCTTTCTCAGCCGTTATCCACAGCTCTACAAAATCATACAGTTCAGGAAATGATGCTGATATGTAAAAATAACTTCCTCACATTTACTCGGTCTGTTCTTTTCATCATTTGCTGCATCTCTCTGTCCTCCTCTGCGTCCTTACGTTGGGAGTTAAAAGATTTGCAATGAAAGTTTTACAAGGCAAAAATATTAAAATCACCCCCTGTTTTTTCTCCTTCTCCCTCTGACCTCCTGCATCTCCATATTTACTCTCATCCTCCCTCTTTCTTCATTCCCGTCGTTCCCTTAGAGTCATCATGGTTTCCCATAAGGAATTCGCGACAGCAGGAAAGCAGCCGGGCCTGCAGGTGTGGCGTATCGAGAACTTGGACCTGAAGCCGGTTCCGCAGGTCCTGCATGGCAGCTTCTACACCGGGGACGCCTACCTGCTGCTCTTCACCACTTCAGCTCCTTCATACAACATACACATGTGGCTGGGTAAGACATGGACACACACCGTGCACCTGAAATCTTCCTCTTTGTCTTGCTTTAACAAAAAGGATGTTTTCAAAACAGGAACAGTCTTTCATTACGTTTTTGAGAAATAATAGAAGCAATTTCACTGCAGTGTGTTCTCTAAATGCTATCACTTGTTTGTTCCCCTTGTTATTTGGTTGTTTTTTGCAAAGTTTTATTGTTTGACAACTGTGATTTTATAGTAGCACTACTTCTCTAAGTGGTGATATGATGTCCTGAGGTTCAGCTCACTAAAAGGAATTCCCATTGTTTAAATGGCAATAAAGTAACGGCTCTTGAATTGAGTAAAAGAACAATATTGTAATCACTTCCTTGGAGAAGTCAGTGACAAACTAATGTAAAACTTAAGTAAAATATTAACAAATTAAGAAGGAACTACTTCCAAAGCTGAGACACATACAGGCATGGCACAAGGCTGGACATCTTTGCATTTTGACCGAGGCAAATACACTAACAAGCGCGAACTCACAATAGCTGCGACTACGTGTAGGCATGCATTGATGCATTGTCCCTTTTTTTTTTTTATCTTCACGGATAGATAAACACACCATGTTCACACTGAGCCCCAATATGTCAATTGTCACGCAGCCGCCCATCAACTGTCGCCTGGCTGTTCACATCAATAGCACATTTATTCACGCCGGTCAGCAACAGTTCTGCTCCTCTGCTCTTTTCTAGTCACATGTAGAACTCTGTCTCTCGCTCTCAATATAGACACACCTAACAAATAAGTGGGAGCACAGGGTCCATATTCTGTCATTTATAATAATCAGCTCATGTATAACATATAGATTATATTCATTCATTTTCTTTAACTGCTTATCATGTTGGGGGTCACGGGGGGCTGGAGTCTATCCCAGCTGACATTGGGTGAGAGGCGGGGTGCACCCTGGACAGGTCACCAGACTATCACAGGGCTGACACATAGAGACAGACAACCATTCACACTCACATTCACACCTACGGACAATTTAGAGTCACCAGTTAACCTGCATGTCTTTGGACTGTGGGAGGAAGCCAAAGTACCTGGAGTAAACCCACGCTGACAGGGGGAGAACATGCAAACTCCACACAGAACCCCCCCACCATCCTGTTGGTATGAGCACTGTCACAGATCTTCACACATTTGACCTCCTTGCCAAATTTCAGCGACCACCAAAGGGGTGGGGATATTTTTGCGGATCAACTGACAGAGCAGTTTATGGAACAAACTTGTTGTCGTTAAAAAGCTTCAGGTACTGTGAGGCCAATAGAGCAGTTTACACCATGTGATGGTGTCACCACAGCTGTGGTTTTGAAGTGACTATAGATCAGATAAGGTGTCTGATCTCAGAGCCGAAACATCCTCTGCTGTATGAGTCGCTGAAAAATTCTTCTCTGTAAGTCAGACCAGTTTGTGAAATTCCTCTCAGCCGCACAGCTCCCTCTCTGTGCCGTCTGCTCTCATCCCAGCTCAGGCCTGTGCAGAGGGAACAATAGCAACCAACTTTATATCCTAAATCGAAGTCTTCCCATGCTCCGAAAGCTCTGAGTTACATAACAGACTCAAACAAAACCACTGTAGGCCTGTTACTCACTTCTGGAATACCCCTGGAGGCCACAAGAGACCAGTCCCTGCATGTTTGTAGTGATCCTGCCAGTTCTCCTCCAGCACCAGCACACAGTCTGTCCTTTTACTTCTCTGCTGCCATTGCAACGGCCTGTAAGACACTGTAGCAGAAATAACATGAGAACATAATTAATCCCTCTGTCTGGGATCAATGTTAGTCATGAAGGATCATGGAATAGTTTATCTATGTTGTGTACCATCTGACAGTAATAGCAGGATACAGAGCGGCTCTGCTGCAAATGTGGTTTATGTGATTCAAAGCCTCCGGTCCTGACTCAGAGGCGCCATAAGGTCACTGCAGAAACTGCAGTTTGCTCTGCTAATGTAAAATAACAGAATGTTTTTATTAGAAACTCAATCCCTGAGCATCTGTGTGGAGCAAAAGTGTGAAAACAACCGTGGAAAAGACTACAAATGTCTCTTTCTCTGCAGGGGATGAGTGTTCACAGGATGAGAGCGGCGCAGCGGCCATCTTTGCAACACAGCTGGATGATTTCCTGGGTGGAGGGCCGGTGCAGTACAGGGAGTTGCAGAACATGGAGTCCAACACCTTTCTGGGGTACTTCAAGTCAGGAATCAAGTACAAGGTGAGCTCCACTGTACAGATGTTAAACATATAACAACATATACAAAGATGCTAAACAACAGCCTGTTGGTATTGTCATTGTGAGAATGTTAGCAATGCTGGTGTTAACATTTAGCTTAAATACCTGCCCTGCATCCATGTTCCAACCCATGGGGTTGAACGATGAAGTCGATGCGAAGATTTAAAGTTATGTGTAATTAAGGGCGTGGCTGCCTTGAGTGACAGGCTGTCTGCGAGGTGTCACCACTGTTCAGTCAGGCACACTTCAGTCAAAGAAAACTGTATTTCCATCTTGGGCTCCATTAGTTGATTGGGCTGTTTGAGATCAGCTGACATCGCTGGGATCTGAGCTGAGCTTTACATCGTGTCCTGCCTGAACTAACGCTATGCTCAATTTTTTACACAGAGACGTCGGCCTCTAGTGTGACACATAACATGGGCGTCAGGCAGTGCTTTCTAAACAGTAAGAATGACATAACATGGCAACAACAATAATTTACGCCTCCTGTTTCATGGTGGTTGATCTCACCCTCTGCTTGGAGGGTAAGAAGCTCCTGGACCCCATTGTCTCTCCAATTTGCAGACATTTTTGGCTGCTGTTCGCCTTTTTTGAGTTAGACACTAACTGCTACAAGCTGCTAAATCATCCGGTAGCAGGTTGCATTCATAAGATACCGTCAAAATGTCACACCTGTCCCACTCATGGTCCCATTCGGCCAGCCTTTTCACAGATGCCGATACAGAACAGTGAGGCAGAATTATGAGGCGACATTCCCGTCTTGAACAGGCACCGGTAAAGGGGCTTATGAGTCAGATCCACCCCTCGCTCCTCCACGGCTCCGCCCTCTCATCAAACATGGCCATTCCCAGCTACAAAAATCTAAGATGACAACAGCCAAAATGCCAAACAGGAGTCCACAAACCAATGGGTGACGTCACTGTAGCTTCATCCACTATTTTATACAGTCTATACGTGCCTCTCAGATTTGCTAGCGTGTCTCAGCTCTCATTTCTTTCAAAAATACTGTACAGTTTTTCCCTTTTTAGGTCTCTAAAAATTATTCAAACAGTTTGAGAAGGGAAAACTTAAATAAAGTGCTCACAATTTATATGAATGCACCCTGACGTGTGGTCACAAAAAGGGTTAGGGACCATTTCTCTAAGTTATTGCCCTCATAAATGAGTCTACTTTAAAGACATGCGTCTGTCTTTTTTAGTCCGCTATTCCAAAATACATGCTTAAAAATATCAAGTGTGCAATGAAGAGGTTACAGTATGGTTCTTACAACATAAACATTAAGTTTAAATGACGAAAAAGTGACAAACGGAGCAACGATCTGTCTCAGGAATCTGTTTGACCTAAATATATCCACAGGGTTTAATGATTGTCAGCATCACATGAACTTTGACAAACAGAGCAGCTGATGAGTCTGAAGTTCAGAGGTAACTCAACATTCCCCTCTCGCCATGCCAGGGCGTGTCTGCGCGACTGACTGACTGTAACCGAGGCAACCACCCTGCTCAAAGGAGGACATTTTGAAAAGACACAAGCCACTTTTTAACCAGCCATCTGTTTCATATTACCATGAAAACCATCCAAACCTCCTTCTGGCTATAGTTGGATGTAATTAGCCCAAACTCTTGTTTACCGCTTTGCAGAGTTGGTGGGTGGAAACTCTGCTCTGCACATGTGCACCAACACACACACACAGTTACACAGTGTTCTTCAGAGACAGAGCTAAACCTCATTATCTCTTCATAGTTTTGGTAACTTCACTGTTGGGAAACAATCCTGCCATTAGAATAAACAGAGCCGGCATTGTTGCCATGGAAAATTTGACTGCCTCTCTAGTGAGGAAGATGAACGGCATGAATGTGGTTTCCATTTTGAGGCCTAAAGAGCCACTCCTCCAGATGCTCACAAGACTCTGTGCCATTGTTAGTAAATGCTAAGCCCTCAATAGACATTTTAAAGACAAGGAAGTTCTTATTTGTAGTTGTTCTTGTGAAGAAACAGGGGTTGATCTCAGCTTCAGTGGCTACATGTTAAAGAGTGCATCAAACTAAAGCACTCAAATTGTTTTCTCTCCTGCAGATTATGTCTGTTGCTTATTTTCAGAGAATTATTTGCATGCCTTGTAAATACTTGTTTTGTTTAACGGCTTCACCAAGGACGGCTCGTTACGACAAAATCCCGCCTTGCAGGTACACCACTGTTGCCCAGAACAGACATGATCCTCCTTTCCAGAGGCAGGCATCATGTTAGTTTCATTTCTCCCCATCTGATTTATTGGCTTTGTTAGCTGTGATTTATAACACACGTTAATCCCATTATTTGGCACAGCACAAATTTACAGCCCTTTGTCCTTTGAGGTTTTTACTGCGCTGTGTGAAACTCATATCACCCTCACTGTGCAGCGAATACTGAGCTCTTTCTCTCATTAAAATCATCTGTCTCCTCACATCCTGCCTCAGACCTCTCAGTAGAGCATTTGTGACTGTTTATTCGTCTAACACAAGGCAGTAGTAAACCACACACAAGATGTACAGTTTGTGCCCTTTTCTCCCCGTAACTGTGCACGTGTGATGAAGGAGACATTTTAGGAAGGATTTCCCTGCATGTAAGCTGACTTGAATTATTATCTTTTTTTGTCACAGCTGGGGGGTGTGGCCTCAGGTTTTCAGCATGTGGTGACCAATGACATGAACGTGAAGCGCCTGCTGCATGTCAAGGGTCGCAGGGCCATCAGAGCGACAGAGGTGGACATGTCTTGGGACAGCTTCAACAAGGGAGACTGCTTCATTGTTGACCTCGGCAAGGTGGGCTGGATTTATCTGTTTCAGTGTGTATATGTGTGATAAAGAGTGTATGTTAATGTTTACTTATATATACTTACTGTCATAATACTAATGGAAGCGCTCATGGACTATACTCTGTCTTCATTGTCATCATTTTTTTACTGTGAAAGAGTGGTGACTTAAAGGGACCGTTAATAATAAAGTGCGTTTTTTACAAACTTGACAAGACTGAGAGTCAATTGTGGTCCATTCAAAATGGATCCACAACCCACTTTTGGACCCTGAACTCACCAGTTGGGAGCCACTGATCTAGACTGATAAATAGCATGACAGGTATTTTTGATTTTGTGGTGAACTGTCCCTTTAAAGTAACAATACTTAAGTTTTTTTTTTTTAATTTAAACCCCTGTTTATGGTCATAATTTTTTCAGCCATTCAATGTATTTACATCCTGTACTGTTATTACCCCTTTATATAGCTGTTGTCATTGTTAGCAGCCAAGTCCGCCATTTTGGTGCTGAATTCCCACTGCCTACTGACGCATGAAGGACTCATAGAAGACAGCGCAGCATACAATACCATCTATGCCGATAATAAACCCAACATTTCACCACTGATGTTCCTTTACCTATAAACTAGATCACAGTTGCTCATCACATGATGCAAAGGGGACGAATGAGTTTCTTCTTTTTAAAACAAACTAAATTTGTTTGGCTGCACTGTAAATAGATACACCAGGTGCTCCTCTGTAAAAAACAGCCATATTTGCTGCCTCAGAAGTCTCTGGCCTGTTTTTAACGACACCTGCTGTTACCACCAGTCACCATGATTGTCAACAGATCAACCAGGACTGAAATATTAAAGATTCTAACTTTGATGTGCATTTCCTGTCTTTCCCTCTCTTGCAGGATGTCTATCAGTGGTGTGGCAGTGAGTGTAACCGTTTTGAAAAGTTGAAGGCCTCTAGCGTCAGCATCGACATCCGAGATAATGAGAGAAACGGCAGAGCCAAATTGCACATGGTGGAGGAGGGACAAGAGCCACAAGCAATCATTGATGTAAAACACACTCTCCCGTACATACACACATTCCTCATTTTGTTTCCTTCTTCCGGTTGAATCTCAGCCACACGCTGAAGTTTTCACCCTAAAGGTGATCACTCGTGAGCTAAAGCTATAAGTGGTACTGATGCATTTCACGCTCGGTGATTAGTCAGCGTGGGAACGAGTGGACACAATGCTGTCCTTTGTAATGCGCTGCTCATGTGCCAACTCTGTGCCAAGGCGGCATTGTAAACACTTCCTTTACAACAAGAGAGAGAGGGTAAACTCCAGAGAGGCCTACTGAGGGAGAGGAGGGTGGGGGTGGGGGGGGGGTTAACAGAATATGTTTTAAATAAATCAAGATCTTTTTCAATCTGAGAAAAGCTGAACGTTGTCTACGAGACACATCACTGTCGAGGCTGTCGTGCCTTTATTTGTGTATAAAACCTCTAACTGATAATTATGACAGAAAGATGAGAACAATGATTCATTCCTCTACTTGTTCAGGCTCTGGGGCCCAAACGCACCATTGCCCCCGCTACTGCGGACGACATAAAGGTGGAAACCGCCAACAAGAAGAAGGCTGCCCTCTACATGGTGAGTGACGTAAGTGACAGTCAGTTCAAATGAACTGAATTTTTATATATGCATGATATATATGCATGACTTTGATTTCTAGACTGGGATTAAGATTTTAACTCAAACTTTAAGGAGATATTTCAAATGAAGCCTGAATCGTTTAAGCTGCATTTTTTTGATGCTGATTTGAATTTGAAAACAATTCTTGAATATTATAGCCTGAATCAAGGGCAAATGAATTTGCAAAGATGCCTGCATGTTTAAACTGTCTGTCACTGAATGCAACTTTTAGAAATACGAC
Organism: Epinephelus cyanopodus; assembly: GCA_026686955.1. Lineage (NCBI taxonomy): Eukaryota > Metazoa > Chordata > Actinopteri > Perciformes > Serranidae > Epinephelus > Epinephelus cyanopodus. The sequence continues at coordinate 15,404,687 of CM048926.1, read as the reverse complement.
TATAACTTTAAATAGTTATTAATGTTGTTCATATAATATATGTTACACTCTTACATAGTACAGTTACAGCATAAGACTGTAGAATAATGCATTTCAAAAAACAGATACAAAAAATCTGTTTTATATCGTAAGAAATGAAGATGTTTTGAGGTTGTTGAATGACCAACTGAAGGAATTCTTCGCATACATAGTTTTTCTCGCATGCCTCTGGTGAACGATGATTTCAAAAAATGAGAAAATTCATGGTGAATTAAAGTAAAAGGCAGCCAAGGTGCATGAGACAGATAATCTGTGAAAAAGTAATATTCTTTGGGGCGCTCGGTAGCTCATCGAGTAGAGCTGGTGTCCCATGTACAAAGACAAATGTCCTTGTCACAGCGGCCACAGGCTTGATTACAGCCTATGGCCCTTTGCTGCATGTCATCCCCCTCACTCCCCTTTTCACACTTAACCTGTCCTGTCCAATAAAAGCATAAAAAGCCCAAATAATAATCTTAAAAAATCTATCTGCCTTCGGTGAACTAAGAACACATTGAAAGTTCTTGATGAACTGGGGTAAAATGGGGCCACGTTAAACAACAGCAAAACATCTGTTTACAAACTCTCTCACACAAGTCTTGCAGTATAATCTAAGTCTCATTTATCCAGCCGTTTGCTCATTTAAAACAGTTCTGCATACAAGGTCCGTGCTTGGGCGAGTTTGCTTGATTGCGCAACTTGTCTACGTGTGAGACTGTTAATGCTGAAGTGTTTTAAATAGTCAAGTTTTAATGAAAATGTAAAATAAGTAAACTGGACAAAAACAAAGATAAATATAATAAGCAAACAGTATAAAAACACAAAGCAATATAACAGTCTTTCTGAAGATGTGAAACAAGCCTCTACTCTGACAATGTTCAAATCTAGGCTCAAAACAGCTCTATTTCACTGTGCATATGACTGAAAGGATCTTATCCGTGCTCTTCTCTTTTAAAGTTCATTTTATAATGATTATTTATGTTTTCATTTTGTATTGTGATTTTAATGCATTTTCTTGTTCTGTTAAGCACTTTGAATTACTTTGTGTAAGAATTGTGCTCTACAAATAAACTTGCCTTGCCTATAATAAGGAAGCATGTTCCTCAAGCATGTTTAACTATGCACTTTGAGAACAGAGCTGGTCGCTGATATGGTCCCTCTGCCTTGTAGATCTCTGATGCCTCTGGCACGATGAAGGTGTCGGTCGTGGCTCAGGCCAGTCCCTTCAAACAGGCCATGCTGTCTCCTGAGGAGTGCTACATCCTGGACAACGGGGTGGACAAGAACATCTTTGTTTGGAAAGGTGCCGACAGCATCACAGACTCAATAACACGGCAGGAAATGAGCTTTCCTTGCTGTCCTCACCGCTGTTTTTTCTGCTTTAATTTTAAACATGCTAATTGAAGAAAAATACTCACCAGGTAGTTTATTACATAGATTCTCTCGTGAAGTAGCATATGGGTGGGTCAAACTGCACAGTCTTTTTGAGAATTATGACCATCTTGTGATTCTTGACCATCATATTATCTCTTATGTGATTCCAATCAGGTCCCAAGGCCAACATGGCGGAGCGTAAAGCAGCCATGTCAGCAGGTCAGCAGTTCATCAAAGACAAGGGATACTCCAATAAGACACAGGTAAAGCATGAAACAAGTGCATGAAACAAACATGAGTCTTGCAGAAAAGCAGCATCTGGTATCACCTGTATTCGCACATATAATACCATGTCAAAGATGCAGCTGATAACCTCTCTGACCTCCCTCCTTTACAGATCCAGGTACTTCCTGCAGGAGCTGAGACGACCATGTTTAAGCAGTTCTTCAGCGACTGGAAGGACAAAGACCAGACCACAGGCCCCAGTAAGGCCTACGCCATTGGCAAGATAGCCAAAGTGGAGCAGGTGCCCTTTGATGCCTCCACCCTGCACAGCAACAAGGCCATGGCAGCTCAGCACGGCATGGTGGATGATGGCAAGGGCAAGGTCCAGGTACGAGTGTGCTAAGAGGTTGTTTTTTAAAAGACTCAGATAAAACAGTGTGGTGAGGTTTGGAAAAACAGGTTGTGTTCTGGCTTTCAGATTTGGCGTGTTGAGGGTGACAAGGTGCCTGTGGATCCCTCTGCCTACGGCCACTTCTATGGTGGAGACTGTTACCTCATCCTCTACAGCTACAGACTTGGAGGCAGGGAGCAGCACATCATCTACACCTGGTGGGTAAAAAGAATGATCAATAAAACCAAGTGTGCAGAGGTGGAGCTGGAAGGAAACATCTGGAGCTCAGCCCAAGCTTTGCACACTATTTTTTAGCCATTTTGGGTAATAAAATGCCTAAAATCTGTACATCATTTTGAAAAACCATAGACTGTATAGAATAATGGATAAAGCCACCATGACGTCACCCATTAGTTTGTGGACTGCTGTGCTGAAGCCTTGAGTTTGGCATTTTGTCCGACATGAGGGTGGAGCTGTGGAGGAGTGAGGGGTGGATCTGAGGGCTGTGTCCTAGAACGGTTAAATAAAAATCCTAATGTCAGGACAGCTGAGGAGCTCTAATGATCTTCATGGGGGAGAAAGCGAGAATGATAGGTGGGGTGCTGCAGGCACTTATAAAGGGGGGTCGGCTGGCCCGTGCAACTCAAGATGATTGGTCTGTCTCCCTACAGATGTGGTTGTTATTGGAGCTTCCATGATCGGACACGCCTGAAAGGGGGCTGCATTAAATAACAACAAAACTCTCATTGTGATATACCTCACTCCTGGTCAACTAAAGTTTTTAGCACTTCCACATTGGCTTCATTTTTCAGGCCCAGAGGTTGCCGCTTGGGAATAACATGAAATTCACCAAGGAAAAAAAAATCATCCTGTATAATCTTCATCCTGTTTTGTATCTAATTAATCTCCAACTAACTTCATTATTCTGAACTGCATAGAAGATGTGGGCGGAGCCTCCAGGTCTGAAAATTGAAGCTAATTCGGAAATCCCTTAAAGCTGCTTACTCTCTTAAGGCCAGCAGGGGGCGACTCCACTGGTTCAGAAAAAAGAAGTCTGATTGTTTCGAAATGCACAAGAAAATGACCAGACGTCTCCCTTGGTTTTGTCTAAGTCCAGACTTTTGAATTCACCCACTCCATTGAGTCAGAGTTGACTGATTCGTCTGGCATGACATGAAACAGCAATTTCTCAGTTAGTCAGTTTAGATTAGCCAACAACGCCACAGTTTGGACTAAAGCTGTTGGCAAGTGTTGGCAAGCGGAGCGCCATAACCAATGATGAGTAATAACAACAATGGCAAGCGCTATAGACAAGACACTGGCTGCTGTCAAGGCTGTCCTGAATCAGCATGTCTTCTCAGTATCACCTGATATCTTTGTTTGTTTTACTTCACTCTACCTCACTCTTAAAATCCTGGCAAAAACCAACATGCCGCTATAGGTTAGGGCAAATTCGAACCACCCTTCGAATGCAGAGTGGAAGCAGCATCAGACTGACGATGAAAATGGAGTGTAATGAGTTCACAGTTCTCTCTGATATCTTGTGTTTATTTGAATTGAATAGTATAATTTTCCTGAGTTTACAGTCTCAATCTCTAGCTACAAATCTTCTTCAGTACAGCATGACGTTCATTTTGTAAATTATAATCCCATTAAGAGTCTGAGGCCATGGCTCTCTGCTGGAAAACAGTGGATTGTCCCCTTCAGGTTGGGAGTGAGTTACTGCTGCAAGCAAGTACAAGTATCTCAAGGTCTTGATCATGAGTAAGGGTAGAATGGAGCGTGAGATGGATCGCTGGTTTGGACCGGACTGTTGTGGTGAAGAGGGAGCTGAGCCAGAGGGCAAAGCTTTGAATTTACTGGTCCATCTATGTCCCAACCCTCACCTATGGCCATGAGCTCTGGGTAGTGGTCTAAAGAGTAAAGTGGCAGATACAAGCAGCCGAAATGAGTTTCCTCCGTGGGGTGGCTGGACTCGGCCTCAGACAGGGAAAGGAGCTCAGACATCCGGAGGGAGCTCGGAGTAGAGCTGCTGCTTCTTTGCGTCGAAAGGGGTCAGTTGAGGTGGTTCAGGCATCTGATCAGGATGGGGCACCTCCCATTAGGCCCCTATGACCTGGCCTTGGATAAGCAATTAAAAATGAATGGATGGATGGATAATCCCATTTAGATTTAAAAAGACGATAAAGCAGGGTATGCTTTGGGACGTAGCTACCTTTTGACTGTCAAGTCGCTACCGCCGCAACGTCCTCAGGTTCTGAGTTGGATCCACCCTCTCTCCACACTACAAACCCATCGGCTCATGAATGTTTAGCTGATGAATCTGCTCCATTTAATCTGCTGCTCCTTTGCAAATCAATGGCGAGCAAATGTGGTCTTCAGTACTCTGGATTGAATATTAGACCAACAGAGGAGCATTTACTTAATTATACTTACTTATTTTGGATTTATTTTGGGAATAGCACAGTAAAATAAACAACATGGGCATATATTATTAACTGAGTGACACAAAGTTGAAGGTGTTTTAAAAATCTGCATGTATGTACAGTGTAATTTATGTAACAGTGTGAATAAGAAGCTTTAGTTGAGCGTGTACACACAGTACCCTACCACACCCAGTCTGAGACAACACACACACACACACACACACACACACACACGCACACACACACACCAGTAACAATGGTGACTGTACGAAACTAATTCACACTGTGTGTGTGTTGCTGTGTCAGGCAGGGGCTGAAGTGCACACAGGATGAGCTGGCAGCTTCGGCGTTTCTCACTGTGAAGCTCGATGACTCAATGGGAGGATCACCGGTTCAGGTTGGAGCTCAACGTTGACACAATATTTACCTTAACATCACATGTGAAAACAAGTTCAGACTCTGCACAGTCTCATTATTATATCTGACAACATAAGCACCACATTGAGCTGTGAGCCAAGAGTGTTAATGGTATAATAAAAGATAATGAATTTAGTGAGTAATAACTCTATTAGGAGTTTTCTTCCTTGAATCTGACATGAATAGACAAAGTTTTTCGAGTTCTCTGAATGTGAGAGGATTAAGGAACTTGAGTAAGAAGTTGCAGCAAAGGTGTCAAAACTGAGAACTAACTTGAAGCTTTCACAACAACATTTAGCTTACTGGTTTGCTCATTTAACCTCACACATAACTTACAGTTTTTCTCTTGGGTGCCATAAAGGGTGAGTGTGAAAGAGACAGAGGAACATGATGTGTGTGTTACCTCACGATAGCGGCATGTAGGATGCTCATAAGGGTTCAGCTCCTCAAACTTATTAAACCAGTTATTACAGAGGATTCAAACCCAGAAATAACTACCAATAAATAACCAGTAATAACTTCACTCTTCTGCCATGAAAAACAACCAGCAGAGGGCAGTGTTACTTTAATGTTGATATTAATACCGTTCTACTCAAGCTGCTGCACTTCCTTACTGTACATATATAACAGTTTCAGATCCTCACAGTCGTAACAGAGCGCTGCCACATCACCTACTGCCATGTGAAACTTCAACTCCAAACTGGATCAGTTACTTAAGAAAGAGTTTCATTTACTCTGTGTCCCAGTGATGCAGGCATCAAAACGTAACTACAACTTAGCCCGTTTACAACAAATTACATGACTTGGTCCACAGGTGCGAGTGACTCAGGGCCAGGAGCCTTCACACCTGATGAGCCTGTTCCAGGGGCAAACCCATGATCATCCACAGCGGAGGAACGTCCCGCAAAGGCGGACAGTCGCAGGCTGGTAGCACTCGCCTCTTCCACATCCGTCAGAGCTCCTCCCGTGCTACCCGGGCTGTGGAGGTGAGCCATCCGCCGGCACGTGGTCTTGTGTTGTTGTCGTCACATTCTTGATTTCCACCTCTCACCTGTCTACATGTGTTCCCTCAGGTCGAGGCCTCTGCTTCCAGTCTGAACACCAATGATGTGTTCGTGCTGAAAACACCCAGTGCGTTATTTGTGTGGCGGGGCATTGGAGCCAGTGACGAGGAGATGGACGCCGCCAAGCATGTGGTGGGCTTCCTAGGTGGCAATCCCAACCAAGTGTCAGAGGGCAAGGAGCCAGGTGGGTGTCCTCTGAGGACTAATAGACTATTTGTAAAATAACAACAGGAGGGACCAAGTCATTTGGTACATTCACGTGCACACCAATATTTCACCATTATTCTGATTATGACAATATTCCAAATTTGACGCGGGTCATGTAAACAGCATATTCCATTTCAATATTTGGAATCAGTCCTTATTCTGAATGTAGCAGTTTCCGATTGAGACGTAGGATATGCCGATATTATTCAGGTTTTAGGGGCATTCTTTGGACATGGAAAAAAAAAGTCCTGGCCCTAAATTTAGCCTTGATAAACAACATATCATGCACAGTATATAGTTTTTTGGATATGTGCAAATATCCCAATGGCAACCTTTTTAAGAAGGTGATCGAAGGAATGAAAGAGAGGCTGGGTTTGCACGGTCCAACAAATCTGCCAAGCGCTGGGAAAATCTGAAAAAATCCTCTTTTGATTTAAAGAAGCAAAAGTCCATGTAAAGTCACGAGTCATTGGTGTTAAAGTCCAAGTCTTTTATCTCTGTCAAATCAAATCTAACGTAATCAAATTTGTAACTCGAGTCTGACTCGATTCCACACCTCTGCTTATCCATGCATGAAAATAAACTGGGGAATCGGTCTGGAAACATTTTTCTTTACTCATATGCCAAATATTTTAGAGGATATCGCTGACAGAGCTAGTCTGATTTTGACAGCTATAGAGGATGGATGCATCATCAGTCGTCATGGACATACTCATTAGCCTGATGGCTGCGCAGTCATGTAAAGCCAGAAGTTTTCTTTGATCAGTTCTACTTAATCTTAATCGTTGACTTGACTTTGAGGAATAAGAAAAGCTTGACTGTGTTCAGTTGAGAAAATTACACTGATTGTTCCAGTGACGACCAAAACTGCAGCTGAGTCATGTCTGATTGCTGCGTGCTGCATGTTGCTTTGCAGATCAAGTCATTGGCCCGATGACTGACTGGCCTGATAAACCATTGCTGCTGCATTTCTGGTCTGGTTTTGATTAAACTTAAAAAGATGATCTCCTCAAGAGCCTGGGATCAGTCTGTGGTGGACGTGATTCACTTCCTGTTTAAACAAACAAAAGCACCAAAAGTGGGACAATCTACTCGGAGCTGATGGATGTTTTCTTTTCTTCTGTTCCAGCTGATTTCTGGTCTGCTCTTGGTGGCAAGAAAGAGTACCAGACCTCCAAGAGTCTGCAGGGGGCGGTCAATCCCCCACGTCTGTTTGGCTGCTCCAACAAAACTGGACGACTTGCTGTAAGTCACAGTGGTATAACAGCACAATCTGTTTGCTTATTAAGGTGTATATGCTGCAGACGTGGAACATTTATTTGGTTTACTCTGCCAACACAGCTAATATAGTGTAATATAAAATAATCCACACACATTGCGTCTGAGTTTGTTTCCTGCTCTTTCTCTCAGGTTGAAGAAGTACCAGGAGACTTCACTCAGTCCGACCTGGCCACGGATGATGTCATGCTCCTAGATACCTGGGACCAGGTGAGATGAGCTCCCTGTTGTCATCATTAGAGCTTGTGGAAACATTTTTAAACTATAAAATGTTGGTATGCAGTTCAGAGCCTCCACAGACTACACTGAGGCATACATGCTCCTAAAGTCCTGCATAGCTGGAGACTGTTTGAGTGACTGAGTGTGTTTCTCTTCCCTGTAGATTTTCATTTGGGTTGGCAACGATGCAAACACAGAGGAAAGGACTGGAGCTCCCAAAATAGGTTTGTTGCATGAAAACACTAAAAGGAGAAACAGATGCAACACACATATCATATTGTCTTTCTGCCAGAAAGCACGGCAGAGTCATAGCTGTTGCGTTGAATGAAAGTATTTCAAGTGTTTTCAAAATTACTTGAGAAAATGGCCATTGTTCGTTTTCTTAAACCACCATGAGTGTCGCAATTCAGGATCAGTATTTTTATATTAATGAAAAAGATGATGTGAAAGGTGACAGGTGTTGCTCAAGGTGATGAACAGCTCTAAGGAGCTTTTAAGTCTCTTATGGGCTCATTGTTTTGGTTTTAAGGCCTGCAGCTTAACTATTATGCTGAAAATACGCCAAGTAGTGACGACATGAAGCTCCCAACAAAATTTTTCTTTTAGGTAGGAAGAAATTCTTTGTTACATAGGTCAAGTCACACAACTTTGTGTAGTGACTGGATGAGGCTGTTCTCTGGCCGTAATTTGCTGCTAAAAGTTAAACGGCTTGCTGCCGCTTGCTGTGTTTTTCGGCCTTATGATTCACTTTCAAAGTTCTCATCTATGTCTTTGATTTGCAGCTGTTTTCAGGATAAAGGCAGATTTGTACTTATGCGTGCAGAGCCTATTTGCCATGGCCTACGCAGTTGTGAGCATTTATACTCGCTCATGGTGTGTCTGTGTCACTCTGCAGTCACACCTCCAAAACACTAGCTGGCTGCCGCATTTCTGTGAAGTGCTGTAAAGTTGAGTTGATTCAAAACACACATTAAACACACATTAAACATGGCTCAAAAGCGACAATTTCAAACACAAGCACACAAATCAGCTTCACTGTAACTTGCAGCATTCACAGACAAACACTTGTCTTTATCTGGACACATTATCCCCACAAATACAACATGCTAATTTTTTAGCACAAGCCTATGGCATTTTACATTGTGTAAATTAGCCTAGCAGCTAGCACATTTTCCTCTTCTCATATGAAGCCAGGGACAACAGCAACATTTAACAAAGGTAACGTTACAAAATGACTCCATTACAGCTCACAAGGTTCACCGACAAAACAACTGTCTTATACTAAACACGTTTTCCAAACAAATATAATATGCGAACATTATTAGCACAAGCCTATGGCATTTTACATTGTTTAAATTAGCCTAGACGAGCAGAGATTTCCTCGTAGATTTCATAGATTTCTGGGGAGGTGCAGGTCAGGCTATGGCGTAGGGTACAGCACGAATGAACATGCTCTGTATATGATGGATGAGTAAATGCTCGTCTATTCTCAAGGTTGTAATATGTCAGTGTTTTGTTTCCAACCAAGTGGGCAGAACAATTAATGCAGGTTCAAATTTCCTGTCTGCAGTTATGCTGCCACATGTTCTCACTTCCTGTCTCCTGTCCCCGTGTCTGCCTTTCTGTCCCTCCCTGTACCTACTTCTTGTCATGCAGCAAAAGAGTACGTGGACACAGACCCGTCTGGTCGCAGAGGGCTGCCCATCACCACCATCAAACAGGGAGCTGAGCCTCCAACTTTCACTGGCTGGTTCCAGGCCTGGGATCCCAAGATGTGGGAGACGGATCCATTGGAGAGAATCTGTGCCCGTTTCTGAGCTCAAAGCTAACGTCTCTTTTTACCAGTCTGACTCCTTCCCTGTCCAGCACCTCCTGTTGCTACTGTTTATTTTAACTCCACTCCCTAAGTGCCAAAACCAATGTAATCACTGTTATCAGGTTGTATGGCTGCCTCTATGCCTTGGTCACGGTGCAGCGCATCGGACTTTATAATCAGGAACGCATCACATCAGTCGTCAGATGACTTCCTGTAACAATGTTATCTTTAATTGCTAGAAGTGGTTTATTGATCTGTTGCATCCAACAGCTTGTCGCCTTCATGTCTTTATCGAAGCCCCTAATATGATGAGGAAAAAGGAAAGGAAGCCATTTTAGACAGCTGGAGATGTCCTCTATTTCTCTCTGCTCTCTTTCACTTCAGAAGACGCCATCATGCTTTCCTTCGTTGTTGTTTTTCTTAATGACCTAGTATGTCAGAAAGTTTACTCCATGACTCTGCAGTGTCTACATGTTGTGTTTTATTATTGGTACTGGAAAGTTGGACACTTACTAGAAGTTGCATGCTGCATTTTGTTTTTATTATATTCTGTGCTTGTGAATTTTAAAAGGCTTACAGAGGTGTGTACATGATGTCTTTATTACTTGACCCTGAAACGCTCACATGGATGGCTTTAAATAAAACCCCCAGTATTTCAAATCTCTGTTTTCTATCGGAATATTTTCAGGGCTGATGAGTAAAGGATTCAGATTAATCCTGCACATTCTGCACATCCAGCGTTTGTAATCTGAATCAAACATACAGAAACTGTCAGAGGGTTTATCAGCCAGCTCTCACTCAGTCTCTCTGTCCTCTCTCGGGAAGAGAGAGCGGGATCTTGTTGCAGCTCGCAGCATCTGTCTGAGTAGGAGGAAGACATGAAAGCTCAGCTCACAGCTGCCGTCCTTCAGGATGCACAGAGACAGCAGCCTGTGTTGCAACCTGGAAATGTCTGTATGCTGCTGTGAATTCAGACACTGAGCATTTGCAGTCTTAATACAGTTTATACGTGATACAAACTAAGTGTAAAGCCCATTAGCCCAACTCATGCTATGGGTGAATGAAAGACAGTTCTTAAAGGGATAATTTGGATCTCTTGAACTGGGCTTGTATGAGGTGCTTATACAGTAGGTGTCAGTCAGCATGCCACTAGCGCCAGCTTTCCTTTTCCTTGCCCAAAATGTTGAGGAGGAGCAACGAATGCGGCTCCCCGAGACTCCAGGCAAAAACACTGTGCCATCGAGGAGAAAGTCCAGAAGCCTCCAGAGCACCCCCACTTATTTTTTAATCCACATTTAATCCTACATTTGTTTTATTAAGAAAAAGAAAACGAATGAAACTCTGTTGTTGGAAAGTGAAGGTTTAAGTTAATTGATCTGTATAGATTATATTCAGTTGTATATTTGATTGTTGTGCTTTTTCATTCTTTATTTGCAAAGCCTTCGTCAAAGGTTAAAGGAATAGTTCAGGTTTTTTTTTAAGTGGGGTTGTATGAGGTACTTATCTATAGTCAGTGTATCACTTACAGTGGATCACAGAGGGCAAGCAATGTATTACTTTGGATGTTGGCAGCAGCTAAATGTATTGTCAAACAGCAGTTTATGATGGGAAACTGACACCGTTGTATTGCTCTCATCAAAGCCAGACTCCACTGAGAAAAACAGTGATTTAACATCCCTGAACACAGGAGCTGCTGGTCTACCGCTGCCTCCATCAGGATTGTTTGTGCTGCTGCGTGACTTTTGTGTTTAAAAGAATGAGTTTAGATTCAACAAACTGAGTCACACAATATAACAAGCTAACTGATGGAGGCAGTTTTTGTAGATGGCTAAAATATGGCTAAAATAGGTTTCACTGCTGCACTTGCCACTCCTCCCACTTCTCTACTACAGTTTCTACCTTGTTTTCTAATTTTGAGAAGCAGAGGTAGTCACGTGTGTCCTGGGCTGAAAAAATACCCTCCAATGAATAATTAGAGAAATTAAAATTAAATTTCTGTAAGGTATTAGATTATAAGATGAAATCAGGAGTGAATAAACATTTTTCCTTCATTTATTCGTTCAATCTTGAGGGCCAAAATTAACTTGTGAGCATTATTTGCCCCCTTTCAGACAAGCTAGCATAACATGGTTGGTACCAGCGGTTAATGAGTACATATAACTTGTATTGTCAGTGATTTAAGTCAGTAAGTAAATTATTGTAGTATTATTATCATATAGTTTAAGTACATAATTTGTGTTTAAATAGTTTTAAAGTAATCATAAGACATTATATCATTAATAAATGTCAAAAAAATCATAAATTACCTGAGTGTCACTGTAAAATGAACATGGGAATTACTGCTCTGATTGAATTTTTCTAATGAAACAATCAGTTTATAATGCAGTTTATTGGTTATATCCACAGAATATTATTCATCTCAGGAGGTTTTCAACAAACTGTTTTCTGGAAATACTTCAGGAATTGAGGACATTTTGAGTTGTGATGTTGAATACAACAACTGCAGCTGACTCTGCAGGTGACAGACGAGCTGATCACCTGATTTTCACCTGCATATAACATACTATACTGTCAGTCTGCCTTGCTGGGGTTTTAAGTGGATCATGTGTATGCTTTAAATTAATATGACAACATTTTAAGGGACAACAATCCCTCGTGCTGGGTTTACATTTGAGCCTGCACTGTAAGGCCTCCTGAAAGGTTCAGTCACAGGTCTGTGTTAAAAGAGACATTCTGGGAAAAACACTCACCAGCTTTGTTGCTGAGATTTAGACAAAAACACTGATACTGCAGTCAGACATGAAATTGGTGTTTTCTCGACTAACTCTCGGCAAGAATGTCAGTATTTCCCAAAATGTCCAACTATTACTGTAATTGTGGATGGATTACTTGGAAGCAGCGTCATGATGGAGGGATGTTGATCTTGTTATTCATCTTATCCATTTTGCACATTACGTACCCTTGTTCAGTTGCTGCTAAACATTTAGTTTGCGTGGTCACTTTTATTTTATCTTTTTTTACGTTGCACTGGCTGTATTGCGGCGTCCAAATAAGTTCAAAAATAGCCACCCACAGACGCCATAACGGGAAATACGGTGAACTCACTGTCTAGTGCTTCAGCTGGTTTTAGAGTTGACAGATTTTTAATGGGGTATTACACAATTTAACCAAACAATAAAAAACTAATACCAACCAAATAGGCAGCTGTTGAAGACTGTAACCCCATGGTGTCTTCCATGCTCCACACTCACTTCAGCATACCTGCCTTTAATTAAAGGTTCCTAAGAGCCAGGTCAGGTGGTGTATTGGAGAGACTCAAAAAATAATAGGAAACTAGGACTTTCTAGAAATGGCTCTAACAGGCTGTATACCAGTGTCCACTGTTGTTTCAGCTCACTGTATTTGGCTCCCCTCATCTTTCTCTGATTATGTATGTGCGTTTTTAGTGTTCACTCATGCCCAATTGCCCTCCAGGGACAAAAATAAAGTTGAAGTTACTGAACTGCCCATGGCTCATACCAGGCACAGTGGCCGCCCTGGCCCACACCTGCATAATGCCTCTCAATTTCACATGTACCGACAGGGAGGAGACTCAAAATGACCCCCGAGAGTCACAAAAAGACCACAAAGAGACACAAAACAACAAAAAGAGGCAAAGCCAACACAAAGTCCGTGTGCCGTGCTCCTGTGTAGGAGGGGGTGGTGGGGCCTTTTGCATGTCTGTGCCCAGGGGCCCATTGTTTCATAATCCGCCCATGCTTGATAACTAGGACAATGGCTTGGATGAGCATGCTTTTGTCAGACGGAGTTAAGCAATGAAACCCACAGGTCTGTAAAAGAGGCCCATGTACATCTTCTTTTGGACAATTACCCATGAAAAGGCCATCCTTCGAGCCGGAGTTGAACCAGCGACCTAAGGATTACTGTTGTCATCAACCTACAGTCCTCCGCTCTGCCAACTGAGCTATCGAAGGGAGCACATGTCACTCTGTTGTTCATCATCTGCATGGATGTTAAAAATTGGTGCTCAACCAAAGTTTATTTCACTTTACAAAGAGTTTTATGTGACAGTCTACGTATATGCTCATTTAACACTGGTACAATTATGGCAAAGTTAACAAGCGACCGCTTAAAACTGATCCAGAAGAACTACACTTGATGACCATCATTGCATTTAACAAGCATTCTTTTGACTGTCAAAATCAAGCAATAGGTACATTTACAGTCACATTATTCCCAATATGGAAATATTCTGAATTTGATGCAGGTCATGTAAACAGATTATTCTGTTTAGATATTCCTAATTTGTCATTTTTCGTTTAAGACATGTTGGATATGCTGATATTATTTGTTTTTTAGAAGCATTCTTTGGGCACTGTGCATTCAGAATATGCATCTCAGCTGGGGTTTTTGAGGAAGGTTTTTGACAGATGGCCTCTTGTTTGTTTATGTCCACATCTGTGCGTCGTACACAAACCAACTGGCTGAGAGTTTGAAAGGCAGGCCCAAAAGAAAAGCCCACTTTTTATGTCAGGAGAAACACACCTACTCAAACGTGAAAGACTTGGATATCAGCAAGTTTTTGAATATGCACAAATATCAGAACATTGACCTTTTCAGGAAGGTGGTTGGACGAATGAAAGAGGGAAGCTCAGGGCGTCAGTGGCTTAGTGGCTGTTCCCGCAGCAGCCTGAGTTCAACTCCAGCCTGTGGCCCTTTGCTGCATGTCATTTCCCCTTTCTCCCCCCCTTACACTTAACTGTCCTATCTATAAAAGCAAAAATGTCTTTAGAAAAAAAAACAAGAAAGAGGGAAGCTGTTCACACGGTCCAACAAATCTACCACAGCTGGAAAACTCTGAAAAAAATCCTATCTCGATTCTAAGAGGCAACATGACATGCATCTTCAGCCTTTCTACTTTTCTATATTTCAGCTTGATAAACGTCATTTTAGGACACGTCAATTGGAATATGCATGTCTGCATGTAAATGGGAGTATTAGTGGAATATTCATTTCTATCAGCCATGTAAACAGCTCAGAAGGAATATTGTCGTTTTTTTAGAACACGGTCAAAAACAGGTATATTTTGTGCATATGAGATGTAGTCAAAATTAGGCCCATTGACATCTTGTCATTCTGAATGGTCACACATCAGAAACCAACAAAAAGTCTATCCTTCAAGCTGGAGTTGATTGATTTTTTAACCTACAATCCTCCACTCTGACAACTGAGCTATCAAGGGAGCAAATACCTGGTTATTGTTCACCCTGTCGATGGATACTGAAACTGATGCTTAACCAAAATTTATTTTTCGAAGACTCAAAAGAGTCACACAGTACCTGCTTAAAACTGAAATCGATAACCATGATGATGCATTCAACATGTATTCTTTTGTCCAACGAAATCAAGCAATACAACCAACAGCTCTGTAAATGAGGTCTATGTACATTTTGTTTGGAATATTATCCAATGAAAAGTCTATCCTTCGAGCCGGAGTTGAACCAGCGACCTAAGGATCACTGCTGTTATTAACCTACAGTCCTCCGCTCTGCCAACTGAGCTATCGAAGGTAGCACGCTAGACTTCATTGTCCACCCTCTGGATGGATGCTGAAACTGATGCTTAACCAGTTTATTTCATAAAGATTTAACATCAAAACATTTCAAACAAATTTAGAAAGTAACTGATTAAAAATCACTGGAGGACATCTACACTCAAGTGGCTGTTTGAGGGGCTTGGTTAAGCATCAGTTTCAGCATCCATCCAAAGGTTGAAAAATAGAGGGATGTCGCTTCCTTCGATAGCTCAGTTGGCAGAGCGGAGGACTGTAGATTGATAGTGGTAGTAATCCTTAGGTCGCTGGTTCAACTCCGGCTCGAAGGATGGAGTTTTCATTGGTTAGAAAACCTCACTGAGAAAAATGTGGGTTGTATTGCTAAATGTTGTCAGACAGAAAGGAACAGGTGTTAAATTCATCATCTTGGTTATCGATTTCAGTTGTTCTCCAGTGGTTTTAAGCAGCTACTTTGTAGATTTGTCATAATGTTGAGTCACTAAAAAATAAACTTTGGTCAAGCATCAGTTTCAGCATCATGGGAGAGGCTGCACAATGGAGGGCTGTTTGCACCCTTTGATAGAGTGGCAGAGTGGAGGACTGTAGGTTGATAATAACAGTTATAATGAGGTCACTGGTTCAGCTCTAGCCTTTACATTCATTGACATAAAGTTTTCATCAGCAAGATTTTTTCCATGACGAAAATGAGACAATGACGAACTAAAAACAGAATAAAGTAAAACTGAGATGACAAACTAAATACAAAGACCAAATCTATGTTTCATTTTCAGTGACGAGGCGGGGCATTACGAAAATGTTAACTGTGGACTATTTGACATTGAAAGCTGAGAATGGCCGTGCTTGTGACCGAAAGAATGAGATCACGCATACAAGTGGCCAAAGTGAGTTTCCTTTGTGGGGTGGCTGGGCTCAGCATTAGAGATAAGGTGAGGAGCTTGGACATCCGGAGGGAGTAGAGCCGCTGCTCCTTCATATCTGAAGGGGTCAGTTGAGGTGGTTCGGGCTTGTGATCAGGATGCCTCCTGGGCATTGCAGGCACATCCCACACCCCCAGGGCAGACCCAGAACATACTGGAGGGATTACATATCTCATCTGGCCTGGGAACGCCCAGGAGGAGCTGGGAAGCGTTGCTGCTTTGCTCGGCCTGCAACCCGGTCTCGGATAAGCAGATGCAAATGGATGGATGGATGATAAATCACTGAAAAAAAAGTGCATACAGGATTATGGCTGCCGATGCAACTGGAATATAATGCTGTGACGCTTTCAGGCACACTGTATTGCTTCAAGTATTTATTCTCCTGAAAATCAGCTCTTCTCATTGCCATCCCTGCTCAGGCAACACACATTTTTGTGTATAATATCTGGGGTGGGTGGGAGGTGTCCCCCCTAATTTCTGTTATAGTTACGGCCTAGGATGGCACCAACATCCTATGTGACATGCAGAATAGATGTTTAAAGGACAATGTGTTGGCACTAAAACCCCCCTGCAGGCTGTAACGCAACAGGGGCGCTATTACAGCCATTCACTGACACGCTAACCTGCATTACCAGCCTCTATTGCAATGCGGTGGCGCTCCACAGATCTTTCCCCGGTCTGGCGTTGGCTGCTCGGGCATAAAGCTGAGAGCTGCTCGGTCATGTGATTCCTGTTTTTTTTTCTCTCCTCCTCCGAAGTTGAAAGGCAGGAGCAGAGCTGTGGAGGGGCCCAGTTTGTCTTCCGACTGTGGCCGTGGATGCAGCGTCCTCGTCCCTTTTCCACCCCATTAGTGTTTGTTTCTCGCTCGGTGTGACATTTGCGTGCGCTCCAGCCGTCCCTTCACAATGGCGGGGGCTATTATTGAAAACATGAGCACCAAAAAGTTGGTGATAGTGGGAGTTATTCTGCTTTTGTTCCAGGCGTTTGCCTTCATGGTCGGCGGTTTAATTGGTAAGTTTTTCCTTCGTACTTTTACCATTTGTTTTCGCAAACGTTTGTCTTGCCTGTTGAAACCTAAATGTGAACGTCTCTGGACGGTTAAAGCAAAAACTTTGAAGTTGAGCTGTGCGACAGATGTCTCCACACCAGCGTTAAATAGCGTTTGAACGGTGAAGAAAACACGGTAAGCTGCAACTTTTAGCTTTATTTAACCGGAACAATGCGGTACTTTGACACCAGAGCTGCCGAAGTGCACCTCCGTTAAATCACTGCTTTGTATCAAGGTGTTTGCTGCCTGCGTGCTGCGTGCTTTTAGCTAAAAATAACGCAGTGTGCCATATTTGTGTGTGTTTCACATTTTCAACGCAGGAATGCTCTGAAATAAACCTTTTGTTTCCTCACTTCTTTGATCCAAACTCGACACTTCTTCCCCCCCTTTTCTCTCCTCATACCTCCCCATTCTCCTCCTCCTCCACCTCCTCTCCCCCACCTCTCATATATAATGTCTGTCTGCTGTGAGGGGCCCCAGGCAGCATCTCTACCTTCCTTCCTTTCACTCCTTCCTCTTCCTCCCCCCCTCCTGTGTGAAGTCTCCTTCTCCCCAAATCCCTATCGCCTGGCAGGCAAAGCATTCATGTTCCTTCCTCTTCTCCCCCGTCTTTAATTTGCATTGAGACAGACAGTGGTGCACAAAAAACCCCACAAGTGCACACAGCTGTCAAAGTTGCATTTTGCTGCGAGGACTGTATTGGAGTTGCTGTCAAGTTTCTTCAAATCCACCCACCCACTCACACACACACACGCACACACAGTCAATAGAAATCTTTATGGGTTGAATTTGGAAAACACCCCCCCAAAATACCAGTCAGCCTGTCTCCGTGTCCCTGCAGCCCATCTCACTCACTCCATGGCTGGTGATAAATTAGCTTGTTCGGTTCGTTCCTGGCTGAGATGGTTTTAATGAAGCCAGATTCCTTTGTGTTTGCTCGGTGGCCGGGGGCGGCAGGGGTAATTGAGTAGAAAGGGGTTTTTCTCCCCTTGTTTCCCGACAAACCCGGGAACACGGCATGGGGTCAGCAGGCTGAGGGGACGGCCATTATTCTGGACACACTGCGATGGAGACTGGAGGAGCCGATGTGCCTGCTGGACTCGCAGGGGTCACCGGATAATTGAAGTCCGAGGGGTGCCAGTCAGATAACTGGGTTTAATTCAGTCTGGCGTGTATTCTTTGTCGCTATATGTGCTTTTTATTTTATTTTTACGCAGCTGTTAACACACTTGCACAGTTGAAGGTTCCTTTAAGATGTCCTTGGCTGAGTTTTTATGAGTGTGTGGAGTGTCTGTTAGCCAAAGGGTGTGTAAACTGTTTGTGGTGTCCGCCCTTCAGCTCTCTGTTCAGAGTGAACAGATATGATTAGATGTTCAGATAAGTAACAGGCACAAACTATTCTGATCCATACCTTTTTTTTTTAAAGTGTTTGCTTACTTTTACAGTCGACTTGCAGTTATGAATAGCACACTTTTGGAAACCAGGAAGTACTGGTATATCCAATTACACCTTACTTGTTGGTGCTTGCTCGAAGCACCTATGACAGTGATTACAGCTTTGCGTCTTCTAAGATATGTCACTAATCTTTTTCGTTAGCTGCATCTGAAAGGTCTGGGCTTTGATGTTCACCCCCATGAGTCAGTATTTCCCACAAGCACCCTCAACTGTAATTACAGCTTATGGAGCCTTTTAGGTACGTCACAAACATCTAGGCACATTCAGGACCGGAGTGTTTCTCCTGTTCTTCCTTTGGGATTTGCTCGAACAAATTGGAAGCATCTGTGCGTTTATCTTCAAGTCATTCCACTGGGATTTTGTAGGACTTGCGGCTGGTTGGGCTGCACGACTGTCATACAGGCTTTTCAGAGTTGTTCTGCCTGTATGATTAGGGTCACTGTCCTGTTCACACATCAGTCATATTTCAAACTATAGGACTTTGGCACTCTTAGATAGACCTTTTGCAGAACCAATTGTCTGCACGTCAGAGTTGAGGTTTCGTTTCCTCAGTCTCAGACCAAACATCCTTCTGTGCTGGTTCTTTTTAATCTTACATAACTCCGTTGTTTTGGTGCACAGGTCAGACTTGAAAATGCGGCACTAACTCCTGCAGTGGGATTTCCCATCCTGGCTCTGAGATTCAGGCAGGTTATTATTCTGTTGTATTGTTGGCGTCACCAGTTTTGGAAAGCACCTGGGTGGTTCTGTATTTTTTGATGTCCTAATCATGTAGCTTCAAGGTCCAGAGTGTATTAGCATCTGGTGAGGTTGGAGAACTGAACCCTTCCCTTGTGCCAAGTGTGTAGGAGAAGTATGCAAAAAATGGCCCTATCTAGAGCCAGTGTTTGGTTTGACTGTTCTGGACTACTGTAGAACAACATGGCGGACTTAATGCAAGAGGACCTGCTCCGTATGGAGAGTGAAACAGCTCAACCTAAGGCTCATTTAAATGAAAACACAATACATGCCTCAGATGTTTCTTCCTCCTCCTCCTATCACAACCAATATCTACTAGAGAAACACTGGCATTAATGTATTATTATGAACTGCACTGATATAACATTACAGACCTCTGCTAGCAAACAAACTTCTCCCTGCCTGCAAACAAATCTTTATTGACAGTAAATAGCCAGAACAGTCTGCAGGGGCTGATGGGCTGTTTCATTTCCTATTTTACAAGGACAGTGCAAGCACTCAGGTCCTGGCATGAAACTCAGAGTACAGTGTGAGGACATAAATTGTGAGATTTGGCTTTACATTGCAGATGATTTAGTTGTGCAGTCAGAACAAGTGTATGCAGACCTTTACATGCATTTAGGAACTTGTAGCACTTCTTAAGTTATTCAGTACCTTTAGGGCTGTAACTAACAATCATTCATTATCAGTGAGTCTAGTTTTTTTTTATGGTAATTGTTTAGTCTACAAAATGTATGAACACCCTCCAGATTAGTGTTGTCATGGTACCATAATGGGACCCACGGTACAATAACAGTGAAAGTATCAAGGTTCTGAGTAGTATCACGATACCACAGCAAAAATGAGGCAGATGTGCCTTTTGTCCTCTACAAAAAGATAAATCACTTTTCTATAATACATCAATGATATTTCAGTGGAATAAATAACTTACTGACTTATTCATACTTGGAAAACAGCATCAATAAGTGATTAACATAGTGGGGATCGAAATAAAATAAATAGATAAAATAAAAATCAACCAGCCACCCTCCTCTCCTGACAAGTTAAGAACAGTCCCTTAAGTGCGGTGAGGTTTGCGAACCGTTACCTGCCACAAAGAGAGAAATATGAACGGCTTGTTTCTCCTCTGACACGTCACATACCTGTGGGCCGCCACGGCTCGGCTGTCCAGGTACTTTTGGACAATCATGACACCAAGAAGACGAAATTATTGGACCTGGAGCCAGGCTTCGCCGTTGCTGGTAAGCCGTTATCTTGCGTTGCGGAGCACATGGCTGCTGTATTTGACAGGAATACATTCCTGTCTGTGTCTGCGTCTGTGACCCGCGTTCAACCCACAACTGGCAGGATTCGCCTTTCGTTTCTGCTGCTGGTTGAAATCTGTACTTGCACAGTGTGCTCCTGAATGATTACTTTTGCTCTATCTCTATTTTTAGTCGCAAATGTGAGTAAAATGCTCGCACCGTAGAGCTCTGTGGAAAACAGATCACTGTAGCATATATAAACAAATCTAAACTACAAGTAAAAATAAATTATTAATAACTTTTATTGCTCAAAGATATTCAGTAACTCAGCTAATACCTGAAATGTCACTGGATACAAACCACTGCAGCGCACCGTTATTGGACGGCGCATGGACACTCACCCTCTTGCGATTTGACTTTGAGCTTATCCCACAGTAGTGGTACCTGAGGTACCGTAGTACTACGGTAAGCTAGTCCAACATTATGGTATCATATGTACGATGGTGTTTTAGTACCGCGGTCTACCGTTGGTACCAGTATACCCTGCAACACTACTCTAGATCGTTAAGTATTACACTCTTTGCAGACCGCTTTTCTTCTGTCTCTTTGAAAATCGCCACACTGCCGTCATTTTACTCTGTCCATCACCGCACACTGTTTGATTGCATCAAAACACACCGCTATTATTCGGCCTTGCTTTTCACTTATTCCACCTAATACCGAATGTGTGGGTTTTTTTTGCAAAATTCGGCCGAATATATTTGGTCACTGAATATTCGGTGCATCCCTAGTATGAAGTGACAATCAGAATTTCCCAGACACAGTGATGTCTTGGATTGGCTTTTTTTGTCCAGCAGTCCATAACCCAAAGATGTTACTCACTTAATTTACGGTCATATATGACAAAGAAAAGCAAGAACTTCTCACTTTCAAGAAGCTGTAAAAGTTATGTGCAGAAAACATAATAATGATATACATAATTAAATTCTAATGTCCAACCAGTTAAATTCTTTACAGGACATTCAAATGAAATTCTCTGTACCTAAGCCAATTTGGAGAGTCAGGCAACACCCAAAGATCAAATGTAACTGAGAATATAAGCTCCGACTATATGGATTATTGTGTTTGTCAAGTCCGACTTTACCTGAATCTATTGTGAATTGTGGCTGTAACACCACAGTGTCAATAGAAAGTTAAGTGGCTTGAATACTCTTTGAAGGAAGTGTAGATTTTGTTTACTCTATTGATTGCTTTACTCAGATGTCTGACATCATCTTTGCTACATGCTGTTTAAAAAATCTTTTGAGTTTAACCCTTTACCTAATTCACCTTAATTCTCAAACCTCTCAGATGTCGTTCACATCAGACCTCCAGCTTTCACAAAAGGAAACTAACGTTTTTGTGCCTGCATGATAATGACAGATCTTTTCCCAAGCACTGCTAAAATCCTGTGAGTAAAGACTACAAACACCAGCCTTGTCAAGCTCATGAATCTCAATGCATAAACAGTGTAATTGGTGCCTGAGAGCTTTCGGGAATTTTCCCTCCCCGTCACTTCAGAGAGGGAGCGAGCCTTGCTACCAGGCATTTTCTAAACAGTGTTAAAAGTAATTGCCAAAGTGTTTGGACTAGATTTGGCTCAAACCCAAACTGTTGACTGTTCCTAATGGTTGCTAAGATATTAATATTGCCCATGCACAGTTTAATCCAGAGTGCTCCAGCTTTATTTATTGATTTTTACTCAAACTTTTTGTGTGATTTATTTGTTTGAGGGGAAATCTGGCTTGGCAGGACCTTGAAACACTTTGCTGCAGTATTTCAATGTGACACCGAGTCTAACATCTCTCCCACTTTATATTTGTCTCACCAGCTCCCAGCCCCACCACGGCGATCCACTACATGGCCACCAAGTGTGTGGACACAGTCAAGAATCGACAGGATTCAAAATGGTTCATGCCTTGGGGTCCCAACCAATGCGACAAGATCCGGAACTTTGATGAGGCCATGCTCAAGAAGATTGAGGCCAACAACATTGTATTTGCAGTGCACATTCCTCTGCCTAACAAGGAGATGAGCCCCTGGTTCCAGTTTATGTTGGTCATCCTGCAGTTTGACATTGCATTTAAGATGTACAACCAGATAGGTGAGAACCAAGGCTTTCCTATGGGTTTCAACAAAAAAGGGGGTGAGGACAATACAGCTCATGTTTTTCCTTCAGGAAATGGCATTGTTTTGCATGTGCTACATTTTTTCAGTTGTGTCAATATTTATCTCTATTATTTCTTAGATTCACAGTGTGAAGGCTAATATTTGCAGAAGCTCAATGTGACCACGCTAGCCTCTGAAATATTTACATGTATTGTCACTTCTAATCAGTGGCATCATAAACTGCAGTGCAGAGTCACTCCAACTTCACCAGTAAATCCCAGTTACGTTCCTCATATTACCTTCCCTGTAAGACTGTGGTAATAGTTATCTTGTTTTCCTATTTCAGTCTATTATAGTGAACACTTGAGGAACCCACAGAAATGTGTCTTCTCTGTAGATTGGATTTCTGTTACACTGAAAGGCAGCAAACAATGATGGATGCCCTGCTGTTTGTTCTCTATAGACCCTTGGGCGTTTTGTACACAGGCTTGTCAGACACCCTTGAGACAGGTGCAAAGAGAGAGGCGAGAGACAATCTGGACCTGTTTCTTGCTACCTACCTTTGAGCAATGAAATGTCTTATTAACCATTCCCAAAGACCCACAACCAAATTAATTATGTAGTTTGGATATGACATCATCCAAGTTTAGTGAATTTCACAGCTGATGTGTGTGTTTTTCACCCTTTATTTTTTTTAACTGCGACCAGCATCTATAAGTCAGTCTGTTGGTTTTCGCCCTAGGAGACTGCGATTTGGCAGGTCAACTGTGTGTATCTTTGTGTGTGTGAAGGTGTGTGTTTATCTTTATGCCAACTGTCTAAAGATGTTATGGCAATGGGAGTGGTCTATCACAAAAGGGTGCATAACGTCCTTGCACAAAATTTTGTGGAAAGATTGAGTCAGCCATCACCTCTCACCTAAACCCCTGTATCCAAGATAATCCTCAGCTCATAAACTTTGTCTTTACCCGCCGCCATTTTCTTGCGAGTGTCTGATGCAGTGCATGTGCAACTTTTAACAGAGATGAGACGGAAGCAAGATGGCTCACTCCTTAGCTACTGCTATTGTCAGCTTTGGGACGAATGGATGTGTTTGATTCTAAATACCACCTGCTAGATTTACTAGCCCAACGTAGCATCATACTTTCCCCAGGCAATGCTTTTTGTTGAGCCCTGTGAGCCAAAAGACTGCTGATAACTGTTCATGCCAACTGACCCTTTGCTAAGTCCCGACCCTGGACACAGACTGGCCAATCATGACGTAGCATCGGGCCAGCTCAGACAACAACTTGAAGCCAAATGTTGTGTCTGGGGCACGGTGTGTATTAATGATACTCGTTACCTGGAGAGGCTGGAAAAAGATATACGTTTCTTCCCTGTTCCAAAACTAAAATCAAACCCTGAAAAGTGTAGGGTTAGCTAGCTAGCTACTGAAGATATAGCCTACTGAATGTATACACATGCTGCTTTTGCTTTGTAATGATTGTAACAGTGAAACAAAGGCCGACCCTGCTGTACAGGAACCAGTGAAGGGACATAGTTTTTGCTGATATCCAACCAGCTGTGTGTCATCGCATTGTGCACAGATGACTGTTGTTTGACTGCCTCCCGTGGCAGAGGTCCAGGTGCTGGCAGCAGCACGGGGGCGAAGCCAAATACTGTTCATCTGCACACACTGTGATGCCACACAGCTGGTTCGATATCAGCAGAGTTTCCCTTTATATTCATTGTCTTGTCAGCAGTGATGTGGTGGTTCACTTTTACACTGATCTGTAGCCTATAATTCGGCTTTAGCTTCTAACTATCTTTGTCTTTTTAACCTGTTGTTGCTGCTGAGTCAGTTTGACATCCTGGATATATCCTTCAAACACAGACTGTAGACCCCTCTGTCTGCTTCTCTCTGGAATCACTGTTTCATTTTTCCCAAAAAATATGATCCTATTTCTTCAGGGAGTGCAGTTAGTCACAGTGTAGTGTGCATGCTTACTACTACCATCACAAAGAGGCAGGGCTTAGCGAGAGATCCATTTGTAAAAAGAGACAATGTGTGGATGCATGTGCGTACGTAGTTGCAGCTGTAGTGAACTCATGCTTATTTTTATCCTGTCTTAAAAGTCAGGATAAGATGTACATTTTGCAGTAATTTCTGCCATGATTGTTACAGTCTCATTCCATAGTCATTTCATTAAAACATCTTTATTTATAATTTGTTTGAGACTCCCCTCAGAGTGATGATACTACATTTGTTGCAGTTACATTCGTTTGATTTTTGAGGGGACAGACAGTGTTGTAAAGTGGTGTACCTCATTTATGGAATAGTTTGCAATCTTCCTACAATCTTAACAATTTTATTGTTAAATGACATTAAAACGTTGAGGTAAAAATGAATAAAATCCAGTTTGAAATCTTTCATAAGGATAGTTTTTCTTTAACCTCTTGAGCAGAGTGCCTGATTTAATAAATTCAGTCTCCCCAGGCTCTATCAAATGTCTAGTTGCCATAGGGAAAACCCCCCCCTGCAACTTCACTGTAAACTATTTTGTGTCTCCACGCGGTGTCAGACAACACAGTTGTGAAGTGTGTCAGTGGTAAGACAGACCAACAGCATCAGCTCTGTGCTTTAATGAGAGGAAACAGGGGGAGGAGGAGGGAGATAACTGGTATCTGGAAGAAGACAGGGTTTGGTATCCTGGTGGTAGGGTGCTTTAGATCCTCAAAGAAGGGATTAGAGAGGATGATGGGAGTCTAATAAGTGTCTGGATCACCAGGAGAGCCTGGGAAAGAGATTTTGGCTTTAAATGACATCTTTAGCTTCATGGCTTAGAATGCATAGCTATGCATGTTAATGCCAACTTGAGCTTTGTAACAACCCCTGATACAGAGAGTCATGTCTACACTGACAAATTCCCGTAAACCTTGATACATCCACCTTAGGCCAATGTTTAATCAACAGAAAGGCAGTGGACATAATCGTAAACATGCAGAGAAGAAAAAGTTTGTGGTGTACTTTTATATGACCCAGCCTTTCTGGCCTGGCTTGTCTAAACAGTCAGGTTGTAATGGTGGCCTAGTCATCAGCATCATTTGCTGGCTCACATTCTTGGCCTCAGCGGAAGTGTGTTAGGGGGCTGTGGGTTGTTTACTGCCTGGCTGCCAGACAGAGGAGTCAGTGAATCAGCCTGGACCACAGACAGCTCTTTCTGCCAGATGCTACAGACTCATTTTGATCTTTCTAAGCTACGTGAGGTGCTCTGAGAACAAGTGGATGTGGAGGGAGCTGAGCACTGTAGATGCTGCATGTCGGAGAAACCAGCTAGTGCGCCAGCAGTGAGATTCCCACTTTGAAACTCAAGATTTTTGACTGTTTTTAACCCACTTAATTTAGCTTTTTCTGCGTTCTCCTGAGATGGGCTGTGCTAGAAAGGAGAGCCAGCTAGAATTTATAAACTAGCTTGTCTCAAGCATTGAGGCTGTCAAATAGTAAGAATTTAAGTAAAAGACAAACCTCTGCTACTTCGTCTAACCTGTCCTCCAACACTGATGCTGAGGGATGGGTAACCTTAGGTTTTTATCAGTACTACAACTCTTTATCAATACTCCTTATCGGTTCACTACTTTATTAATACTATCATCCATTCGTTTTCATCACTAAGAATTGCTTTGTAAAACACAATTTATTTTTAAAAAGAAGAAGTTCTGAACAAGATTAGAATTTATTTAGGATTTAAAGGCACAACATTGATGTTTACAACGGCAAAGTCACTATATAAACGCAGTAATATCTGAGTGGAAAGAAATCTGAAATGTAAATAAAATAAAGCACATTGCTGACATCACAATACTGAGTGAAGTTTAGAAAGAATTTAAAACACAGAATAAAATCAGAATCAGTCCTTCTTCCTGTCCTCTGTGCTCCTCCCTTTGCTGCCGAGCTCGATTCACTGCCTGGAGATACCACTGGTACATTTCAAGATATGAAGCAAACTAATAGCTAGCATGCTGTGCTTGTAACATTAAAACGTAGCAGCGGTAGATGAGACATGGTGGACAGAGACGGAAATATCTAGGGCTGTCCCCAGCTAAGAATTTTCCTAGTCAACCAATCGTTGTCATTTAGGGCCATTAGTGGATTAGTCGTCTGCAGGTTTGTGTTATTAATTTAATTATTAAATTTTATATTTTGCGTAGGGCAACACAATGGTTTGAGATAAAGGTGTGAGAAAGAATAGCATCAGTAATATTGTTAACACTGTGCTACATTACAGAGAAATACAAAACCGTACTAATGAATCTTCATTAATATAGGCCTATATTTTATCTACAAGTGCACGTCACACACTGAGCGAGCCGACTGTTAATGACGCTGTCGGCAAAGCAGTAATGATTGTGCTAAGTGGCTAATAGGCATGTAGCTACTTCCATGTTTCAGATGATACGTCATGTTTGTAGTCGACCAATGAAGATGAGTTTACATATCACCTTGGGTTCTTTCACCTTCTCAAAATGATCCCACACTTTGGATTTCCTAACCGACATGTTATTATTTATTACTCTAGCCTGTGTCATAACTGCTGGCACCAGCCCTGGAAATTAGGGGCCGTACACATTATTTTGGTAAAATGCACAGATTGGTTCATCTAACAAATTTAATTCCATCTTCAACTTAATTAAGGAGAGCATTTTGCCAAATAGCAAAAATCAATTCTCTTAAGTAAAACGTGCAGTCTTTATTTTTCAATTCAGATTGTAACATTTCTAACTTTTATTGATTACATTTCTGATTCATTTAACTGAGTAGATACTGGACTCAGACATAATAAAATGCTAATAAATGCCAAAAACAACGGAGCCAGATCGTCCATGATTAACAACATGGCGTCAGCTCGTCTGTCTCAGTCCTGACCAGAACTCTTTGTGCCAAAGGTAGGCGGGTTCTGTTCTGCAGCTCTATGACAAATGAACACAAGGCCACCTCTTCCTTCACTACCTTATCTGTGAAACAATGTGTGTCCCAGAGAAGAGGTTCGCCCTATTAACCACTCCACCCACCTGCCCCACTCCTCCACCCCATCACCAAGCACCCCTGGCCAGAGTCCAGCAATAACACAGCTGTTGAGGAGGCTTAGTCTCCGTGGCGATGGCGGCTGGACTGGAGTGGAATGTTTGCATGAAGCGAACTGACATTCAAGGGCGTCTGTCTCGACCAATGGCAGAGTGGAGGGCATTACAGAGACAGTCGGCTGCCAGTTCTCATCTGGTTCCCTCTCCCCCTTCCTCTACTTTTTTTTCTCCTCACAGCACAGGCCACTGAGTTTCTTTCTCTTCATTCCAGCTTGTTTCATAACGGCACAAGAGGCACTCTGGAGGGCTGGAGGAGAGAACACTTGGCTTTGTAATGTGATCTAAAGATGCAGTTTTAATAGCTTGGCTTTGGATGTTTTTGTTGGATTCGCTGGGCTGGGCTGTTGGAGGCCAGCTCAAGGTCTTGTTGAAGTTTATGTCAAGTAGGAAGTAACCTAGATTTGGGCCACCATGGAGAGCAGACTGAATCACTGAATATGTTTACATGCTGAGAAATAATCCTGCTAATCTCATGGATTCAGACTCATTCCAGGTGACAGGACCACATAGTAACACTCAAATGATTTCATCTCACCATACCAACCAAAACCAGTCTAGATGAATATACAGCCTTCTTAAACAAGCATCCAATCAGTTGGAACTGCAGCCAAGAAGCTTCTCAATGATTTAAATGAATAAAATGTCTGTCCTCATCTTCTTCACACTGCACCACTCTGGAGTGGTTTCAGCATGTGAAACACTGGCACGGTGTCTGGAAATGAACTGTACCTTTTTTAGACTATAGCGGGGAATGTCTCCATGTCAGTGTGAGTAGTGTTGTCACTTTGCTGGTCTCATAGTTAGAAGGCCATGGCTGTCTGTCATCAGGACCTAATTTTATCCCGTCACTGGGATAATAACAACCAGCAGAGTTGTGCAGTAATGAAGTATAACAGGGATTGAAATACAGACGAACACGAATGTCTTATTCAGTGCATGTTTGCATTTTAGAAGACCCCAATTTCTTCTGCAACCACTGTGTAATTCTTTGGATGTAATGATTTTGCACAAATTGGGTCAAAATTCGACATACTTGCACATTGAAAGGGTCTCATTCAAGAAATGTGAGCAGAACGAATTGGTTTGTAAACTTCTCGCAGAAGGACATTTATCGTGTATTTTGGCATTCATCAATGTTAGTAGCTTCAATCTTTTCGTAGGTACAAACAAAATCTACACTTGTTTCTTACTGATTGTAGTGCTTGTGTAAATAAGATATTGCACATAAATGTTGCTTGTCATTATTAGAAATTACAATTTTACTTAGTATTGTGCGCTGTTGTGTTCAAAATAAACAGATGCCTTTGAAACACCTAAATTAAACATAACAATAGATTAGAAATGTGCTCTGTATGCATGGCAGCCCCAAACTGCATGTCATTTTTGTTCAGTTTAATCATCAAAGATGCGACGTGGGAGACGTAACCATTATCATAGATTTAGTTTTGGTTTAATAAGACTTGTGAACACGGGAAAGCAGTTAGGCGCCTGTCGCTCGCAGCAGGCAGTTGGTGTACCTGAATTTGGCGGTGTGGAGGGACATGGTGTGGTTTTACGCTAGACTACCTTACTCGTTGTTATATTTAATGGTGGCATATTGCCTACATTAGACTGCCTGTTTTAAGATGTTTTAATAGGCGCCTATGTTTGCTCCATGTTCGCAGGTTGATTGGCATTCATGAACATACTCATGTGCCGACAGTCAAATCCGAGTTTTCTACGGCGTTCATGAATCTGGAATAGGTTTCTATGGTTTTCTAAGGTTTTTTACGTGTTCTATTGAATGTTTGCACCGATCTAAAAGTGAACTGCTGCTGTTGTGATTCCTTTTTAGAGGACGGAGCATTGGCCAGCATTGACGTGGGCCTGGCCTACAGGGATGACACAGTCAGTGAGTGGACAGAGATGGCTCACTCTTTCGAAAAGAGGAGGCTCAACTGCAACTTCACGACCTCCAAGGTGGGAAAACAACACTGTTTGTCACTATTATGCATATTTAGAATACCAAAAACAACTTATTATTGTACATTCCAATAATATTACATGGTATTTGTCAGTTTTTTTAAAGTGTTATATACAGTTATCTTGAATATCAGCTTCCACAGATGCAAGAACTGATGAGATACAGATGTTAATAAAAGAAATTGTTATGGATTTATTCAAATCTAAGTAAGTGGCTTAATTTGTCATCACTGTTTTAACTCCAGAGGACTCACTGTTGCAAACTCATGTCATTACAAAGTGGTTTTTAACCTCAATAGCTGGAAGGCAGGAATAATTCTTTAAGGGTTTTACTTCACTACTTTCTACGCTAATTGTAGTGATACCTAAATGAAGAGTTTTGCCTGATGAACCGTTAAGGGCACTTTGGCAATTTTTCTAGTAACGCTGGACACTTAAACCTGTTCTTCAGAAGTTAATGGTCAATGTCTGCACTCCAAGACGCCTTGTTGCGCCGCCTGATTGAGCATGCTTAATCTTAAGGTGTCTGATATCCTCAGATAAATGTGTTTTAAACCAGATATGGTTTTGTTGCTGTGTTTCCAGACCTTCGAGAACGAGGGTCGATACTATGAGTGTGACCTGCTGCCCTTCATGGAGGTCGGCAGCGTGGCCCATAAGTACTATCTTCTCAACATCCGCTTGCCCGTCAACGAGAAGAAGAAAATCAATGTGGGCATCGGAGAAATCAAAGACATTCGTTTTGTTGTAAGTTTGCGTTTGATTGGGATCTGTGTATGTGAAGTGCTTTGGTTAATGATGACCCACACAGTCAGGGGCCCTTTATTCAGCCATTTAGGTCCAAAGGTCCAATTTGGGTCCAAAGGACAGAGGAATGTCGTATGCTGTAAAGCCCTGTGAGGCAAATTGTGATTTGTGATATTGGGCTTTATAAATAAAATTGATTGATTGATTTAGGGATATGGTGTTGGTGTTAGCTCTTATTTGACAATAAAATACCCCACACAACACAAATAGTTGACAGTGATTCTCTCTCTCCTCCAAGAGCATCCACCAGAATGGAGGCTTCACCAAAGTGTGGTTCGCCATGAAGACATTCCTCACACCCAGCATCCTCATCATCATGATCTGGTACTGGAGACGGATCACCCTCATGAGCAGACCTCCTGTGCTGCTGGAGAAGTAAGGCAACATCCTCAGTGCCGCTCTGTGTTCACCTTTGTATTGTTAGCACCATATTTATTGCTGTTGAAGAATTATACCTTTTGGCATCATAATTAGCGATGCATGATATATCAAACCGATTGTCATGACCTGGCTCATAGGCCATGATAAAAATGGGAGACACACACAGTATCAACTAAAATTTGCACACACTTATTGTTTAACAAAAGATGATTACAAAAGCACAGGTAAGTTATTAGAAGTGTAAATCTGTGTTCAGTGTGTCGGCAGGTTGAATGGGTGAGTGAGTGAGTGATGTAGGGTGTTGTATGGTGTAGAAGAACAAGAACGTGGTGCCGGATGAGGGGAAGAGAGCACACTGATTGAACAGCCAGGCTTAAATAAGCTGCCACTGGGAGACTGGCCTGGTGCTCCCAGTTGCACTCACTCAGCCTTGCCTACCAGGACCTGCAAGACACAGCAACAGACAGACAAGGGAAAACACACACAGCAGGAAGCAGGAGGCCGTCGCATTATGTATTAAGATTAAATCATCCATATTTTCTCACTACATCACAGCCTTCCTTACCCTCAGGTACGCATAAACTACAGGTTATACACTTGTGTTTGAAATTCAAAAATGTGAAATCATCAGCTGCTGTATTGGTACAACTGCTGGTTGATGGCATGTATTAACTATATCATCTAGGTCCATCAGCAGGTCACACTAGGCATCTTAAATGTGTGTTGGGTGTTATAAAACAAATATATCCAAATGGGCCTCTCAGTTTCTGATTTCAAAACAACTGAAGACATTCCTCCTGCCAGATTTCCTCTAAAAATATCAGGGAAAAGATTCAAAACATTGGATATTTGTGTTCATTCCTTCACCAAACCCTGTGAAAGTTAGAGCAGCAAACACAGGTATTTCTGCCTGCAGCAGATGGTTTGAATGCCATGCTGTGGAAAGTTGCAGCTCTGCTCACAGCCCAGTGTTTGTCTAACCCCCTGCCGTGCTGGGAAGACAGATCAGTAAGAGGCAGCGTTCTGCGCCACAGGAAGTGCCTGGCGAAGCGTGAAACACGTTACAAAATCTGCAAGCTAGCACTCAGCCGACACATGCTGCACACACACATTCAGGGCACACACGCCTGCTGCCTGAGACACCTCACGCACACAGACACACAGCCAAGCGCCTCTCGCTCTCCTTCCCTCTGTATTTTCCGGCTCAAGGCTCTTATTCCCAAATGACCAGCAGGCTCTCAGGAAGTGCGACTTGTACCCTATTTGTGGACAGCGGATGATTTTTTCATGCTATAAAAGCTGTACCAGAGTCTCCTGTCATGCTAGTCCACAGAGGTGTCAGGATGGAACACCTCAGACTTTCCTCTAAACTTAGAGGACCAATGTGAGGGAGAACTCTCAACGTGAAAATGGTTTAGGATGGTGTAGTTCATGGGCTTTCTCTAACTGAAAAATGTTCTGTGCTCAAAAGCAGATATACAACAGACATTGTGACTCGTCACAGCAGGATGTGGTGGGATTAATAACATTAACAATGACTCTGCTCACTTAAATGTGTCAGTGAGTTAGCTTGCACAGTAGCAGGGCCCAGGGACTGGCTCACTCAAATGTAATGCAGACACGATCAATGTTATTAGTTACATCTGTGCCCTCTCTGCTTTCACATGTCCAAATTTGAACCATTGATTAAAAGAAGTATTTCTGGAAAAATGTTTTTTTTTTTTCATTAAACAAGGCTGTAGAAAAATGCAGATGCTTTTTAATTGGTGCTACCTGACCAGAGAAAACAAAGGAAAATGGCTTTGGCTCAAGAGGTAAAAATCCTACAACTGTGATGTCCCTTTTTTTGTTTTGTTTTTTTTCATTTGAGTTCAGGGATTTTTTTTCTTCTGAACACTTGTGGGGGTGTGTCACTTTCAATATGGCGTCTCTTTGTTATTCATTGCGATCACCCACCTCTGCTCACTTTTTAACCAAGATTGGGTGACGCCCCCCAGCGAGCTTGTAGAAGTGTTTTGCTTGACTCTAGTCCACCCTTTAGCACCCTAACGAAGACCTTAGGTCAAAACCAGTCAGTGTTTTAATGTAAGCAGCCATGTTGGAATAAAGGCTTTTTAACTTAGATTTAAATTACTTTGTTCCTGCTCCATGCATGAGAGCCTGACGTTAATTTTTTCTTACCATCAGCTATAATTTTAATTATCGGAATAATGCATAACTACATAAATGCCCGATTAGCCGATAATTTATCAGCCCGATGTATATCGTGCATCCCTACCGAAGTTTAGTGATCATCAAGTCTTCTGTAGTGGAATTAACATCATATTAGGGCTGCGCGGTACATGCGGTAAACGGTAGAAATGATATAAATTTGGCCCACGGTAGAGATTTGCGCTCTACCGTCATCGCACCTGCCTCAGTGTGAAAATGACAGAGACCAACAGAGCAAGAGGAGCTCGTTAAAAAAAACACGGTGCTACGTCCATGATTTGGACTTGGTTCGGCTTTAAACGGTCAGATAGTGAGCAGAAAAACATAATTTGCAAGAAGTGTCGAGTGACAGTGACAGCAAACAAAGGTAACACTAGCAGTTTATTTTACCATCTCAAGAGAAGGCATGTGCCCGAGGGCTGGGCGGTATTCACGGTGACGGTAACTTTTCGTAGTAAACAAGAGCCGCTCCCTTTGTGATTAACGTACCTTCATATCGCAGTACTCGGCGGTAGAACAGGTCCCGGCGGCTGGCCGGCCTCACGCACCTTCCTCGTTACGTGATGGAGGTGGCCTGGCCAACCGCACCAAACCCAGGCCCGCGGGAGAAGGGGGCCCGGGAGCCGCTGGCCCTCCTCTTCCCTTTATACACAATAATAGATGGATTAGCAACTGTTTTACTTCTTTCTTCTTTCACAGCTCTTTTTATTAATTTTAATGTAATTGCAAACAAAACATAACAGAAGAAACAAAAACACATTCCCGTCCCACAATGAACATCCCTAACCCCTGCTGTCCCTCCACAACATTAGACTAGGTCTTGTTTATAAGGGTCGTATAACAGTTTCACATGTCAACTTGTACACAATCAAAGACTTAAGTTGATACAGAGCACTTAAAACAAAGAGAGAAAGTTAAAACAAGAAGACAGAGTTATAATGAGAAGTTGCACAGAAGGAGTACAGTCGGGCTTGAGATATAAAAAGATAAATAAATACATAGGTTGAGGGTAAAACTGATTTACTTCTGACAGTAAATAGTTTCCATCCTAGACTTGTATGGCTTTTTAAATTGTTTTATTTAAGGTGTAAATAAAAAAAAAGAGATACCGCGATATCATACCGTCACCGCATCCCCCCCAAATAATACCGTGATAATGATTTTAGGCCATACCGCCCAGCCCTACATCATATTATACATGCATACTCTTATTGTAATGGCCCACCAGCAGATGGAGACATAAAATACAATGCTTTTCAGTGTGTGTGATATTTATTCATTGTGCAAAATAAATATATTGGCCAATTCTGAGAATTCATTTTAAAGCCAATATTGGCCTATACCAATGACACGCGGATATTATGGTGCATCCCTTACTTACTGTTCTTGAGAACATTTTAGAGAACAGAATCTTGGTTTACATTCAAACAGCACTGCCTCGTTTTATAGTTTAATCTGAGTTGAGTAAGAGGGGCGGTGGCTCTCTCGAGCTGCCTCTCTACTCTCAATCTGCAGTGGCAGGCGTACAAAAATGAGAAGGTACAATCTGTAGTGTGAGTAACAGCCTGATACGTGTCATCCTGCAAATATGAGCTGGGAGGTCTGGGCGCCGAAAAGATGAAGGGAAGTTTACCGTATTTACACGCACTACCCACATTGTTATGAGGCAAAGCTGGTAGAAAATGGCAAAGTAACCTTTTTATGACCTGCACCACGTTAAGTCTTATTCCACACACACATTCACACACATAGATACCATCCCCAGCTCTCCTGTGTGTGTCGTTGGTGCTCAGGACACATTCCCCGCATACCAGTCAAATGTGGTTTCACTCTGTTCGCGCCGTAGAACATTGCTGACGAGCTGTCTGGAGTGCTTAGAACCTGCGTTACATTACTTCCATTACCCAAAGCGTTTGCCAAAACTTTTGTTCCCACATGTTTTCAGGTCACCTTTATCTGCTGCTTTTTAAACTGTGTCTCTCTCACAAATACACACATGCTGTGGTACTGTTTTGTCATCCTATCTATCTATTTACATTCATCCTTTCATCTCCTGGCGGCATGCAGGGACCTGCTACAGACGCTTTGAAAACGAGCCCTGTTCTTTCTTACTGTGGGCTGACTCTTAATTCATTCCCCTGTATTTCACTCCTAATGTCTGGATCCCAAGGTTGAGGGAGGTTGGCTGTAATAATGAGGCCATTTGGAAAGGTAGTAAATTATGTAGAATTGAAGAGGTCAGTGGGGACACGCTGTGCTTGTAGCTGAATGGATAATCTAATCAATAATGTTCCAAGATCTAATGAGCCTGCTTCAGCAGACGCAGATGTAGCCTTGCTCTAAAACATTGATTGTGTCAGTGTGTGAGATGTAGTCAAGATTCAGGTGTAAAGCTCATCATTTAAAGTGACTCTAAATTTCATCTGCCAGCACTGCTCAAAATAATTTTTTTTTTTTTTATTACAGAGAAAAGTTTCCTCTGGGGTCGTAGCTTTAGACTCCTCCATTTATCTTTCTTGAGGACTAGGAATTATACTGCTATTGATAATCATTTTAAATGTAAAAAAAATAATCATCAAGCATCAATGGATGCATCTAAACACATATGGATGTTGCTACAAACTCATCAAAAATTGTATAATCTCTTATCTGTTAGTAATGTTGGTGAAAAATGATAGTTAAGCCTGTTTTTGTTCCCTCAGGGTAATCCTCGCTCTGGGCATCTCGATGACGTTCATCAACATCCCAGTGGAGTGGTTCTCTATTGGGTTCAACTGGACCTGGATGCTGCTTTTTGGAGACATCCGGCAGGGCATCTTCTACTCCATGCTGCTCTCCTTCTGGATCATCTTCTGCGGGGAGCACCTCATGGTACTGTACACGGCACCATCTAATTTCATGTTTGACATGTCTGATCTTTTTCTTACTAACCTGCAGGCTTGCTCGCTAACTGTAATCTCGCTTACAGCAATTCAGGGTGAAAGGTGTTTTGGTCCCAATTGCAGCTGTTCTTGGAGTAGTTAATGGTGTTGGGGAAAAAAACAAACTCTCAGTTAAAAACAAAATAAGTGCTTGCTTGGAGGAATGTTTCAGCGCTTGGGCATCCTTTCTTCTTTCTTCATCCAGATTGATAAAAAAGAAGTGTAGAACACTATCAGCCTGTCCAAGCAGGACACTGAGGGCTTCTGGGTATATTTTTTTATTTTCAAGCCTTGAATCTTATCCATGAGTTGGGTGGATTGGTATTCAGTACACAAAGTTAGTGTCCTGCCCAGAAATCACCACTTCACAACCCTCTTAAATAACACTATGAAACATTAAAGTTAGGATAAAGCTGTATGCTTCTGCAGATACACTTAAGGGAGCTCTATGTGATAATCAGAGTGTATTTATGATTCAGATGTTGTCTGCACAAGGTTCTCAACATGGACTTCATGGCTGAGCTGACGGCTAGCAGCTAATGGTGCTAACAACGGCAACAGCAGCAACATTTTTAACTGAGGGGAACTGGAGGGTGGGTGCTATGCTTTCCACCTTCCTGATATATCAGTAACTGCTGTAGGGCTGAGCGATATAACGACTATGTACGATGTATGGATATATTTTCAAGCAAGATATAAATTTAGACAACACTTTTTATATCAATATAGGGTCAAGTTGAAGCGAAGTTGCTAAGGAAAGTGTGTTTGAAATTGTTGCTATTAAGCCATGTTTAATGTGTATTTTGAATCAACTAAACTTAACAGCCCTTCACAGAAAACCTGCTGCCGACTAGTGTTTTGGAGGTGTAACTGTTGTGCAGCTGCATATTTTCAAACTGAAAAAATATCCCTGTTTTTGCATTTTATTTTGATCAGTCTGTTTTTATAAAAGTGCTAGTGACATTTCAAATGTGGCTTTGACTTGCAGCTGAAAACATATACTAGCCCATTTAGGAGAAAATACGGAGAGTAGGGCTGTCAAAATTGCTCAAAAATGACATTCGAATATTCCATCTAAACATAACTCATAGGTTCGAACCATTCAAATATTTTTTTTTTTCGCATTATGTCCACAAGAGGGCAAACTAATACAAGGAAACATACTTGTATATGTATTAATACAAGGAAACATAACTACTTGTAGGTATTTTTATTTCAACATTAACGTCTTTGAAAACATTTACATACCTACACATTAAAACACATATAACAATTACGTTATAAACGACCGCGGACCTCTCGCTCGCCCTCCGTCAGGCCATACCACCCGCAGAAGCACTCCGAATAGCCTCAAAGTGCCGAGAGGCGAAGCCGGTTTCCTTTCGGTGCCCATGTTGACCGATTGTGTCATCCACAGCGGCCACGCTGCGCCGCGCAGCTCCGTGGCCGGCTCGATCGTTTCAGCGTCTGGCCCAGGCCAATGCCCACTCGCAAAGAGGACAGTTCCGGTGGTGTTTGTTTGTTTTTTTTTCTCCACAATCGAATATCAATTTTCACATTCGAAGGTCCATTTTTTTTTTCAAATTCGAATTTAGAATATTCTTTGACAGCCCTAACGGAGAGATATATTGTGTATCGCCAGTCAGCCTGTAAATACCGAGATATATATTGTGTATCGCCAGTCAGCCTGTAAATACCGAGATATGTATTTTTGTCCATATCGCCCAGCCCTAATCTGCCGTATGAGCACAGTGCAGAGTGGTGGCAATTAGCTAGCCAGCGGGTTACACACACACAAGGACCTGCATGCACAAACATGCACATGCACAACAATAAACAGAATCTCCGATTACAGCACACACAGAGTGAGTGCGACTTCATTCTGCATTATTTCATTATATTTTATTTTTGCAAATAGTTCACTACCATAACAATGCTCTGAATATTGTATAAAGCTCCTTTAACATTGCAATACGCCTCAATTTGCAAGCTCTGAATCTTAACTTGAAAATACTTTATAATATAATATTAAATCTTCTAAACTGTATTGATTGTTTGTCTATCAAAAGGAATTGCACATTTTTTGGTTTAAATAACAATAAATAATTGTTTCCATTATGAGTTTATGTTAAAACTCATAAATAAATGAACAAGTCAGGTGTTCTCTCACTGTCCTTTTTGTCCAGGAAACACAGTTCTTTGCAGTTTTGGTTGTGGACAGAGGAGAAGTGACGATGTGTGAGAGCTGTGTACCAGCCATCAAAATCTTCCCTGAACCTGGCCTTCATCCCACAAAAAAATCGCAGGTCACTCTCATCCAATGTCTGTTATTTGGCCTGTACTGGGGCAGTTATGGAGATTGTCAAATATTATTCTCGCTTTAAGGAATATGTCACCCACAAAATGAGCATTTGTTTATCAGTCACTCGCCTTAGGTTATATGATGAATTGGAGTTGAAGGGGGCCGCGTTTAGAAGCCGCAAGACATGCGAGAAAAACAAGGTCTTCTTCACGAATTCAGCGTATCACAGGTAAATTAATAAATATACAAATGATCATATTGTGGGTGACGTATTCCTTTAACAGAGGGACCCTTAACTGGATGACTTCTTCCAAGAGCTCCATGTCTGCCTCAGACAGGATGACAGTCTCTCAAAGCGCTCCTCAGCTCTCTGACAGTGTGTTCTGCACAGTAGGCTGTTTCTCTCTTGCTGGCTGGTGGGCTTAACGCTACTTGCTCACTTAAAAAAGGGATTCCATTTGCTTCCTAGCTTCAAAGCAGCACACCAAGATCTCTGTAGAGAGGTTGCTTCTCCACCTAAAGCCAACTACCTCGACTTGTTCTTACTCTTCTTACATTATCTATTCCTGAACATGTTCTCAAAGTTCCACTCAGCCCGCACTTCTTGATCAATGTCTGTATGTCGCTGTGTACACTCTTGTCTGCAGCACCTGACTTTTCATCACCTGGTCTTTGGGCGTAGTGTAGTGTTGGAGTCAGATCTTCATGACATCAGTTTATCAGTGCTTCATCACAGCCAATCTGAAATACATATTGATACACACACTCACACACACACACACACACACACACACATACACAACATGAAATCCAAACTACATTTTAGTGGTAATCAGAGTTCAAAGTGTGATAAAAGGTTATGTCAGCGAGTTTCTGTGGGCAGCTGGCTGTTAGTACCTCTCATAAGCCATCATAAGTCACCTCTAACAGTTGTGTGTGAGTTGGTCTTTGCGTCTCTGGCTCTTGGAGGTATTGAGGGATCAAAGGTGGTTTGGGTCAGTGCTCTGGTTTGCTGACCATGTGGGAGGAAAAGTGTCCTCCTATCCATCATGGCTGTTTGCAGGATATTATAAATCTCCCTAATGTCTTGTTGCCCTCTGTCAAGCTGCATGAAGTGAACAGTCAACTCTGGGAATAACATTACAGTATGTATGTAGAAGCACTTTTATGATGGTGTGTATTTCAGATGTCATGTAGTATATGGAGCATAATTTTTGCCTGTTTCTGTAATTGTCTCGCCCATTACTTTGCAGCTTTGGGGCCTCAAACATAATTTTGTATTAAATGTCTGTCTTTTCTCTTGATGTCTTGATGCAGTTGATCATTAATTTTCTTTCTTATCGCTCTCATTTGTTTTTGTGTCTTTTTGTCAGTTTTTCCTTTTTGTGTTTTTTTCTATGAATCATTTTAGGTGGGTTATAAGGATCTTCATATTGTATCGCTTTTTCTTTTTAAGATTACTTGTAATTGCTTCCCATTTTCCTTGTATGACTGCTTTCAATGCATCCTTTAGTACAGCTGGGTCCGTCTCACCATGGTTATTTTCTCCCAAATAACCGTGAATGCAGTATATCCCATCCTTATTGTCTGTTTTGTATTTTCTTTAAGGACCAGACGGAGAGGAACCGATTCTCCGTCTACTGGAAGCAGGTCGGACCCATCGTCTTTGGCTCCTTCTGCCTCTTTATCTTTGACATGTGTGAGAGGTGAGACCAATGTTTTTATGTACAGCTTACAAGACACTTAATTTATAAAGGAATTAAATGTCAGTATGCAACACATAATAATTTATGTCTTTAAACTTCATCTCCGCATACTTCTGTGCTTCTGGTGATGAAATATTGAGACACACTCAGAGGAGGTAACATAGATGTTGTTTTTGTTTTGTGCCACCAGAGGGGTCCAGCTGACAAACCCTTTCTACAGCATCTGGGCGTCTGATGTAGGCACTGAGCTGGCTGTATCCTTTTTTTAAGCTGTGTTTGACAACAGTATCAGAAAATGAGCACTCTCCTGCTAACTGCCTGTTTGACGGCTGTGATGCTGATAAAACCCCTCAACAGTATAAATGGCCAATCCTGTTTTTCAGTTCAGTCTCTAGTTGTTGGAACACATGTACGTCTGTACCAATACTGTGCCAAGTTATCGTGACTTGATGCCTTGCTTCAGTTTTTGCAGTACATGTAGAAGTTCTTTGAGTTGGCTTTAGCATGAACTGGAAACTGATCTCTAGATGAATAAGATGAGAAATAATTCAGTAATGCCATATGTGAAAGCACTGCCCAGGGTCTCGACATGATTTGTTTATGTGTGTGTACCTGTTTGTTTGGTTTGCTTGCGGAAGGCAGCGATGCAAGATTCATCAGCACACCGCTTCAGAAACAGCTGCCACACACCCTGCATTTTTCAGTGTACCCCCCTTTTTCCTGCCTCTGGATGTGAATGGTTAACATCAGAGAATATGTTTGCCTCGTTATGCATGCAGGTTGATAGTAGGACTGGACAGGTTATTGTATCATGATAAGACATATATGGTGTTCTTCCCTCATTTTAAAGGCTGCATTACAGTAAATCGATAGAAATCTATCAACTTACCACACTTTAATGTTTGTCTTGACCCACTTAGTGGTTATATATCCTCATTATTGATGATAAT
Organism: Epinephelus cyanopodus; assembly: GCA_026686955.1. NCBI lineage: Eukaryota > Metazoa > Chordata > Actinopteri > Perciformes > Serranidae > Epinephelus > Epinephelus cyanopodus. Next base: position 15,363,766 of record CM048926.1, on the reverse strand, counting down.
TGATCAAAAATCTCATTTTATTAATATTTCTGAAAAAACAAAAACAAAAAACAGTCATCCCCACAACTTAGTCGTATTAGAGAGATTGTGTCCAGAAATATTATGTTAGTTTTTGTTTGCCATTCCCAGCATTAAGTAAGTGCTTTTGATGAGATTAAAAAATATCAAGATATATATCGTGTATCAAGATACAGCCCAGAAAACTTGTGATATAATTTCCAGGATATATCACCCAATCCTTGTCTGTAGGTTTATTGTCAAAGTTGGATTACTAAGCTTCTGAAATGGATACAATCACACCAGAGCCCTGGCTAGAATAGCACAATGGTTAGCATTAGCTTCTGGGCTAAAAAGCCTTTGCATTCAGTGTTCCAGAAATATTTATCATTAGTAATGTTATGTCGTGTACAACATCGTCACCCTCCGAGTTAACTTCCATAGTGTCCAGTATGTGGAATTTTCCTCATCAGTCCTGTTCAACGTTTGGTGGTGAGACAGACTTGGGCACGCAGCTCAGCTGAAAAAGCTACGCTCAGCTATACAGGATGCAGTTTATTTACAGATAACGTTGCATTAGATTCTTTTTTTTTGTTTGTTTGTTTTGTTTATGGCATTAATGTCAAGCACTGGTGCCACTTAAATCTATATTAAAACATTTTTTTGTGACATTGACATGTCTGTTACAACAGCATAATAAAATAATAACTGAAAAATAATAAGAGCTAGCGAAACAAAAACTGCCTATGTAAATACACATTTTTACAGGCCTACGGATTAGTGCATCTATTGATTATTATTTCAGTCCAGTGTCGTGTTGTTTGTCTTGTATAGAGTCCATTTTTTCCATTTTCTTTCTAGTTGTGCTTCTTGTAGTCCCAGTATGTGCCAGTGTCTCTGTAAATAAGATTTCTTCCACAGTTGTTAGCTATTGGTCCTGCGTTGCTGGTGTGTCTTTACCCCAGTTCCTTGTGATAGCTTTCATTGCTTGTTACTAGCAATATTTTAATCAAATATATATCACTAGCAGTAACATTTTCTTCAGAGATAAAGCACCAAACAACTGTGAGGAACCTCATATCCTAGCATGTGTTTAAGCTCTTTGCATACTATTTCCCAAAGTGCAGTGGTGACAGTGGTCGACATCAAAAGACCCGCACTATGGAGATGCTTACTTTCAGTTTTGGTGTAATGAAGCCCACTTGTATTCCATGTAATTTTGCTTTTTTTCCTTACAGATTTACTGGTCAGTTAATGGGTGTTGGGCTGTTGAAAGCAAAATTGACCAAAACTGACATCCCCAAGCTGCTTAGTGTTCCTGACTCTCAGCAGTTTGTTGAAGACTGTTGTCAGTGAGCAGTGTACTGTCGCATTCTGGAGCATATGAGGATAAACCTGCACACCAATACATTAAGTCTGCTTGCTTTCCAATAATGAGGTTAAATGATTAAAGTACCACCGCTCTTTTTAAGGACATTGTTATTTGCTTATTACCTTGACTGGTGTTGCCTCAGATGGCATTCATTATTGTGGCGGGGATCTGTGCCTGTCTCTACTTCCTCTTTCTCTGCTTCATGGTTTTTCAAGTCTTTCGCAACATTAGCGGTAAGAGGATGTCCCTGCCCGCCATGTCCAGGGCCAGACGGCTGCACTATGAGGTGTGTGTTTCATCTGGCAAGCTTGTGTTTGCATATATGTAATAGTTGATTATCACCACCAAAAATGAAACACTTAAGTTATGACAATAAAAATGATTTCTCTGCTACACAGCGTGTTTTTTGTTGATAATTTCACAAACTCATCCCCTTTATCTCCTTTTAGGGTTTGATTTTCAGGTTCAAGTTCCTCATGTTGGTCACTCTGGCCTGTGCCGCCATGACTGTCATCTTCTTCATCGTCAGTCAGGTGAATGCCACTATGTTGAAATGTTGTGCAGTTAGGACTGTTTAGCTGAAGATTGTGTCACATTTTATTTTCACAGTGACTATAAAAGCTATTTTGCTGCCATTCAAACACCTACAACACCCTAAAAACAGTAACACAGAAAGTATGCGTCTGTCCTCTGTCTGTATCCAGGTGAATGAGGGTCACTGGCACTGGGGAGACTACACACTGCAGGTGAACAGCGCCTTCTTCACTGGCATCTACGGCATGTGGAACCTGTACGTCTTCGCCATCATGTTCCTCTACGCGCCATCTCACAAACGTTATGGAGACGAGCAGTCGAGTGGTCAGTGCATCACTGGTAACTACATATTTTCTACTATCTATTGGTTGTAAATGGCCTATACTGCTTTACAGCAGTGGAGTAAAGCAACCTTAACATTTTCAGCCATTGTAGCAGTTAAGTCTAGAATATGTGCTAGACAAAAGAATTAAATAAAATAGATAATCTAATCTAACTAACGATAAAGTTTAAAAGAGGCCTTTTTTTTTTTTTTTTTTTTTTTTTTTTTTTACATGTAATTCGCATTTGCACGAACCTGACTTATAAAATCGCCAAATGAAAACACTATTGAAGCGCTGTCAAGGTCATGCCAAACCAGCAGGTAGCAATATGACCGTAACCCCAAAGCCACAGTAAGAAGAAGACGACCATGATATTCGCCAACCAGAAGCCTGAAAAAAAAGTAATTACCAGAAGGCTACCTGGAGCAGTGAGAACACAGTGTGTGTGTGCAGGACAAAAGGCCAGAGCACATAAAAAAGCTACCTTTTTAAAAATAGCAGTGTACAAGTGAGCAAGGCCTTAAGCTTAGTTCAGACCAAAGATTTGCGACAAGATGAAACTATTTAAGAACGCTGCAGAGGAAAGTTGTAGTGGTGTGAGCTGGCCAGTCTGAGCTCGACTCTAGTCAGCTGATGTTGTCACCTGCAACTCCGCTGGTCTCACTCTCATAACAGTGTCGTTAGCGTCCCGATTGGGTCTTACCAGTCATGATATGTGAAGTCAAAACAGAATCAGCTAGGTCTACATAACTCTTGTGATGTCATTCTCCTCGTGTGGTTACTCCTTTTCCAGTGCCATAATTCTCCTAGCACCGCCTAATACGTCGTCGTATTTGCTTTGTAATGATTCAACATTCAAGATTAACTTTATTGTCTCACAGAGTGGGAAATTTTTTTCTTGGGCCCTACACCCATACTGCAACCATAGAAATATAACATACAACATAATACATAGACAAATCAACATTATAACGTAACGTAACAATAGGAAACAAAAAGATAAGTAAATGACGTCAAACACTAAAAACACCACCTATAAAAATGCAAATCAGCAAATCGTCATATTACAATGCCAGATCTTGCTTTATCTGGCATTGTTTGAAAGTTTTACAGACAGAGGTATGAATTAATTTTTTTAATCTGTTCAGTCTGCAGCGAGGCACTCTAAACCTCCTACCAGAGGGCAGCAGCTTGTCCTCAGTATGCAGGACGTGAGAGGAGTCATTGATAATCTTATTGGCTTGACTTAGAGCTTTAGAGTAGCCTGTTTAAAAGTAGACTGCGTGGAAATATGCTCTTTGACCACCTTAACTTGCGTTATTTTCAGTAGCAGTTCCACCTCGTTTTGAAACCGTGTTTTCAAATGTTGTCTAATATTTGATGGTTAGATATGTCTGATACCACTCCGATAAATTCAGTTCAGATTCATCCTGTTGTTTCTTTTTCACTTAAAGTTTTGGGGTGACATCTGAAAAGACTTTCAGATGCAACAGGCTCAGTAGTTCTGTGATTGTAAAAGAAATGTTATCATTATTAGGGTTAGTTTGAAATAAACCCGAATCATCCTGTTGTTTTAAAGTTATTTCAGTAGTGTCCTAGTAGCTCACTTCATTCTGATGGGGAAGAAGTGTCTGTCCTCTGCTGTAAAGCTGCCTATTCATCCAAAGTTTGTTTTTGAAGGAAGGGAGGAGGGGTCGGTGATTCAGACAGACCCAGATTCCCAGGGGAAAGAAGGGTCTCTTTGGCCCGAGAGGGTGATTCTAATGGACACCAGGCTTCCTTCCAGACAGAAAGGAAGGCAACAGTAAAGAGGGGTGGGGGGTGGGGGTGGCTTGGAGAGCAGGGAAGTAATGAAAACCATCCATCCATCTCCTGACGTCAGTGACGCGAGGAGAGAAAAAGAGTTTGAATCTCTGGAAGCGTTCCCTGAAGTACGTCAGCCTCTCTCCAAGTTTCAGTCTGTGTTGATTTACTTAATCAGCTCTGAGTTTCACTTTTGTTTCGAAGAAGCTGAAAGTATTTATGTTCATGAAACTTTACTGCAATACACTACAAGACTTGAAAAAAACTTTTAAAAGACGCAAGTCTGATGCCCTCTCACGTCTGTAGACAATGTGAGTTTTTAGTCACACACTGAGATATTCGCTGTTTACAAGACTACAACTAGACTTCCAGCCTCCGTAGGTAAGCTGCACTATTTTATGAGAGGCAAACTGTTTCAGAAATTAAGATTTCTCACTAAAATAAGTGCTGGTTGGTGGATCGGATACACATCGAATTAAACACAGACTCTTGTTTACTCCTCTTCTCCACCAGTTTCTCCTCCTTTTCCACAGTCCAAGAGAACTGACACTTTCTAACATTCTCACCTCTTCAGAGTCCCCTCCATGTTTACTGTCTAGCTGGTTTGCTGCTTCTTGTCAGCTCTGGAGAAAGTGCAGCTATTGGTTGTTTACAAAGGTTAACGTCACTGAACTTGACTATTGGCATGAACCAAGACTAAAACTTTTTTTTTTTTTGTAGATTGTTTTTATTGGGTTTTGCAGTTTCTACAGAACATAACACAGGAACAGTTTCAGTATCATTGATCGTAATTGTCATACAATGATAAAGACATGCAAGCACAAAGCTATAAAGGTGTAAGGACAGGCTAGAATTTATCAGAATGAATCACGCACACAACAACCTAATGCGAAGTTCACAAGATGACAGTTAAAAGGCAGCATTTGCTAAGTAAGCTTTATAGGGTCACATTTGCCCTTACGAGAATATCTGATCTTCTCTGAGCTTAATGACATCACTACTGTAGGTGTCTGACCCAGTGTCTAAATGGTGGCGTGTCAGGGGATTTCCAGTTAAGCAGAATAACCCTTCCTGCGTTAAGTGTAGTGAGGGCTACTGCCCCACGCTGGGATCCAGACAGTGGTGAGGGTTGGACTGAGTTTTATGACCGCCTTACAGTGCACACAAACTTAAGTCAAACTCATTTTATTCCGATATTGAGAAATATGTCTGTTGATGGTGTAAAGCCAGCATGAACCAACTTGTTACACCACAGATTATCGCCCCCAGTAATACAAGAGAATATGCTGTAAAATGTTTTGTATTCCCGTCATGTTGTTGAGGCTTTAGCTCATAAGGATGTGTCATGTCTGTGTGTGCAGGAGACACCGGGGCAAACAGCGGAGAGGACATCCAGCTGACCACTACCATCACCCACGTCGATGGCCCCACTGTGCTCTACAAGATGACAGGCAAAGAGGCCCAGGAGTAGACGTCGCACTGTCACTAAGACTCCCCTCGACTACCTACTGCTCCAACCATCCCCTCCCTCGTATATGTAATCAAACAGGCTTTTCTCTTTACATCCATAAACAGTATGAACAGTCCACCATGCATGTAACCTACAGCCGCGTCGCCACCAAACACTGTTGGTGTAATACTGTTAGAACTGGTACGTAACCCTTGCGGACGTGTACTGTTTAGTTTCCACTGCAGATAGTTGTCTCAAATGTCGACGGGGTTGTCGTTACTCACAGCTACGTCTGGCTCTCAATGCAGAGGATCATCTGCACCTTTATTGTCACGGGAACAGGGTCGCACACCAACAGTTTTAGAACGAAAAGAACGGGCTGGAGTGTTCTTTGTTATCTGATCAGTGTGTTTGGTACCTCAGCAGAAGGGGAACGAAAAAACGGTACATAATGGATCTGTTTTATTGGTACCAGCTACAACTTTTGACATTGGAGGCGCAAAATGAATCACTCTAATGTGTAATGAATTGAAGTGAACCAGACTTCTCGGTGGAAACGAGGCTTATCAGTCCCATAGTTCCTGTCCTCTGTCAGCACCAGACCCTCAGCTGTGCGACTCTTTACGTGCCACCCTGCTTCCCCATTGTATCTCTAAAGGCTGAATATTATCAACACTCCTATCAGTCCTTTTCATTTCACTGTGGAATTTTTTCCGACATTTCAAACTTAATGTAAACTATGTTGTGTATGTAAATGTTGCACAACGCTTTTGACGCCAAAAAGAAAGAGATTAGAGTGTAAAGAAAACTATTTCAGCCGTGTGGTTATACTGAGTCATTTGTAAAGACCGTAGCTCTAGGCGGAGATGGACAGAAGGATACACGGTTTAATTTTCTGCTTAATTACCTGTCATATTCTCAGTCACGGCCTCAGAGCCCGTCACAAACACACATTCTTCCATAGAGAGTAGATCGTGTTTAGTACTGCTGTCAGTCTTTAAAGTGGTGGAAATCTTTTTTTATATCACTGGGGGAAATGTACAGACCACATAGCCACTTTGGGAAATGCATACTGTATGTTCATTATGTTACTATGTAGATATCTATTTTTTATAAAGTGCTTATTTTCAACTTCACAAAATATATGCATCAAGCTCTATCAATGTTTTTGAAGTTGACTGTAGCCGATTATACATGGTTCTTAGTTTGTTTTTGCTTTTTATGCTAATTTAAATAAAAAAAACTTTTACTTAATACCCCTTGTGTAATGTGTCATAGTGTTTGATCTGAGTGAGTTTTATATACAAATCTTTAGTTTTAGTTTCATTTGCCTGTAATTTAAAGAGATTAAACCAGGGAAACGATCACACGTAAATATCTCTAAGGAATTCAGTGTGTCTTCAGTGATGGGAACTTACAGGCCTTCATACCAAACTGGGTATACTAATCAAAAAATTGGGACTTTTGTGAGTGTTTTTGGTCAAATTCGCAGATAAGACACATTGACTGGAAGGCTTTGTGAAATAAAGGCTTGAATATGAAGAGCATGGGGAGAGTGCGCCTCTGCATGGCTCAGAGCAGAACAACCATCCTGCTCATCAGTAAAGCTTGTCGCAAAGAGCCAGAGTGAGACAGGAAGTTGTGTTCTTTTCTTTTAAGATTTAAATACATTCTGAGATAGGGTTAATTTGGGAGATTAACTAGCACAGGTGAATATTACAGGGGGAGGGGGAAGCAGGGAACATGTCCTGCCCAACATAGAGACCATGTGCATTTGTCCTCCAATAAAAACATGACAGCAGCAGAGGACATTTACTTCGATAAAATTAAAGACATTTACATCATAAGTTTAGGCACAGAGGGCACACATTGGTGCTAAAAAGTCACCAGAATACAGAAAATGTACTGTTTGATGCTCAAAATATACTGCCAGGTTGCTTTATCTGTAACAGTACATCCTTACTTATGTCAAGGGACTGTTCTTTACTTATCAGAGGATGTTCTTTGCACATCTAAGGACAGTTGGAAATTTAATAATCCAATGGTAATTTCTGTTTGTACAGTTTCTGGATTTGATTAATGGTGTAATTTAGGCATTTTTTTTAAAAAAGAGAAAACATGCCATTTTAAACCACCCACAGGTTTGAAAGGCGCGTTTTCATTAAAAATTTGCAGTAAAATAAATACATAATACAACCATTTAAATTCAGAATCCAAGTCAGAAATACTTTATTGATCCCTGAGGGGAAATTGTGATTTATTACAGCTGCTCCAATGTAAAGAATGAAGAATTAAAAGAAGTAAGTAAGTAAAATACAACTGAAAATGTACATTAAAATAAAAAATACTATGTGCATTATGCTACAGTGTTTAACGCATGTACTTAAGATATTAAAATATTAAAAATAAAATGTATTGTCACTGCTGGGGCTGTAAGTGTGAAATGAAACATCAATAGAAGAAACAAGAATAAAAGTAAACATAAGAAATATGTTATGTGCATGATAAAGTCTCTCTCTCTAAAACCTACAAATCAGGTTAGAAATCTCGGGGTAATAATGGACTCAGACTTGAACTTTAACAGCCACATCAAATCAATAACATCAGCAGCTTTTTACCATCTTAAAAACGTTGCCAAAATCAAACGTATAGTGTCTAAACCTGACTTGGAGAGACTTATCCATGCATTTGTCTCTAGTAGGTTAGACTACTGTAACGGCCTGCTCACTGGCCTCTCCAAACGGGCCATAAGACAGCTGCAGTACACCCAGAATGCTGCTGCTCGGGTCCTCAGAACCAGGAAGTACGAGCACATTAGTCCTGTGCTGAGGTCTCTACACTGGCTTCCTGTGGCTCAGAGAATAGACTTTAAAGCAGCTCTGCTTGTGTACAAGTCTCTCCACGCCTAGCACCAAAGTACATCTCTGACATGTTAGTGCCATATGAACCATCTGGGACTGTGAGGACCTCAGGGACTGGCCTCCTGCTGGTGCCCAGAGTCAGGACTAAACATGGGGAATCAGGGTTCCAGTTTTATGCAGCTAAAATCTGGAACAGTCTTTCTGAAGATGTGAGACAGGCCTCTACTCTGACAATGTTCAAATCTAGGCTCAAAACAGCTCTATTTCACTGTGCATATGACTGAAAGCATCTTATCTGCACTCTTCTCTTTTAAAGTTCATTTCATAATGATTATTTATGTTTTTATTTTGTATTGTGATCTTGCTCTGTAAAGCACTTTGAATTACTTTGTGTACGAATTGTGCTCTACAAATAAACTTACCTTGCCTTGCCTTATATTTATATAATAAATTATAATTGGATTACAATTTTATATGCCCCCCTGAGCCAAATAATAAACAAAAGGCCGTCTGCAGTACTTTGCACCACCGCTTCGTCCCTCATATGTAACGAACAGTCTCTAATGTGCCTTTAATCTACAAAGTGACTAGTAAGCTAACAGCTTTCTTATAGGCTAAATGTAAATGGCATAAAAGTAGCATTAAATAGAAATGCCCAAGTACATGTGACGTTGGCTCAAAATTACTTTCAGTTTTCTAAACCCCAACTGAGGTTTTATTTTGAAAGGCTAAAGCGGAAGTAGTATATCAACGGCAGGCAGCTTGAACATCCGGCAGTGTTTCGGGTTGTTCCGCCTCCCGACTTCGGCTGTTCTCGTCGCGGAGCGTCCGAGCGGCGGAGGAGCAGGAAAGCAGCGGGGGAGACTGGTCGCGCTGGGAAGGAGGAGAAAAAGTAAACGAAATTAAACATTACCACCAGCCGTCAGCGGGAAGTGAGAGCGGAGCGACTCGGCTGCTTTGAAGTCGGCGGTGAGGTTCGTGTCGAGCTGGTGTCCTCAGTGTGTGGTGTAAACACATTAGTGTAGTTGTGACATTGCGCCGTGAGCGACAGAGCAGAGGGAAAGGTCTCCTCCCAGTCTGTTGACGGATACACTTTGGCTCCAGTGGAAGGAGACACACGGCTAGACCTGCCTGTACATTGCCCCGGCCAGGTAAGATGTGTCCATACACTGTCACATTAACAGCCGACATTGCTGCGCCTCTACCTGAAGCAACAGTTGGTCTCAGTCTGCTCTACTACCAGACATATTTACTGTCACTGCTGCCAGCTTTCACAGTCTTCATCCGTTTATGCAACACTTAGGTGGCACCACAGCGAATTATTACCAAACACTGTGTCATTTTCCTTATGTGTGACTCCTGTCAGCTCACATAAACATGCCACTGACTGCTTCCTGATCATAGTATTCAACAGGTGATCGCCTGAGCTCAAGGTTTACTCAGCAGCTCAGTGCTGTCTGGGCCTTGTGCCCTGATTATTCCCCACAGGCCCCACCTACTGTGTTTGCCACATAATGACTTATTCTGGACAGCAAAACACAGACTACTCCAGAGCAGGAAAGCACTTTTACACATATACAAAACAGCCACTTCCTTTACATTATGCAATAGGTAAAAGCTTGCAACACTGAAGTTCAAATGAACCAATTAGATTATGAACCTGGTGTGATGGTTGAAGTGGGAGGCCCCCCACACAGGGAAGTGGCTGAGATGTTTACATGGAGCATCAACAGCTCTGTTGATGTCCCCATGGCCATTAGGAGGACAGAATACAGACCGGCCATTGATAAGGCCAACTCATTAGTACCCCATTCACCGCCATCAAAGCCTCCTCTCAACGCCCATCAACATGAGTGGGCCGCACCGCACACTGGAAGCTGAGGATCACACACTTCCTGCCTGCACGCCAGTGGTGGCAGGGGTTTGGTTTTGGTTTGACAGGCTTTTAGTTTTATTATGAAGGAGTGAACAGTCATATAACGGACATTAGTCAACAGGAAGTGCCTCTGAATTCAGCAAAACAGATATGAACACGTGTATGAACTAACTCTGTTGTCTTCTCATGAAAACACCCATGAGTGCTCGCTGTGTTACTTGTACGTGACACGTAAAGGTGTGTCCGTGTGCTCATGCAGTGGTGTCACAGGTAAAAGCAGGAATATGTTGTTTCATGAGAAATAAAGATGCTGACGTCCATGAACAGCTGCCTGGTCTACTGCTGTCAGGTCTGGTCATGAGCCTCAGAACAAACACTAACCCCCTGTATTAGCAAAATCTGTAAATTCACAAGAGTGTTTCATGTCCTGCGCTCGTTTGAATGGACATAACAGTTCCTCAGATAATACTCACTGAGATGTGTGTTCAATGTGGTAAAAATGTGACCTCTGACATGAAAGAGTTTTTAAACTCTCTGTCTTCCAGCTTTGGTTGCGTGGGATGCATTTGGAGCTGAGTGAGGTTAGCCCGGATCGCTGGCAGGATTTCACGTGACGTGTGATGCATGTAAATTGATTAGTAACAGGAGGAGGGGGACAGGCGGTCAAGATGGGAACAGTGTCCTGCTTAAAGGGACAGCTCAGCCCAAAATCAAAAATACATATTTTTTCTTTCACCTGTAGTGCTGTTTATTAATATAGATTGATTTGGTGTGAGTTGCAGAGTGTTGGATATATCAGCCGTAGAGATGTCTGCCTTCTCTCCAATATAATGGAAGTAGATGGCACTCAGCTTGTGGTGCTTAAAGTCCCCAAAAATAAATTTAAAGAACTCAACAGCAATGTCTCTTTCTAGAAATCATGACCTGTTTACTCAAGATAATCCACAGACCTTGTTGTGAGCAGTTTCATATAGAAACTAGAGATGTCAGTTTTGTTAATTTTGCTTTTGATAAGCCGACACCCATTAACTGGTTATGACCCACTTAATTTTTAAGAAGAAAAAAACAACACAAAACCATGTTGTCTAGCACTCCATTGCCTCAGTAAGCTTCAGCTCCACATTTTAAAGCTCTATGTGTTTAGAGGTGGTGAAATTTTACTGTTGTGTTATGCGTTAACTTGTGGAAACAAAGTGCCCACTGCCCAGCCATTGGTCATTACTGTTTCATCTGTTCTGCTTTGCACACCATCCAGTTCGGTTGGGAGGTAAAGTAGTGGAAAATAAAGTAGTGGATAAAGTGGTGTTGCTCCTTCGACGCCTTGCTTGTGGCAGAATGTATTGCTGCAGAAACATTATGCCCACCCTCTGGTTTCCCCCCAGATCACCCTGATGAATAAGCTGCTTCATTTTGGTTGCAAAACCCCTTAAAGCATCGTTAGGTATGCTAGCACCACTGTTAACAGTTCTAACAGTGATAACAGTGATAACATAGTCAACAATGCTAAAGGGGTTTTACAGCTCAAAACTGAGCTGCTCACTCACCGAGGTGACCTGGGAAAAGACCGGAGAGTGGGCACAATGTTTCCACAGCAACACTGTTTAGTCAGGATGGCGTTACTACAGGTAATTGCTGAATGAGTGATGAAAAATTAGTGAGCTAACTCCCACTAGATCTGAGTGCAGTAATCTCAAGAGTAGCAAATTTAACCTACAGACCAACGTGTATAAATGGTCAAAAATATTCTCAGCAGTTAACCATTTCCCACCAGTTCCCTTGTAGGAACTACTTTCTTAAAACCAAGCTACACCCACCAACCGTATCACCCCACAGAAGGAGGTGTGCATCTACTCATGGACAAGAGGCTCGTGTAGTGCGAGATGTAAACGTTAAAAGGTAGCAATACGGAGCTATAGCAGACTGTTGACTTTCCAAACACCTCCTGCGCTGTTAGATCAGGATCATCACGTAGTTTTGAAAATGAAAACAGAGGTTTTGTCTAGTTGGATCCAAACACGTTTCTTATTATCTCCATATTGTTCTGTTAGCTACAAAACACACAAATGGTAAAATGTGGTTTTATGATTGGTGTGGTTAGCTGGTCGCCCAAAGTCTCATTTGATTGGATGAAGTTTAAGTGTCCCCTGAGGGCAGGATCAGTCAGTCAGCATTGTTTCAATATTTGAAACTGTTTTAGCTGGTTTTACAGGAAGAGAAACGACTTCACACCAAGATTGTGGTGTAGAAATACCTTGATACAGATCTTTAAAAAAACAAACATATTTGGCATATAACAAAAATGATAACAAATGATTTACACAGAGATTTGACTTTGGGAACATTTGTGTTTCATTTTATCTGAACTTTAACCACGTCCTTCTCTGCTGAGCTGTAACGTTAGCTAGCTCAGTGGTGCTAGGTGAGCTAGCAGTAGATGCACTCTTCCTTCTGTGCAGTGATACAGTTGGTGAGTGTAGTTAAAATAGTTCCTACCTTTAACAGCTCACAACAAGGTCTGTGGATTATCTTGAGTAACCAGGTCATGATTTCTGGAAAGAGACATTGCTGTTGAGTTCTTTAAATGTATTTTTGGCACCACAAGCTGAGTGCCATCTACTTTCATTATATTTGAGAGAAGGCAGACATCTCTACGGCTGATATCTGCAACACTTTGCATCTCACATAAAAACGATCTAGACTGATAAGTAGCACTACAGGCAAGAAGAAAAATATGTGTTTTTGATTTGGGGACAAACTGTGCCTTTAATACAATAAACAGAAGAAGACAGGGTCAGGGGATTCCCTGTACAGTGAGAGTCTGAGTGTAGGATGGATTTTTAATCTCCTTTCTGTGTCTCCATACAAATTTAAGTTGTTGAACAATGGATGATCTGTTGGGATCATGTGGGAAGTGGCGCACACAGCCGTAACCAATGCTGTAATACCTTATCGGCTAACAGGCTGCTCTGGAAGCAGCATGCATCTCCTCTGACACAGAATGTCGCCCAACTTGATCGGCAACTCTGCCGGCGACTTCTTGACAAACAGCCAGTTTGGCGCAGGAGGAAGACGCAGTGGTGGCCACAGTCAGCCAGGATCTGTTTCCTCATAGTGCTGCCTGTGGATTCCCCGCAGCTCTTTCATTGTGCACAGTTTGTTGAAGTAGGAGTTGGTGTGTGTGTGTGTGTGTGTGTGTGTGTGTTCGTGCCTGTGCGTGCTTGCTTCAGTGTCTTTTGGGTGAACTCACTACTTCCTTTCTGGGCAGAGTGGTTCACATAGTTTCTCGAAATGTGAACACACACACAGGGCTGATGTTTCTAAAAGTATATCTTCTAAAGTACATGTTTCTGCCCCATCAAAGAGCACTTCTACTCTCTTCTGACCCTCACAGTGATATTTTAACTACACTCTCATAGAAGCACTGATATTTCTGTCATGTACATCGCTGCTGGGTAACGTTTGAATCTGTGTAGAGCTGGAACGATTATTCAATTAATCACTTTAGTTGATTAACAGCTATTTTGATCAATCGCTGTAGTTATAATAAAGCAAAAATCCAAACATTTTCTGGTTAAATGAGATGATTTCATGCTTTGGTCATATATTAACTGAATATCTTAGGACTGTTCTTTGGAAGCCATTTTAAGATGTGACGTTGTGCTCTGAGAAATTATAACATGCATTTTTTTTTTCACTTTTTTCTAACATTTTATTCATAAATAGATTAATTTAGAAAGGGTAACAAATGATTGCAGTCCTAAAATTAATTCCTGAGATAGATTTCAATGCCAGTGTTTTCGTGAGCATGTTGTTTATTAAGTTTATTAATTATTAGACGTGTTAAGAGCTGAAATGATTAGTTATATAGTCAATTAATTAATTACAAAGAGATTAATTCCTAATTATTTTATCATCAGCGAATACTTTTGGTATTCCTAAAACCAATAATGCCAAATATCCTTTGATTCCAGGTTCTCAAATGGGAATATTTTTAGCCTCTCTCTGTTTTATTATTCATTGTAAACGGAGTATCTTTAATTTTAGATTGTTGGTCGCTCGAAACAAGACATTTAAAGACGTCACCGTGGACTTCATGATAGACATTTTTAGACAGACTGCCCTAAACGTGTTTTTTTGTTCATTAAACTAAAGATTAAGTTCTCAAATGTTAGGTATTATCCAAACCCAAGCAGACATGCAACAGCTTTGTCTCTGGAGGTCTGTGATTCACAGTGATTCAGGCTGACTGCACACAGTTCTCAACATGGAGCCAGCTGAGTCAGTGCTAACAGAGCAAGCAGTGTTAACTGGGGGCAGAGTTGAAGGTGGGGTCTATGCTTCCATGACAAGGACGTGTCAATATCAGCGGTGCAGAGAGGTGGTCATTAGCTAGCCAGTGGGATACACACACGGGACTTACATGCACGCGCAGCCGGACCCTCCACCTTTAAGCACAAAAAGAGAAGCCCGGATTACAACACACAGCGTTTGTGTGACTTAATGCTTTGCTCAGGACGCCATCACTCCACTGCATCTTTGCATAGCAAATATTGGTTTGCTGTTAATATTGGTTTGCTGCTATACTGAATGGGAAACTACATCACGCTGTGTGAGACGTGGGAGCCATGTTCTGAGGTACACCTTCTGTTACCTCTGTAACCAAAGTGTACGCACTCAATCCAGTAACAAGATAGTTCTCTGTTGTTCATCATTTCTAGTTTGTCCAAATACCGTTACTTGACCACTGCAGCAGGCACAGGCAGCACAGCAGGGTCCTCACAATATTTAACAAAGCGTAAACTTCACAGTATTAATGTTTCATACAGAGACTTTAAATTCCTACATGTTTGTTGTTTGACTAACTAGGGGTGGGGAAAAATCAATACAGCGTAGCATCATGATATATTTGTGCGGAGATATCGCATCGACACACCGCTTTATTTTTATTATATAAATTATGAATATTACAAGTACAAATTAAACTTTATAATAAAATCACATCGCACATTTTTAATATCGTAATAATATTGTATCGTGACTTAAGCATTGTGATAATATCGTATTGTGAGGCCTCTTGTGATTCCCACCCTTAACTGCAGTAAACTAGATAAAAAAAATTGATAGAGATATTAAATGCACACTTTTAGAACTTGACAGTGGGTTCAGCAATATGGCTTTTTAAAAAAGTCAACAGAGAGCAACACAGTTTCAAATCAGCACTGAGTCTGTTGGTAGTTTGACTCCCAAAACTGAAACACATCTGTATTTTACTTTGGCTCTCACTTTACATGTTTCATAAAAAACAACCCTCTTAAATTATAATTTCCTTCTCTTAATTTTATTTTATTTTATTTTATGTAATTTAATATAATTAAATTTGATTCAAATAAATTTAATTCAATTTGTTTTATTTTATTGTCTTTTATTTTATTAAATTTTCTTTTTTGTCAATGTTTTTAAATACACAATGTCTAGAAATTTTAAGGTTTAGGATGCTATAAACAGTTGATAAGTTAATTCCCAGAAACCTGCTTTATGTATTATTCTGAGGGCTCTTTTCTGAAGTTGAATTACAGGATCTATATTTGTTTTGTATGCATTTCCCCAAATTTCAGCACAGTAGGAAATGTTTGGCATCACAAGTGATCAACACAATACTAACAAACATTTCTTATTTAACAACTCCCTTGTCTTATAAAGAACACCTCTATTTACAAAGTGCTGGGTTAGCCTAAAACAGACATTATTATTCCTATGGATAAACATAACTACACACCTCTGTAGCTCAGAGTTGTTTGAGTGTGTGTTTGTGGTGTGTGTCTGTGCATGCTCTGCATTGTGTTTGCTGGTAGTCACAAGGCCTGGCCTACAGCGGTTTACTTGAATTCCACCCTACCCGGGAGCAGATGTACTGAGAGGAGTGGTGGTGGTGACACTGCGGATATACAGTCACACCCATCTGTTGGTTTGGCAGCAGAATTACTTGCTTTCATGAAATACCAAGCGTTACAGGGTCCTTTTTTATTGGCTTTAAAATAGACCCTCTCAGTTACATTTGCACTCTGAAGCTGAAACATTCTCAAACACATTGTTTTATTTTTTAATCTGACTAATGAGAAACTGGCGAGAGTGAAACGTTAGAGCACAAAGGTGGCGAGAGATGGTTTGTCACTGCAGGCTTCAGGAAGTGGGGCGCTGCTAGTGCTCAGCTGCTAATCAGATTGACATCAAACTCACATGTACCCAAAGCCAAGCAGGAAGTGTTGTCACAGCAACCATCTCAGATAGGTAAGCAAGGTAGTGTATCAGGCCTAATTTCTACTCATTCTTGTAAATGTGTCAGGAGGTTTTGATTGTGATTCATAAGCGTAGCTCTCCGTGTGTCTCTGCCTCCCCTCAGCCTTCACGCTGAAGCTTCTGTAGTCGTGTTTGACAGTCTGAGCGGAGGACACAGTTGACAGACAGAAAGGTAGAACCGGCGTCTCCACCCAAACAGGGAGCTCTTAATCCACTGAGGAATGCTTTATTACCACAAATTCCTCCTTACAGTGTCAGAACTCACCTCAAAGGTCTTGTAACATTTGGCCTTCATGGTTTCAGTCTCAAATCAGTGAACTATGGGTCAGGGGAATTTGATCTTTGATACCACGGGGAAACAGTGACATTTATGCTGTTTTTTTTTTCTGAGAAGATAAATACAACAAGACTGTGACATGATGACAGCAACTTTTCTTTTTTTAGTTGATTACTAATCTCTCCTTTTTTGATTGGCTAAAATGTAAATATTTAAAGTAGCTTTTGTCAAAATAATAATAATAATAATAATAATAATAATGATGATGATGATGAATTTTATTCATGGGCACCTTACAGAGCACTCAAGGTCACCTTACAAGATCCACAGATCATAAATAATAATAATAATAATAATGATGATAATCATAATAATCATAATAATAATGCTCTGAAAGTTGCCCATGAATTAAATGCGTTATTATTATTTGTAATTTTTAGAACTAATAATAGCAATAACAATCATAATAAGAATCATCATTCTTATTATTATTATTATACATTTAGAACTTTTTTATTATAATTTATGAATTATTTATTATTTATAATAATAATTATAATAATGATAATACTAATGCTGTGAGAGGTACCGATAAATAAAATGCGTTATTGTTATCATTATTATTATTATTATCATTATAATTATAAAAGGAACTACGTTTTTAGAACTAAAAGGATTACTACTAAAAATAATAGTAAAATAATGATACTAAAAATAATAATCTGAGGTCTGCTCAAACTGTCAGCTCCTTTAAATCAGGGCTAAAAACACTATTGTTTACTGAAGCGTACTCTGAGATTAAATACTTATCTGCTGTATTCTACTGCCCGTACTTTTTAACTACACACTGCTGATTTATGCCTTTTATTATTCTACTTCTTTTCTTATCCTGACTGTTCATTGTATTGAGCCTGTTTTTTTATTTTATGTTACTGTATTTTATTATTATCACTATCATTCTCAATTTCTATTTCCTTTTTTAATCGACTGTTTTTATTGTTTAAATTGTGTCTTGTTGCTTTTAATGTCTCTGTAAAGCACTTTGAATTACCTTGTGTTGAATTGTGCTATACAAATAAACTTGCCTTGCCTTGCCTTGCCTAATAATAATAATAACAATAATAATAATGCTCTGGAAGGTGCCCATAAATAAAATGTGTTATCATTATTATTATTATCATCATCATTATTATTATTATTATTATTATTATTTATAAAAGGAACTACATTTTTAGAACTAAAAGGAATAATAATAATAAAAATGATAATAATAATAATAATAATAATAATAACAATAACAATAAAAATAATTATA
Source organism: Epinephelus cyanopodus (assembly GCA_026686955.1). Taxonomy (NCBI): domain Eukaryota; kingdom Metazoa; phylum Chordata; class Actinopteri; order Perciformes; family Serranidae; genus Epinephelus; species Epinephelus cyanopodus. The sequence goes on along the minus strand of CM048926.1, from coordinate 15,345,661 downwards.
ATAATGAGCCCTCGGTCACTTAACAAGACACAGTTAAAAAACAAGCAGCAGTATATCCATAGATCACAAAGCCAAACGATTCCGTAATATTCAAAAGTTGATCAAATGACGAGGGAAAAAAATCATAATTATACATCTTGGGTATAAAGTTTGATTTATTTATTTGGAATATTTTTAAAAAAATGAAATAGAACAGAATATATTGTAGAAAAAAATCCTAGAAAACAGAGACAAACAATAAATCCTGAACAGACTTACAATGAGAAACATAAATGAACATTTCATGTCCGAAAACAAGTAGGAAAAATCAACACGATTGTCTAGCCTTGCACCCAATCTCAAACTATACTAATCCATCACATTGATCAACCACACGTTTACACCACTGCACTTCTTAATACCTGATTACCCCGTATATAAAACAAATATGAAAGTACGAACTGAGAATACTGACAACAGTTTCACCATGAGTGTCCCTTATATTCCCTCTAATCATATCTGTACCTTCTTCTTTTTAAACTGTCTGATATCTTTGCTTTGATTTCTCCAGCCAGTGCGTTCCACAAACCCCCCACCTTACACATACTTTCATCAAGTCATCACCAGAGCAGGTCACCATATGTGTGTCACCATTAAATCAGACTTGCTTGAAAAGGTGTGTTTTCAGACATGTTTTTAAAGGAGCAAGAACATTTAAAAGACGATGATGTCCATCATTGTGATGTGAAACCAGTTCATCGGGGGTCAGTAGGTTATCTTTGAGGTTATCTGTTCCACTGGAAAGAGCTGATAAATCAATATTCTTCATGGTAAGGAAAGAAATAGAACGTAGCAGCCTTGTGTGTATTACACTGTCAATATTATAAAAGAAAGAAAAGCAGTAAATCCTCATAGTTTAGAAGCTGCAATCAACAAATTATTGACAGTTTAGTTTGATTAATGTTTTTTGACTTATTGATTGATTGACTGATTGTTTCAGGTCAACAAACAGTCAGACTCTCTTGGACTGTTTATGACATCAGATATCAGGCCGATACTAAGGTTGCAACGGTATGAGATTTTCACGGTTTGATAACCGTCTCAGAAAGTGTTGTGGTTTTACAGTATTACAGAATTTATATTAATGATTATTTTAATGATTAATTAATGAATGTCTCTTAAAGGAATGAAAATGGAGGGGTTGTTTGTGGTTGAACAAATGTTTTATTACTGTAATTAAAACTTGAAACCATTTTGTTAATTGAGGTATATTTAAAAAGTCTTTTTTTTTTTTTTTTTTACTGCATTTAAATGGCTTATGCTTGAATTGCGATGGAATTACAGTTAATTTAGAATTTTTAAATTTAATTTAATTAATTTATTAATTAATTAATTTTTTTTTTTCTATTTTATTTCATTTTATTATACCAAGTTGCTGGTACATGATTTATAAATATAATTTCATTAAATTTAAGTCTGTGTATTTATCTGTTAGATTTTGTTTTACAAAGTTAGGTAAGTGACGTTTATGTGAAGCCGTACACATTAAAGACTGATCCGAACCACTTTTAAGAAAATTATTTATTGATAAATAAATAAATACGATTTTGATAATTAATAAAACACTGGTATCGGATCAGTACCCAGAGCCCAAGTATCAAGAATAAAAAAGACAGATTGGTTCATCCCTACGTTTCATCATTCACGCGCTGATGGGGGCTTTCTGGTTCAAACAAAGTTTTTTTTTAATGAGGTAAAATTTCAATTCAATTTTGTTTATAAAGCACAATCACAATTTGCTTCAGAAAGCTTTACAGCATCTTTGTTATAAAAAGGAGAGCTGGTTCACATCACCAACGAGTGTAGAAGCAATGAGACAAAACTTTTTTCGTCTCTTTGTTGTTTTAAAACAGCAAACACGTATTTTTCCAATATCAGCTGTGGTGCGTTCACTGGCTTTTGGGTAAAAAAAAAAAAAAAAAGATCTTCAGGCAGTAACTCATGACAGACCATGGTATGTTGTGACTTGCCGTCACCTACAGCAGCAAGCACTGAGGGCCTGTGACGGCATGTTATGAGTTAAAACAGAAGGCCAGAATGTCTCTCTGTAGGAAACGAAGCTTTTGGAGGAATCTTCTTAGCATGTATCAGAGTCGACAGAGTGAAACTAGGGTGAGGATTATGAACACATGTTCAAAGCTGCAAGCATCTTACATGCGCATAACAACAGGTTGTGGTGGGAATGAGCAACAGCACCATCTTGAGTCCGTCTTCCTCTTTGTAGTTTTAATAGCTTTTAAATTGTTTTAGATTGAGTTTTGGTCTCAGCTGTGGAGCGATGCTGATCTGTGTCCACACATTATACATTAGTTATTATGCATCCTAGCTATTATTTTAATACCATGACAATCAGAGTACTGCATAAAATAACTAAACTTAACACATGAATAAAATGAGTGTAGCAGTGTCATCACAAAATATAGTATCAGTGTAAAAAGCCCCTTGTGTTGCAGAATAATACAAAGAAAAAAACAAACCACACAGACTTTTTTTGGAGGCCTCAGTGTGCAGCCAGCTCTGGACATCGGCTGTTCATCCTCCACTCTGATTGGACAGAGAGCAGGAAGCAGATAAGATAGGTGTGTGTAGAGTGTAAACTGTGTCCAAGGTTGAAGTTCCTCATTGACACTGATCTGAGTTTAGATTTGCAACTGTCCCTCAAACTGTCAAGGTTAGTAAATGAGCTGAGAAGCTGAGTGCTCGTCAGAGAACTCACAGACGGGAGTGTTGGCAGCAGATGTGTTGGTATGTTAGTCTGATAATATTCTTATTCTTCTATATTTTCTCTATCAACAGCAGTCTAAACCCAAGATTGAATCAGTCGACATTAGTAATGTTTGTAAACATCACATCATTTCAATTCAAAAGCAAAACATGACCATTTTGCAACCTGTGCTGAAAAGATCATCTGATTGATTAAATAGTCTTAAATTAATCAACAACTTTTATAATCAATAAATTGTCCTTTTTTCAGGCAAAATGCTAAACTTTGCTGGCTCTAACTTCTGACATGTCAGGATTTGCTTTTCTCCGTGAGCATTTTTCACAGCAGATATTTTGACTTGTTTCAGCAGGAAAAGCAGCTGTGTTACTAAAAACATTAAAGATGGCTGGTTCCTTTGTTTAATACGGTTTCATACTGCAATACTAATATTGATAATATTACTAATATTAACATTTAAGTGCTTTTTTCGGACATAAACAGTGTCACAGAGTGTTTATAAATCAAATATTGTAACATTTAGTATTATTTATTATTATTGTTGTTATTGTATTTACTTATGTATTATTATTACTAAATTAGCAGCCCGCGCTATTATTTGTTTAAGTCGCTGAAATTAACAGGCCTTTAATTCCTTTCACACAAAACTGTTAGTCAGCAAACATCAGGAAATACAATGAGATTGTTTATTTGAAACCAGTATGAATATTACTTGTATAAAAATTAGTCTTCAGATAACACATCAGTTATGAATCATTCATTTGATCTATCAGACAGCGCATCAGCGAGAGTGCAGTACGGCACCTGGCATACCTACACAACACCACTATATCCCGTTAAAACAGTTCTCACAACTTGGATTAATTTTTAGGAAAAGCCCGTTTGGTACTTTTGATCTGAGGACCCTCACGGACTAAAGGAATATTATTAATGTACAGGGTAATCGAGGAATGGACTCATAATTTGAGGTAGCCAACAACTCCCTTTAATACAATCGAAGAACTTAAATAAAAACTGCTTGGCGACCAGAGCAGGCTTCTAATTGAGACAGGCTTTTAATTTTTAATGTGCAGCCACACCGGGCCAATAAAAGGGACTGGGCCTTCAATTGGGACTAGGCTTTTAATTGAAGTTTTAGGGTAGATGTAAACACATAAGACGGGGAAAAAACACACTAACTACATAAAATAATAATGTAAAATGTATAAATAACAACACATAAATATGCACCACAATCTCCTCTGATCTACTAGCAGCAGAAAAGCTCTCAGACACTCAGAGATTGAAACAGAGCAAAATGCACATGGCATATAAGATTCATCCACACCAGCAATGTACTCCAAGCTTCTCCACTTTGGGCTCACCCCATTTCCTCCACTTTCTCATTATAATTTCCCACCATCATACTGGTCTGAATAACATCCCTGGCTCCACAGTCAGATGTCATGTGTGGGTCACTGAGAACAGACAGCCTCGGAAAGAAATCGAAGTTAGTCTCTGGGTAATGTGTTTTTATACATTCATGAACCTTTATCTAGTAGTTCTGAATCTATATACTGTATACTGCAGGACTGTTGTAACACTTGTATACACTCGTCACTCACACACAGAGTCTCTTATTAATGTTTGTAGATAGTTCTCGTTCCATTTTCTCCTGTCTCATATCTCTCTTTTTAATATCTTACATTTTATTTTGAGATAATAAACATCTAAAAAGATACAACAACTGATACTGTTGGTCCCATTCCTCATTTGTTTTTCTCATTACATCTGTGCAGTATTGTTGGATGAACTTGTTACCTACTTTTACACACAATCCTCATTTTCACATTTGTATATAGTGCCATATTTTATTTTATTATTCATGTTATCACATCTTATTGTCTCTTTATCTTTATTGTGACTTTGTTAACAGCTGAGCTGACTGGTTCTGTCCAGTACATTTCATTGCGCTGTTGACCCTATGTTAACCTACATTTTACTAATTGAGGAATTTTATGGAGCGACGTGGTGGTGTAGTGGTTTGTTGCCTTCGCCTCACATCAAGATGGTTCTGAGTTTGAACCTGCTGGCCGGCTTGGGCCTTTCTGTGTGGTGTTTGCATGTTCTCCATGTGTCAGCGTGGGTTTTCTCCAGGTACTCCGGCTTCCTCCCACAGTCCAAAGACATGCAGGTTAATTGTTGACTCTAAATTGTCCGCAGGTGTGAATGTGAGTGTGATTAATTGTCTTTATAAATGTGTCAGCCCTGTGATAGTCTGGTGACCTGTCAGGGGTGTACCCTGCCTCTCACCCAGTGCCAGCTGGGATAGGCTGGATAAAGCATAAGTGATAACAGATAACAGATTAACGATCATCACTTGTAGCCTAGTTTCAGACTGGCTTGGTATTAAAGGAATACTTCACCCCCATATGATCATTTGTATGTCAATTACTTAGCTCATGTTACGTTGAATTTGGGAGGAAAACCTTCATTTTTGGAAAACCGTGACATTGTTTTTAAACAAGGTATATTTATTGGCAATTCAATAAATATATACAGAGTATTAATACTAAAAGTATAAAAGTACTAGTGACAAAAAGTCAAAAGAAATGCAAATGGGTTTTTCTAAACACTTGATATAATTAAGAACTTAAAAAATTTTTTAAGCAGTTTATGGAAATGAATAAATTTTAAGATAAATCACAGTCGCACCACATTTTTTAAGGCCATGGCCAATTCATTTAGATGAAGAATGTATATATAGACCAGTGATGACAGTTAGAAAGTCGATCTTTAGCCTGACACATGCAGGAATGTCTCTCCATCTTCCACCTTTACTTTGTGATCGCAGACAGGAGGAGAAACCTACTGCCAACTAACAGCGTTGGATTAAAAGTGAAGAGATGTATTTCTCTGTTTACAGCCAGCTTCTCAGAAACAAGAAACACCAACACTCCTCGGAGTGATCAGCATGAGGGGATATGGTGGTAATGTCACAGGGGTGGATGATGTTTGGCGGTGTCATAACAGCCAGCAGCTATCTGTTGGAACAAATGAATAGTGTCTCTCACAGAACATCAGGCCTTAAGGCACATTCTGCGGGTTCTGCTTTGAGAGCTGTGTGTGTGTGTGTGTGTTTTAAATACTTTTCATAATTTGAAGTCAGCCCCTTAAGTAGTAGAGAGAAAACATTGGTGCTCTGTGTGATTAGTTTGCAACATATTCATTGCTATTATTCATAAAACAAGCACGCTGTTTTTATCAGGTTTCAGTACATGCAAATGAAATACTAAATACAGGTATAGCGTCCTAATATTGAGGACAGTCAGATTTATATGGTTATGATCATCCACAAGTCTGCAGTACCTTCTTTTTGCCACATGGTGGTGCACTCTGACTGCATCCTGCGTTTGTTTAGACTCCGGCTGCTTAAAAAAACATTCAGAGCTCCCACTTTCACAAAGGAAAATGTGACAAGGTCTCTCACTCTCTCCTTCTCTCTCTCTCTCTCTCTCTCTCTCTCTCTCTCACACTCACACACACACACACACACACACACACACCATCTGCCAGTGTGGGACTACCAGGTGGTCCAAACATACTGTAAGCTTTTATTAAAGGTGTGCACTACACTTAGTCATTTCTGTTGATTCTCATGAGAGGGTGAGGTGTGTGTGTGTGTGTGTGTGTGTGTGTGTGTGTGTGTGTGTGTGTGTGTGTGTGTGTGTGTAAGGCCTTTTCCTGCAGAGAGAGGGAGCACATTGTTTTTGTTGCACCTGCGATGTGAGTCAGTTATTTGTCCTGTCAGACGGCTCAGAGTGTGTGTGTGTGTGTGTGTGTGCACCTCTGTATATCATGTTACTGTCTGGATTGTTTACTGGAAAGACTATAGTTACCAACAGAGGCAGACAGGACAGGTGAGGGTCACTCTGTAGATGCTTGTTGGTGACCTACGTGCAGTTACAACACACACAGTGATAGTAGTACTACTACTACTAATATGCTTTTTTAAACCTTATTTATATTTAGACTTTTAAGTAAAGTGCTTTATTGAGACAAGGAATTAAGATTAAGTCAGACAAGACTTCAGTACAGAAATACAGTCAAAAACCGTCACAGTATTTCTGAATATGTGTAATCAGGTCGTCTTAGATAGATCGGCTGTCAATCATGTCGATCACTGCTCGTGAACTGTGGTCAAACTGTCAAACTAGGCAGCGCTGATTAAATATGAATCAAGATTCTGCGACTGCGTCGCTTATTTCTCACCTCAGATGTTTCGAGAAACATATTTTAGTGTACTGTTCAGCTGTAAAATGAGAAAATCTATGACCTGACCATAATGTTGAAGACAGATGAACCCAAAATGAAGCACTGCCCGCCGGGTCACAAACTTTTACAGCTAAACAGTACACTAAAATATGTTTGTGAAAATATTTCACTCGAGAAATAGGAAACGCAGTAACATCAACGCTTGATCAGCACTGCAGTAGCCCCATAGGGACTTAGGTTGGGAACCGGAGCGGCGCCGGTTCAAGTCACAAAGCCTATAATTTAGAATTTCATTCATTTCTGTGAAGAAAAATAGATAAAATTGTGTTTTTTAAAGTTTAGATTATTATTTAAAATATAAACTCACAGGATAAGTGAAGACCTGAATACACAGCCTTCATTCTCTGCTTAACAGCACTGTTCTGCATTAGTAAAGTATGCAGTTAAAACAACCAGAGATCTAGTAGAACAATGGCCAAGTGTCAGAGAAAAAAAGGATTGCATTTGATGAAAATGAAGCCTAATAAGTAAGTATAGTTGTTAAAAAAAACATAATACAGACAGAGAATCATATAAAAAGTTCTAGAAATATCAGGAAAACTTATTTCTGCTCAGGATTCATTCAAAACATTTGTTTTACCTGCAGTTATTGAGTTCACTTTTGGGTTAAGTGTGCAGTTGATCAGTTGTTCTATACTGTTATTGTTATACGTAACCTCCTGAGACCAGAACTTTTGTTTGGTAGGCATTTTTAATTTCCCCTAGCTATTTGGAATCAGTAGGACCCAATGAGTATAAAAAATAAACATCGGCAATGATAACAAAGTCCCAGTGTCCTCAAACAAATACTTCCCCAAATTAACTGCATCTTATCTTGTTGCTGTTGCTAAAATTGGTCCAATTAGTTGCCATATCAAACTGCAAATATTAATAATCATAGATAAACAAGTTTCAACCATAAAATGTGTTCAGGTTTTGGACCTCGTCCACGTTTGTGTCGGGATCGACTGCAGACTGACTTGGCCGAGGTGGCTGCCAAATTGTTTTTTCATTGGAATACTGTATTGTGCTCTTATTGCCACTAGATGGCGCAAAAAGTGTCCATGAGCAAGGACAACAGGTCTAAGTTAAGTAGAATGAAGTATAAGGTAAAGTAGACCCAGATTATGATGCCCTCATATGAGGACACAGGGTCTCAGGAGGATATGATATGGTCATTAGTTTAGGAAGTTATAGAAAAGGGGTCCCTCAAGGGTTAAGGTTGGGAACCACTGCTGTGTTGATACTTTACTCGATGCATGCATTTCAGAGTAAAGGAAACTTGGTGTCTATGAGAGGTTTTGTACATGTGATCACCTAGTTTTTCAAGGTTTGTACCCTCTGGTGTGTAGGAATATTATGCAAAGCCAATCCCTCAGTCTGTGCAAAGTGCTTTGAAGTCCTCCCACACACAGGAAGGCACACCTTTTGTTAGGACACAAACTCTCCTCACTTATGTTATTTCCTCTGACATACAGCACAAGGCATTTCATAACACTGTTGCCCAAATATGGGCAGATCCTGTCAGAGGGGAAGAGGGAGCCCAACCGGCATAAACATGCTTCCTGTCAGACAGGTAAGGAAGAATAGGAGTAAATATGACTTCCTGTGGATGTGTTAACCTGTCTTGAATACGGACACGTTGGCAGTGTTGTTTTAGCAGCATGTGCTTTGAAACTAACTGGAGCAAAGTTCAAGTTGCAGCAAGCTGCATGCATTTCATTTTCAAGGCTCCAATTACAAATGAATCATTCATAACATTTATAGAGGAATCAGCGTGGAAATTCAGCTGTGTGTGTGAGCAGGCTGAAAAAAACAGTGACACTTTGATGGATTCTTGCGCCCTTTATGAGTCTATGGGGAAGTTTGCTGGCATCCCAAACAAAGGCCAGTGTGTGTGCTTCCTCGCTGAGGCCTAGTCTGAACTCTGGAAAAGAGCTTGACACCTGTGGCATAGTGGCTCGCATCTACAAGTGTCTGTGAGGAGAAACCCCCCAAAATCCTCGGGCCCCAAAGTTTTTGTCCGACGCCACACTATGTGTCTGTGTTTCAAACAAGCAGAAACAGGTGTCTGAGAGATGCACAGTCACCGCCTGTCTCCTCGTCCACAGGCTCAGCTGCTGAAATCAGGTGCCTCATTCACACTCTGTCAAATTGACTCAGGTTTAAAGAGCTCTGAGGCTTTGTTTGGTTGTGATATATAGAGTCGTATGCTCTGTTCTGGCCACACATTTTGTCCAGAGTGGTTCTTGTACAGTGGCTCCTTGTGCAGTTACCTCTGTGGACTGTAACAAACAGGCAATGTTCCCTCTGCACCAACTTCATATTGGAAAACTAGACACTTATCTGATCGTGTGGAACATTTATTTTCTCATTAGGAGCAATCAGCCTCAGAATTTCATACTGACTCCATTTGGGGAAAAATGATTACATCTCCACGTACACCATAGACTGTGAAAAGATAATGGATGTAGCCACCATGACGTCACCGACTGGTTTGTGGACTCCTGTTTTGAAGATTGGAGTTTGGATATTGGCTCTCACCATCTTGGATTTTGGAACCAGAGGTGACTGTATTTGGACAAGGAGGAGATGAACCTAACGCTAGATGCTAGCTTGGTTAGCATGGTGCATTTACAGCTATGGTTAACTATAGCCCCTTTCACACAGACTGTTCAAGGTGGGAATTTTGTTCCATCTCGTTGTACTTTATTAAAGGTGCAGTCGGAGAATGGGGGGACAGAGTTGTCTTGCCTTTAAGCTGATAGTGAAGGTAGTAACAGAGCCGAATCAGTGTCTGTGTAAAAGGGACAGCTGGTAGGAAAGGACCACGGACAGGATGGGTTTGACGTTTTGATGATTTGTTATGTGTGCAACCTGGCACAGGGGATTTAAAAAGCAGCTTGCAGCAGTTAGCAGCTAACTCAAAGAACAGCAGCTGACAGTGTCTGCAACCCGTCAAGCAGAAGATGCGATCAGCCGCTAACTATCAGGGGTGGAAAATGATTGTTGTTGCCAAGTTATGCCCTTGTTATTGTTCATAAAGCACTGCTGATGCATATGTTATATGTCACGCTAGAGGGCGACGATGTTGTTGTTTTACATGCAATGCCTTTTGTAAAATATAAAAGTGACGCACCCCAAAAATTATAGTGAGGTGATTGTAGAAACAAGTGTCGCACACTCTGGCTCCATATGCATTGCTTTTACTTTGATGACGTTTCGGCCTTTGGGCCTTCTTCAAGATCAACAAGCATGTTTTGAAGTGTGCAACACTTATTTTCTACATGTAACGCCAGCATGCTATCTAAACAGGCTTAAAACCATTAAAACAAAATAAACATCCCAACTATTCAGCTCCTTAGAGGGTCTTTTTGGACAGCCAAACACTGACCAAGACTTTTTTGGATGACTTGCAGGTTTTTTTGCACTTGTGCGTTAGCTTAATTGTTCAGCCTTGGAGGTTGTTGCTTGGTCCCTGTATGTTGAAGACTTTACCACAGTAGAGTCTTGTTTGAGGTTTTTTAGCCAAGCAGCTTTCTGTGTTTTACCCTGTTTTGACAGTTTTGTTGTTTCATCTGGACGCAAACTTGGTTTAAACTCTCCTTTCTAAGATAAGCAACACTACTAGTGTTAATGAGCCAGGTGGACCCAGTGACCTCAAAGCCGACCTGCTCAGATGGATAGAGCATGAAGGGAGAGGAAGTAAAGGGAGACGGAGGGAGGATGAGGAGGAGGCAAACATCATTTTTGAAGGGATTCAGGGTGGGCTGCAGAGGAAGTGGCCTCAGTGTGACCCACGGAGTGAGCCTCTTCCTCCGCCCGACATGTCTTTGAAACTGTTAGATGGACAGAGTCGCAGTGGTCGGAGGGAGGAGCAGCCATTCATGTGGCTTCTGATTAATAGTATCTCAGACCCCTTTGTTTGTGTGTGTGTGTGTGTGTGTGTGTTTGTGTGTGTGTGTGTGTAGTGTTGCAGGTCTGTAAGTCAATCTGGCTGTGTGTAAGTCAATGCGTCTGTCTGAGAGTCTGCCTGCCTCTATTCTTCATGTATTTTAAGTAATAATTTCAACTTTCACGCCATGCCGTTTTAAACTTTGTGCAACCGCGCTGAATTTACTTCATTCATCTGACTTGAATTTAATTGATTGGTTTTGACGAGTACTTTTCAAATGATGCAAGATCAGTTGTGGGTATTTCAGTTCATCTCCACTTCTTCTTTCTGCATCCTCTCTGTAGCTGTGCAGGTGTTGAAAAAACAAAACCAAAAGTTCTTTGAGTTTCAGTGGCATGACTGGTAATTCTGGATTCACATCAGATGCCCAGTCATGCAACATCTTGAGTTACTTAAGGGTTTTTTGGGGGGAAATTTGTTGGAATTTTACTTAGTGATGACATTCTTTCATTTAACTTTTTATTCTTTTCCCTTTCCCCTTTTCAGTTTACTCTTCATGAGGAGCACCACACACAGCATGTGAACAGCTGCATACTGGTGTCTTTGACTTTTACAGGGAGCTTTTCAGAATTTGAGAAAATAACCCTGATGATGTCATCGGGTTATCACAGCTTGGACTTGACACTTACAATGTGTAGCCATGCAAGTGGCGTGGCTCTAGAGATGGCAATATCCGTCTGTTGGTCAGTTGGGCCACAACTTTGGTCCCGAAATATCTTTTAATTTTGCACTCATAACCCACAGATGATAAAGTCAAATAATTTTGGTGATCCTCTGACTTTTCCTGTAGTGCCACAAGCATGTCAAATTTTTTACTAAGAAATATCTCCGCAAAGGATGCATGGTATTGGATTTTTCTCTGATCCGATATGCTGATATACAACAACTTATTTGGCCGATTACTGATACCGATATCAAAACATCCACTTTTCCCCCACCTAATTTTAATGATTATCAAGTCTCTTCTGGAGGGGAATTAACATGATATTAAGCATGTATACTCATATCGTGATGACCCACCAGCAGATGGAGACATGAGATACATCACTTTTCAATGTGTGTAATATTTATTCATTGTGCAAAACAAGAAAAAGCACGTTGGGCGATTCTCACAGTTCATTTTAAAGTCGATGTTGGCTGATAGCAATGGCAGGCCGATATTATCATGCATCCTTAATCTCAACTGAACAGATAAGCACAAACTTCAGTATAGATATTCATGGTTAATGCAGGGTTCCCTCGCATCCTGGAAGACCTGGAAAACAGTTGGCCAATTTTCCAGTCGTGGAAAAAGGGTGGGACAAAAAAATGTCCTGGAAAATCCTGATCTGGAAACGTAGTTCAATATTCTCCTGTTTTACTTTAGCTGTGAATAATAATAAAAACACTTGGACCATATATCAGAGCTCCTGTACGTGGATAAAACTGCCATCTGAAAGCGCAAAGTTATGTTCAGGCTCATATATATGTCTGAATGGTAGTTTATGAGAGTATTTTGAATAGGCTGGTCTCGGTTTTGTTGTGAAAACCCTTTGAACACACCCTCAATCACATCACGTGGTAGCTCGTGCAGGTTGGGTGACATCACAAATCAAAAGGCTGAACTCTGGATGATGTCAGTGAAGCGCAGTGAACTGTCAAGTATGAAGTTGTTTGAATGAGCAGTTCAACAGATAAGCAGCAATAATGGAGGCTGAACAATCGGCCTGTTCCCCACGGGCACATTTTGAGCAGGCACTGGACCAGTACTAACACAGTGCTGTATGAATCTAGATGTGCTGCACTATTCTATGATCAGTTGGTCACCATTTCTAAGGACTCAGACTGACGCATGTAAGAGATGATGTCTCAGAGAAGTCAAAGCCAAAGATTGCACATCTTTTGAATCAGACTTCCACAGAAGAAAATACTAGTATTGTCACAGGAAAAGTCCTGGAAAATTATCTCTTGAATAAAGCAGGAACCCTGTTGACTGGAGGTTTGGAGTGAGAAAGAAGCAGCAAATAGAGGGCTGAAAGTGTCTACTGGTGCTTTCTATTTGCACTGGGAAGTCGAAATTTCTGAGTTCCCAGTTGGTAATTTCAACGTGAACGCCCCTGAGGTCAGATTTAGACTTGGAACGTTGAAGAAACCTCCTCAACACTGACCTCAAAATCCAATATGGCTGCTCTGTGCATCATCAGCTGCATACGCCTTAGTAATAAGCTATTTATTAGCACGTCTGTCTCATTTGTATCCCATTTAATCAGTCATACACACATTACTGTACAGCTGCTCTGTGGACATGTTGCCACAAGTGTATGTGCAAAATACAGCGTAATGTGTTGTTACCAACTGGTATTGCTAACACAGGCTAGTTTGGCTAGAACTGGTATTGCTAGCAACATCTTTGTTGTCCAACTTGTGCTGGAATGCGGTCAATTCGGGTGTGACGTGAATGGAATGCAGCATAATGAAACTCTGGTTGCAGTTGCATTGTGGGAAATCTAGGATCCAGTCCTTTTTTGTTACCTTTACACCTTACTAGGAGCAAAAGTCAGGATATTTTAGCCAGTGCTGCTTCAATTTAGATCTCTCCTTTTTTCTTCTGTTTCCAAACTATATGGAAATCTAACACCAAATTACTGGAGAACTTCTTTAGTTGCATAAGGGGATGGACGAGCAACATCTCTCAAAGTTTTATGCTTTCAGTCTTGTGTTTTGAGTTTCATTCTCTCTGGTTGACCTCCTGTCCTGACCTCATCCCTCTTCCCGCTCGGAGCTGACGAGACCTTCAGCTCTATCATAAAGCGATCATAAAAATCAGTCACCTGGCCTTGAAGAATGTAGCACAGTAAATGCTTGCAGAGTTCATTCACACCTGATAGTGCTAATCACTTTGAAAGTGATTATTAACTCCAGTAAGGCTGTTTTCATCTGTGTGCATCAATGCTTCAATAATGTCATGAATGTGCATTTGTCACAGTGACTGTTACATTTTTCTGGCTTTAACTTGAGGAATCAGGCATCAGCACTATTGCGTTTCTTCTTGACAATATCCACCAACTTGTTCCTGTTTTTTGAGTGTATGTTCGTGCATGAGTCCCTGATCATGCAACTCGCCTCGAGTTGTCACGTGCAGTAATCTCATGCCTGTCATTCCTGTTCTTGTTTGTTCAGAAGTGTCTCTTCTTTTCTTGCAGATAATGTGGATCATTGGGGCCTGAACTGTACGTAGTCATCAGTGCTGTAGATAAAGACACGATGTTAGCACAGAACTTGTTGTTGATCGCCCCTAAAGATAGCACATGCCTGTAGGCCTCGGGTAATTGTAGAGAGGCTCCTTTTCAGCATTGTGCTGGTCGTTTAAAATATGAGCAACATAACAGATTCTCACATTTTAGAAGCTTTGTCTTTGTCTATTGTTCAAAGAAGGCCAGTGCTCTGTGTTAGAGGTAGTTTATGACTCATAAACTATATAAACAAAGGTGTTTTAGGTTCACCTTCTTTGTATCAGGCCCTCTGTTCTTACCCTTATCTCAATTTAGTACAGAGATGACACACAAGTAAGAGAAACTGACTCTGGGAAAGAAAGCGATACCTACACCGCCCCAGCCTTCCTGTTGAACTCTGACCGGCGAGGACAAAGGTCAGCAGTTTGTAGACAAATAAATTTCACCGTCAGAGTGTCACACCAGAGTAACCTAGAGCAGCTTCTCAAATATCCACTGATTTAATGAGGCGGCAGCAAAACATTGACTAATGTCTCGTGCAACAGGAGGAAAGAGTGCTCTGAAATGTGGATGCAGGTGCAGACTCGCTGGCTCTTCCTGTCCCAAATTCCTGTCTCAATCATGATTCATTTTCATTTATGGGTGGTAGCTCTTATAACAACATAGTACCAACACAGAAAACATGAAACACTATGTAGTAGGCTAAAGAAAATAAAGTTGAAATAACATGCACTGCAGAAGAAAGAAGGAATATTTGTGTATGAATGCTCAGATCTCACACACACACCATTAAATTCAGCTACATTTATTACTCATGGTAATAAGGTTAAGGTTTTAAAAGGCTGTTCTTACAGAGCTGTGACAAACTGATGACATCTTCATGTTGCTTGTTCTGCATAGTCAGCATTTAAAACCCCCAAAAATATTTAATCCACCATCACATGTGACAAAGACAAGCAGAAAATTTTCACGCTTGAGAAACTGGAACCACCTTTTTTTTTTGCTTGGAATTTGACCCAATTTGTCTTTTTGAGGCGGGACAGCGAATTTTAAGGGTGAGACAGCAGGTCAACAGTATACGTCAAATAGAGGAGGTATACCTCATCTGAAAGCTGTGAACCTGACGATTAATTTGACATGCAGCTCAGCACGGTCTCTCAAGTTTCTCTAACAAATATGTTATAAACATAGTGTTTTGGTTAGGCACCTATTTAAATTAAGAGTGTTTAGGGGCTCAGAACAAGATGGGAAGGAAACTCAACACTTCTGGATTCACATTGGTGGCAAGAAAATTCTCTGGAAGTCTAGTGACTGAAAATTTTCTTTGATTTGAGGTATAGTGACAAATATAGGCCAAAGCAAGTATAATTTTCAAGATAAAAAGGTTAAATTGGGCTCAAAATGAAGCTTATCAACTTGGGACATTTGCTATGTACAAGTACAGCAGTGATGTTAAACACAAAGTGATGAAAAATAATAATTTCTTTTAAGAATTTGTCAAACAGACAGTCATTTTGTTTTTTTGTTTTTTTGGGGGGATGTTGTGTGTGATATGTTGAAATAAAATGGCTTCAAGCCCGGGAATCTTATGTTGTTGCTTTCCCCTTTGCCAGCACACTCCCTGCCAAATGTCGTACTTGTATGACAATTTATGTCAATTTATTTAATTTATTTATAGCCCTAATATTTGCATTGACATCATTTCGCCAGAAGTGTGTGAAAAAAGGGGTTTTGGGCCTCCTGAGGCCAAATGGCCCGAAGTTGTGAGTGCTCGTTATCAACTTGTGATGGCCCAAGGTTCAGGCTAACAGGAAATAATAATCATGGAAAAAAAGATAGCAGAAAACATCGCGAGGGCTGGACCTGGCTCCTGGTCTAATGGAAGTATATGACAGCCACGCACAAGCTTAATTATGTCTCATGTTGTTGCAGCAATTTTTTGGTTGATACCATTGATTAAAAAGATTTGGTACTGAAGTAAAGCATTTGTGACTACACCAGAATCAATAAAAACGGTCAAAAAATCATCTGAAATACCTCATTAAGACACCAAGACCCTGAGGAACACCACAGAAAAATACATGCTGTGATTTGATATAAAAACTTATGACATTTTGAGATTTATGTAAGAGCTGCATTTTCTAGCAATAGATGGCGAACACTTGTGTCTTCTTACACAGTGACGTCCGTTTAAAAAAATGGTCTCACTACAAAGAAATGGCTACTACGAGGGCTAACAACACATCACACATGAATAGAATTGGGCTCGTTGAACCCACAAGGGTCTCAGCTTTCCAGTCATCCCGTATTTATGCAATTCTAAGGCTCCAGTGGACCCCAGTGTGAGGAAATATTCATATACAATAGGTGAAAATAACATTTATATTGCACGAGAAAGCTGCCTGATATTTTCCCAAAACTGCCTTGGACTAGCATAAAGTTGGCATGTCTATATAGGGGAGACTTGTGGTTACCCATAGATCCCAATTTCATTCAGATATCTCAAGGTTAGAGGTCAAAGGACCCCTGTGAAAATGACCATGCTAGTTTTTTCCATGCTAGAGTTTTATTTAACTCTCTTTCTGAGAAGCTAGCATGACATTATTGGTAGGAGTGGATTCAGAGTTTCATATGAAACCAGTATCATCACTCTAGTTTTATAACTCAGCCTGTTACAGCCTGGAAAAGACAGTAGTGTCAGCTGGGAATGGCAGTGTTCTGAACTGAACATCTTATCATTTCATGCAGTGATATACACTGATGTGCATTCATTTTAATCTGGATTTATGCTTGATGCAACAGGTTAAAGGCACTCTAGTCACAGATACCATTTGATTTACAGCTCATTGTTGGGATTTCCTTCTATTTTGACATTAGATAGATGCATAATTCGTGGTCCAGCTGTACTGAGCTTTAGTTTTATTCCTCACAGTAACTGAGTTTACATTCTTACATGATACTAGGCATCAGTTCTGCCTGCAGTCACCGTGTTTATGTTCTGGTTTGTGTTGGAGATCTCTTCTCTAGACTTGTTGGTGCTGAAAATCAGAATCAGAAATACTTTATTGGTCCTCCTTGCTTGAGAGAAGAAAGATACGTGAAAATATAAGAAATTTAAACAATAGTATTTACAAATATATAGTTAAATAAACAGGAAGTATTAACAAACAAAGGAGAAGATTATTACCGAGACGTCCTTCAACGTCTTCATTCAATGGTCTCTGCTGGCATCTGAAACATGCAGGTGAAAACACAAGCCGAAGAGTCACAGTTCTTGTGGTTTCCACATGGTGTCTCTGCAGCTGCTGCAGACCTGAGGTGTATTCTGATGTGTTGGAAGAGGCACACGTCAGCTCCTACAGCAGCTACACGTAGGCTCCAAAAATATGATGAATGCAAAACTGTTATTCCATCCTTTTGGTGTTTAGGTGCCATGAAAGGGCTGTTCGTGATATTCTGTAGAAATGCTCCATGAGGGCGTGCATCTGTCTCACACTGCGTCATAGTTCCTCTTAATTCTGCTGTACATGCAGGAATTCTAGTGAATGAACTTCACCACTTGTGGTGTTGAACTTTCCTGATGGTATAGAAAGATCTGCTTGCTCTCTCATTCTGACAGAAGAAATCGTGCAGCCATTTTTCCACCACTAATCCCTTTGTCCTGTTTGACAGTAGATTACAGGATTTCATCTATTGATTCAGTGCAGTAACATTAAACATACCGAGCACATTCAACAGACAAACATTGTCACAATCTTTAATTATCCTGACATTATTGCTAGCATTTAAACAATAATGTTTGTGTATTGAAAGATTATAAAAGCCACATGCAAATATCCACCTGTATGGACTTTGCACCATGTCACACAGTCTCTTCCTGCACATGCACACATCACCATTTATGTCACCCTCTGACTAATCCCATTTCCTCTTTACTTGAAAAACAAACTCTACTTTACGACCTTTACGTTGTTTTCTAATGAGCTGTGTGACGTCCAGGCCGTTATCAATTATTCCATCCATGCATGCTGTTGTTTAACCCTTCCTGCTTCAGCTCCAGCAGGGAGGAGGGGCCAACCAGCAACACTGCACAGACCTCTGGCCTCCTCTTTTCCACCTTCGCTGTAGTAGTAACATGCAGTCGGACCAGCTCAGGGCAGGGTGGAGGCTGGAAACACTGAACACGTTTGTTTATTGTTCCATATAGGCAGGGCAGTGTTGGGTGAGAGATGGAGATCCATTGTGTAGTATCTCCCTGCCTTCGTCATGAATAGTAGCTTTCAGAGGAAAGAAGGACTGAGGGCAAAAGGCAAAGCGCTCACAATAGCTTTAAGTTTTACTGCGTTCCCGTCGCCGGCAGCAGATTTTTGGCATGCGACCAAATGCAACATACACACAGCTGCACAGCTTGCTCTCTCCAGCCCTCACACACTAACTCTTATCTCTGTCTCAGTTGCAAGCACACGTCTTTTTCTACAGCCCTCTCTGCCCCACCATTCCTTTCTTCCCTGCATCCATTTCCAGCAAACTCCACTCGGCCTGCACTAAGCTTTCTTTTGTGCATTTTTTTTGACAACAATGCTGTTTGTTTTCCGAGGGCAGAGCAGAGAGACGCTGCCAGGCAGCCTCCCTGCCTAGGTCGCCTGTGTCTCCTGCGTGTCACCCTCTGTGCGTCTGCAGTGACGTCTGAAGGGCATTATCTGCCAAAGGCCTGTGTTTGTTTTGGGCTGTTCTGGGTTTGATAATGGCCCATTACTGGCGAACTGGAGTCTCACAGGCACCTCAGTGGAAACTGCAGAGACCTTGCTAATCTGCGTGACACCCAGCTGTCAGTTGAGTAACACTTTGCTGGAGTAGTTTTTAGCTGAAACCAGCCCCACTGTAGCCAGAAACAACCCAGAGCTGATGGCTATTTTTAGCACATACTCTAGCTGCTAATGATATCACTGAGGCTATGGCTGCTCTTTGTGTTGCTCCCAGACGTTTGGCGTGCTGCGTGTAAAGCCGGGAGTTGTGACTAAATACTCATTGAGCATCAACAAGTATTCAGACTTTTACACAACTGGCTCATTAACTGCGTACCTTCCCGTGGAAGGAATGCAAGGAGCTGAGTTGACGGTTACATCAATGGAAAGGAGAGACATACGCCAGTTGGTGTTGTCATCCTTTGTTCTCAGTTTCGTTCTGTCTTTGTGCGTGTTGCAGTTTCTCCCTGATAATGTCTCTTGCATTGTAGAGAGGTGAATGAACCTCTCGTAGTGTAGTGTATTTTTAGCCTCTTCACTACCTATTCTACACTATTATTGGACTGTTGTTATGAGAACTTGTTGAAATCCCATCCCAAGATTGTCTCTGATGTCATAAGAGATGCATCGACTGCAATCTTCTTCTTCTGATTTTCTTTCTTTGTAAGAACTGTAATTGACAGCATACACAAACATTTTTGTAAATTTTCTTTAATGGAAAATTCAGTTGTATGTTCATCGTAAAACATTGGACTATTAAATAACCTTTTTTTTTTCTTCAAAACTGCACCAGGTTGCAGGACCTTCTCTCACTGACATTCAGACTCAAAATAAAAAGTGCTCCATGTTATTGGACAGAGCTTTTTTGTATAAATAAGATCCGGTTTAATGTGTTTTACATTAGCAGAAAAAAACAGGTGCAACGGATCTTTATATGCCCAAACAAATGATTAGAGAAGAGGAATCTGAAAAAAGAAACTGCGCTTTTGGCAGAAGAGCTTGCCACTGCGATTACTCTGAGCAGCGTGCATGGGAATGTATTACAGTGTGGTATATTTGAAGTTGTCAGTAATGGTGTTTAAAAATAAAGTCACTTAAACGGTCTGAAAAGTTGCTAAATCCTGTGAGAAAGTCGCCGAGTTGGCAACACTGTGTTTGTGTAGCTGTAACAATAGTCGATTACTGTATTTCCCCTTGTGACGTGAACCATTGTGCGTTGCAGACATGCATGGATTATGAGACAATTTGCCCTTAGGGACAGATAAGCAAAAGACCCCACCACCTCTCCTACAGAGGAGCAACACACACACACACACTTGTGTTGCTTTTTTTGTTGTTGTTTGCATCTCTTTTGTTACACATCTTTTATGGTTTTGTTTCTCTTTGTGGTAATTTTATATATCTTTGTTTGGTTTTTGTGTAATTTTTTTGGTTGTTTAACTTCTTTGTCTTCTTCTTCTTTGTCTTCTTCTTCATCTGCTTCTTTTCCTTCTTCTTCTACTTCTTCTATGTGTAAATTTGAGTGACATTTTGCAGGTTAAAGCCAGAGGGGCCCCTGACACTTAGGGCCACAGGGCCCGGTAGGCCTGCTCAGTAATCCATACATGCGTACATGTAAATTTAACTAGCGCAGAGGCTGATCGGTGGGTCTCTGTCCCATTGATTGGTGCATCTCTAGATTTAATGTATTATTTGGTTTTTAGGGGGTATTTTAAGCTTTAATGGACGGCAGACAGGAAATGAGGGGCGAGAGTATAAGATGAAAATGTTATGCACAAGGTCACCAGCTGAACTCAAATGGGAGACATTGTAGTTTCATGGTCAAACCTCCTACACCACCAGGATGCCTCCATGAACCTGTACACTAACTATCTAACAATAAGCAAAGAGAGGTTAATGTACCTTTAACACTGAACGGGTGACTTGCTTGTATTTTTCAGAATAAAGCTCATGGTGTCAGTTTTATATTCTGGTGCTCCCGGGCCGACCCCCCCTCTACTGTAGCAGGTATCCATTAGACCTTCACTTAGCTACTACACTACACTTACACTACATTCCCCATAACATTAAAACCACACTGCACCCACATTTAGGATTACACAGCTTATAATTTGCCATCTCAACAATAGGCTAACAGGATGGCTGACAGCGCTAGCTTAAACTGTCCTACTCAGCAGCTCAGGAGCCATATTCCACCACCCGACTCACTGCTGTGTGGAGAGGTAAAATATGTCAAGGACAGAATTTTGGCTGTTGTTTTAATGGTGAGAAAAACGCCCATAATTCCTCTTAAAAGGCAAGAAAGCATCCATGTGTTTCCATCCATAAGTTAAACTAATTATCATGTTGGGAGAAGGATGAAAGGACAACCGTCAAGTTTTTTTTATGTGCCATGAATCTTTGCTGCACCATTACTCCACAAGTCTAAATTAGGCAACATTAGTCAAGTAGATGAGTGTGTGAATTGTGCTCTGTGCAGAGTGGGGCCTAATTAGAGGTTGCCCAGCGAGGGATGGTTTTATTTCACCCTGTGAATTCTCGCTTCTGCTTAATCCTAACATACCAGAGTGTTACTTGCCCCCCTCTGTTATCATAGTTATCTGTCATTATGTCAGGCAGGCAGAGTCCCTGACACACATCCTGCTCCTCTTCACTGACAGCCACTGGATGTGCCGTCTGCCATGTTCACACAATCCTGTTCTTAGTATCATCATGTTTAAGAACACTGATTAACTTCATTTGCTATCTCATGGATGTGCACACCAAATCTAACTTGACATGCAGCATATTTTTCTTTTGCATTTGAATTCATAATAAACTGAGCTGACTTGTTATTCCCGCAGCATAACTCATCAGCCATCTAGTCTGTGCTGGAAACAAGGAATCATTCATAGTCTATTTGAACAGGAATGAGCCTCAAGTAATTGCGCATGAATTTAGGATTTAGAAAGCGTGCAGAAATGAGTCCAGTCTAGTCTTCTGTCTAGACACTGTGTGACTGTGTTACAGTACTCTGGATTGTTGTTTTTTATCCCGTCAAGCCGCAGAAGTTACAGGGCTGTGCCAGATTCTGAGAACCTACTGTATGTGGCTTTAAGTTTAACTGAAACGTTTTCATGGCGATACAGAAAAAAAACCACGCAGCAGTGTTATTTGTCGGGCTGCATGTTTAATCTTGACAACTTTCCATTAACCTTTGCACAGTCCTGCAGCTTTTCCTGGAAACGTATGCTTGCACAGGAATAATGGAGGCCCTTCAGCCAATCATAACCAAGCAGTGTTGTAGACCAGCACAGAGGACACTGAATTTCCCAGTATTCCCTTTGTACTGGGTGTGCAGCCAGAGGCCTGGGCGGGGTCCTGACAGCTTCACTTATCTCAGCGGCCATACCTGCAGCTCTGGGGTGGTGCTGCAGCAGCTCTGTGTCTTTGTCGCAGCCCCCCTTAAAGCACACAGACGAGTTTTCTGCCTCTATCAGCTGTTTGTCCTTCACTGTCGGCCGTGCTGCGTTCAGCTGATACACTTCCTTTACCACTATCACTGAAACGAGGCCTGCAGCTTACTTTTATTTTCATTATTGATCAATATGTGGATTCATTTATGACCTGATTCGTCATTTAGTGAAAATGGTAAACAGACTGCATTTATATTGTGCTTTTCCTGTCTTGGCAACCACTCAAAGTGCACAAGCATGATTCACTCATTCATCACTGGTGACTGAGGTTACTATTCAAGGTGCCACCTGCACATCAGATCAACATTCACATACATTCAGAGCAGCAAAAGGGGGTTCAGTATCCTGCCCAAGGATACTTCAACATGTAGACTGCAGGGTCAGGGATCAAACCACCGACCTTCCCATTAGTAGACCGCCACTCTATCTCCTGACACCTCCTGCCCCATGCTGTGTAAATAGCTGTAAGTAGATGCCCATGGGGCTGTCACGGGAAAGGAATTTCCCTTTTGGTGACTGAGAGTTGCACAACAAGACGATGTGAGGTATTACCGCCGTTTTCTATTGTTTTCCTGATTTTAGTGCTTTGTAAATAAGCTTTATCGTCAGGCTATTATCAGGTTTATCGCTTCTTTTTAAAGGACAAAGACAACACCGGTTAAAACTAGGGATGCACGATATTGCATCCAATATGCAGATATATAATAACTGATTTGACCAATGATGGATACTGATATCGAGATATCCACTTTTCCCCTACCTAATTTTAGTGATCATCAAGTCTCGTCTGTAGTGGAATTAACATCATATTATACATGCGTACTCTTATCATGATGGCCCACCAACAGATGGAGACATGAAATACAATACTTTTCAATGTATCTAATATTCATTCATTGCGCAAAATATGAAAGAGCATATGGATGATATAGACCCATGTAGATACCGATGAAATGCCAATATTATTGTGCATCCCAAATCTCAACTGAATAGATGAGCACAAAATTTGGTTTCGACATTCATGATTAACTCAAGATTCTCCACACATCCTGGAAAACCTGGAAAACAGTTGGCCAGTTTTCCAGTCGTGGAAAAAGGGACAAAAAATAAAATGTCCTGGAAACCAACTTCAACAGTCTCTTACTTTACTTTTGGCCGATACCAATGATGTGCCAGTATTATTGTGCATCCCTATCTCAAACAAATTTTATATGTGTTTATTGTTAAATGCAGAATGCAGGAGGGCAATGAGGTGCAAGAAGAGGCACAGCGTTTTTTCAGCTGAGGCATTTTGGTTGTGTCTGGTTGCTATGACAGAATATCTGCAGAAATAAAATGGCGGCACGAGGTACAGCACTTACTCTGGATGAAGGGAAGACCGAAGCACATCGCCAGCCTTTGTGGGTTCAGTATTCATTTCTCTTACATTGTTGTTGTTAACATTCTCGCCTGCCTTCCTGCTTTATAAGGCCATGGCCGCGCAGTTCAGAGTTACTTCCACTGTAACTTAAATAGCAGTCAAGTGCCCGAGAACAATATGCAGTGTTCACACTAATCAAATGAACTGGGCTTTGGGGTCAAGGGTAGTCAGATCTGGGCCTCTGATGTGAAAGCATCCTGACTGATTAAATGGTTGGTTGTTTTGGCTCCACTTAAAACAGTGCATGACCTGCGATGCCCTAACTTCATGTCCTCTTGTGTCTATGGTTTCTGTTTATCCTTGTAAACAAAGTCATTGTGATATTTTCAGTGTCAGCGGCTGCCAAAGAAACCAGGGCAGCCACTGTCATTTCTTTTCTGGTGGGAAAGTGGTGATGTCACTCTGGTGGTTCTCACAGCGTGAACAAGTGCCCACACCATCTCCTCCCTGCCTCACCCTTTCTCTTTCACAGACCAACACACTCAGCAGCAGCAGTCTCTCCCTCTGGCTCATAAACACAATCCCATGTACTCAGCAGGCAGCAGGACTGATGACTGAAGTATTATTGGGTTTGATAAGCACCGTAACCAAGTGAGAACAGCCAGGTGTTTATAGTGAGGCAGGAGGGGAGTGCACTGGAGCGCTGATCTGATCTGCTCAGCAACGAACTCCAGTGTGGGATCGTGTTTGAGGTGTGAGAGACGGTTTTTCATTCAGCTGGAAAAGTGCTGACTGGGAGTATGGGAAGGCTACTTTTAGCTCTCAGACTGGGAAACTCCTGCTTGCAGAGAGAGTGCGGGGGGAGGGGTATACATGAGAGAAATGATAGAGCTGTGTGTGTGCGGGTACACGAGGGAGAACAACCAATATACTGGCTCGTGGCTGAGGCCCAAGTCTTTGAACTCCTCTTTTGTTCAAAGCAGCAGACATCTGTCTAGACTTTCCTCAAGTCAACTCTCAGCTGGTATATAAAGTCAGACAGACGCCAGGCAGTAGATATTTAAGGGAGGTTTAACATGATCACCTAAAGTGTTGCTGGTCATAAACCGACAACTTTGATTTGGATTTTAGCAGATCAGAGAGTTAAGTTCTCGTGCATGAGCATTTATATCTGCAGGATCTGCAAGAAGACCAGCTTCATTTCAGAAACAGTTGTCTGCAGCCATGCAGCAGCTCTGTGTGGCTGTACTTTGAAACTTTGAGCTAACATGCTAACAGTGACAATCACAACATGCAAATGTTAAGCAAGTACAATGTTCATCATGTCAACATATCCTCATGCAACGGTTTGTATATCATCTTGCTAAAAATGCACATACAAACAGATCATATGATATCTAACGAACTAGCGCCCCACGAATGGCGTCGTTACATAATGTAAAGTTCCGTAGGCTAGGTTTGGGAAAAGAAACATGGTGACAATGCACATTAAAAAACCTAGAGTTCATTTGGTTTCACACTGAATACAAACTCCGCTCTCCTGGGGGAAAGTCCTGTGTTTGTTTGAACCCATCCACCACCACAAACTGCCTCCTTACATGGACTTTTGCTCTTCATACTAATTTTTTCATAACTCCCGTCAGCGCATTGATCACATGACCCCCTTCCCCATTACTGAGGTTATATATGAATTACTGGCTCATGATTACAGCACTACCTTTTGTGCAAACTGAGCAAATGCATTAATATTTGTCAAAATAATTAAAAAAAAAAAAACACATTAAGAAAATAAAAAATGTAAAGAAAAATCAAACCAGTGTTTTTGAGAATCATTACAGTATCATAAAACATAATATTGTGATACTCAAATGTTTTGATATTTTCTTACACCACTATTTGGGAGATGTGTTCAGGTGTGTGCCCATAACACCCTTCTCTGTGCAGGTCTGCAGAAACGTTTACATGTATCCTCATTGAAGCAAAAGTGCAGCTTTAATCTGGTATAAGTTCGACCCCAGACGTCAGGTTATTGAAGTAAATGAAGCTGACAGCAAAACACACTCTAGTGTCTGTTTTCCTTTCTTCTCTTAAACCTGAACTATGGCTGTAAACCTGCCGTGTTTTTACAGTCTGACAAGCCACAAAAGAGTCCAGCAATGACCCACTTGTTATTTTTGGGCGACTGTGTGTGTGATCTTAACCCTACTTCTCGTCAGTCTAAAGTGCAGCCGGCAGCACTTAAGCCCTAAAGCAGTTTATTTCCCACCGTGTTACTTTATTACAAAAGCTACTCTGGTCTGAAAAGCCTCAGATACTCTCTGAAGAGACCACACATACTGTACGTTTGACAGGACCGACTCTTCTTTTAGCCTTTAATGGGTGTCGTTTGTGTTCGTCAGCAGCAAATTTAAGAGTTTTCTTTAGGTCTGAGCTGCAGCGTAACACACACGGTTTTTCATCTCGGAGTGTTGGTGTTAATGGCACTGACTCATAATGGCTCCCTGTTCTTGGCACTTTGAACGCTGTGCTAATGAATCGCATGTGTGCGGGTGGATTTGTGTGTAAGGTATGGAGGGGAGCGGGGGGCTGCGCTGCTCTGTGCAGTAGGTGGTCCTCGCTGCTTCATGTGTGTGTGTTGTGATAGGGTGGGCTGTGAAGGGGGGTGGTCTTTTTCTGATCCTTGGAGGTAACTTTTTTTGCGAGGCTCCCTCCTGTATGTGCATGGCGGTGCTTTATGCCACACACTCGTGCACACACACATCGGTGCCCTCCCATAGAGTTTCAGTCAGACCGGTGCTGCTGGTAGAAGCTGGCATCACATCAGAGGGGCTGCACGGTTTGACTGAGGTGACTCAGTGGGGAGGGTTTGCCTGCAAGAATCACTTCTGAGTGCCAGTGGGATTTAAGTGCCTCTTCCTGATTTGCCTGCCTCACCAGAGGCTCGCCTCCTTCTGCTCCACATGCAGGTTCAACTTGTATTTTGGCACTTGAGCGGAAGTCTTCAAATTCTTTCAGGCCAAGGACCCGAGCTCAACGAGAGACGGAGCAGGGACCCCCTACTACATCATAGCATGCCAGTGTTCTTCTTGTGTATCACCAGTCAGCCTGTAAATACAGAGATGTGAATTTTTGTCCATATCGCCCAGCCTTAACTTGAGATAATGCTTTGAATATTTTCAGGTCTTCTCTTGTTTGCACTTGCCTGTAGTCAGAGGCAGTTGCAGTCTGCACTTTCACCTGTGGTTTCTGAGTCAGAGTCTCTTACTTAAAACTTTATTAAACAATCCATGTGACTCACAAGAATCTCCGTACACTTGGAATAATAACACAGCTAATTGATCAATAGTATGTAAGTGTTTGCTAACCTTGCTAACACCTCACTGTTACAGAAAAGTACCGCACATTGGTTTAGCATTAGCTAGCGCCGATGATTGCACAGGGGTTCATGGTTATCAGTTAGCCTATCATTATGTTGTGTAGGCCAACTAGAAATTATTTTTTTAATGAATAGGCTGATTTATGTTTGTCATATTTTAATTTTTGAAAAAAAAAAAAAAAATCTGACAGTAATGTAGTTTGAATTTTGATTTGAACCAACATTCAGCAATAAACATGCTAACAGATTAGCTCGGTAGCAGCAGTGCTACTGAAGCTCAGCTGTTCGCATCACGACTCTTATCTCGCAGGTTGTAGTGGTTCCTTGAGAGTCTCATAGTTAGCTAAAGAATAGCATCCATTGTATTCAATGCTTCTGTCAGAGGCACTTTAGCAGGGCCGAGTTCTGAAGTGCGTCCTCCCAGTCTTCCCAGTCTCCCCAGTGAACCCAGCTGCTCAGTTGTTCTCAGTGTGATTACGCCACTCTGGTTTTGTTTGCAGCTCTGTTCTGTGTTCGAGAATTAATTGTTGTTTACACTGTCTGCTGAGAATAGCAGGGCTAAATTCAAGTCATGGATTATTAACTCTGAGGTTTCCGCAGGGACGGTTTTCAAGAGGAGGGAGTCCTCCAGTTCACTGCAGCCCTGTCGTGTGAAGACTGTTTGCTCTTCTCATGTGATCTCTTTATTCACTGTTGTACCTGATCAACAGCCTTTGAATTGTATTTGCGTATTACACAATTTATAAACTATGCAATCTGGTTTGCTTGGTAGTGCCAGGAAGTCCGAACTTACCTGGCAGCAGTCAATTATCCACTCAGAGCAGCGTCTGAAGGGGAGCACAAAGAGGCTGGTGACTAACCTGCTCTTCGGGTAAAGGATTGTCTCAGATGATTAGTTATACTGATTTACAGTCAGACGAGAAAGTCATCAGCTGCTTTACGTCATTAAAAACTTCACTGGTGTTTGTCACAGGAGCGAACTTAGGCTCCAACATAAAGACCTAATGTGACAGTGCTAATGTAAAAACGCAGCTACAGAAATAAACGCCCTCTTTTCCGTCAGCTTCACCTGTGCTGCCTCACCTTTATGACTAAACTGGGAATGTTTCCTTAGGATTGTTCGCTGTGCATTGTACAACACGACCCTTTCATGTCTCTGTTTCATGTTATCAATAACATTTTAGCTCTGTGAGTCAGCTCTGGCCGTGTTTCCTTTGCAGTGATTGCTTATCTTTAGATGAAAATAAAACTCTCTAATCAGGCACTCCCCAACAGAAGATGGAGATTTTCTCTCCCTTCCCATTTCCGTTTTTATTTTTGTCTTTATTCCTCCCTTTCTCTTTGTTCCTGAAACAAATGAAGAGCTGCAGCATCAGAGGATGTCTGGAGGGACGACATCCTGCAGACAGGGCTGAGCAAAATAAAGCTGAATGTTTCAGTCTGCCATAAAAAGTGTGCTGTAAAAACTGCACTCACTGCACCTTCCCGTATTATCTTTTTTATTTACGGGAAATGTGACGGGCTCCTCATTGCACAACTGTACGCTTATAACATGATGAAGAAAGCCTTATTACAGTGAGCAGATGGGATAAAGTATATCCTCAACTGAGGTTTAAAAACAACTTCTCTTTCCATTCAGACGTTGTAAAGAAATAAACTTTGACTCTGCAGAAGTTTTTCTTGTGAATTTCATAATAAATTTCTGAGAAACTGTACGTGAAGCTTCCTGTTCCCTACTGAGAAAAGTTTTGCTGAAAGCGAGGTGTGTCACGTGTGTGTTGCAAATGTGTGTTTTTATGAGAAAGGCAGACAAATGGCAATAAACGGAAGTGAGAGCGCAGGGGACAGACACTGGAGCCAGAGCTCCCACACCGACTGCAGGATGTGTCCAGGCTTGTTCTCATCCAGTCTGTAAATGATTAGCAGGAAGAGGAATCACAGCTCAGACTCACTGCTGCGCTCTGACACTTCACTCCCAAATAGCAGCCCCCCAGTCACACACACACACACACCCTGAGGTCTTTATATCACTGTAGCCTTTTGTTTAAATATAGATATCCTGTAATGTCAAATTTCACCGCCTATCAGCCGAGCTCATGTTTCAGACTGTACACACTGAAACAAAGTGGTATTATTGTGCCTTGTCTGGCAGCAGGGTTAGTGCGCTGCTTGCAAATGTCTCTTAAAGGAATACTTCACCCAAAAATAATCATTTGTATCAATAACTCACCTCATCACACGTTGCAGTTGTGAGGAAAACTTTGTTTTTCTCACATGCCTCCACATGGGACTGAGAATCCAAAAATTCTTTATGAATTGGGGTTAAAGGGGGCCACTTTTAACAATAGCAAAACTATATCAAAACATCTGTTTACAAACTCTCACACAACTCATGCAGTTAAATCCAAGTCTTATTTGTCCAGTCGTACGGTCAGAACTTCCCAAACACATGCATTTTCTCTTAAACCTCACTATTTAAAATCAAATCTGCATGTGAGTAGTGCTCATGGATGAGTGGCATGCATGGACCAGGTGCATGCGTTTGAACTTTGCTCAGTGGAATACATGAGCAGAGATATAGGGTGCTTTCACACCTGCCCTGTTTGTTTCAGTTCAGTCAAACTCAAGTTTGTTTGCCCCCTAAGTGCGGTTCGTTTGTGCAGGTGTGAACACAGCAATCACACTCAGGTGCACAACAAAATAACTGTACCGAGACCTTCTTGAAGAGGTGGTCTCGGTCCGGTTACAAACAAACTCTGGTGCAGTTCGTTTGTCGTGAGAATGTGTTCAGACCTGGATCCAAACCAGCTGCAGTCACATGACACATTGTTTGGGTTAAACATGAGCATGTTACAGTCCTGGAGGATTATTAATGTGCACCTCCTCCTGTACTGCCTTAATATGCACATTCAGCACATCCAATGCATCTAAACAGTGTTTTCTAGTTGGAGCCGCGCCTCGTTTTCAAACTGTATGGTTTGACTAAAATTAACAATGACAGCAATATAGTCCACGATGAGCAGCGCTAAAATCAACCTGCGTAGTTGTCCCTCCATTGTGACATTAGGAAGTGTCACATTTATCTTGCAAGTGTACTCTTCTTCAAAGTTTGCTTACTTCCTGGATTTTTCCTTCATGGAAATTCCGACCAATCAAGAGTAGTTTTCTCACACAAGGCATTTGATCTGGTCCGCTTGTAAATGCTGCTTTGAGAACACAAACTAACTCTAGGCAATTATACAACTTTGTTAGAAAATTAGTTCCTGATTCAGACCAAAGCAAGACAACTGACAGCACCCTAAAATAGCAGAAACGCATGAGTCTGGGAAATACTAAGACTTAGATTATGCTTGATTTGTGCTAGATGCATCCACAAGGGTATGAATGGCCAAAGCGTGGCGTCACACCATCAGACATGGTGTTAAATGGGGTCCCATGTGGTAGATTTTTGCTTGTCCATATACATTGGACATCTTCTAACTATGCAGATGTGGATTGACGGAGAAAATGGAGAACCATGCTGCAGACGAAAGTTTTTGATCCTCTTTCGTTTACAATTTGGAAGATTATTGGTTTCCCACATTGAAAAACCCACACAGAGTATGAAAGATCCGAATGTTTCCTTGTGTTTGTAAACGGATGTTTAGATATAGTTTAAAGTGGAGCCTTCCTACTCTAATTCATCAAGAATCCTCAGTTTTTGGATTCTTTGCTCAAAAAGTTGCAGCTCCTGCACTTTGGATGTTGCAGTAAACCATAACAAGTTTTTCACTTCATGTTTGCCAAAAACTAACCGAAAAAAAAAAAAAAGAGAGAATTTGCATAATGATGGGTGTGCCTCAGCTTTGTGTGAACTTGCTAATGAAAAAACCTTGTTAGTGATGTCATTTTTGGGAACAGCCCTGCAGAGGAAGAGGAAGTATAGAAGAGTCGTTGATGCTTATTAAACTGACACATGTAGTTTACAACACACTCACCTGCAGTTAATGCAGTTAAATGATTTACTGGCCTAATATTAATATAACACTCTTCCTACACAGACCATAATACTGACCCATGCTCCAGTACTCTCTGCTCATTCAGTCTGTTGAGTGTCGGTTCTTCCTGTTGTAGAGACAGCATTGAAGTGTGTCTGAATTCACCTTGAAAATATTAAAAGGTGCAGAAACTGTGAAAAGAAAACCAGAAAGCTTCATCATTGTTCTTAATCCGTCCTCATTACATCTTTGCTTAATACCCCAAATCCCACCATACCAATGTCTCATTCTCTTCAGTGTTATTGAAGCTTGTCTTCGTTGTCCTCTGTTACAGTGTTGTTTTGCCAAGGATGTCTTCGAAGGCTCACAGTTCCAATAACATCGCCCATGCCCGGCGGACGGTGCAGCAGCTGAGAATAGAGGCGAGCATTGAGAGGATAAAGGTACAGTGCAAGTGGTATTGGAGAAATTAAAGAGTTCATACTAAAAATAACTTTTTTGAAGATAGAAAATCATTTATGTTTTTGCAGAGTAACACTACTAAGAACATGCACTGATTTCTTTTTAAAATGAACAATGTGGCAAATGTAGGGAAATCCTTTCATCTGTTTGACTAATCATGTGATCACTTGAGAGCTGCTCTTAAATGGTAAGTTCGGCATTTTTCCAACCTGGACACCATTTTCTGATGTTTTTGTGTCTTAGTGACTAACGGAGACAACAGCTTCTGAAACTGGTTAGTGTTGAGCGAGAGGGTTGCAGCTGGCAGCAGTGAAATAGGCTGCAATGTAACCACTCATTAGTCAGCAAGATTTCATCGGTTACTTAGTCGCAGAAAAACAAAACAAAACAATGAAACATCTTTTGGAGCTGTGCCTTGTCAAAATAAATCAAAACCTATATGGGGATTTAAGCCTGCGGTTATTCCACAGGCTAGTTAATAACATGTCGGGCAGGAAATCCAAACTGTGGGATCTTTTTGTGAAGGTGAAGGACGAACCCAAGGTGATATGTAAACTCATCTTCATCGGTCGACTACAAACATGACGTATCATCTGAAACATGGAAGTAGCTACATGCCCATTAGCCCACAGCGTCATTAACAGGCGGCTCGCTCAGTGTGTGACGTGCACTTGTAGATAAAATATAGGCCTATATTAATGAAAGTTCATTAGTACGGTTTTGTATTTCTTTGTAATGTAGCACAGTGTTAACAATGTTACTGATACTATTCTCTCTCACACCGTCAACTCAAACCATTGTGTTGCCCCGCCCAAAATATATCATTTAATAATTAAATTAATATCATAAACATGCGGGCGACTAGTCGACTAATGGTCCTAAATGACGACTAGGAGAATTCTTAGACGAGGGCGGCCCCAGTTCACTTAAAGAGTTTTTTTCCTCTGACATAGAAATTGTTAGATCCCTACAGAGGTAGACCTTCTTATTAAAGAGTAAGATACTTTTTGTTTAACTAGAAATGGCATCAAAATTGCCATCGCTAAACCCACCAAAGTCCAGTTCATTTAACTTGTATAAAGCCAGCATATTTTTACATCTAACTGGGTAAATTTGTTTGTGATTGTTGGGACAGTGAAAAGACAAACCGAAACAGCTTGTGTGGGTTTTATTTTGTGTCTGTTGTTTATCTAAATAGGGTCTGGTGGGTTTGACCATAGTGACTTCTGAGCAGTTAATGGTTAAACAAAAAGGATCTTACTCTTTAACAAAATGGTGTATCTCTGTAGGAATGATTTCCAGGTTCTGGCTCACAACTGGACCAACTTCAGAAACTGTCATCTCCATTAGTCACTTACACAAAAATCATGGGGAAATCAGGTCCAGGTTGAAAAAGTTCCTCTTACTGCTTTATAACTGCAGTTGTGTTTTTGTCTTCTGTTGTTCCTGTAGGTATCCAAGGCCTCTGCAGACCTTATGAATTACTGCAGTGAACACGCCAGAAACGACCCTCTCCTTATGGGCATCCCTGCCTCAGACAATCCCTTCAAGGACAAAAAACCCTGCACTATATTGTAGTGGATGCCACTTAGCCTTTACCTTTTTTTTTTTTTTTTTTTTTTTTTTGCTTATTAATGTTGCTGTATTCTTTTTGTTGGGAGGGGTGAGGGGTGGGCTGTGATCATATTGTTACCATGTGTTCACCTGATCTGCTAAGAAATCAGCAGTTCAACCAATTCAAAACAGTAACGAGCGAAAAAGGCCCCATTAGTGCCGCTATTCAGTTTGAGCTCTGACCACTAACAAGACTTTGGCTGCATGAGTTGGGACAGCATCAGCTACATAACCGCTTCAATAATAATCAACAGCAGAGATTATTATAGTATGATAGAGTATTATAACATCAATGGGGGGATTTGGTCCCTCCCACTGTGTGTAAACAGTCTCATCTCCATCAAGCAGAGACTGTTACTGTCTTTCCGGCTTGCCTTGATTCATACAGCCAAAGTTTCCCTTCAGTCCTTTAAAGCATATTATTTTTTAGATGGATAATATTGGCTTTTATTATGTAGCTTCAGACTTTCCACCAGTATTTTACAGAGTTTGTGCAGTTTCGATCACTGTGGTCAGTGGTCAGGGTTTACATCGAGTCTCTACTCAAATGTTACCATGATGTATCTTTGACTGGGAACAGTAATGTCACCATATCTGGTGTGAAATTCAAATACTCAAAGTATTCCGCTACCCAGCTCTTACTGGTCCACGACAATCTACATGCTGTTTAATACATTGTTTTCCTGTCTGGTATTAGCAATGTGATAGCAACCCAGTTGCCAGAGTAAATGTTGGTATTGTACGCTTTCATGCAAACCACAGTTATCTGTATGTTTCATTTGTAGTGCATAACTTGAAACTTTATGTTTCAATTTTAGGTTGCTGAAATGCTGTAGTTAACCTGTGGTTATTCAGGCTTAAAAAAAATTACTTATGATTAGGACAACATCATAACTGGGCATAAAATACCAGGTTTTGTTGCCACTGACATTGCTGGAAATGTCCCAACCTAGTGTTGAAAAACAACACAGCTAGAAATGTCCCAGAAATGTCTCTGGAAACTTCTCGTTGATTTTGTCAACCCAAACATGGCTTAGAATACCCAATTTTGTTGCCACAAACACAGCTGGAAATGTCCAGAGGTCTCGTCAAAAAAATACCCAATTTTGTCGTTACTAATGTGTCTGGAAATGTCCCAACCTCTTGTTAAAAAAATACCAGGTTTTGTCACTACAAACGTGGCTGGAATTGTCCCGACCTCTTGTTAAAAAATACCAGATTTTGTCGCTACAAACACAGCTACAAATGTCCCAATCTGTTGTTAAATTTGTCGCTATTAACATGTCTGGAAATGTCCGGACCTTTCGTCAAAAAATACCCAATTTTACCCGATTTTGGCGCTATGTCCAGACCTCTCATTAAAAAATTCTGCTTCTGTTGGTCTTGAACAGTAATCTTCTGTCTGCTGTTTGGCAGCCGTCTCATGTAGGTGTCACACCATCTGCCTTCCCCTCCTCCTCCTGAGCATATTTCATATACATATAATCTGAGCTATGTCACTTTAGAAATGTTGATATGAAACCGGATCTGTGGTTTGCAGAAACGCACGACGGCAACATTTTCTCATGGCAACTGGGCTGATTAATGTGATACAGTGTTGTCTTTAGTGGATTTAATGAACCATCATGTGGAGATAAAATCCATATGAACATCTTTAATCTAAGATCATCTATGCTCAGATCCAAGCCATTGGGATAATACGACCCCGCTGCTGTGATGCTTTTGGAAATTTTACAGCCGTACATGTAAAATACAGAATGAATGAAAATGCTTTATCACATAATGCAGTGCAGTTTTTTTTTTGTTTTTTTTGGAAAGTGTGACGTTGTATGCAGGGCGACACTGTGTAATGAAGTCCCTGGGACCAAGCCAAACCAATGATACTGCATTTTAAAAACATCTAAATATGCGTCTGAATGAGACGATTCGTAGCCATTCCTTCTGAAAACTTTCTGTGGTACGATATTTTTAGGACTCTGACGACACAAAACGCGTCAGCGAGTGTAACGCAACACTGTGAGCCTCGCCTGCTTGCTCAGCACAAGTGTCTTAGTCGAGCGAATGTGCACATCGTTGTCTTAAAGTGTTTCCGGCACAAGTGTTGTAGGTACAGGTGCAAATGGTAGTGTGCATTGATGATGAAAACCACTCTCTCAAGACTGCTCTCAAATTTTTCATGTGTTTGGATTTAAACTATAACGTTTGTGTCGGTGGGGGTCTTCAGTCTTCTGTCTAACATGTCCTTCATGTTGTGATTCTCTGGGGGAACAGCTATGATTAATGTAACAAAAAACAGAATAGAAAGCATAAATTAAGAATTTCTTACACTCTAAAGCCTTACATGTTTGCCTTGTATCATGAAGAATACTCTAACTGGGAGTTCGATCTTAAAAAAAAGAAGATGTTTCTATCAAATGTTTTTATCTGTGGGATGAAAGTGATTTGTAACAATATTGTGCCATCTGTTTCTGTCCACACGTCACCTGTTAAACATGTTAAGTCGTGTTTCACTCACCTGGTGCTCCGCTTTTCAGCAGTTTTTTCTGTATTGTTGCCTTCTCCAAAGGGTACTTTCAGGTCTTCAGATGAGCAAGATCTGGTGTTATTATCCAGTTGTATTTTTTATGATTGTCTCTAACAGTTCTTCTTACTTGCAATAAATCATTGCTGTATGCCTCTTAAGGAAAAGTTCAGATTACCACTGCCATGATTTCTGTCCATTCTGCAACTCCGTAACGGCCTTATTGTACCATTGATAGATTAATTTAACTGTCAAAATCTGCATTTTGATAAATGTCTTTATTAATATACCAACCTTTGTATGGAGACTTAACTGAAATTAATAAAGTGAAGCATTCCTACAGTACAGTACTGTACTAATATCTCAATAAAGATGTGTTGTGCTGCACAGTCAGAAGATTTCAACTTGTGATCATCACTGATAACTTTTATACAACCTCAGATTTACAGTATTTAAAGGGACAGTTCATCCCATAATCAGATATATTTCTCCTCTTACCTGTAGTGCTATTTATTAATGTAGATTGTTTTGGTATGAGTTGCAGAGTGTTGGAGATATCGGCCATGAAGATGTCGTCCTTCTCTCTAGTATAATGGAGCTAGATGGCACTCAGCTTGTGGTGCTCAAAGTGCCAACAAATTGCATTAGAACTCAACAGCAATGTCTCTTTCCAGAGATCATGACCCAGTTACTCAAGATAATCCACAGACCTTGTTGTGAGCAGTTTCATATAGGAACTATTTTCTTCCCACTGAACTTCATCCACCAACCATAACCACAGTGTCTTTAGGTCCTCAAAGAGTCTTAAAATGTTTTAAATTCAGTTGTATAAATATTAGGCTTTAAAAGACGTGGAAAAAGTCGTACATTTTAATTTTCTTCTGCTCTGTGATTTGGTTGGGTGTAATGCAGTAGACAGTGTAATGCAGTAGACAGAAATGCAGTAGACAGAGAGCACCACAAGCTGAGTGCCATCTTGTTCCATTATATTAGAGAGAAGGCAGACATCTCTACGGCCGATATCTCCAACACTCAGCAACTTACACAAACAATCCAGACTGATAAACGGCCTTACAAGTCAAAGGAAAAATATGAACTGTCCCTGGCTTGGGTGGTTTTATTGGTCAGATGGAGCTGGGCCAAAGAGATCTGCCCACGTGTATCTGGGGCCATTTCCTCTCATTAGTCCTTTATTTATGTCTCAATCGGGGGAGGGAGAGACCTCAGGCCTCTCACCACAGCTGTCAGAAAATACAGAACACAAGATGGCTAAATATAGAAACAACCAAACCCTGATTTCCGCTCTTGGAGAGTGGAGTAACTATTTTGGGAAAATGTCTGCTTGGCCTGAGAGCCTGTTTTCATTCTCCGTTGGTGGCCACTCGGGTCTCTCCGACCTTGTCTCTGGCCAGCTGGTGGATAAACAGCTTGTTTCATTTTCTCCTGCACACAATGAGAAGATCACACAGGAATAATGCTCATTGTCACCTATTGTAACGACTGCAGGGACACTGAAATGATATGACAGCTCTCACACTTGAACCTGGCTGATGATGAACTACCATTCTCACCTATTATTCATTGTTAAGGACTTTGCTTCCCTCTCATCATTTTTCTCACGGATTGTGCTGTTTTCCTTAAAAGATCAGATGTCTGCAGGAAACACCAGGTGCATCAGCACTGTGTAGAGTACACCTTCACTGATGCCAAAGATAGCACACACTGGGTGATAAATCAGAATGCATGCCTTGAACATAACTTTTCAACCAATAAAGACTCTGAAGAGGTATTCCTGTTATGCATGAACATGATCCAGACTGCCTGGATATTCTCTGTAAGCATGAATGCGCACCCCCACCACCAGAGCAGAGCCTCTGCAGTAATCCCAGTTTGTCATTGTGCAGCAATGTGAGAATCACAGGGGGGGCATACGGCCGCGGCTGGCAGGCCGGCTCGCTGACCATGTGCCTCACTGTGGAAATCTGCCCGGGCAGTTACAGTGTCAGTGTGCAGGAATGTGCTGATGAGGGGGAGAGGAAGGGGAGGCAGGGAGGGAGGACCAGAGGATGAGGGTGTGGGCTGACTGCAGTGACACCTCTGTTCCTCTGGTGGGCTCAGCTATGTAAAGACACACACCCATTTTAACAATATTGTCATGTTTTAAAAAAATTTATTACAGCATCAAAAATCATAAAAACTACTCAGACTATCGCATGTTGTTAAAAAAAATGAAAAAAACGTCATAGTATACCACGTCGTTCAAAATTCTGAAAAAAAAGTCATAGTATAGTATGTCTTTCAAAATCATGAGAAAAAGTCATAGTATAGTATATCGTCTGAAATCATGAAAAAAGTCATAGTATAGTATGTCCAAATTTATGAAAAAAAAAGTCATACTATAGTATGTCTTTCAAAATCATGAAAAAAGTCAGTATAGCATGTCATTCAAAATTCTGAAAAAAAAGTCATAGTATGTCATCCAAAATCACGGAAAAAAAAGACATAATATAGTATGTCATCCAAAATTATGAAAAAAATTCATAGTATAGTATGTCTTTCAAAATTCTGAAAAAAAAGTCATAGTATGTTGTCCAAAATCACGGAAAAAAAGACATAGTATGTCGTCCAAAATCATGAAAAAAAGTCATAGTATAGTATGTCTTTCAAAATCATGAGAAAAAGTCATAGTATAGTATATCGTCTGAAATCATGAAAAAAGTCATAGTATAGTATGTCCAAATTTATGAAAAAAAAAGTCATACTATAGTATGTCTTTCAAAATCATGAAAAAAAGTCATAGTATAGCATGTCATTCAAAATTCTGAAAAAAAAGTCATAGTATGTCATCCAAAATCACGGAAAAAAAGACATAGTATAGTATGTCGTCCAAAATTATGAAAAAAATTCATAGTATAGTATGTCGTCCAAAATTATGAAAAAAAGTTGTAGTATAGGATGTTGTCTGAAACCATGAAAAAAAGTCATAGTATAGTATGTCGTCCAAAATTATGAAAAAAAGTTGTAGTATAGGATGTTGTCTGAAACCATGAAAAAAAGTCATAGTATAGTATGTCGTCCAAAATTCTGAAAAAAAGTCATAGTATAGTATGTCGTTCAAAACTATGAAAAAAAGTCATAGTATAGTATGTCGTCCAAAACTATGAACAAAAAGTCATAGTATAGCATGTTGTCGAAATTCATGAAAAAAAGTCATAGTATAGTATGTCGTCGAAATTCATGAAAAAAAGTCATAGTATAGTATGTCGTCCAAAATTATGAAAAAAAGTCATAGTATAGTATGTCGTTCAAAACTATGAAAAAAGTCATAGTATAGTATGTCGTTTAAAACTATGAAAAAAAGTCATAGTATAATATGTCGTCCAAAATCATGAAAAAAAGTCATAGTATAGCATGTCGTCGAAAATCATGAAAAAAGTCATAGTATATAGTATGTCGTTTAAAACTATGAAAAAAATTCATAGTATAGATGTCGTTCAAAATCATGAAAAAAAGTCATAGTATAGTATGTCGTTCAAAACTATGAAAAAAAAGTCATAGTATAGTATGTCGTTCAAAACTATGAAAAAAAAGTCATAGTATAGTATGTCGTTTAAAACTATGAAAAAAAGTCATAGTATAGTATGTCGTTCAAAATTATGAAAAAAAGTCATAGTATAGTATGTCGTCCAAAATCATGAAAAAAAATCATAGTATAGTATGTTGTCCAAAATTATGAAAAAAAGTCATAGTATAGTATGTCGTTTAAAACTATGAAAAAAAGTCATAGTATAGGATGTCGTCCAAAATCATGAAAAAAAGTCATAGTATAGTATGTCGTTCAAAACTATGAAAAAAAGTCATAGTATAGTATGTCGTCCAAAATCATGAAAAAAAGTCATAGTATATATGTCGTCAAATATGAAAAAAAGTCATAGTATAGTACGTCGTTCAAAACCATGAAAAAAAGTCATAGTATAGTATGTCGTTCAAAACTATGAAAAAAAAGTCATAGTATAGTATGTTGTCAAAACTATGAAAAAAGTCATAGTATATAGTATGTCGTCCAAAATCATGAAAAAAAGTC
This sequence comes from Epinephelus cyanopodus, assembly GCA_026686955.1. NCBI lineage: Eukaryota > Metazoa > Chordata > Actinopteri > Perciformes > Serranidae > Epinephelus > Epinephelus cyanopodus. The sequence continues at coordinate 15,305,846 of CM048926.1, read as the reverse complement.
ATAGTATAGTATGTCGTTTAAAACTATGAAAAAAAGTCATAGTATAGTATGTCGTTCAAAACTATGAAAAAAAGTCATAGTATAGTATGTCGTCCAAAATTATGAAAAAAAGTCATAGTATAGTATGTCGTCCAAAACTAAAAAAAAGTCATAGTATAGTATGTCGTTCAAAATTATGAAAAAAAGTCATAGTATAGTATGTCGTTCAAAATTATGAAAAAAAGTCATAGTATAGTATGTCGTCAAAACATGAAAAAAAGTCATAGTAGTATGTCGTCCAAATCATGAAAAAAGGTCATAGTATAGTATGTCGTTCAAAACATGAAAAAAAGTCATAGTATAGCATGTCGTCCAAAATCATGAAAAAAAGTCATAGTATAGTATGTCGTCCAAATTTATGAAAAAAAGTCATAGTATAGTATGTCGTTTAAAACTATGAAAAAAAGTCATAGTATAGTATGTCGTTTAAAACTATGAAAAAAAGTCATAGTATAGTATGTCGTTAAAATATGAAAAAAAGTCATAGTATAGTATGTCGTTCAAAATTATGAAAAAAAGTCATAGTATAGTATGTCGTCCAAAATCATGAAAAAAAGTCATAGTATAGTATGTCGTCCAAATTTATGAAAAAAAGTCATAGTATAGTATGTCGTCCAAATTTATGAAAAAAAGTCATAGTATAGTATGTCGTAAAACTATGAAAAAAAGTCATAGTATAGTATGTCGTTTAAAACTATGAAAAAAAGTCATAGTATAGTATGTCGTTCAAAACTATGAAAAAAAGTCATAGTATAGTATGTCGTCCAAAATCATGAAAAAAAGTCATAGTATAGTATGTCGTCCAAAATTATGAAAAAAATTCATAGTATAGTATGTCGTCCAAAATCATGAAAAAAAGTCGTAGTATAGTATATCGTTTAAAACTATGAAAAAAAGTCATAGTATAGTATGTCGTTTAAAACTATGAAAAAAAGTCATAGTATAGTATGTCGTTCAAAATTATGAAAAAAAGTCATAGTATAGTATGCCGTCCAAAATCATGAAAAAAAGTCATAGTATAGTATGTCGTCCAAATTTATGAAAAAAAGTCATAGTATAGTATGTCATTCAAAACCATGAAAAAAAGTCATAGTATAGTATGTTGTTCAAAAGTATGAAAAAAAAGTCATAGTATAGTATGTTGTCCAAAATCGTGAAAACAAGTCATAGTATAGTATGTCGTTCAAAACCATGAAAAAAATTCATAGTATAGTATGTTGTCCAAAATTATGAAAAAAAGTCATAGTATAGTATGTCGTCCAAAATCATGAAAACAAGTCATAGTATAGTATGTCGTTCAAAACCATGAAAAAAAGTCATAGTATAGCATGTCGTCGAAATTCATGAAAAAAGTCATAGTAAAGTATGTCGTCCAAAATTCTGAAAAAAAGTCATAGTATAGCATGTCGTCCGAAATCATGAAAAAAGTCATAGTATAGTATGTCGTTCAAAATTATGAAAAAAAGTCATAGTATAGTATGTCGTTCAAAACTATGAAAAAAAGTCATAGTATAGTATGTCATTCAAAACCATGAAAAAAAGTCATAGTATAGTATGTCGTCCAAAATTATGAAAAAAAGTCATAGTATAGTATGTCGTTCAAAATTATGAAAAAAAGTCATAGTATAGTCCGTTCAAAACTATGAAAAAAAGTCATAGTATAATATGTCGTTCAAACCATGAAAAAAAGTCATAGTATAGTATTGTCCAAGTTTATGAAAAAAAGTCATAGTATAGTATGTCGTTCAAAACCATGAAAAAAAGTCATAGTATAGTATGTCGTTCAAAAGTATGAAAAAAAAGTCATAGTATAGTATGTCATTCAAAATCATGAAAAAAAGTCATAGTATAGTATGTTGTTCAAAATCATGAAAAAAGTCATAGTATAGTATGTCGTTCAAAATGAAAAAAAAGTCATAGTATAGTATGTCGTTCAAAATCATGAAAAAAAGTCATAGTATAGTATGTTCAAAATCATGAAAAAAAGTCATAGTATAGTATGTCGTTCAAAATCATGAAAAAAAGTCATAGTATAGCATGTCGTCCAAAATCATGAAAAAAAGTCATAGTATAGTATGTCGTTCAAAATTATGAAAAAAAGTCATAGTATAGCATGTCGTTCAAAACTATGAAAAAAAAGTCATAGTATAGTATGTCGTTCAAAACTATGAAAAAAAGTCATAGTATAGTATGTCGTTCAAAACCATGAAAAAAAGTCATAGTATAGTATGTCGTCCAAAATTATGAAAAAAAGTCATAGTATAGTATGTCGTTCAAAATTATGAAAAAAAGTCATAGTATAGTATGCCGTTCAAAACTATGAAAAAAAAGTCATAGTATAATATGTCGTTCAAAACCATGAAAAAAAGTCGTAGTATAGTATGTTGTCCAAATTTATGAAAAAAAGTCATAGTATAGTATGTCGTTCAAAAGTATGAAAAAAAAGTCATAGTATAGTATGTCGTTCAAAATCATGAAAAAAAGTCATAGTATAGTATGTTGTTCAAAATCATGAAAAAAGTCATAGTATAGTATGTCGTCAAAATGAAAAAAAAGTCATAGTATAGTATGTCGTTCAAAACATGAAAAAAGTCATAGTATAGTATGTTGTCCAAATTATGAAAAAAAGTCATAGTATAGTATGTCGTCCAAAATCATAAAAAAAGTCATAGTATAGTATGTCGTCAAAATATGAAAAAAAAGTCATAGTATAGTATGTCGTTCAAAATCATGAAAAAAAGTCATAGTATAGTATGTTGTTCAAAATCATAAAAACAAGTCATAGTATAGTATGTCGTTCAAAACTATGAAAAAAAAGTCATAGTATAGTATGTCGTTCAAAACTATGAAAAAAAGTCATAGTATAATATGTCGTTCAAAACCATGAAAAAAAGTCGTAGTATAGTATGTTGTCCAAATTTATGAAAAAAAGTCATAGTATAGTATGTCGTTCAAAAGTATGAAAAAAAAGTCATAGTATAGTATGTCGTCAAAATCATGAAAAAAAGTCATAGTATAGTATGTTGTTCAAAATCATGAAAAAAGTCATAGTATAGTATGTCGTTCAAAAGTATGAAAAAAAAGTCATAGTATAGTATGTCGTTCAAAACATGAAAAAAAAGTCATAGTATAGTATGTCAAGTTTATGAAAAAAAGTCATAGTATAGTATGTCGTTCAAAAGTATGAAAAAAAAGTCATAGTATAGTATGTCGTTCAAAATCATGAAAAAAAGTCATAGTATAGTATGTTGTTCAAAATCATGAAAAAAAAGTCATAGTATAGTATGTCGTTCAAAATCATGAAAAAAGTCATAGTATAGTATGTCGTTCAAAACTATGAAAAAAAAGTCATAGTATAGTATGTCGTTCAAAACTATGAACAAAAAGTCATAGTATAGTATGTCGTCCAAAATCATGAAAAAAAGTCATAGTATAGTATGTCGTTTAAAACTATGAAAAAAAGTCATAGTATAGTATGTCGTTCAAAACTATGAAAAAAGTCATAGTATAGTATGTCGTCCAAAATTATGAAAAAAATTCATAGTATAGTATGTCGTCCAAAACTAAAAAAAAAGTCATAGTATAGTATGTCGTTCAAAACTATGAACAAAAAGTCATAGTATAGTATGTCGTTTAAAACTATGAAAAAAAGTCATAGTATAGTATGTCGTCCAAAATCATGAAAAAAAGTCATAGTATAGTATGTCGTCCAAAATTATGAAAAAAATTCATAGTATAGTATGTCGTCCAAAATCATGAAAAAAGTCATAGTATGTATATCGTTTAAAACTATGAAAAAAGTCATAGTATAGTATGTCGTCCAAAATCATGAAAAAAAGTCATAGTATAGTATGTCGTTCAAAACTATGAAAAAAAAGTCATAGTATAGTATGTCGTTCAAAATCATGAAAAAAAGTCATAGTATAGTCATTCAAAATTATGAAAAAAGTCATAGTATAGTATGTCGTCCAAAATCATGAAAAAAAGTCATAGTATAGTATGTCGTTCAAAAGTATGAAAAAAAGTCATAGTATAGTATGTCGTTCAAAATCAAAAAAAGTCATAGTATATATGTCGTCAAATGAAAAAAAAGTCGTAGTATAGTATGTTGTCCAAATTTATGAAAAAAAGTCATAGTATAGTATGTCGTTCAAAAGTATGAAAAAAAAGTCATAGTATAGTATGTCGTTCAAAATCATGAAAAAAAGTCATAGTATAGTATGTTGTTCAAAATCATGAAAAAAGTCATAGTATAGTATGTCGTTCAAAATCATGAAAAAAAAAGTCATAGTATAGTATGTCGTTCAAAATCATGAAAAAAAGTCATAGTATAGTATGTTGTCCAAATTTATGAAAAAAAGTCATAGTATAGTATGTCGTCCAAAATCATAAAAAACAAGTCATAGTATAGTATGTCAAAATATGAAAAAAAAGTCACAGTATAGTATGTCGTTCAAAATATGAACAAAAAGTCATAGTATATAGTATGTCGTCCAAAATCATGAAAAAAAGTCATAGTATAGTATGTCGTTTAAAACTATGAAAAAAAGTCATAGTATAGTATGTCGTTCAAAACTATGAAAAAAAGTCATAGTATAGTATGTCGTTCAAAACTAAAAAAAAGTCATAGTATAGTATGTCGTTCAAAATTATGAAAAAAAGTCATAGTATAGTATGCCGTTCAAAACTATGAAAAAAAAGTCATAGTATAGTATGTCGTTCAAAACATGAAAAAAGTCGTAGTATAGTATGTTGTCCAAGTCATGAAAAAAAGTCATAGTATAGTATGTCGTTCAAAAGTATGAAAAAAAGTCATAGTATAGTATGTCGTTCAAAATCATGAAAAAAAGTCATAGTATAGTATGTTGTTCAAAATCATGAAAAAAAGTCATAGTATAGTATGTCGTTCAAAAGTATGAAAAAAAAGTCATAGTATAGTATGTCGTTCAAAATCATGAAAAAAAGTCATAGTATAGTATGTTGTCCAAATTTATGAAAAAAAGTCATAGTATAGTATGTCGTTCAAAATCATGAAAAAAAGTCATAGTATAGTATGTCGTTCAAAATCATGAAAAAAGGTCATAGTATAGTATGTCGTTCAAAATCATGAAAAAAAGTCATAGTATAGCATGTCGTCCAAAATCATGAAAAAAAGTCATAGTATAGTATGTCGTTCAAAATTATGAAAAAAAGTCATAGTATAGTATGTCGTTCAAAACTATGAAAAAAAAGTCATAGTATGTCGTTCAAAACTATGAAAAAAAAGTCATAGTATAGTATGTCGTTCAAAATCATGAAAAAAAGTCATAGTATAGTATGTCGTCAAAATCATGAAAAAAGTCATAGTATAGTATGTCGTTCAAAATCATGAAAAAAAGTCATAGTATAGCATGTCGTCCAAAATCATGAAAAAAAGTCATAGTATAGTATGTCGTTCAAAATTATGAAAAAAAGTCATAGTATAGTATGTCGTTCAAAACTATGAAAAAAAAGTCATAGTATGTCGTTCAAAACTATGAAAAAAAAGTCATAGTATAGTATGTCGTTCAAAATCATGAAAAAAAGTCATAGTATAGTATGTCGTCCAAAATTATGAAAAAAAGTCATAGTATAGTATGTCGTTCAAAATTATGAAAAAAAGTCATAGTATAGTATGCCGTTCAAAACTATGAAAAAAAAGTCATAGTATAATATGTCGTTCAAAACCATGAAAAAAAGTCGTAGTATAGTATGTTGTCCAAATTTATGAAAAAAAGTCATAGTATAGTATGTCGTTCAAAAGTATGAAAAAAAAGTCATAGTATAGTATGTCGTTCAAAATCATGAAAAAAAGTCATAGTATAGTATGTTGTTCAAAATCATGAAAAAAGGTCATAGTATAGTATGTCGTTCAAAAGTATGAAAAAAAAGTCATAGTATAGTATGTCGTTCAAAATCATGAAAAAAAGTCATAGTATAGTATGTTGTCCAAATTTATGAAAAAAAGTCATAGTATAGTATGTCGTCCAAAATCATAAAAACAAGTCATAGTATAGTATGTCGTTCAAAACTATGAAAAAAAAGTCACAGTATAGTATGTCGTTCAAAACTATGAACAAAAAGTCATAGTATATAGTATGTCGTCCAAAATCATGAAAAAAAGTCATAGTATAGTATGTCGTTTAAAACTATGAAAAAAAGTCATAGTATAGTATGTCGTTCAAAACTATGAAAAAAGTCATAGTATAGTATGTCGTCCAAAATTATGAAAAAAAGTCATAGTATAGTATGTCGTCCAAAACTAAAAAAAAGTCATAGTATAGTATGTCGTTCAAAACTATGAACAAAAAGTCATAGTATAGTATGTCGTTTAAAACTATGAAAAAAAGTCATAGTATAGTATGTCGTCCAAAATCATGAAAAAAAGTCATAGTATAGTATGTCGTCCAAAATTATGAAAAAAATTCATAGTATAGTATGTCGTCCAAAATCATGAAAAAAAGTCATAGTATAGTATATCGTTTAAAACTATGAAAAAAAGTCATAGTATAGTATGTCGTCCAAAATCATGAAAAAAAGTCATGGTATAGTATGTCGTTCAAAACTATGAAAAAAAAGTCATAGTATAGTATGTCGTTTAAAACTATGAAAAAAAGTCATAGTATAGTATGTCATTCAAAATTATGAAAAAAAGTCATAGTATAGTATGCCGTCCAAAATCATGAAAAAAAGTCATAGTATAGTATGTCGTTCAAAAGTATGAAAAAAAGTCATAGTATAGTATGTCGTTCAAAATCATGAAAAAAAGTCATAGTATAATATGTCGTTCAAAACCATGAAAAAAAGTCGTAGTATAGTATGTTGTCCAAATTTATGAAAAAAAGTCATAGTATAGTATGTCGTTCAAAAGTATGAAAAAAAAGTCATAGTATAGTATGTCGTTCAAAATCATGAAAAAAAGTCATAGTATAGTATGTTGTTCAAAATCATGAAAAAAGGTCATAGTATAGTATGTCGTTCAAAAGTATGAAAAAAAAGTCATAGTATAGTATGTCGTTCAAAATCATGAAAAAAAGTCATAGTATAGTATGTTGTCCAAATTTATGAAAAAAAGTCATAGTATAGTATGTCGTCCAAAATCATAAAAACAAGTCATAGTATAGTATGTCATTCAAAACTATGAAAAAAAAGTCACAGTATAGTATGTCGTTCAAAAGTATGAACAAAAAGTCATAGTATATAGTATGTCGTCCAAAATCATGAAAAAAAGTCATAGTATAGTATGTCGTTTAAAACTATGAAAAAAAGTCATAGTATAGTATGTCGTTCAAAACTATGAAAAAAAGTCATAGTATAGTATGTTGTCCAAAACTAAAAAAAAGTCATAGTATAGTATGTCGTTCAAAATTATGAAAAAAAGTCATAGTATAGTATGCCGTTCAAAACTATGAAAAAAAAGTCATAGTATAATATGTCGTTCAAAACCATGAAAAAAAGTCGTAGTATAGTATGTTGTCCAAGTTTATGAAAAAAAGTCATAGTATAGTATGTCGTTCAAAACCATGAAAAAAAGTCATAGTATAGTATGTCGTTCAAAAGTATGAAAAAAAGTCATAGTATAGTATGTCGTTCAAAATCATGAAAAAAGTCATAGTATAGTATGTTGTTCAAAATCATGAAAAAAGGTCATAGTATAGTATGTCGTTCAAAAGTATGAAAAAAAAGTCATAGTATAGTATGTCGTTCAAAATCATGAAAAAAAGTCATAGTATAGTATGTCGTTCAAAATCATGAAAAAGGTCATAGTATAGTATGTCGTCAAAATCATGAAAAAAAGTCATAGTATAGCATGTCGTCCAAAATCATGAAAAAAAGTCATAGTATAGTATGTCGTTCAAAATTATGAAAAAAAGTCATAGTATAGTATGTCGTTCAAAACTATGAAAAAAAAGTCATAGTATGTCGTTCAAAACTATGAAAAAAAGTCATAGTATAGTATGTCGTTCAAAATCATGAAAAAAAGTCATAGTATAGTATGTCGTCCAAAATTATGAAAAAAAGTCATAGTATAGTATGTCGTTCAAAATTATGAAAAAAAGTCATAGTATAGTATGCCGTTCAAAACTATGAAAAAAAAGTCATAGTATAATATGTCGTTCAAAACCATGAAAAAAAGTCGTAGTATAGTATGTTGTCCAAATTTATGAAAAAAAGTCATAGTATAGTATGTCGTTCAAAAGTATGAAAAAAAAAGTCATAGTATAGTATGTCGTTCAAAATCATGAAAAAAAGTCATAGTATAGTATGTTGTTCAAAATCATGAAAAAAGGTCATAGTATAGTATGTCGTTCAAAAGTATGAAAAAAAGTCATAGTATAGTATGTCGTTCAAAATCATGAAAAAAAGTCATAGTATAGTATGTCGTCCAAAATCATAAAAACAAGTCATAGTATAGTATGTCGTTCAAAACCATGAAAAAAAGTCATAGTATAGTATGTCGTTCAAAAGTATGAAAAAAAAGTCATAGTATAGTATGTTGTCCAAAATCATGAAAAGAAGTCATAGTATAGTATGTTGTTCAAAACCATGAAAAAAATTCATAGTATAGTATGTCGTTCAAAATCATGAAAAAAGGTCATAGTATAGTATGTCGTTCAAAATCATGAAAAAAGGTCACAGTGTGGTATGTCGTTCAAAATCATGAACAAAAGTTACAGTAGGCTATAGGACATGATAAAGAAAACCCAGAGTCACAGATCTTTATTTTGAGGCAAATAGATTTGCAGCAGTTGCAATGCAACATTAGAGGAGTTCAGAGACAAAGCATGCAATACACAGGGACTCAAACAACAACGTAGAAAAATCAAACACAAAATACAATATGTAGCAAATATAAACCAAATATATACTAGATAACAGTTGGTTGCAAAATATCAGAAGTAGCTCACAGTAAGGTTCAAAACAAAAAAATTTGGTAACAGGTGCAAGTTGGTTCAGCCAATTTATACCATCCTCCTCTCTGACACCACCTCCAAAGAATCAAGCTCCAGCCCCAGCACAGAACCAGCCCTCCTGATGATGTTAGTGACTCTGCTGGCGTCGGCTGGCGTTACCCTGCTGCCCCAGCACACTGCATTAACGAAGATGGCACTGGCTACCACAGACTGGTAGAACATCCTCAGCATGGTGTTGCAAACATTGAATTAGTGGAGTCTTCACAGGAAGTAGGGTCAGCACTGGCCCTGCTTGTACCCAGCCTTGGTGTTTCTAGCCCAGTCCAGTTCATTGTCCAGATGTTCTCCCTGGTACTTGTAGACCTGAACAGTGTCCATGTCCAACCCCTGGATGGAGACAGGTGTTGGAGGTGTTTTCCACCTGTTGAAGGCCGCCACCAACTCCTTCATCTTGCTCCAGCCCCAGGACAGAACCAGCCTATTGTAGTAAAACAAACAAACAGACAAAAAAACATAGTGACATGCAGCAAAGGGATGTGTGTAGGAATCCAACCCCTGAATTGTTCTTGGTTGTTGGGACAAATTCTGATTGACGTTTTAAGGCTGCATTCAAATCAACCTGATATGTCCTCCTGAGACCCTGCGTCCTCATGAGGACATCACATTTTGGGTTTCCTGCACCTTATACTTCATTCTGCTGAACTTAGATTTGTTGTCCTTGTTTGTGGACAGGTTTCTGCTCAGTCTGCACGTCTGGAGTTTAATATGGAAAACAAATGTGACCAATTTAAACAATAGGAACAAGTTTAAATGCTGTTAATTGGGAAGTATTCGTTAGAGGACATTGGGAATAAATTATCGTCTTGTTTGAGGACAGTACGGAGCAGGAAAAATTGAATACAGTTACAAAATGAACACATCATAAGGCTTTCAGGTATGTTGCATTATTTGCAATTTTGTTTTTGTAGCGTGCGACTATTAAAAAGAATCATCATCATCCCCATAGGAGGACATTTTTTTTCTTCCAAAAACTACTTCCTGTTCAAGTTTTTTATACTTATCAGGTCCTACATTCTCAAAAAGCTCGGAGAAATTAAAAATGCACACCAAACACAGAAGCTGGAGTCTCAGGAGGTTTAGTAGAATATCTCAAACAATAGATTTTAATTGTAATTGAGGTTTCATGCTTTGATTTGCATCTTGATAGAGATGTCTCTTTGTTGAATATTAAAATTGTTATATCTTCTATTTTATGGTGGATTTATCCTTTATTCTCTAGTGCTCTTATCTTAACCTGATGTTTACCTTGCCCTCACACCAAGTTCAGCACATTGATTTTTGTATGTTCTTAATCTGTAGCACACGGAATGAGTATAATACAGCTCTATATATAGCACATTCCACCACTGACTCAGGTTGTAAAATATGTCCCCTTGGTTGCACTATTCAAAGTGCACAGTGACTTATCAGATCATGAAACTCTGCTCTATTTCAGAAACACATTGATAAAGCTGCACCTGAACTTTAACCCACAATGCAGCACAGCCAGTCGACACCGATGACTGTATGCAAACCTCAACCTTTTTTGGACTACACTGGAAGGCCACAGAGGCCTTATGACACTTACATCAGCCCTCCACGGCTACCATCCTAAAATAACCTTTTTCCCTGTGATCACAACAATGCCCCATTACATCAGTCAGCGTCACACCCTGCAGTCACACGCCACGCAACCTTTCACACAGTGTCAACTGAAATCACAGAGACCCAGAAGCTTTGACTGTGGCAGGGCAACACTTTAATTCAACTGCCTGTCATTAGCTATTATAATGTATTAGTGTTTATCTGTGTGACTACTGTGCATCATGTTGTCTTTGCCATTAAACATCGTTATTAACGTTTGGATTACATGAAGGCATGCACGGTGACCTCATTCAGCATACCTAATAAAGTTAATTATCTTTAATTTGCTGTCGCTATGGCAGGGAAATAGACTGTTGACTGGTAAGTGCATTGAATTTGCATTTAAAGAGGACTTTTTACGTTCATTTTCAGGTTCATACTTTATACTAGAACATGTTTACATACTTTAATGGTCAAATGCCACTTAATTTTCCTCATGCTGTCAGTGCTGAAACACCTGTATTCACCACGACCACCTGATAAATGAAGCCAACGCTGATGTACCAAAAACTGCAGTTCAGCTAATGGCCACTTGAGGCTGGCTCCAAATTAGAGTCAGTCACCATAGACCCTCGTGTTAAAATGTCCAACTCTACAGCAGAAATAAACATGTTTGCAGCCTGGTACACAAAACAGTTTGGGTCTATTGGGTGACGGGCTGTCTGTGAGCATTGCCATTCATACTATGGCAAGCCGTTTTAACATTTAATCGCTAAGTTTGACTATCCGGAATTACCATTATAGATATCACCAACACCATTTTGACTAGTCGTAATGTCATTGTGACTAGTATGAATTTTAATTGAAGATATCTATAACGTCATTCTGACTAGTCAAAATCTAATTACAGATATCTTATCAAGTTCAAGATATGTACAATGTCACCTGAAACTTATTTCAAGATATCTAGAAAGGACCATGTAGATATCTTAAATTGATGATAATTAAAGATATCTTGAACTTGAATTATGACTAGTCAAAATTAAATTAGAGATATCTCAAACTGGAATTAGAGATATATTCAGTTCAGTTGCAGATGACCACAACTAGATTGGAGATATCTATAATGAGAAACCCCATACACATGAATGGCAAAAGTAGTTTGAATCTTACTACTCAAAACTGAATTACAGATATCTCGAATAAGAGTTTTGACTAGTCAAAATTATGTTGCAGATATCAGTAATGAATATCCAGTCTAGCTATTAAAGTTAAAACGGCTTGCCATACACCCTCTCGTCCAAATATGGTCACTACCGGCTCCAAAAAAATCAAGATGGCGACGGCTAAAATGTCCACGGGCCTTTCCAAAACCAGACCGTACCAACTCGTCACCTTCACAGGTGAATGAAGCACCTTCTATTAAGGTGTGGGGGATTATTACTTTACAAGCCTTGGGACAAACTTCCCTCTCTGCGGTGAGCAGAGAAACTGTCGAGGCTTTTCATATCGATGGAGAAAAATAAACTTAATCTAATTTTATGTTGTAGCACTTTATTATATAGATCCATCTTATCCTGTTCAGAGTTTCGAGTTGCCAGTTCAGCTGCATGTCATGTTTAAGTTATGCATCAATACACCTGAGCAAATTCCTCCTATATGATAACCTACTTGGCAATAAACCAGGTTTTTATTCTGATGTCTTTGAAGGAAAACCAAACAGGCCTAAAGAAAACGAGAACAAGCATATAAAATGACAGCAGAGTGGGTTTAATTCAGCACTGTTGAATACTGTCACATGAACTCACTCACATGAGGAGCTGAACTGGGTTGTGTAACTCAAGGACAGCCTCTGCCCTCCCTCTTCTTGTGATCATGACTCTGCACTTTCAGCGGGGATTGCCTGCCTTACATCAGCCCAGTGACATCACTGACATTCTACTCCAGAGAGATCACCTGTGCATGTGTGTGTGTTGGATACTGTTGGTAAAGGTGTGGAGGAGCGGAGCGGTCCGAACTGGCTTGCACAACGGATTGCGTGCCATGGCCTCCTTTACAAAATTTTCCAAGTCTTTCCAGTCATGTGCTTTGTAGTAAGCTACAGCACATATTCTGGTCCCGAGGGCAGAGGCAGCCGCTGACACAAATAGCATGAACACACTTGATGTTACCACGTTGTTTCAATAATACACACGCAGCTCTATGTAATGTAATGCAATATGAGAATAATAGGTCATGTGTGTCCATGCTGCGTCTTTAGCTGTGCCGCAGATGTCACATGCTTCTTTTTTAGGAAGTCAGCTGGTGAAAATGCAAACTGTCCAACAAATCACTGAGAATCGGTGAAAAGGGAACCTGCGTGGATGAATGAACATGGTCCTGCTGACCGAGGCAGAAGCCTGTGCAGAGAGAGCGCTGAGGATTATTGTTCTCTTCAGCTCAGAGATGGCACTGAGGCCACAGAGGCCAACATGACCCCTGTGATCCGCACGTGACTCCTCTTTACAACTGCTAGAGGTCAGAATTCAGCTCGGCTTTGCTAAAATTTCCAGAAATGGAAAAAAAAAAAAACCCCACATGCAGTTCTGGCTTCCAAAAAATACTTTTTATTGACAGCAATACATATCAGATTTTTGCAAATAGATAAGGTAAAAAAATGAAACATAAATACACTTAAATATCATTAGAAATAACTTAAATTGTAACAAAAGAATTATTTTACTTGTGGCAAAAAACCAGCTGGCATAGAAACACTAAACACACAGAATGTCTTCACTGGATGTGTAGCCCTTCCCTTTTTAAATTAGGACAATAGCAACATCAACATTAACAATTTTAATCAAATAAGTGAAATTGCAAAAAGGTCCAGTGTTTCAACAAGTGCTTTGTTTCTGCAGAGAGAGGCCGAGGCCTTGGTCCACTCAACAGCTCCATATTCTGGTTTCTCCCCACTTCTCTGACACGTCACAGAGGCCTCACCAAACATACATGATATAATCCTTCTGCACAGTGTCCGGCTTCACATTAAAAAGCACACATGCTTTTGTACATTTCCACCTCATGACGACACAAGTGCCTCGCCGTCTTATCTCGGTTGCCAAGGCTGACAGACGCAACTCCAAACAGTCCTGTCCAAAGTGGAAAGTCATTCCCCGGCTCTTTTTTTTTCTTCTTTTAAATACATCCCGTGTAGACAGCCGGGTCTCTTTTTTTCATCAGCAGTGCTTTGGAATTTGATCTCTGGGTGGTCATGTGTCCATCAGGGTTCACACCACTCCTGCTGTGCAGATACAAGTCCTTCGCAGGGTTTTTGCTGCTGAAAGTTCATCGTTCGGGCAGGTTGATGATGGGCACCCACTGGTCCATACAGCGACTCTCTCTGCAGAATCGGTTCACTTTGCTCAAAGCAGGGTCCTTCCATGATGTGGAATGTGGGCTCTGAAAATGAATAACAAGAGAACGAATGATCTAAATGCACACGTATCCAAGTTAAAAATAGCCCCTCTGAGTGTGAGTGTGCAAATACTAGGTATTTCCCTCTGCTGAAGTTCCTAGGAAGTCATATGAGGGAGGAGCGACATACTTGTTTACCAATTGCACAAGAACAAGTACAGGCAAGTTTTCGGGAGTAAACGTTTGAGTCACATGTGCATGAGGGAACACTTTATAATAAATCAAAGTATGATGAGATTTACGATAAACCACGTGGCTTTATGAGAAGATACTTACAGTCACCAGGACACAGTGCAGGTCCATAGGTTCACCCCCGCTCTGTTTGCCTCCGCTGCCCAGTATTTCAGCCAGGCGCCGGGTGTTGTTGACTCTCAGGATGTTGATGTCATTCTCACAGCAGAAGGCTTGAATGAGGGTGAAGTGGATCTGCAGGGCCACATCTTTGACGTCTTCGTCATCAGTGGCGAGGATGCACAAGACCACGTTATCAGGGTCCCTGGAGAGGAAAGGAAATAGATGCGTTTAGTCTACGTGTAAATAAAGCCTGTTGGACACAAGTCAAGCAGCGAGTGTGCATGGCCTCCAACAACTGTCAGAGTAACTTCAACAACCCTGTACTTACACATTAAGTGACTTGGCAGCCTCGTAGACTCCCACTGTGATGCAGCCTTGTGGTAAGGCAGATGTGAGGACTTCTTCCAAAGCTTTCGCCACGGAATCCATTCTGCAGCACAGATAAAGTCACGTTAACATCAGTTTCCAGCTGCACCTCTGTCCTTTTCTCCACGCTCACGTTAGCCGGACTAGCTAACTAGCTAACCACCCGGCGTCGTCTCGAGCGCAGCGGACAGATGTGCACAGGTTAGCTTCGCCTCGTTAAAACCGAAATGTCACCAAGAAATTGTTTTTGGCAGCTGAGTAAGAGCAAACCGGCATATTTAAGACTGTCGTGTCGAGTAATGTTATATTAATACTTTTTGCTCACCGTTAGCAGCGCTGTTTCTTAGCTTATGTTTGTTAGTTATCCAAGTGTCTCGCGACTTAACAGCAGCTAGCTAACCGGTCATTATATATGTGTCTGCTTTAACGATGCTTTGACTCAAAGTTAAAACACATACAGCTTTGAAATGATCTTTATCGTGCATTAAAACAGTTAATGCATGTAATACTGCTGCACACATTCATATGACAGCGATAATAAGCGGAGCAGCTCGACACCGGTAACTGACGTAACGTTACATGCATCAGTGCACAACAACTGGAATCAGGCAAAATCCACATTATTTACCTTTCCTGAGAATAATCCCCACTTAGTTCCTCAAATGTCATGTTGTACATAAAATCCAAATCCACTGTAGGGCAAAGGGAGCAGTGGTACATGCGAGCTATCCTCGTATCTTCTCGACACACACTTTATCTGTCGTCCACTGTGCTGCAACTGAGAGATAAATCTGGCAGCTTCACATTAAGACAGTCCGGGACAATGCGAGTCAGGAGGACATTTGCATAGCTGTGATCATTGGTGCTATGCTAAATATCTGGGTGTGCTCTCAAGTGGGATTGGACGGAGACACAGCGGCGAGGCGTGTCTGTCTCCAGCCGGGTTACTACCGAAACTGCAGCTGCCTGATGGCCTCTAACATCTGAACTACAGTATGAATCTAATCGCTATCCTGACTGCAACACAACTGTTATATTAACTAAAGCACATCTGTAGAGTCAGATTCACTTGTGAGCCTCTAACACCTCCAAACCCTGCGCAAAGACACGCCTGACTTCACTACAGTAACAATCTCTGGTGATGTCAGCTCAGCCTGAGCATAAACATGAATCTACTTCTTAAATAAACTCCTCAGAGTGGATAAATTCTGCCCACACGGAGCATTAAACGCAGTAATGGATGGATAGCGTGTTGCAGGACTCACCCTCGCTGCCGGACGGGACAGGACAGTCTCGGGACAACCGCATGGCAACGGGACGCTTCCGAGGAAAGCTGCGCTCTGATTGGTCCGCTGTGGAGCGTGCGAAAACACACCGAAACCGCGCGCGAGATCCAAAGGACTGGCGCGGAAAGGCAGGAATATGGAGCCAACGTCAAACCACAGGAGCACAGGGGTGTAACTACAGGCAGTGGAGACAGGGCGGCTGCAGTGGGGCCCCTGAGGTGAGGGGGCCCGTACAGAGAGAGTGGACAGTAATGTGCTGGACAGAAAACGGACCATTACATGTAATTCAGATTGAAGACGATCCCATTAAATCTGAGACAGGGGCATCATATATGTTTGAATAAAAAAGGTACTCCACTTCACTGTCTATAGGGTTGTCTGAAGATTCACAATTTATGGAAAGATGTTGTAAAATGTTTGTCAGAGATGTTTAATACCAAGGTCCTGTTAAATGACAAACTCTCTGTGTGCGTATAAGGAATAAACCCACAGGACTTTATACAAACATCCAAACAGACTTAAGAGGGATTTATACTTGTCCATCAGCTCTATCCACCTTTTTCCTGACTTCCTGTTTCAAACCGGAAACCAGCTAAACACTTCCGGTTGAACGGTGTTTACGGTTGAGCTAGCAGTGAATGCCACCGTAAACGCCGGCTTTTCGCCATGGATCGGGGTGCAGGTCCGTGGGCTTTTTATCGATGAAATGAAAAGAGCAAACATAAACTTTCGTTGGAGGATATTTTTTTTCAACGCCGCAAGCTAAGCTAGCCGGCGCTCCTCTTTGCTCGGATGGTAAAGCGTAGGGCGCAGGGCACGGACATGTCTTGTGAAGTTTCTGGTGTTCAGAACAGACGGTTTCTGACAATATCTTGAGCTTTTTTGAGTTGTTGTGGCAGCCGACAACGGCGCAAGTTGAACCTGAACCCATGTTTCCAATAAAATACAAATTATAGTGCCAGTTTATCGATAGCTCAACTGTTGCTTTCGTGTTCGCCCTGCAGGCTGAGTGAGCAGTAGCGTTGAACCGGAAACAGGTTGCTGGATAGCGGAAGTAGTTGTCTGTCATGGCAGCGGCCATAGGCTTCTGAAGAAACTTGTGAATACAGAGCCTAAACCGTTGGGAGCATTTATACTTGTGCGGTGGTGTGTCTGTGTCACTCTGCAGTTACACCTCCAAAACACTGGTTGGTGGTGGGGTGTCCGTGAAGTGCTGTAAAGTTTAGTTGATTCAAAACACACATTAGACATGACGTAATAGCAACAGTGTCAAACAAGTACACAAATCAGCTTCACTATAACTCGCAGCATACACATTTCTGGGGAGGTGCATGTCAGGCTATGGTACTGATTCATTGCAGAAGTATAAATTCCACATAAGACTTTGAACTTCCCCAAACCACTGAGTTCGCCAAACAAACACCATTTTTTCCTCACAGGTTCAGGCACTGCTAAGGTTAAAACATCTTAAAAATAGAATATATACATTACCACGTCTGTACATAGGTATACACCGATATAAACAGTAACATGTATAAAGACAAAAACAGTCACAAGTTCATTAAAGGGGGACCACTTGCAATAAAAATTGAAATACAACAATTTCACATGAGGGCATGAAATCAGGGGAAGGGTCACGTGTCTTGTGACTGGAGACAGCCGCTTAAATAGATTTCCTAATTGTCTCGTCTATATCTAGACAGCTGATTTTTGACATGAACATTACGACAGAGCTGTTGCACAATTAATATTTCAATTTTTTTAATGTGATTTTGGATTATGGTATCGCAGATTTATGACATAATTTGAACTCTGTATCTAACTATCACTCTTGTTGCAGCTTATCCTCTCCATGTCATATAAGTGAAAACTGTACTTAGGATAGATAAGAAAAAATAAGATGGGATAAGATAGAACTAAATTGCTGTGCAGCAGTTGCAATAGGTTGGAAGAGGGCAGATATAAAGAGTGCAATACACAAAAAGACAAAAATACCATCATATTTGTAAAGTGTAGGTGCTAAATATAAAACTAGATAAAAAAAATAAGGTGTATTCCAATATATGCAATATACACTATGCTAAAAACAGGAACAGGATTTCTTACTTTCAAAGTAATTTCAATAGTAACTGCGCAATGTTTGATTTTATTCCTGTTTCGTGGTCACTGTGTCAGTTTCCATCCTTTTAAGAGAAGTTGAGAAGTTACATTTGGACAAAGAGGACGAGATTAGGACTGCAACTAATGATTATTTTCATACTTAATTAATTTTCCAAATATTTGCTTGATTAGGTGATTAATAATTTGGTTTGTACATTAGGAAAAAAATGACACATTCCCGTCGCAGTCCCCTACGACCCAAGACAGTGTTTTGTTTTGTCTGACCATACAGTCCAAAGCTTGAAGATTAATTAAGTTTAAAACAATATCAGGAACACAGAAAATCCTTTTGAAAACCAATCAATATTTGGCTTTATCTTTGCTTGTAAAATCAATGAAATAATTGATTGTCAAAGTAGTTGCAGATGAATTAGTTAACTGATTTATTCTCTTGACTACATGGAAGCCAATTCATGCACTCTCAGACAAAGGAATGAGTCAGGGAAGTGAAAGGAGGCCATGCTGTGGATATTATGAGATGTAATGCTGCTCCCTGGTGGCTGCAGTATTAAAAACTAACAAAAGAGAAAAGTTGCAAATGATTTTAATTATTACTCAATTATAAGAATACTAATAATCAACTTTATTTGTATAGCCTCTTTCAAAACACAGTTACAAAGTACTTTACAAAACCGAATAAAAACAATAACAACAGAATACACATAACAAAATAAAAAGATGTGATAATAAAGCAGGTAAAATCATCAAAAGGCGGTTTTAATCAAGCAGGTTTTCAGAGGTTATTTAAAAGATGAGACTGAGTTTGCAGCCCTGATCTCCTCAGGAAGGTCATTCCAAAGACCTCGGAACAACAAGAAAAGATGCATCTGAGCATCTCGGTACGAGGAGGAACACAGGGCAATTAAGATCTGCTATATACCTTGGAGCCTCTCTGGACTTTGTAAGTAATCAATAAAATCTTAAAATCAGACTTCGTTTGCTAACATTCATGTCCTGTTGCTGCATGTCACTGACTCTGCTTCTTCTCCAGAGCCTTTGTGCTCCACTGCCTCGCAGGTTCCTGAACCCGCTTCATACGTGGCTCCCAAAATGTAAAAACAAAACCTGCACCCTTTCCGACAGCTCTAGTTACACACTACTGTATGTTCAGTTGATAAAATACAATGCATCATAGTTTAATTATAGAGTAATTGTTATACATGTAGATTTAATGACCCAACAGTATAAAAGGTAGTTGAAATTAACTTAACTTTGGGCAGCTACAACCTAAAATGTGACTTACACAGCATGACATTTGTAACGAGAATCCAATAATATAACATCGCACTGACATTCTGCTGCCTGATGAGTACTTTACTTTGATATTACAAACATATTTTACTTACTTCTGTACTTGTACTTAAGCACAATTTTGAATACAAGACATTTAGTTGTAGTAGAGTCATTTTATCCTGAGCTACTAAAGCAAAAGATCTGAATACTTCCTCCATTACTGACATTATCACTTACTTTATTATCAGCTCACATTTAAAAAACGGCTACTTCTTCTGTTTTTAAATGTAAGATGATAGTAAAATGTAGAATAAGGTGATTGGGTCAATGTGGGGCCCGTTTGTGTGTGTGTCAGCATGTGTTTTGCCCGTTTAATGTATTACATCTTTTGTAGAGATGTGTGTGGGCGTGTGTAGGTACAGTATATGTACATATGTGTATGGTGCTTGTTTGGAGGGATCAGTTAACATGCTAGCAAGTCTAAATTGGTGGCCAGAGGGAGGCTTAGCCATGACTATGTGACCCCCAGATACTGTATGTATATATGTACTGTATTGTGTGTTACTTGTCTTAAGAAAAAATGATAATAAAATAAGTGACAATGAGCATCCTGATGTGCACTGGGACTTTATTGCACCCTTTAAGTCTTTTGCTGGTTATTAACTGGATTACAGTAAATTCATCGTGTTGATTTGTTCTGTACAACGACTGTTTGCGTACCCTGTCACACACCTGCTGCTCATCACCTGTGCCTTACCTTTATTACCTGTGCTACCTGTTCTAGTGCGCCACCCTGTGTACAAACAACAAAACTGCATCTAGTAATATGAAGTCAGTATTAGTTAAACATGAATCAAAACAAATATAAAGAACATTAATGAGGCTCCAACAAATGAAATTGAATTGAATTATTAACTCATTAAGTGCTACCTCTCCACATGTAAACCTACATTTGGTTAAGTTCACATTGTGTTTATGTAAATCTAATCAGAGCATTGGAGAGTTGGCTTCTACTTGCCACAACTTACCTAACAGCTGGGGTCGTTGTATTCCACTGACTAAGCATAAAACATGGGATTTCTGTCTTTTAAAGGTCACCATATGGAGACAGTATAGCTCAATACTCTTATGCAGTAGTGCAATAATTCACTTTAGTGAAACAACTGAGGGAGGAAGCTTGTGGGCCTGGGAAAAGAAAGAAAAACACAGCTAATGTCAAATAGAAACTACATGAAGAGGGGACATGCAATGTCTATTTGGAAAGTTGTAATCTGTCAGTAGGTGAAAACTTGTGGGTGACAGGGAGGTAAAGGTCAGTGGTCTGTGGGCAGCTGGACAGACGAAGGTCAACATTGCTGTCTAATTACACTTTGTTTTGATCTTCAGTCAAAAATTGCATCCATTCTGATCTAACATCATTTTAAATCCACCCTGATGCGCAGCCTTGCCAATATACCTGTTTGGCAGGACATTTAACAGTGAAGCGAAGCCAAGTAAAACAAATACAATGTTGGGTGACATTGAGGACACGTGTCAATTTAGAACAGCCTTGATAGCAGCGTATATCTCATCTATAGCGCTTACCATTGAGTGCATTGGTGTAGTGGAGGGTATATGCAGGTTTACAGGGTATACCCACCTCTTTTTCCTGCCATTTTCAGTATACTCACCTTTTAGCCAAAAATCCACTGAAATATACATTCAACAGCCACTTTATTCGGTACACCTGTTCAACTGTTTGTTAATGCAAATAGCTAATCAGCCAATCACGTGGCAGCAACCCAATGCATTTAGGCACGTAGACATGGTCAAGACGACCTGCTGAAGTTCAAACTGAGCATCAGAATGGGGAAGAAAGGTGACTGAAGTGACTTTGAATGTGGCATGGTTGTTGGTGCCAGACGGGCTTGTCTGATCTGACCTAACTGGGATTTTCACGAACAACCATCTCTAGGGTTTACAAAGGATGGTCCGATAATGGACCATAAGGATGGTCAGAACTGACGCTTGTGGGTGAAACTGCCTTGTTGATGCCAGAGGTCAGAGGAGAATGGCCAGACTGGTTCAGTGACTCAAATAACCACTTACAGCTTATTTTCTGCACTAATCCAAAATCCATTTGGAAAATTCCATTGGCTTTTTGATGAGGGAACCAGGACGACAAGCAACAACAAGCAAGAAAAATACAAATGCACATCCACACAGAGCATATTGTGCATGCACACTGTACGTACCTACAGACATGAACGAATGAAATCACAAAACAAATTATTATGTACTATAAAGGGACTGGACAAAACAACAAAAACACTTAACAGTGTAGTGATTCATGGATTCAAGACATTTAATATGCCTCCAGTGCATTTCCATACAATAATGAAACCATGGTGATTGTCTTTAAATTGTTTTGATAGCATAATAAAAATTAGACCTTAGTTGCTCTTGTCACGTGTCCCTGTTACAGTGTGTTGCGCGTGTGTCCTCTTTGTGGATAAACGAGTTCACAAGGATAAGATAAAAAGATACAGTAAGAAATATCTTGTGTCAGATATTGATCAGTAAAGACAGATGTCCTTTCACAGGGACATTTCTAAACAGTAAAAGCTTCTATTGTTAATGCCATTGTACATAAAATAATAACTAAAACTTCTTGTTGTTGCAAAAATGACCAACACATACATCTTACACCTCCTTTAAATTACTGGGTATCTCCTCAAAGTGTTAGAAGTGCACATATATTGGTAATGGCACTGATATAAATAATGTTAACATTTTAATTTATTAAAATTATGCACAATTAAGTGGAATGACACTTGAAAAAAGTTTTGAACACACTAACTAAAATTTATTAATACTAATAGAGGCCTTTGTTTGCACTTCAAGATGTTTCCTGTATGAAGAAACTCATCTCTCACAGGGTTCAGATGAGATTTTGGCCCATCTTTTTCTCTTTTTTCTCTTCTTTTCTTTCTCATCACTAACACCACAGGTGCATCGCATTGACTATGCTATGCTAAGCTAAGTGCAGGCAGTGGTGTGTGCCGCAGAATCTACTCATCGTCACCGCAGACTAACTTTGTTTTATACCACTCCTTAGTAATCTTAGCCGAAGACATTGGTGACACTATAACTATCTATTTTTACTTGACGTTAGCTTATGAACATTTTGTGAACTGTTTCAATGTTCTTGGAAAGAGCTTCAAGCTGCTAGCACTGGTTTGTTTTTAGCACCGGCACTAGCTAGCCCTTCAAACCTCTGAAGTTTTCCGCTGATTCTTAAACATCTCGTATGACTGATCCTGCCCAATACAAACAGCAGGCCCTTTCATGGGCCCTTGCGGGTGAGTTTTAGACCTTCTACCCTGCTCCTACCTGCACTCAGCTTACTTCAATAAGAGAAAATTCAACGCTGCGTGTAAGTACTCGTCGCCACCAGCTGATGCCTGTCTCCCAAACCTCACGCTACAGCCAATTCTGTGTTTTTGGTACCTGTGCTGGCCTGTCATCTTCTTTATCCACAGACACAATGAGGAAAAGAAGCTGCTGGAAGAAGCAAATAAAAAGATTGCTGACTTACAGGAAGACATCTGCCGACTGTCAGATGAACTCCAGAAAAAGGAGTCTCTGCTTTCCAGCTTCATGACTCGTCCAGTCCTCATAGAAGAGCAGTCAAAATTATCACCTCCAACAGCTGCACCTCTCACAGACACAATTGTGTAGCAGCTTGCTCGCAACTATCCTGTTACCCCGACACATGGGTCCTCCTGGGTCGACGTGGTTCGGGGTAACAAGATCAGGGTATCCTCTCCTCCACGCCTGGCTCTCACCAACCAGTTTGCAGTCTTGGATGTTGACAGTCCTGCTCCTCTGGCTTCTCCACCTAAGCCAGTGCCTTTCAGTGGCTGCGCTGGGGTGGAGAGTGCAAATGTTCCGTATAAAGTTAAACAGCGCCCCTCTTCCAGAACCTCAACCGCCTCCCTACGCCTGAGACTTCTTAAGGATGCTGTGTCCAGGCACTCTGGTGAACTACCGCGTCCCGAGCTGGCAGTGTCCTCATCATCCAACCCTGGTGATATTGACCCACCTCACCCGCATCATCCATGGATGTTCTCTCCATCGGCGTCCGACGCTGCCAACCAGCCTCATTCACATCACTCTCTGGCCAAACTGATGAGATGGATGCTGCTCCTCAGAACTGTGTCCCCTTCTGTACTCCTCCATTGCACCCTCTGGGCGGGAGAGGTGGTGGATGGGTCCAACAAACACCAAACTTCACACAGGGGAGTGGTGTTTGCGTCCCGTAAAATTATAAAGCCAAACCCTGTTGTTATTTCCTAAACCTAACCGTGTTTTTGTTGCCTAAATCCGACCATGAGTGTTTGTTGTTTGAAGAAAAAAATATTCATTTTTCAGTGTTGTACCAGCATAGCAGTTTATTTTGAAAGAAACTGTATGTAAACATTTAATTTCCTATGAAAACGTAAGTGTCTCTTGAAAGAAGAGAACAACCAATGCACCCAGGGTACCTTGCACGTTGTACGTGGACGTGGAAAGTCAATATGTGACAATGTCAGAGTGAGAATGTGTTTCATTCTTTCACAAAGACAGTCTTTAAATCTTGAATATTTTGTGGTGCAGGGTGAGCAGTAACCTGACCCTGCTGGGGCCCGATGACAACAACCTCTATTTTGTCTGAGTCCAGCTGAAGACAACTTTTTGACATTCAGCAATGCCACTGAATTGTCAACAACACAATCATGACAATATTTCACAGGTAAAAAGCCTTGTGTTTACAAATGAAGGGATTCTGTCAGCAGATATGTTGTCAGAGGGCTTTTATTTTGAAAGGAAACAGGAAAGATTGACTTAAAAAGAAATTTTTCTATTTTTACATGCCTGTGACAGATACAGACATTGAAACTGTGCTAAAAGGTGAGACCTCTGTTCTGTAGATGTGCTGCGGGCGAGCAGCACATCTACAGTATCTGTTTACACGGATGCTAAAATAAAAAAACAAGAGCACACCCGCTGCTCATGCTGGCAGTGTTGCCTGGGTATTTGGCTTGGGAGATGCACTCACAATTTAACGTTAGCACACAGTGTCTTTCAAAATAAATGAACTACGTCGGTACAACACTGAAAATTAACGTTTATGCCTAGATGTTTTGTCCCTAGGGTGAACAAGCTTTTGCCTCAATGTGTTGCTGGGTTTGAAGTGTACAGAGATGTAGTGTTTGCTGCAAGCAAGCAAAGCAAGCATTAGCCTAGGTGATGTGCTGGCTGGCGAACAGATCCTACTCCATTTTTTCCTGAGGCAGGTCAAAAACCGCCTCACCACCTTGGGGTGGAGACCCCCCGTGTCCCAGCAGTGTGGTTGTGTGAAACATAGCCTGTGTGTCAGAGCCACCTCGACATGAAAGTTGATGTGGTGAACCAATTGCCCAGCTGAAGCAGTTCCAGTAACCACTTGATGGTTTGCATGTAGCAATGCATTGGTTTAGAATGAGATCCAAAATGGGTCTAAACTCTCATGCTCTTGGGAACCAGGGATTTGGAGTTTTACCTTGTATGACCTCATGTGACGGATAAATTTGATATCTTTCATTTGACCTTGACATATTTTGGCATGTGGTGGTGTGGTGTGGTGTGGTGTGGCAAAACCCAAACATTTCCTGTGTTTCAGAGCCACCTTGACATGAAAGTGTCGTCCTCTAAGTTGAGGGAGGTGAACCAATTGCCCAGCTGAACCAGTTCCAGTGACATCGACATATTTTGGTGTGGTGTGTGTGTGTGTTTTGGTGTTGCCAAAACTAAAGGCTGGTATGTTGATCTGTCTCACAGATATATTGCTAAACATATAAAGGCTTACAGAGAGATGTCATAGAGACTTCAGTGAAAACTGGGAGCCCCCTGACCTGAAGACATTCAGTTGCCGTGTTGCCCGAGCAGATTCGCGATCATTCATTAAGATCTGTGAGTATTCAGACATTCAATGGAAATTAATTTCAAAAAACGCCTGGACATGTTTGTTGTCTTATTCTTTTTCTTCAAACTGCACAAAGAAAATACTCAGTTGCATTTAGAAGCAGGTAATAAGAGCACGTAACCATTAATTTAAGATGTATACTAAACTTGTTGCTTTTTTAAATTTAAGGTATTCATTTTGGTCCAAACCGTTTTGTTTATTAACTAATTCACAAAATGCCTCTTTTTGTAGAAGTTTTGTAGAAGGAAATGTAACAAGAAATTGCTTTTAGTTTGATTTTCTCCTTGGTTCTGTTTTTTGTGTATTCCTGCCTTTCTGTTTGACAGTCAGCTTGTGTTAAAATGAGAAAACTATGTTGAGGGTTGCTGTGGGGACAGCAATTTTGAGGTACTTGTGTTTAAGTCCATCCATCCATCCATTTCCATCCACTTATCTGGGGCCAGGTCATGGGGGCAGCAGGCCAAGCAAAGCACTCCAGACATCCCTCTCCCCAGCAACAGGTTCCAGCTCTTCAATCAATCAATCAATCAATCAATTTTATTTATAAAGCCCAATATCACAAATAGAATTTGCCTCACAGGGCTTTACAGCATACGACATCCCTCTGTCCTTTAGACCCTCACAGCGGATAAGGAAAAACTCCCCCCAAAAAAAACCTTTACCGGGGAAAAAAAATGGTAGAAACCTGAGGAAGAGCAACTGAGGAGGGATCCCTCTTCCAGGACGGACAGACGTGCAGTAGATGTCGTACAGAACAGATCAGCATAACAAATTAACAGTAATCCGTATGACACAATACAATAATCTGTATGACATCCTTGGTAATGACAGTAGCTTACAACAACATTCATGAAAGTAATAATATTGTCGTTATAGTTCTGGCTACTGTGGTACAATATGTTGAAAGTATATATTAGTATCTGCCAGTATACATGTATGATAATAATCATATGTGTATAATAACAGTAGAAGTATGACTAATGACTAATGATGGCAGCAGCAGCAGCAGCAGGAGGCATCTGGCAGGACCACTGCAGCAGCACAACCACACACGTCACACTATCCAGGCACCGCTGCAATACGAGTTAACCTGAGAGACAGTGGAGTACAAAGGCTCCGGAGAAGAAGCCGAGTTAGTGACATCCAGAATGGCCGAGTTAACAAGATACAGTAATAGGATACGAGAGAGAGAGAGAGAGAGAGAGAGAGAGAGAGAGAGAGAGAGAGAGAGAAGTTTGCCCGGTGCATTATAGGTGGTCCTCCGGCAGACTAGGCCTAAGTCAGCCTAACAAGGGGCTGGTACAGGGCAAGCCTGAGCCAGCCTTAACTATAAGCTTTATCAAAGAGGAAAGTCTTAAGTCTAGCCTTAAATGTGGAGACGGTGTCTGCCTCCCGGACCGTAACAGGAAGATGATTCCACAGGAGAGGAGCCTGATAGCTGAAGGCTCTGGCTCCTGATCTACTTTTGGAGACTTTAGGGACCACGAGTAACCCTGCGTTCTCAGAGCGCAGAGTTCTGGTGGGATAATATGGCACTATGAGCTCTCTAAGATATGACGGAGCTTGACCATTTAGAGCTTTATAAGTTAACAGTAGGATTTTAAATTCAATTCTGGATTTTACAGGGAGCCAGTGCAGAGAAGCTAAAACAGGAGAAATATGATCTCGTTTCTTAGTTCCTGTTAGTACTCGTGCTGCTGCATTCTGAATTAGCTGGAGAGTTTTTAATGATTTACTAGAGCTACCCGATAATAGAGAGTTACAGTAATCCAGCCTTGAGGTAACAAAAGCGTGGACCAATTTTTCTGCATCTTTTTGGGTCAGGATAGGCCTAATTTTTGCAATATTACGCAGATGAAAAAATGCAGTCTGTGAGGTTTGTTTTAAATGAGAATTAAAAGACAAATCTTGATCAAATGTTACTCAGAGGTTTCTTACGGTAGTGGTAGAGGCCAGAGCAATGCCATCGAGAGAAACTATGTCATCAGATAAAGAGTCTGAGTTGTTTGGGGCCAAGAACAATAACTTCAGTTTTGTCTGAATTTAACATCAGGAAATTGGTGCTCATCCAGGTTTTTATGTCTTTAAGACAATTATGAAGTTTAATTAATTGATTACTTTCTTCTGGCTTCATCGATAAATACAGCTGTGTATCATCCGCATAACAATGGAAATTTATAGAGTGATTTCTAATGATGTTGCCTAAAGGAAGCATATATAGAATAAATAGGATTGGTCCAAGCACAGAACCTTGTGGAACTCCAAAACAAACTTTAGTACGTACGGATGATTCATTATGAACGTCAACAAATTGAAAACGATCAGATAAATAAGATTTAAACCAGCTTAGTGCAGAACCTTTTAGGCCAATTAAGTGTTCCAGTCTCTGTAGCAGAATTTCATGGTCAGCAGTGTCAAACGCTGCATTAAGATCTAATAAAACAAGTACAGAGACGAGTCCTTTGTCTGAAGCAATCAGAAGGTCATTTGTAATTTTAACTAGTGCTGTCTCAGTGCTATGATGCGGTCTAAATCCTGACTGTAATTCCTCAAATAAATTATTATCACAGAGAAAATCACACAGCTGGTCTGCGACTACTTTCTCAAGGATCTTTGACATAAAGGGAAGATTAGATATTGGTCTATAGTTGGCTAACACCTCTGGATCCAGGGTGGGTTTTTTTAGTAGAGGTTTAATTACAGCTACTTTAAAAGACTGTGGTACATAGCCTGTTAATAAGGATATATTGATCATATCTAATATATGGGTGTTAACTAAAGGTAAGACCTCCTTGAGTAGCCTAGTTGGGATGGGGTCTAAGAGACACGATGATTTAGATGAAGAAATCACTGCGGTCAATTCTTGAAGAGAAATTGGGGAGAAGCAATCTAAATAAATATTAGGTGTTACAGCTGTGTTTGAGGTTTAGATAGGTACTATCTGAGGACAGGAGGTCATGAATTTTGCCTCTAATAGTTAGAATTTTGTCATTAAAGAAGCTCATAAAATCATTACTGCTAAGGGCTAAAGGAATACAAGGCTCAATAGAGCTTTGACTCTCAGTCAGCCTGGCTACAGTGCTGAAAAGAAACCTGGGGTTATTTTTGTTTTCTTCTATTAAAGCTGAGTAATAGTTTGCTCTGGCATTGCGGAGGCCCCTCTTATAAGTTTTGAGACTGTCTGCCCAGATTAAACGAGATTCTTCCAGTTTGGTTAATCGCCAATTCCTTTCAAACTTTCGCGATATTTGTTTTAATTTACGGGTTTGAGAGTTATACCAAGGAGCGAACTTTCTTTGTTTTGTTAACTTCTTTTTAAGAGGAGCCACAGAGTCGAGTGTTGTTCGCAGCGAGCTTACGGCGCTATCAACAAATTGATCAATTCGGGAGAGGTTAAAGTCGGTACGGGAAACCTCTGTTACTAAAGGACTTGGTATTGAATTTAACGACGGAGTAATCATTTCCTTAAATTTTGCGACAGCACTATCTGATAAACATCTGGTATAGTAACTGTTGCTGAGTGGTGTGTAATCGAGTAAAAATAAATCAAAAGTAATCAAATAATGATCCGATAGCGAGGGATTCTGTGGAAAGACTGTTAGGTTATCAATTTCAATTCCATACGTCAGAACTAGATCGAGGGTATGGTTAAAACAGTGAGTGGGTTCATGTACACCCTGACTGAAGCCAATGGAGTCTAATAATAATCTTCCTGGGGGACCTCAAGGCATTCCCAGGCCAGATTCCTCCAGCATGTTCTGGGTCTGCCTCGGGGTCTCCTACCAGTGGGATGTGCCCGAAACAACTCTAACGGGAGGTTCCCATGAGGCATCCACCTTAAATGCCCGAACCACCTCAACTGACCCCTTTCGATGCAAAGGAGCGGCAGCTCTACTCCGAGCTCCCTCCAGATGTCCAAGCTCATTACTCTATCTCTAAGGCTGAGCCCAGCTACTCCACGGAGGAAACTCATTTCTGATGCTTATATCTGCAACCTCAAACTTTCTGTCACTACCCAGAGCTCATGACCATAGGTGAGGGTTGGAATGTAGATGGACCAGTAAATTGAAAGCTTCGCCTTCCGGCTCAGCTCCCGCTTTACCACGATGAATGGGCGCAGCACCTGCATCACTGCAGAAGCTGCACCAAACCGCAGATCCATCTCACGCTCTATTCTGCCCTAACTCATGAACAAGACCCTGAGATGGCAAAACTTTTGCTAAAAGAAAGTTTTGCTATATATTATTGTCCCTTCCAAAGAGCACCTCAAGCAAACAATTTGAGTCCTGGAAGCGCTCCTCAACAGACATTTTGTGAAGACCCTGAGATACTTGAACTCCCTCACTTGAGGCAGTAACTCTCTCCCAACACTTACATGTAAGTATTAGTATCTAAATCTGATTTATCAAAATGTTATCAGACCCATCTATCAGTTTGTTTTCAGTCTCCAGCTGTTTAATCTATGAGTGGCCTATTAAAATACTTTCAATGTACTAATGTATGTTATTCTTATATATGTAAATATAAAAGGTAGACATGTATTGTCATGTTCTTAGTGTCTAGTTGACCAGTCGGATTGCCTGGTCGGATCCACTTATTGTAAAATATAGATTAATCTATGTAATAGTGTATAAGTAGTGAAAATTAACTCCACCTCAACCACTTCAAAGTCGTAGTTTATGCACATTAAAACATTACAATCAGTAAATGAATAATTTAATAAATAATAATATAATTTACTTACTTTAGCCAAGTTCTTTTATTTGGTTTACTCTTTTATAAGTGACCGGATAGCAGATGACCAATGTGCATGGACGCATCTTCAGCCACACCCATCACCACTTTATATCATGTAAAACAGTCCAGAGGGAGTTATGAAAATAGAGGTGTTAAAAGGGAATAATTTCTCATCACTTACATTCTAACACAGCAGACGTGTCCTGATGGAGCCAGCAGGTCACCCAGAGAAGAGTCTGATGACAGATGACAACAATCCAAACGATGTTCCAGCAAAGTGTGACAAGAGAGGCCAGTGGACCAACAAGAGAGAGTTCATTTTGACAGTAATGGGACAAATCGTTGGTCTGGGCAATGTTTGGAGATTTCCATATCTGTGCTTCAAAAATGGAGGAGGTAACAACATGATTAAAGGTCTCATTGACTGGAAGGGTGATACTGAATCATAAACATTTTGTGTTTGTCTTTTCCTCAGTATAATTCATTACTTTGCGAACTGTTTCTCCTCAGGAGCTTTCTTGGTTCCTTATGTTTTGTTCCTGCTCACCTGTGGAATCCCCCTCTTCTTTCTGGAGGTCTCTCTGGGACAGTTAACTGGTCAGGGTGGAATCACCTGTTGGAGGAAAATATGTCCTTTATTTGAAGGTACTGATAGCTTAGAAACATTTTCAATACAGTGTGCTCAGTATTTGAAATACCTTTTACATTACTGGTGTGTACTCAATGTTGAAATTTGATCATATTTTTGTCAATAGGTCTAGGCTATGGCAATCAAGTGGTGATGTTTTATAGTGGAAGTTATTATATCATCATTCTTGCTTGGGCCCTCCTCTACCTCTTCTCCTCCTTCCACACGGTACTCCCCTGGGCCAGCTGCAACAACACCTGGAACACAGGTACATATCTACATTATACTTGTGCCATGGACTTGTATAGGTATAGAACCATGGTCAAGGGTGACACGTGACTGTAGTTTGACTCTAGGAGAGGTCCTGACAATGTATTAAAAACTGCTGCAATATTTTTTTCTTACAAAGTTGACTTATTATTAACATGATATCAAATTTTATTCATTCTGACTTTTTACTTTTTACTCTTCCACCTCTAGAGAACTGCATTGATTGCAGACAGAATGATTCAGTTCATGGCCATATCAATGAAAATGCAACATCTTCAGTTGAAGAATTCTGGCGGTAAGTAATTTATATGACGAATGTTGTTTTATGGTGATTAAAATGTATCTTGACACACCTTTCTTTCTGCACACAGGAGGAGAGTTCTGGGTTTGTCTGGAGGGATTGAGGAGATGGGTAGTATCCGCTGGGACCTGGCTGGATACCTTCTGCTGAGCTGGATCATCTGTTACTTCTGTCTCTGGAATGGAATCAAGACATCAGGAAAGGTGAGATGTATACACTTTTTTATCAGTGCAGTGTTAACAGAACTTTGAAGTCATTAAAACCTAAACCATGATGTAAAAATTGACCACCACTGAATACAGTATGTATTTGGGTCTCTCTCAGGTCGTCTACTTCACGGCCATTTTTCCCTATGTGATGTTGATTGTGTTGCTGATCCGTGGTCTGACACTGCCAGGAGCTGTAGATGGAATTCGATTTTACCTTTTTCCTGATCCGACCCGTCTGACTGATTCTCAGGTGAGGTGTGAGGCGTTTGCACACCAAGTCCGTCATTTCCACCTCACCTTGTCATGACTGCAAAACTTTCATCTGCCATTAATGAACAAATTGGAACAGGTACAATTATTCTGAGGCAGTTAATAAAATGCTGTGTACACTGCAGGACACATACATCTGCAACAAGAGAGAGGAACACAGCAGAGGTGTATAGCAGCCAACATGTGGCAATATACAAAAGCAATGACCTTCTTGAAATCTTTCACAACAAAGAGAAGGTAACGTTAGCCTATCCAGAAATGCACAACAGCAATGATGAAGCTCATCAACCTTATTCCTGAGGGAACTACTGTAGAAATGATTATGGGTGCAACTTCCTGTGAGATAGCACAAGTAGCAGTAAGCTAGTTAGTCCTATAGACTGTCTGTGGTTAGTCCCAGTGGCTACTGTTGGTGGCTAACCGGCAATGTTGGTTATTTTCTAAAGTAATTTGCCTTCAGTTTAGCAAATACTGATCTATTTCTTAACAAATATTTAACTAAGTTAAAGCTAAACTAAAAGTTTTTGTCTTCAGCAACTGTGTGTTGAACATGTTACTAGAACTAAAAGGGATTGTTCCTGTTGCCAAAGGTACCGTTGATATGAGAAATAAAACCACAAGAGTTTCACCAGACATAGCGAAAAAGTATGAAATCAGAATTTGCAGAAGAGAATGACACCTAGACCGACAGGTCTGTCACTTAACATCAGTACATGATATCCCTGTCTTTCCCCATCTGACTTCATTCTCAACCTACATTAGAAAATTGCTTGTTATAAAATAAACTCAGCAACAAACCTCTAAATATGTATTTAGTCATTAGGGCTGAGAATGTGTTACTGATTTACTGTTCTTCCTTTATATCATTTAAAAATGAATGCTAAAAGTTATTTATTTTACTACTCCTTTATTATAGACTATTACTGAAGTCTGCTTCTAAATTCAGTATTCAGTTAATACTTAATTAACTGTAGCTCCAGTTAACACACAGTTAATACATTTGCCGAATGTGTTAGTATCTCTTAATATGTCATCAGAAATCAGAAATCATCTTTAGAAGTAGATGTTTACCTTAGGCTAGCTCGGGCCATGTTAAAGTTAACTATACTTTAACAGAACAATGGAAGCTAATTGCTAGTGTGCTCGGTTGAAAAGGAAAACAAAACAATGCTTTGAGATGGCTGTCAGAGATGGCAGAGGTATGATCACATAATCCTGCTTGAGTTGTAACAGGTGGCTTATTATTTTATTTCTAGATTCCTCTTGGAAAGAAGAACAGAGTACTGTATACAAACTGTTACCATTGTAAAGTGTCGGTTTTGGTTCAATGCCGGAAGTAGAACCCAGAATTTATTAATTCACGTAAGGTATAATGGGAGCTAGGAATAAGGTGGATAGCAGAGTGTATTTTAATAGCCGCACAGTATCCTTTCATAACTCAGGTCACTGCAGCCTAGGGAGGTAACTCCAGTGCAGAGAAGCAATGGAGCAAATGTCTCTTTACAAAAAGCGCATACAAAAAATACAGACTTGATGAGCAAAGGTCTTTCCATGTGACTGATGAGTATAAGTGGGCATTTACATCAGGGACCCGATCCTTGATCAGAGTACACTGAAAAACAGGTGAGCAGGTGGCTGTAGGAGTCAGGTGAATGGGGCCGGTGGGAAAGTCTGAGGGCTTCTGGTGGATGTATGGAGAATGGAAAACCTTAAAGGCCCGGAGAGGTGGGAATGTGGCTGAAGGGAGGGAAAGGGACAAAAATGCAACAAGTATAAACATTCAGTAAATTGATATTAAAGGGCACATACCAATCATAAATCATTTCACTGTTTTAAGGTGTGGTTGGATGCTGGGAGCCAGATATTATACTCTTGCGGTGTGTGCTTTGGCTCTTTGTCAGCTTTGGGAAGCTACAACAAATACAACAACAACTGCTACAAGTAAGGAAAATAAATAAAATTCTATGTACTTATTTCTTATTCCTGTAAGTATTTATGTGATGCAGGATATAATACATAATCTTATTTATTTTTTAATTTTCAGAGACACTTTTGCCCTGTGCACACTAAACAGTCTAACCAGCTTTGTTGCGGGTTTTGCAGTCTTCTCTGTCCTCGGCTTCATGTCCTATGAGTTGGGTGTTGACATCTCAGTGGTGGCTGAATCAGGTACGGGATGGTTTGTAGAAAGACACCATGTTGTATTTCTTTAAACATATTAGAGAGAATTAAGAAATTACCTGTATTCACTTCCCTCCAAATTCTTAACCCTCTATTGAACTGTAAAAACTGTACAACATTTGGATTTTGGTCCCCAGATGTCATGTGAGTCTCACAGTGCTGTGGGCAGCCAGGTGCTGGGTCCTCAAATTGTGATGAACAAGGTTGCACTCCCATCTTTGTACATGCAAAGTACTTATGAGGACTGTCAATAGACTATTTCATTATCTATTTCTTCACCCTAATCTGAACAATAGCCTGTAATATACATCATATTTTGGATTCATGTGGACCAGCAGTGTTGAAAGGTTTTAAATGTAGGGAATCCCCGGGACCAACAGGGTAAGTGAGTGAGGAGCTCCACGTATTTGGTGGCTGTCATCGTTTACAGAGATGGACCTAGCTTATGGCAACTCAAATTTAGCTAGAGCAAACCGTCCCCTAACTCCCCGCCCTCATTCCCGTCCCACTCACCCCCCGCCCCCCTACCCATACTCATTCAATCCATAACATGCCATTAACTCACAAAACATTAACAGTAAAACAGAACATTCACTGCAGGGTTGCTACACTATGTGCGTGGCGGCGAGGGAGGGGTGTGGAGGGCCGCTGCGCCGTAACAGAGAGCCAAGCATCGGGGTTACATGTGCTGGGTGCAAGGGAGGAAGGGTTGGATGGATGCGGTGGGCTGCTGTGCAGTGAGCCCAGGCTCCCAAGCCACCATTGGCACAATGAAAGCCCTCTTTCCTCTCCCTGCACCAAGGGACAATCTTCACTCTGCCCCCTTCCTCAGCTGCTCGCCTGGAAAAACTCAACAGTGCAGCAGTGATGACTTTTGTCTGTCACAGAAAAGGTGCAGGATGGTGCAGGAAGTGAGGAATAAGATTGTGGCAGCACGCTCCTCTAAGTGCATGGGGCCAGAATTAAGAATTTTCAGTTTTAATAACTGACCAACTCTAAAACCATCAGTGACTTCTGCACCCATAACTACTGGAATTTGCGTTTTCAAGGATAGTGAAGGAATGATCCGCCCTACTCTGCCTTACCCTGCCTCTGATTAGCTTACCCTAATATCGTTACTCTAATCCTAACCAATCCCAGTCCTCTTCCCTAAATCTAACCAAACCTAATAACAAAGGCAACTAGCTAGAAACTAGGTAAAGAGTTTCTGGACTGAGTTTAGAAGTGTAGTTCAGGCTGTAGACTATTCTTTGATGATGCACTCATCAGGTCTAAACTCTAACTCAGCAGTTTTGCTCTAATACTTACATGAAAATCAACCTATTACTATAAATCTACGATTAATCAGAAGAGTACCAATGCCAAACCTATTTTTCCATCTACTTTGGACCACCTGCAGGTCCTGGATTGGCATTCATTGCCTACCCTCGGGCCGTAGCCATGATGCCTTTACCCCAACTCTGGTCTGTCTTCTTCTTCATGATGATAATCTTCCTTGGACTGGACACTGAGGTAAAGTGTAATAATTCTGTTGTAAATCAAAAAAGCAGCGACTGTACTTCTTGAGAAAGCTGAGGAACTTTGGCATGCCAACCAACATCCTCAGTAACTTTTACAGATGTAGAGTCGAGCGAGTGTACTTACCAGTTCGATCACAGTTTGGTATAGAAACTGAACTGCTC
Organism: Epinephelus cyanopodus; assembly: GCA_026686955.1. Lineage (NCBI taxonomy): Eukaryota > Metazoa > Chordata > Actinopteri > Perciformes > Serranidae > Epinephelus > Epinephelus cyanopodus. The sequence goes on along the minus strand of CM048926.1, from coordinate 15,270,195 downwards.
AGGACAGGAAGACCATCCAGCATGTGATAAAATGGCACAGCTCAATAAACTTCTTGAATCTTGAATCTAGAATCTTCATAGAACTTGTAAATGAACAAAAGCTAAAAAAAATTATCAGCAACTGCAGTGGCACGGTGGTGTAGTGGTTAGCATTGTCTCCCCACAGTACCTGTGTCAGCGTGGGTTTTCTCCAGGTACTCCAGCTTCCTCCCACAATCCACAGACATGCAGGTTAATTGGTGACCCTAATAATAATAGTAATACTACTACTACTACTACTACTACTACTACTACTACTAATACATTTTATTTATAAAGCGCTTTTCAAAGTTCTCAAAGTCACTTTACAGAGATGGTTCAAACACATCAAAAAACAATTTTCAGCAAAAGACATCGAAGACAAAGAGGAATAGCAATGGGAGTGAAAAAACAAATAAATAAAAAAAATGAATAAAAGTAACTAAACATTAAAAGCAGAAAGGAACAGGTGAGTTTTGAGTAGTGATTTGAATGATGGGAGGTCAGTGCAGTCACAGATGTGTTTTGGGAGGGAGTTCCAGAGGGTGGGGGCAGCAACGGAGAAGGCTCTGTCCCCCCATGTTCTGTGCTTGGTCTTGGGGACGGTGAGAAGGTTTGCATTGGAAGAACGGAGGCTGCAGGAAAGGGTGTAAGGGTGGAGCAGGTCTGTGAGGTAAGAGGGGGCCTGGTTGTAGAGGGCTTTATGGGTGAGTAAGAGGAGTTTGAAGTGGATGCGTTGTGGAACAGGGAGCCAGTGGAGGTTCTGAAGGACAGGGGTGATGTGGTCGCGGGAGTGGGTGTGAATGAGGAGGCGGGCGGCAGAGTTTTGTATATATTGGAGTTTATTGAGGAGTTTGGAGGTTGTGCCATTAAGTATGCTATTGCAATAGTCAAGGCGGGATGTCATGAAGGCGTGGATCAGGGTTTCGGCAAAATTGTGTGTAGGTGTGAATGTGAGTGTGAATGGTTGTCTGTCTCTATGTGTCAGCCCTGTGATAGGCTGGTGACCTGTCCAGGGTGTACACTGCCTCTCACCCAATGTCAGCCCTAACAGGATAAGCGGTTATGGAAAATGAATGAATGAATGAATGACCTAAAGTAACTCTCACTTTTTACCCACAGTTTGTGTGTATGGAAGCCTTGGTGACAGCCATATCAGACATGTATAAATCCTTCTTTTACACTGGTCATCGACGTAAACTGCTTTTGCTGGTCATCTGTGGTGTATCTTTGATCATCGGCCTGTTGATGGTGACTGAAGTAAGACTTCATTTGTTTAATCTGTGACATAAAAACTGTTTAGAAATACCTCACGCCTGATGATAAGTCTATTTCTCTGTGTCAAATATATTTTGCGTTTGAACCAAACCATCTATTTTCTCTTCCCGTCTCTTTCCTCTCTGTTATGTGCTGTAGGGAGGACTTTATGTTTTTCTGCTGTTTGACCACTACGCTTGCAGTGGAATACCAATTGTGTTTTTCGCCATTTTGGAATCCATCTGTGTGGGATGGATATTTGGTAAGCAACAAAAAGTCATGCAGTCGAAGACAAGCAGAAGTGAAGGTGGTTTCAAAAATGTGAATTTAAAAGTACAGTGTACAAAGCATAAAACTGCTTTGCTAGCTCAATCATGTTGTAACTAAGATATCCGCTGGAAAAAAATTTTTTTTCACGGACCGTATATTGAGTTCATGAGTTAATATGGACACCGCTAACGGCTAACAGCTAACAGTTAGCCCAGCTAATCTACGATAACCATAGTAATTACAAAACGTCACTTCCCGCCTTGAGTATATCCAATCAGCACCAAGTAATCCCCAAGCCCCAGCCAGGAGGCTCTCTGGGCCGTCCTGAGTACTTACTCCAAGACAGGGACTTGTTTAGCCCCTGTAAAAGTTCCGGAACTCTGTCCTTCGGGGATGGTTTCTGCGGTGGAGACACGCACCAACGGCCCCGGCCCCGTAAAATTACCCAGAAGTTCCTGCGGTGGAAACGGGCCTAAAGTCACCTTAAACTTTGCCATAATAAATGCCTCTCTTTTGCAATTAAGGAGGCTTTGTTGTGAAATAAACAGACTCAAAACACATAGGATTGGACATTTAAGGGTTTACCTGTGAAAAGGCCAAAGACAATTATAGTGTCTGACAAACAAGCAGTAGCAGTTGACACACCTACAAGCTTTCCAATACACATTAAAAGGCTGTTCCACTTCTGGGAGCAATTGACCTATGGCTAAGCCACGCCCCCCTCCACTCACCCGGACAAACTATCAACATTCAATGACCAGCGTTATGGCAGGTGGCACAGTACACGGCATTTTGCAGGAGACAATTGATGATTTTTGGGGACATAACGATCAGATGTCATTGAGAAGTAACCAGAAGGGCCTAAACTACGCATTGGAGTTATATATTCATCATTTTATTGTTGAGAAGGTCAATGAAAAGCTTAAATTACAAGCCACAATTTACAGGTCACAGTGTTACGCTTGTGAACCGCATCTCGTTGCCGTCGACATCAAAGACAACAAGTTAAAGTGCCACTGAAGTTAAGGTTTCTGGCTCAGAAAATGGGAAGAGGATAACGGCCTTTTTACCATCTTTACTAAGAGTGTCTCTCCGTTAGTTTAGTGCTACAGTATTTACACTGAATCATTCAGCATAACGTTTGCCAACCTTTGTTATCTCTGCCATTAACGTTACAGATAAGTTAATGAAGCTAAGTTCCAGAAGTTAACGTTAGCTTGACTAGAGCTAACAATGATGTATGATCACCAAAGTACAAAACTAGAACAAATTAGGCTAATGAACTCCCAGCAAACAAGGTGACATGATGAACAACACAGCTAGGAGCTAACGTTAGGCTAAAGTTAGCCTAACGTTAGCTAGAGATGTTAAAGATAACTTTATATTTATTTCCAGCAAAGTGACAATATGTTGCCTCAAACACGATGTTGACTTACCTTAGAACAGATGTAGACATCATTGTTAATCTTATTCACGTTGAGTTGATCTTGTGTGACATTACCACACAACTTTATCCAAAGGAGACACTTGTCTCGGTTGACATGTGGTTTAAAGTGTGAAAAAATACACCTCGTCGTCCAGCCTCTCAGGATACCTTGTGTCAGAGTTGCATGTACCCCATGCACACCGTTTGACCATTTTTAAACTTCAAATCGCCAAAAAAGCTCATAAAACAAACGAACAAAACTGACTTTCTGTAATGCATTTCAATCAACGTCCAGGCAGAGAATGTATGGGGATGGCTATATGCACTGTGATTGGCTCATCGCATTTGAGGACAGGACTTAGTCATAGGTCAATTACATTTCCTCACCTTCCCAAATTCTGTCATGTCAGGTCAACTCTACCAAAACCATAGACTGTATAAAATAACCGCGCGCGAGATCCAAAGGACTGGTGCGGAAAGGCAGGAATATGGAGCCAACATCAAACCACAGGAGCACAGGGGTGTAACTACAGGCAGTGGAGACAGGGCGGCTGCAGTGGGGCCCCTGAGGTGAGGGGGCCCACACAGAGAGTGGACAGTAATGTGTTGGACAGAAAACGAACCATTACATATAATTCAGATTGAAGAAGAGCCCATTAAATCTGAGACAGGGGCATCATATATGTTTGAATAAAAAAGGTACTCCACTTCACTGTCTATAGGGTTGCCTGAAGATTCACAATTTATGGAAAGATGTTATAAAATGTTTGTCAGAGATGTTTAATACCAAGGTCCTGTTAAATGACAAACTCTCTGTGTGCGTATAAGGAATAAACCCACAGGACTTTATACAAACATCCAAACAGACTTAAGAGGGATTTATACTTGTCCATCAGCTCTATCCACCTTTTTCCTGACTTGATTCCTGACTTCCTGTTTCAAACCGGAAACCAGCTAAACACTTCCGGTTGAACGGTGTTTACGGTTGAGCTAGCAGTGAAAGCCACCGTAAACGCCGGCTTTTCGCCATGGATCGGGGTGCAGGTCCGTGGGCTTTTTATCGATGAAATGAAAAGAGCAAACATAAACTTTTGTTGGAGGATATTTTTGTTTCAACGCCGCGAGCTAAGCTAGCCGGCGCTCCTCCTTGCTCGGCATGGTAAAGCGTAGGGCGCAGGGCACGGACATGTCTTGTGAAGTTTCTGGTGTTCAAAACAGACGGTTTCTGACAAAATCTTGAGCTTTTTTGAGTTGTTGTGGCAGCCGACTGTTGTGTTCATTGAATAATAAATCACATCGAGGTTGAGGTACAATTCAACTCTTTACTTCTCCAGTCCAGTAAAACAACAACATGCCCTCTCCTGACCCCACACACTGCATTCTGGGTAATGTAGTTCCTAACCAGTGCTCATAACAACACATCTTCCCTTCTTTGAAGACATTTTCCTTCTTTATGGAAAGCACAAAAAGCTTGCAAACTCATCACACGTGAACTCAAATTAGTATCCCTACTGATACATCTATGTGTCAAAACAAACAAGCTCATAACATTCAACAAACTCTTTTTTTTTTTTTTTTTCATTTCAGTTCAGTTCAGACACTTTCAATCAATCTGTCAGGTTTCTTAATAGTCCTTCTCGGTCTGCTGCATATTTCCTCAGATGGTTTGACCACAGGCCCTGCAGCATCCATGTGGTTTAGTATACTGGAATGAAGCTGTTCTTTGCTGGAATGTCCTGCTGTATCTAAAGGGACATCTTCAGAGGTGTCACTGCTTGTATCTGGCCCATGTGGTCGAAGATCCACTCGGTTTCTCCTCAGAGTCACTCCATCCTCTGTTTGTATCTGGTAGGAGCGCAGAGCAACTTCCCTCTGCACACATCCCTGCTTTGACCAGGTGCTTGTTATGTGATCATGTACACAGACTTGATCTCCAGGCTTGAGGATGGTCAACATTCTTGCACATTTGTCATGTTGCTGTTTTTGTTTCTGTTTTTGCTTCTCCCTTTCAGCTTTGACTTTGAGAGCTCCTTTGGGAATCAACAGTTCCTCTTTCACTGGAAGGTTGGTGCGCATGCGCCGGCCCATCAACATCTGAGCTGGAGACAAACCATTCTGCAGTGGTGCGCTACGGTAGATCATGAGACTTTTGTGGAAGTCCTCGTGTCCATCATGTGCTTTCTTCATGATATTTTTCATCACTTTTACTGAGCTCTCTGCAAGGCCATTGGATCTGGGGTAATGCGGACTCGAGGTGATGTGCTGAAAACCCCATGCCTTGGCAAAGGAAGCAAACTCACAACTTGAAAACTGAGGACCGTTATCTGAAATCACCTCACATGGAACACCATGTCTTGCAAAGACAGCCTTCAGAAAGGCAATGACTGCCTTGCTGGATGTCGACTGCAGTGTGGCGACCTCCGGGTAGTTTGAGAAATAGTCTGTCACCACTATGTTACTCTGTCCATTACAGTCAAACAAATCCACACCCACCTTGTAGTATGGCCTGTTGGGAACGGCATGTGGCATGAGTGGCTCTGCCTGCTGCTTGGGTCTGTAGGTACGGCATATTTCACATGACGCTGTTGTCTGGCTGATGTCTTGGTTCAGTCTGGGCCAGTACATGACTTCACGGGCTCTGCGTTTACATTTTTCCTCACCTAAATGTCCTTCATGTATTTTCCCAAGCATCTCTTTACGCAGCGACCCTGGGATTACAAACTTGTTTCCTTTAAACACAATGTCATTCACAACTGACAGTTCTGCTCTGCACTGCCAGTAGTCCTGAATTTGTCTCGGACTGTCATTTTTCTGTGCAGGCCATCCTTTCAGTATGGTGTTTTTGAGCGCCCTCATCGTTTCATCTGACTCTGTTGCTTGTCTGATCTGCTCCATTCTGTTGTCCGACACAGGAAGAGCAGTGATGATCATGTCGACATAGGCCTGTATGTCTGCACTGGTCTCTCTGTCAGTGTTTTCAGTCTTATCCACCGCACGCGACAGGGTGTCAGCTGCAAACATGAACTTTCCTGGTGTGTATATCATTGTCACATCATATTTCTGCAACCTTATCAGCATCCTCTGTATCCACATGGGACAATCATTTAGTGGCTTAGACATGATGGAGACCAACGGCTTGTGGTCTGTCTCCACCTCGAAGGCTTGTCCATAAATGTATTGATGGAACCGTTCACATGCGTAAGTGCTGGCCAGGAGTTCCTTCTCAATTTGAGCGTAGTTGCGTTCTGCGCTGGTTAAGGCTCTTGAAGCATATGCTACTGGCTGCCATGTTGTGTCATGCTGCTGCAGCAGTACTGCTCCAAGTCCATACTGAGATGCATCAGCTGAAATCCTGGTTCTTTTCACTGGGTCAAAGAAACTAAGCACTGGCTCCTCTGTTATGAGTCTTTTCAGGGCATTGAAGCTTTCCTCCTGCTCATGGGACCACACCCACTCATTTTTCTGCTCAAGAAGCCATCTGAGTGGTGCTGACTGGGTGGACAACATTGGGATGAACTTAGCCAGGTAAGTTACCATACCTAAGAAACGCCTCACTTCCTCTTTGTTTTGGGGCCGCTCCATGTTCACTATTGCAGATGTCTTTCTGGGGTCTGGTTTCACTCCCTCCACAGAAACGACATCCCCGACGAAGGTCAAACTGTTCACTCCAAATTGACACTTTTCTTTGTTCAATTTCAGGTTGACTTTTCTTGTCAAATCCAGCACTTGTCTCAGCCGGACGTCATGTTCTTCTTTAGTGGCCCCCCAGACAATGATGTCATCCATCATGGTTTCAACCCCTGGTATGTGCTCGAAGATCATGTGGATTGTTTTATGGTAGACCTCGGGTGCAGACAGGATACCGTATGGCAGGTGAAGGAAGCGATATCGGCCCTCAGGAGTATTGAAAGTGCACAGTTTTGAGCTGGCCTCATCCAGCTTCATTTGCCAAAACCCGGATGATGCATCGAGTTTGCTGAACCACTTGGCACCTGCGAACTGTGACATGATCTCATCTCTGGTAGGCAACTTAAAGTGCTCTCTTTTAATTGCCTTATTCAAGTCTTTTGGATCTAGGCATACTCTCAGTGTTCCGTTTGGCTTTAGCACATTCACCAGTGAGCTCACCCAGGCTGTTGGTTCATCAACTTTTTGTATGACATTCAACTTCTCCATGCGTGCAAGCTCCTTCTTCAGTTTTTCTCTCAGTGCGAATGGCACCTTCCTGCACGCATGAACTACAGGAGTCACATTTTCATCAACATGAATTGTGTTCTCACCTGGCAAGCATCCAAGTCCTTCAAAAACATCCACATACTCCTCCATGAGTGAGTCGTGATCATTCAGGAGCTGCGGTGTCACCATATAGACTCTTTTGACCAAGTTGAGCTTCACACATGCAGTGAGACCTAGTATAGGTTGAACATCCTGGTCCATGACCAGTAGTTGAGATCTCAGGCGCCGGCCCCTGTGCTCGAAAGTCACTACACAGCGCCCTTTAACTGGAATCCTTGCCCCAGTGTAAGCAGTCACTTTGATTTTCACTGGATGGATTTTGCTTTTCACTGTGAGGGTCTTGTAATCAGTTATCGACAACAAGTTTACCTGGGCTCCAGTATCAAGCTTGAATGGTATGATTGTGTCATTCACAGTCACTGGTGCTATCCATTCCTCTTTTTCAGTAGTGTCTCCTTGTACACAGTCAACAAAAAATTCTTCTTCTTCTGGCTCTTGATCAACTGTGTGTACCTGACTCCTTGTAGCCGCTGCAGCTCTACAGCACCTTGCATAGTGGTTCCTTTTGCCACAGTTATTACAAGTCTTTCCAAATGCTGGACAGGACTTGGGCATGTGCATGCCTCCACAGTTTCCGCATCCGCTGCTTGGATTTTTCTCTGTGTATTTTCCTTTGCGTTTTTGCTTTGGCCATCGTTCTGTATGTTGTCCCTCCATTTTTACAGCATAAACAGTTGTGTCTTCCCTGCTCAGCTCCTTAGCCTGTGCCCGCGTGGTCTCTGCTGCCCTACACATTTGCACAGCCTTGTCCAGATTTAAGTCTTTTTCGCGTAGTAGCCGTTCTCTAAGTCCATTATCTAGGATTCCTGTGACTATTTTATCTTTAATGAGCTGGTCTTTCAACTGTCCAAACTCACAGGACTTGGCCAATGTGTGAAGCTCCGCCAAATACTGATCAAAACTGACTCCTTGTTTCTGATCACACATAAAGAACTTGTATCTTTCATATGTGACATTTGTGCATGGTACAAAGTACTCCTCAAACTTCTCCATTAGGACATTCAATGTCAGCTCACCCTCGTTTAGCTGGAAACTATTGTAGATTTCCAAAGCCTGTTCACCGATGACATGCAGAAGAATGGATGCCTTTTTGTTGTCGTCATCTCCCCCTGCTCCACTTGCTACAAGATATATGTTGAATCTCTGTTTGAAACGTTTCCAATTTTCCGCGAGATTGCCATCAAACTGCATAGATGATGGAGGGGTTAGCAAGTTATCCATGTCGGCAGGCTGCGGTAACTTGAGCTGTGTGTCGTCTTGCCTGTTGTTAGCTATTAGCCGTCGCTACCTGCCGTAGCCGCGCCGCGGTTCCTGTCCGTCTTGAACGTTTTTCTTCAATTTAATTTCCGGCGCTTGGCGATGCTCTTCTCCTTTCCATCAGGCGTATTTCACACACAGCCTCCCGTTTTCTGACACCATGTTGTGTTCATTGAATAATAAATCACACCGAGGTTGAGGTACAATTCAACTCTTTACTTCTCCAGTCCAGTAAAACAACAACATGCCCTCTCCTGACCCCACACACTGCATTCTGGGTAATGTAGTTCCTAACCAGTGCTCATAACAACACACCGACAACGGCGCAAGTTGAGCCTGAACCCACGTTTCCAATAAAATACAAATTATGGTGCTAGTTTATCGATAGCTCAACTGTTGCTTTCGTGCTCGCCCTGCAGGCTGAGTGAGCAGTAGCGTTGAACCAGAAACAGGTTGCCGGATAGCGGAAGTAGTTGTCTGTCATGGCAGCGGCCATAGGCTTCTGAAGAAACTTGTGAATACAGAGCCTAAACCGTTGGGAACATTTATACTTGTGCGGTGGTGTGTCTGTGTCACTCTGCAGTTACACCTCCAAAACACTGGTTGGTGGTGGGGTGTCCGTGAAGTGCTGTGAAGTTTAGTTGATTCAAAACACACATTAGACATGACGTAATAGCAACAGCAGGGCTCTCAAGTCTCACGCATTTGGCGTGTGACACACACATTCCCACCCGTTCACACGCTCACACGCCACACGTTGTATTTCTCACGCATTTAAATTACCACGGTGACGTCCACCAAGTTGCTCCGCTTTGACAGTGGAACAGGTAGGAGTCAAGCGATGCTCCCCCGAGAGTTCAGAAGCTGCGTGCCACACGCAAGCCAATCACATAAAGCATATCTACCGAACAGCCAATCAAAAAGTAGAATTGCTGTATCCGGGTAGATTTTGATATTTCGCGGTTACAGAAGAAGACGGACACTCGCCAAAAAAGCCGGTTTCGTAAGGACAGAAAAGACCCGATGATTACAGTAAGTAGGCTAATCTCTGTGGAATGGTCTCTTTTATTCTGTCTATGAATATTCTGTCCAGGCAGCCGGAGGAGCGAGTGTTATGTGTGTGTCTGTGTGTGTGTGTGTGTGCGTCAGGGATCGAAGTTAGCAGTTAGCAGCAGTTACTGTGGGTTATTCCAGTCAGATCTGAACCAATTAATATCGGCTACTGTGCGGTTTCCACAAATCTATTTCTAACATAAATATAATAACATAATATAAAATATATTATAATATAAAATAAAAATAATATAAAACATAATAACACACACACACGCAGTAAATTGCTGAAATCAATAAATATATTTGTTTGAATGAATTTATGCGTCATTTGTCAGACATCCATCCCCACCTCAACCAAATCCCCGCTGCCGCTGGTAAAATCTCACTCTGAACTCACTTCAAAACTTGAGAGCCCTGCAGCAGTGTCAAACAAGTACACAAATCAGCTTCACTGTAACTCGCAGCATACACAGACAAACACTTGTCTTTATCTGGACACATTTTCCCCACAAATACAACATGCTAATGTTATTAGCACAAGCCTATGGCATTTCACATTATAGAAAATTAACCTAGCGACTAGCAGACTTTTTCCGTCTTTCATATGAAGCCAGGAACAACAGCAACATTCAGCAAAGGTAACGTTACAAAATTCATCACAACTCACAAGGTTCACTGCCAGAACAACTGTCTTATATTAAACACGTTTTCCAAACAAATATAAGATGCTAATGTTATTAGCACAAGCCTATGGCACTTTACAAATTAGCCTGGCGATGAGCGGAGATTTCCTCTACTCATATGAAGTGAGGATAAATCGCAAACAAGATTTAAAATGCTATTTTGTGGAGGCTTTATTGTCTTCACAATTTAATGTTTCTTATCTGTGAAATAAAAGTGAATAAAAGGGTTTCAGCTTACAAACATAGACAAGAGGTCTGTGTGTAGTTACATTTCTGGGGAGGTGCATGTCAGGCTATGGTGCTGATTCATTGCAGAAGTATAAATTCCACATAAGACTTTGAACTTCCCCAAACCACTGAGTTCGCCAAACAAACACCATTTTTTCCTCACAGGTTCAGGCACTGCTAAGGTTAAAACATTGTAAAAATAGAATATATACATTACCACGTCTGTAAGCATAAAAAAATACATAGGTATACACCGATATAAACAGTAACATGTATAGAGACAAAAACAGTCACAAGTTCATTAAAGGGGGACCACTTGCAATAAAAATTGAAATACAACAATTTCACATGAGGGCATGAAATCAGGGGAAGGGTCACGTGTCTTGTGACTGGAGACAGCCGCTTAAATAGATTTCCTAATTGTCTCGTCTATATCTAGACAGCTGATTTTTGACATGAACATTACGACAGAGCTGTTGCACAATTAATATTTCAATTTTTTTAATGTGATTTTGGATTATGGTATCGCAGATTTATGACATAATTTGAACTCTGTATCTAACTATCACTCCTGTTGCAGCTCATCCTCTCCATGTCATATAAGTGAAAACTGTACTTAGGATAGATAAGAAAAAATAAGATGGGATAAGATAGAACTAAATTGCTGTGCAGCAGTTGCAATAGGTTGGAAGAGGGCAGATATAAAGAGTGCAATACACAAAAAGACAAAAATACCATCATATTTGTAAAGTGTAGGTGCTAAATATAAAACTAGATAAAAAATAAGGTGTATTCCAATATATGCAATATACACTATGCTAAAAACAGGAACAGGATTTCTTACTTTCAAAGTAATTTCAATAGTAACTGCGCAATGTTTGATTTTATTCCTGTTTCGTGGTCACTGTGTCAGTTTCCATCTTTTTAGAGAAGTTGAGAAGTTACATTTGGACAAAGAGGACGAGATTAGGACTGCAACTAATGATTTTTCATACTTAATTAATTTTCCAAATATTTGCTTGATTAGGTGATTAATAATTTGGTTTGTACATTAGGAAAAAAATGACACATTCCCGTCGCAGTCCCCTACGACCCAAGACAGTGTTTTGTTTTGTCTGACCATACAGTCCAAAGCTTGAAGATTAATTAAGTTTAAAACAATATCAGGAACACAGAAAATCCTTTTGAAAACCAATCAATATTTGGCTTTATCTTTGCTTGTAAAATCAATGAAATAATTGATTGTCAAAGTAGTTGCAGATGAATTAGTTAACTGATTTATTCTCTTGACTACATGGAAGCCAATTCATGCACTCTCAGACAAAGGAATGAGTCAGGGAAGTGAAAGGAGGCCATGCTGTGGATATTATGAGATGTAATGCTGCTCCCTGGTGGCTGCAGTATTAAAAACTAACAAAGAGAAAAGTTGCAAATGATTTTAATTATTACTCAATTATAAGAATACTAATAATCAACTTTATTTGTATAGCCTCTTTCAAAACACAGTTACAAAGTACTTTACAAAACCGAATAAAAACAATAACAACAGAATACACATAACAAAATAAAAAGATGTGATAATAAAGCAGGTAAAATCATCAAAAGGCGGTTTTAATCAGGTTTTCAGAGGTTATTTAAAAGATGAGACTGAGTTTGCAGCCCTGATCTCCTCAGGAAGGTCATTCCAAAGACCTCGGAACAACAAGAAAAGATGCATCTGAGCATCTCAGGGTACGAGGAGGAACACAGGGCAATTAAGATCTGCTATATACCTTGGAGCCTCTCTGGACTTTGTAAGTAATCAATAAAATCTTAAAATCAGACTTCATTTGCTAACATTCATGTCCTGTTGCTGCATGTCACTGACTCTGCTTCTTCTCCAGAGCCTTTGCGCTCCACTGCCTCGCAGGTTCCTGAACCCCCGCTTCATACGTGGCTCCCAAAATGTAAAAACAAAACCTGCACCCTTTCCGACAGCTCTAGTTACACACTACTGTATGTTCAGTTGATAAAATACAATGCATCATAGTTTAATTATAGAGTAATTGTTATACATGTAGATTTAACGACCCAACAGTATAAAAGGTAGTTGAAATTAACTTAACTTTGGGCAGCTACAACCTAAAATGTGACTTACGCAGCATGACATTTGTAATGAGAATCCAATAACATAACATCGCACTGACATTCTGCTGCCTGATGAGTACTTTACTTTGATACTACAAACATATTTTACTTACTTCTGTACTTGTACTTAAGCACAATTTAGAATGCAAGACATTTAGTTGTAGTAGAGTCATTTTATCCTGAGCTATTAAAGCAAAAGATCTGAATACTTCCTCCATTACTGACATTATCACTTACTTTATTATCAGCTCACATTTAAAAAAACGGCTCCTTCTTCTGTTTTTAAATGTAAGATGATAGTAAAATGTAGAATAAGCTGATTGGGTCAATGTGGGGCCCGTTTGTGTGTGTGTCAGCATGTGTTTTGCCCGTTTAATGTATTACATCTTTTGTAGAGATGTGTGTGGGCGTGTGTAGGTACAGTATATGTACATATGTGTATGGTGCTTGTTTGGAGGGATCAATTAACATGCTAGCAAGTCTAAATTGGTGGCCAGAGGGAGGCTTAGCCATGACTATGTGACCCTGATACTGTATGTATATATGTACTGTATTGTGTGGTATTTGTCTTAAGAAAAAAATGATAATAAAATAAGTGACAATGGGCATCCTGGTGTGCACTGGGACTTTATTGCACCCTTTAAGTCTTTTGGTGGTTATTAACTGGATTAGAGTAAATTCATCATGTTGATTTGTTCTGTACACATGACATCTGTTGCATGTCTGTCTGTCCTGGAAGAGGGATCCCTCCTCAGCTGCTCTTCCTGAGGTTTCTACCATTTTTTCCCCAGTTAAAGGGTTTTTTGGGGGAGTTTTTCCTTATCTGCTGTGAGGGTCCAAGGACAGAGGTCTTTCAATAAAAAAATGGTACATTTAAGGCTCTGAGGGGTGAACGGTGAGAACTTTTCAGATGTGTGTGCTGGGCAACAATAAACCAATAAACCACAAAGTCATCCAGCTTCTTTGTGTGCCATGACCCATTTATTTTGACACATGCTCACCTCCCACAGGTTGTCAGTCCATAATTCATCTTACGTTTCCACAGAACAGTTTCAGAGTCCATCACAGAGTAGTGTCCATTCATTGCTGCCACACTTCATGGTCAAAAAACTGTTTGCGTACCCTGTCACACACCTGCTGCTCATCACCTGTGCCTTACCTTTATTACCTGTGTTACCTGTTCTAGCGCCACCCTGTGTACAAACAACAAAACTGCAGCTAGTAACATGAAGTCAGTATTAGTTAAACATGAATCAAAACAAATATAAAGAACATTAATGAGGCTCCAACAAATGAAATTGAATTGAATTATTAACTCATTAAGTGCTACCTTTCCACATGTAAACCTACATTTGGTTAAGTTCACATTGTATTTATGTAAATCTAATCAGAGCATTGGAGAGTTGGCTTCTACTTGCCACAACTTACCTAACAGCTGGGGTCGTTGTATTCCACTGACTAAGCATAAAACATGGGATTTCTGTCTTTTAAAGGTCACCATATGGAGACAGTATAGCTCAATACTCTTATGCAGTAGTGCAAGAATTCACTTTAGTGAAACAACTGAGGGAGGAAGCTTGTGGGCCTGGGAAAAGAAAGAAAAACACAGCTAATGTCAAATAGAAACTACATGAAGAGGGGACATGCAATGTCTATTTGGAAAGTTGTAATCTGTCAGTAGGTGAAAACTTGTGGGTGACAGGGAGGTAAAGGTCAGTGGTCTGTGGGCAGCTGGACAGATAAAGGTCAACATTGCTGTCTAATTACACTTTGTTTTGATCTTCAGTCAGAAATTGCATCCATTCTGATTTCCGTTGGGGATGGGGGATGTGATTTTCCCTAACCCGTCACTAGAGATCAATGTATCAGCCTGAATCTAACATCATTTTAAATCCACCCTGATGCGCAGCCATGCCAATATACCTGTTTGGCGGGACATTTAACAGTGAAGTGAAGTCAAGTAAAACAAAATACAACGTTAGGTGACATTGAGGACACGTGTCAATTTAGAGCAGCCTTGATAGCAGCGTATATCTCATCTATAGTGCTTACTATTGAGTGCATTGGTGTAGTGGAGGGTATATGCAGGTTTACAGGGTATACCCACCTCTTTTTCCTGCCATTTTCAGTATACCCACCTTTTAGCCAAAAATCCACTGAAATATACACTCAACAGCCACTTTATTCAGTACACCTGTTCAACTGTTTGTTAATGCAAATAGCTAATCAGCCAATCACGTGGCAGCAACCCAATGCATTTAGGCATGTAGACATGGTCAAGACGACCTGCTGAAGTTCAAACTGAACATCAGAATGGGGAAGAAAGGTGACTGAAGTGACTTTGAATGTGGCATGGTTGTTGGTGCCAGACGGGCTTGTCTGATCTGATCTGACTGGGATTTTCACACACAACCATTTCTAGGGTTTACAAAGGATGGTTCAATAAAGAAATAATATCCAGTGAGCGTCAGTTCTGGTGAACTGATGCTGGTGGGTGAAACTGCCTTGTTGATGCCAGAGGTCAGAGGAGAATGGCCAGACTGGTTCAGTGACTCAAATGACCACTTACAGCTTATTTTCTGCACTAATCCAAAATCCATTTGGAAAATTCCATTGGCTTTTTGATGAGGGAACCAGAACAACAAGCAACAACAAGCAAGAAAAATACAAATACACATCCACACAGAGCATATTGTGCATGCACACTGTACGTACCTACAGACATGAACGAATGAAATCACAAAACAAATTATTATGTACTATAAAGGGACTGGACAAAACAACAAAAACACTTAACAGTGTAGTGATTCATGGATTCAAGACCTTTAATATGCCTCCAGTGCATTTCCATACAATAATGAAACCATGGTGATTGTCTTTAAATTGTTTTGATAGCATAATAAAAATTAGACCTTAGTTGCTCTTGTCACGTGTCCCTGTTACAGTGTGTTGCGCGTGTGTCCTCTTGTGGATAAACGAGTTCACAAGGATAAGATAAAAAGATACAGTAAGAAATATCTTATGTGTCAGATATTGATCAGTAAAGACAGATGTCCTTTCACAGGGACATTTCTAAACAGTAAAAGCTTCTATTGTTAATACCACTGTACATCAAATAATAACTAAAACTTCTTGTTGTTGCAAAAATGACCAACACATACATCTTACACCTCCTTTAAATTACTGGGTATTTCCTCAAAGTGTTAGAAGTGCACATATATTGGTATTAACTGGTAAAATGAAACTGATATAAATAATGGTAACATTTTAATTTATTAAAATTATGCACAATTAAGTGGAATGACACTTGAAAAAAGTTTTGAACACACTAACTAAAATTTATTGATACTAATACAGGCCTTTGTTTGCAATGAACACTTCAAGATGCTTCCTGTATGAAGAAACTCATCTCTCACAGGGTTCAGATGAGTTTTTGGCCCATTTTTGAGCCTGGTGTCACTGCCCAAAAACGGTGGCCCAAAGGTGTCCTTTAACATCGGCATGATACTCAGCTGGTTGCTGTTATAGTTTAACAGCTGAGTGGGGTGAGTGGGAGAGGTGGTGGATGGGTCCAACAAACACCAAACTTCACACAGGGGAGTGGTGTTTGCGTCCCGTAAGATTATAAAGCCAAACCCTGTTGTTATTTCCTAAACCTAACCGTGTTTTTGTTGCCTTAACCCGACCATGTGTGTTTGTTGAAGGAAAAAAAATAGTCATTTTCAGTGTTGCACCAGCATAGCAGTTTATTTTGAAAGAAACTGTGTGTAAATGTTTAATTTCCTGTGAAAATGGAAGTGTGTCTTGAAAGAAGAGAACTTGACACAGTGTCCCAGAACATCAACAACCAATGCACCCAGGGTACCTTGCACGTTGTACGTGGACATGGAAAGTCAATGTGTGACAATGTCAGAGTGAGAATGTGTTTCATTCTTTCACAAAGACAGTCTTGAAATCTTGAATATTTTGTGGTGCAGGGTGAGCAGTAACCTGACCCTGCTGGGGCCCGATGACAACAACCTCTATTTCCAGCTGAAGGCAATTTTTTTGACATTCAGCAATGCCACTGAATTGTCAACAACACAATCATGACAATATTTCACAGGTAAAAAGCCTTGTGTTTACAAATGAAAGAATTCTGTCAGCAGATATGTTGTCAGAGGGCTTTTATTTTGAAAGGAAACAGGAAAGATTGACTTAAAAAGAAATATTTCTATTTTTACATGTCTGTGACAGATACAGACATTGAAACTGTGCTAAAAGGTGAGACCTCTGTTCTGTAGATGTGCTGCAGCTGAGCAGTGGCTGGGCCATGCCTGAGCAGCACTGCTCATGCGGGCAGTGTGGCTGTTCTTATCTGTTTATACGGATGCTAAAATAAAAAAACAAGAGCACACCCGCTGCTCGTGCTGGCAGTGTTGCCTGGGTATTTGGCTTGGGAGATGCACTCAGAATTTAACATTAACACACAGTGTCTTTCAAAATAAATGAACTACGTCGGTACAACACTGAAAACTGACGTTTATTTTTCTTCAACAACTAACGCATGTTGTTGGGTTTAGGGAAAAAGAACAGGGTTTGGCTTTAGAAACTTATGGGACCCAAACACCGCTCTCTCGGGTGAGAGGTGGCATTTGTTGGCCTCCTTCACGCCTCTTTCAAACCATCTGTCTTCTCTGGCCAAGATGTGAACATTGCTGTTCTCGAAGGAGCGTCCCTTTTCCTTCAGATGTAAATGAACAGCTGAGTCTTGACCTGAGGAGCTGGGTCTCCTGTGCTGTGCCATGCACTTGTGGAGTGGTTGTTTAGTTTCCTCAGTGTACAAATCTTTGCATTCCTGGCTGCATTGGACTGCATACACTGCATTGCTCTGCTTCTGCCTAGATGTTTTGTCCCTAAGGTGAACAAGCTTTTACCTCGATGTGTTGCTGGGTTTGAAGTGTACAGAGATGTAGTGTTTGCTGCAAGCAAGCAAAGCAAGCAGTAGGTGATGTGCTGGCTGGTGAACAGATCCTACTCCATTCTTCCTGAAGCAGGTCAAAAACTGCCTCACCACCTCGGGGTGGAGATCCCCGTGTCCCAGCAGTGTTCCCTTTTACAGGCGTTGTGGAGATCCTCAGAATCACAGGTCATCCTGCACTGAGGGGGTAATGGTAATGGTTCTTGGCATCCAAGAGAAGGCTGGTAAACCATCTCTGCATGTGCCATATGTGCAGTAGCCCCACCAGTGATGCAGCTGCAACAAATCCCAGCACCTACATGATGGTCAACGCTGTCACAGGCACACCCCAGTGCAACCCGGCACACCTAGTTGCACTGGGTCACATCCCAATTCAGTTTGCCAACCGTCTGCTGAGGCGTCCGTCTGTGCTCCGACATAGACGGCAGCCTGTTTGCGTTGATCCCCAGATACTCCACCTGTTGGTGTGGCAGGGGGCTGCTCATCTTCCAGTCAATTGTGAAACTCAACTTGGTCAGGTGTAAGATCACCTGGGATGTGTGAAACACAGCCTGTTACTTGGACTTGGATTTGGCCATGACGATGAGGTTGTTGGGTTAAAAGAATATTCTAATGCCACAGTCACACAGCGACTGAAGCACATCTGCTGAAGGTGCAGGGTGCCAGGGAACAGCCCAACTGCAGTCCATTGTACTTGTAAGCTGTCCCCTGGAAGGCAAAACCCAAACATTTCCTGTGTGTCAGAGCCACCTCGACATGAAAGTGTCATCCTCTCAGTTGATGTGGTGAACCAATTGCCCAGCTGAAGCAGTTCCAATAACCACTTGATGGTTTGCATGTAGCAAAGCATTGGTTTAGAATGAGATCCAAAATGGGTCTAAACTCTCATGCTCTTGGGAACCAGGGATCCTATTTCAATGGAGTTTTACCTTGTATGACCTCATGTGATGGATAAATTAGATAAATACATTCTTATCTTATCAGCCACTGGCTGCATAGTGTCTATCTGTCTTTCATTTGACCTTGACACATTTTGGTGTGGTATGTGTGTCTTTTGTTATTGTCAAAACTAAAGGCTGGTATGTTGATCTATCTCATAGATATACTGCTAAACATATAAAGGCTTACAGAGAGATGTCATAGAGACTTCAGGGAAAACTGGGAGCCCTCTGACCTGAAGACATCCAGTTGCCGTGTTGCCCGAGCAGATTCGCGATCATTCATTAAGATCTGTGAGTATTCAGACATTCAATGGAAATTAATTTCAAAAAACACCTGGACATGTTTGTTGTCTTATTCTTTTTCTTCAAACTGTACAAAGAAAATATCAGTTGCATTTAGACGCAGGTGATAAGAGCACGTAACCATTAATTTAAGATGTATACTAAACTTGTTGCTATTTTAAATTTAAGGTATCCATTTTGGTCCAAACCGTTTTGTTTATTAACTAATTCACAAAATGCCTCTTTTTGTAGAGGTTTTGTAGAAGGAAATGTAACAAGAAATTGCTTTTAGTTTTACTTTCTCCTTGGTTCTGTTTTTTTGTGTATTCCTGCCTTTCTGTTTGACAGTCAGCTTGTGTTAAAATGAGAAAACTATATTGAGGGTTGCTGTGGGGACGCCCAGCCTGGTAGGAGGTAACACCTTGACCATCTAGGGGGGCTCATGGGAGCTCCATGCATGAAAAACTTTACATGTATTTCTTTATTTTCTTCAGTTTGATCTCGAGTGAAGTTTTCTTCAACTAAAAGATTTCTCTCACAGTTGCTCATGCTTACGTTCAGCAACCTACTGCAGTTTCATCTGAATTGCTCAGATATTTTTTCCAGTTCCTACTGAATTTTTTGGACTGTTAAATATGTAAAGATTCAGGAAAGGTGAACACAGGGATGTCGAGGAAGCTGCTGAGATTTTCAGCCATCAGTGTCTTCTACAGTACATGTAGTGCAGTAGGAAGGAGAATGCCCCCGAGCCTTACAGTCTTTCAGATACATCACAAAATATATGTAAGTCTTAGCTAATGCACTGTAGAGCATCAAGTACCTCAGCAATTTTGAGGTAATGTTCTGGGTCTGCCTCGGGGCCTCCTACCAGTGGGATGTGCCTGAAACAACTCTAACGGGAGGTTCCCATGAGGCATCCCGCTTAAATGCCCGAACCACCTCAACTGACCCCTTTCGATGCAAAGGAGCGGCAGCTCTACTCCGAGCTCCCTCCAGATGTCCAAGCTCATTACTCTATCTCTAAGGCTGAGTCCAGCTACTCCACGGAGGAAACTCATTTCTGATGCTTATATCTGCAACCTCAAACTTTCGGTCACTACCCAGAGCTCATGACCACAGGTGAGGGTTGGAACGTAGATGGACCAGTAAATTGAAAGCTTCGCCTTCCGGCTCAGCTCCCGCTTTACCACGATGGATGGGTGCAGCACCTGCATCACTACAGAAGCTGCACCAAACCGCAGATCCATCTCACGCTCTATTCTGCCCTAACTCACGAACAAGACCCTGAGATGGCAAAACTTTTGCTAAAAGAAAGTTTTGCTATATATGATTGTCCCTTCCAAAGAGCACCTCAAGCAAACAATTTGAGTCCTGGAAGTGCTCCTCAATAGACATTTTGTGAAGACCCTGAGATACTCGAACTCCCTCACTTGAGGCAGTAACTCTCTCCCAACACTTACATGTAAGTATTAGTATCTAAATCTGATTTATCAAAATGTTATCAGACCCATCTATCAGTTTGTTCTCAGGCTCCAGCTGTTTAATCAATGAGTAGCCTATTAAAATACTTTCAATATACTAATGTATGTTAGACATGTATTGTCATGTTCTTAGTGTCTAGTTGACCAATTGGATTGCCTGGTCGGATCCACTTGTTGTAAAATATAGATTAAACTATGTAATAGTGTAAGTACTGAAAATTAACTCCACCTCAACCACTTAAAAGTCGTAGTTAATGCACACCCTATGGGCCCTATAGGGCCTTATTTGGGGTATTTTTACTGACTTCACTTTAAAGCTCACATCACAGTCATCATAAAGGCTACATACACATGCCATATCTTGTTTTTTTCAGGACAATCTGGGCAGTCCAGATTTGCCATCATCCCATGACCTTCTATGTGCCTGTATTTTAAATTAATTTTTGTATCAATGAAAAGAACAAATCTGTGTGACTAAATTCTTACAGGGACATATCCCCCTCAATGTTTATGGTGACTACTGCCCTGTCAGCATACATAATTAAGCCTCAGTTGTCTGTGTGCGCAAAGGTGAAGTGCGCTGGCACATACCAATCATTTCACTGTTTTAAGGTGTGGTTGGATGCTGGGAGCCGGATATTATACTCTTGCAATGTGTGCTTTGGCTGTTTGTCAGCTTTGGGAAGCTACAACAAATACAACAACAACTGCTACTGGTAAGGAAAATAAATAAAATTCTATGTACTTATTTCTTATGCCTCTACGTATTTATGTGATGCAGGATATAATACATAATCTTATTATTATTATTTTTTTTAATTTTCAGAGACACTTTTGCCCTGTGCAACTAAACAGTCTAACCAGCTTTGTTGCGGGCTTTGCAGTCTTCTCTGTCCTCGGCTTCATGTCCTATGAGTTGGGTGTTGACATCTCAGTGGTGGCTGAATCAGGTACGGGATGGTTTGTAGAAAGACACCATGTTGTATTTGTTTAAACATATTAGAGAGAATTAAGAAATTACCTGTTTTCACTTCCTTCCGAATTCTTAACCCTCTATTAAACTGTAAAAACTGTACAACATTTGGATTTCAGTCCCCAGATGTCATGTGAGTCCTCACAGTGCTGTGGGTAGCCAGGTGCTGGGTCCTTAAATTGTGATGAACAAGGTTGCACTCCCATCTTTGTACATGCAAAGTACTTATGAGGACTGTCAATAGACTATTTCATTATCTATTTCTTCACCCTAATCTGAACAATAGCCTGTAATATACATCATATTTTGGATTCATGTGGACCAGCAGTGTTGAAAGGTTTTAAATGTAGGGAATCCCCGGGACCCACAGGGTAAGTGAGTGAGGAGCTCCACATGTTTGGTCCCCCAAAGACTTGGGAGCAGAGGCTGAGCAGCGAGGATGGAAGACTAGGATTTGTCAGGTGGAAGTGGGGTGTAGGGGATTCATAGCAAGATCAGCTGTCTTGCTCCTGGGGGAACTTGGAGTGCAGGGACAGAGTGCGGGAAGACAGGAAATGTCAGATAAAGCAGTTAGATGTAGCCAGTGGATCTATAAGAGAAGAAATAATGTCAGTTGGGGGCCAGCAGGGGGAACTACTAAGTAGGGCACATAACTCCTTGAGATCAGGTGGAGAGATCCACTTCCTCTCAGGAGGAAATCCAGGAAAAGGGAAGGTTATTTAAGTGTGGGAGTGGCCTATTTGAATCCATTTTGTTTGAGGCCATGCTGCAAGGTGAGTGTGTTTGCTGATCCTGTAAGTAGTGATGGTGAGATGAAGCCTCATGAGGCATTGAAGCTTTCCAGCAAATTGGTTCAGAAAAGGGTTCATTTCTCGAGGCTTCATGTGCACACGAAACCACCTGCTGGCCAAAGTGTAAGACAGGCAGCTGTGATCTTAACCATGTAATCTGTGATACACGGTATTTTGTGTTAGTAATGGGTGTTGGGAATGACTATTAATAATAATAATGATGATGACAATAACAATAATAATGATGTAATAATAATAATAATAAAATATATGATCATATAACTTTATTTTTAGCAATATAGTGTATTTTCTAGTGAGTATCAGGACTATGCTGTATCAAATACATGTACAATAAACTGTTATTGTTTTGTGAATGCATCCTATGTGTATAAACCAATAATTTGGCCAAAAAATTTATTGTGGTGTAGTGTTGTATAATGTAATAATGGCAAAAGGGTTTATATTTGTGTTTTGTGTCACTTCTGTGCAAACCTCACACCAAGATCTGAACTGC
The DNA here is from genome assembly GCA_026686955.1 of Epinephelus cyanopodus. Lineage (NCBI taxonomy): Eukaryota > Metazoa > Chordata > Actinopteri > Perciformes > Serranidae > Epinephelus > Epinephelus cyanopodus. Next base: position 15,247,635 of record CM048926.1, on the reverse strand, counting down.
TTCCCGAACCAGTCACATGGTACAGCCGAGGAGCGAGGCTTTGGACGTCATCAATGACGTCACTCGTCTGAAACGCTACAAGCCACGATACGCGCATCGCGGAAACTCTTCCTGGATTATTCGACACATGCTTCGAAGCATCGGCACACCACATAACATCACTACCTGTAAGTTTATTTAGCTCCTTCAACTTTAGCTTATATTGTAGTTATGCTATGTAGCGTGTGAAATAAAGTATGTTGAATGTGCTAGGAAAGGTAGTATCAGCACTGTTTCTACCTGGAGCTCGCATGAACGGAGCCTGGGTTTGTTGAAGGTGGCAGTGCTGTTTGGGCTGAGAAAGCCATGTGTAAGTAAAGGAGGTTGTTGGGGGGTTGGTGTGGGGAGCAGTGAGACCTGGCATTAGGGGAGTGTCTCTGGGACACCAGAGATCACTGTCTAGGCTCCTGGAGGTGTCCTGGGACCAACTAGATGAAACACTGGTAAAAGAAGGTTTCCACCTGATGACCCCAAAGATGCGTTAGTTATCACTGCTCACCGGTCTGTATAGTTAAGCCTTGCCATAATAGCTTATCATAGGGCTTAGGAGGTTATTCACTGAGCACTGATCCTTTGTCTAGAGCACAAACTTCTTGTGTTTATTTGAACTTAATCAGAGGAGAAAATGGTGGAAACACAAAGAGGTCAGAGAAATATTCTCCAAACACAGGATGGCAGTGAGTTCATGACATTCTACACATCTATCGATGTGTGATTGATCTCATTAGAGATACACACACATTTCTCACCAAACACTATAATCCCAGAAATAAAATGATCAGAATACTAAGATATTTGGAAAACTGGAAAAACCCAACAGTGCAGCAGTGATGACTTTTGTCTGTCACAGAAAAGGTGCAGGATGGTGTAAAAGACAGGAAGTGAGGAATAAGACTGTGGCAGCACGCTCCTCTAAGTACATGGGGCCAGAATTAAAAGTTTTCAGTTTTAACTCTAACACCATCAATGACTTCTGCACCGATAACAACTGGAATTTGCGTTTTCAAGGATAGTGAAGGCATGATCCGCCCTACTCTGCCTTACCCTGCCTCTGATTGGCTTACCCTAATATCGTTACTCTAATCCTAAACAATCCCAGTCCTCTTCCCTAAATCTAACCAAACTTAATAGAAACTAGGTAAAGAGTTTCTGGACTGAGTTTAGAAGTGTAGTTCAGGCTGTAGACTATTCTTTGATGATGCACTCATCAGGTCTAAACTCTAACTTAACAGTTTTGCTCTAATACTTACATGAAAATCAACCCATTACTATAAATATACGATGAATCAGAAGGGTACCGATGCCAAACCTATTTTTCCATCTACTTTGGACCAAATCAGTTGTGCCTTAAAATGGAAAATGACTAAAACTAAGGTCAGACTTGCTGAAAAGGTTCTGGTGTCATTTTGAGCATTGTTTTCATTTAAATATTAGAAATTATGTTAACAAGAAAATATTATTGATATTTGCTGTTTTTGCACTTTGTACATTTTTCTCATCTGCACTGCATCAAAAGGTCATGTATCTTTAAATATCCTCACATTGTAATGTAGATGAATGACCAGTGTTTGATCATGAGCTTAAGAAGTTGATATAGCTAATACTACTGTCTGTCTACAAGGTGCTCGTTATTACAACAAAATAAAGGAAATGATTGGCTATTACCCCTCATCGTATATGAAATATTGTTGGAGGTTCTTCACGCCATCTGCCTGTTTTGTAAGTACATTTTTGGTGCTTTATTGTGTCTGTTAGCTGTAAAGCTAGGAAGACAAAGTCAAGTCCTAAGATTAGGACAAGAAGAAAAAAATATGTTACATATATGTTGATGAAAATGTCAATTTGATGTTCTCTGCTTGTCTCTTCTCTTTTATTAGGGAATTTTGTCCCTCTTTCTGATCAATTTCAGTCTGCTGAAATACAACAACACCTATCAGTACCCATGGTGGGGCTATGCCATTGGGATACTTCTTGCTTTCTCTTCAGCTCTGCTTGCTCCTCTGTGGTTTCTCTACAGTATGGCAGTAACCCCAGGAACACTGAGACAGGTAAGCATGTCCACTGATAACACAATGCACCCTGTTCATCACAAAGGTTTACTGCCATAGATAAAGTTCATAAAGCATTTTGTTATTTTAGTAAAGTCAGTGTAACCATCTGCAAGAAAAGGTGAAGTCACTGACCTCTCTTTGACAAAACACCATGCTTCCTACATGGAGCTACGCCTGTAAGATAGTCGAGCAACAAATACGTATCTAAAGCAAAGGTCTGCTTGCAAATGATCTGTAGAGTTAAGTGGCAAATTTTGGTCTTTTTACAGAGACTGAAAACTGTATGCACTCCAGCAGCTGACCTGTGTAACACTCCACCAAAGAGGACCCTTTACCCTGAAACACCTCTGTCTGATACAGAGCTGCATGATTTAACTGAAAAACCTTAAGATAGCAGTTCTAAAGGTGAGTCACCTGTAATCAGACACATCAGTGATCAAATGTTCTACATTTAATTTCCCATAGTAATGTGGTGACTGGTGTTTGGGACTCAAATAATTTGACTTTTTGATTTCAGTTTCACTTAAATTGTCTCTTCAGTCCACACAGTTTTGTCCAGACAATTTAAACATTGGGACAGTAACATAATGAGCATCGTGCAATCCGTGGTTTCTATCTGAAGTTTTTTTTCTGTAGTTCTGTGGGCCATAAAAGCTACAGCATAGCTACTTGAAGCTAATATTTATGACTGAACAAATGAAAAGTACTGAAACATTTTCAAATGTCACCAAGTCAAAGTAATTCATGTTTAGACTCTAGCTGAACAACAAATGGAAGACTCACCTTTTCTGTCTCTATATGCTGCATCAGTATTATTTACAGTGAATCTGAAAAGGCCATTACAGTACATGTAATGAAGTAATACTGTAGTATAATATTACTTTCTGTTTCTCTCCATCCTCACAGAAACTGTTTTGCACCACAGAAGACCTGATGAGTGCATCATCAAAGAATAGTCTACAGCCTGAACTACACTTCTAAACTCAGTCCAGAAACTCTTTACCTAGTTTCTAGCTAGTTGCCTTTGTTATTAGGTTTGGTTAGATTTAGGGAAGAGGACTGGGATTGGTTAGGATTAGAGTAACGATATTAGGGTAAGCCAATCAGAGGCAGGGTAAGGCAGAGAAGGGCGGATCATGCCTTCACTATCCTTGAAAACGCAAATTCCAGTTGTTATCGGTGCAGAAGTCATTGATGGTGTTACAGTGCTACCTTAGTTGGGTTCATTTAGCTCCATTTTCTCTCTGTATTTTATACTGACTCGCAAATGTTGTGTATGTTTGTTGAACTAATGTAATGTCAGTAAGATTTGTTTCACAATTAGCCTGTTTGAAAATAAGGCTTGCTAAGTTTAGCCAACTGGCTAGCCTAGCTGACTTGCTTGTGTTGGTAATGATGACCACTGAGACACTTTAGTGTGTGTATGTGTCCCCTATCTATAGAGGGCCTATCTGAATTTCTGTCTTTGAGAGATATTATTTTGTAATATAACTGAATTTTCTATCCATACATATAAACTTTAAATATATTAAAATTATAAGGCATCTTTGAGTAAACTGCAAGTATCATTTAATTAGGCTATGTCGTGGACGGGCCGAGTGTCCTCTTTTTTGGAAATCAAAATATGCTCACCCTATGGAACACACTACCTAAAGATATCAGGGAGGCTAGCTCGCTAAATATTTTTTAAAACAAAGCTAAAAATGCATCTGTTCACTTTAGCCTTTAACTAGCCCTGACTTCCTGATACAGGTCTGAAACTCTTTCTTTTTAAGCTTTAAGCTTTTACTTTCCATTTACGCTTCATGCTGCTGCAACTCTTTTAAAATCTTACTTGATTTTATGATATATAGTTTTACAATTCTATGATTTTATGAATCAGTTCTGTATGTATCACAAACGATACATACAGTTTGGATCAATCTTATCATTAAATAATGATGGAATACCGGTAGAAACTTTGTCCGTAAGTGTAAAATTGTAGTAAAGGAGGGGATCAAATATTGATGGATTTCTAACAATAATTTAGTGTTTATTTATCAGCAAAGGGGGGTTGCACCACTTTACTTAGATGGAGAAAAAGGGAGACTTAACCCAACTGGAACTAATGGACAGTTAATGATTAAGTAATGATTTAGTGCTCATTAACTACTCAGTATGATGCAGCACTACACAAAAAGGATAACGAGTGGTCAGGTCAGGTTTTTGTGGAACTTTCAAAGTTTGTCAAACACAAACCTCGCCGTAAACATTAAGGAAAAGGTGGAGAGGATCAACACCAGCTTCAGTTCAGACCACATGGATGACCAGGACCGTCTCTGCATCCATCATTGCATTTTTGGAGTCGCCGGTATGGACATGGAGTGATTGAAGATTGGCTGTGGTCCCAGCCACATGGATCTTTTGGTATCACAAATGCCCTTTTTTTCCCCTGCTGCGGTTAAGAGGGGATGCTGGATACTAGCTTACTTAATTTTACTCTATTGTCAATCCTCTTTATTTGGTTTGGACACCACTGTAAGGTTCTTGACAGGTCAGCAGATGACCAGTGAGCATGGAGACATATTGAGCCACACCCAGTGCCCAGATAGTTATCATTCTATTATATTGGTGCAAAGACGCTATGCTTGTTAAAGATACAATTGGTTAACACATCATATAATACTTAAGACCACAACTGGCCATCTTAGCAAATCATAGTTTTACAATTGTACCTGTGGATCATCAAACTTCACTGAAGCAGATAACAAATTTGCAGGTATAAAATTTCCAGTAAAGTTGTGGATTGCTCAAAAGACTTTGGACATAAAGCCTCTTTTCTTTTAACATCCATGTCAGGTACAGCAGAAGTATTGAACTTAAAACAACTAAAAGAATCATTTCTCATCACTTACATTTCAGCACAGCAGACGTGTCCTAATGGAGCCAGCAGGTAACCAAGAGAAGGGTCTGATGACAGATGACAACAATCCAAACGATGTTCCAGCAAAGTGTGACGAGAGAGGCCAGTGGGCCAACAAGAGAGAGTTCATTTTGGCAGTAATGGGAGAAATCATTGGTCTGGGCAATGTTTGGAGATTTCCTTATCTTTGCTTCAAAAATGGAGGAGGTAAGAACATGATTAAAGGTTTCGTTGACTGGAAGAATGTGACTAAATCATTAACATTTTGTGTTTGTCTTTTTCTCTATAATTCATTACTTTGCAAACTGTTTCTCTTCAGGAGCTTTCTTGGTTCCTTATGTTTTGTTGCTGCTCACCTGTGGAATCCCCCTCTTCTTTCTGGAGGTCTCTCTGGGACAGTTAACTGGTCAGGGTGGAATCACCTGTTGGAGGAAAATATGTCCTTTATTTGAAGGTACAAATAGTGACATATTCAATACAGTATGCATAGTATCTGAAATACTTTTTACATTACTGGTGTGTACCTGATGTTGGAGTTTGATCCTATCTTTGTCAATAGGTCTAGGCTACGGATGTCAAATGGTAATACTATACACTGGGATGTATTATATCATCATTCTTGCTTGGGCCCTCCTCTACCTCTTCTCCTCCTTCCACACGGTACTCCCCTGGGCCAGCTGTAACAACACCTGGAACACAGGTACACATCTACATTATGTCAGTGCTATGACCTTGTATAGGTATATAGTCAAGGGTGACACGAGTGTAGTTTGACTCTAGAGGAGGTACTTACATGTACAGTTTTCACACTTATCAACATGATAGCAAAGTCTAAACATATTTTAGCCATTCTAACGTTTTACTTTTTACTCTTCCACCTCTAGAGAACTGCATTGACTGCAGTCAGAATAATTCAGTTCGTGGCCAGATCAATGAAAATGCAACATCTTCAGCTGAAGAATTCTGGCGGTAAGTCATTTATATCACAAAAATTGTTTTAGAGTCATAAAAATGTATCTTGACATACTTTTGCTTATGCACACAGGAGGCGAGTTCTGGGTTTGTCTGGAGGGATTGAGGAGATGGGTAGTATCCGCTGGGACCTGGCTGGATGCCTTCTGCTGAGCTGGATCATCTGTTACTTCTGTATCTGGAAAGGAGTCAAGACATCAGGAAAGGTGAGGTGTATACACTTCTCATCAATGCAGTGTTAATAGAACTTTGAAATCATTAAGACCTAAACTGTCAGATACAGAAGAAAGAAGAAAATCTGAAATGATTGCATTAGAGACCATGGAGCACAGCCGTGTAGTTGCTGGACCCTTGTCAGAGCTGGTCAATGCTACACTATGATTGGCCAGTCTGCATTCAAGGGATGGGACTTAGCAAAGGGTAATTTGTTCATACACAAAAATCATGACTCCTTGAACATAAAAAAAATCAATTTATATGGCATAAACAATAAAAACAAAACAAACAAACTAAAAAAAAAAAGTTCTTTGAACCTAAATGTGCATAGACCTTATTGTACAGGCCTCTCTCACAGTGTGAGTAAAACGGATGACCCCTTACAAAATGTGTTGTCACCTGACTAATTTTATCTATGGTTGCCTAGAAACAAGTGGTAGCAGGCTCACATCACCCCACTCTCCCCTATACACTTATTATCTATGGGATGTTAATAGAACTTCAAACTCAGTAAAATCTTAAGCATTATTTGAAAACTGACCACCCCTGAATAAACTAAGTACTGGTGCTTCTCTCTCAGGTTGTTTACTTCACGGCCACTTTTCCCTACGTGATGTTGATTGTGCTGCTGGTCCGCGGTCTGACACTGCCAGGAGCTGTGGATGGGATCCGATTTTACCTTTCTCCTGATCTGACCCGTCTGACTGATCCTCAGGTGAGCTTTATGTGTGACTGATGAGTGAATGTATGAATTAAATCAAATATATAAAGCATTTTTGGACCAACTGCAGCTTAGCAGACACAGGAGATTGCTGCATATCAGAGAATACAGAAGGTTGTTTGAGCCCACCAAGGACAGAAGGTTGCTGTGGCTCAGCAGGGACAGGAGATTTTGGTGCCGTTCAGCAGAGACAGAAGTTTGCTGCAGCTCAGCAGGTACATGAAATTGCTGCAATTATGGGGCCCGTACCACAGGAGGATGCGCTACCTGTCGAGTCACAGCAGGGGTGAGTGGAAGGGTTCCAAGTCTGTGCGTCATGGGGGCTCCAGGCCTAAGTGTCTGCCAGATGCTCGGGAGTCTGGGTAACAGGATGGAACACAGGAAGTTGTGGCTGGGCCTTGGAAGTCAGCTTTGCACAGGGCCTTGCACACCCCTGCGAAAACCTTGTCTGTAAGAATTTCGAATACATCCATAGTTATTCCATGTTATAGTTAACTGTGCAAGTATAGATCACTCAACATGCAGTTTTGGAGCATTTTACTGAAACTACAGAAGGCTGCTGCAGCCGTACTGCTGCTGCTGCTCCATTCACCAGCCAACAGAGCACTGTTCCTCCGTGAAACCCTTCACATCGCAGCCCCACCACTCCTGACAATCCTGGTCATACACACACCTCTCTCTCCACAGAACCACTGATAATAGCTGCTCATAGTGGTAGTGGATCAAAGCTAATTTGTACAACGGCCTGTTATCCCGAAAAACAAACAAACAAAAAAAACCCATCCATTGCTCTGAAGGGTCATTTCTCCGAAAACATGTAACACACTCTCCCAAACAGAAGCACATGGCTAATTATTATACAGAATGACTGAGATGGAGCTTGCATTGCCATGTTATTAATTTTTGCCCCAAATGTCTGTTTCACAAAAGTGACTTTTATTTGTTAATTTATTTGTTCCAATGCGCATGTGTGTGAAGTTTTTGGTTGCATGTGAGGTGTTTCAGGGCAGAGATATCTTCACACTGATGTCGGATATGGATCACTTAATCACTTAATGGCTTGTTTTCAGGTGTGGTTGGATGCTGGAAGCCAGATATTATTCTCCTATTGTGTCTGCACAGGCTGTTTGTCAGCTCTGGGAAGCTACAACAAATACAACAACAACTGCTACAAGTATGGAAAATAAGCAGTATTTTATGTTGCTACTTTTTTTTTTTTTTTTTTTTTTACTGTCAAGTATTTATGTGATGCAGGGTATAATACTTAATCTTTCTTTATTTTGTTTTTAAATTTTCAGAGACACTTTTTTCCTGTGCACACTGAACAGTCTAACCAGCTTTGGTGCGGGCTTTGCGATCTTCTCTGTCCTCGGGTTCATGTCCTATGAGTTGGGTGTTGACATCTCAGTGGTGGCTGAATCAGGTATGGGATGGTTTGTAGAAAGACACTGTTGTGTGATAGCTTTGTTGTGCTCTCAGTAAACGATAAGTATCTACCTTAAAAATGCCTTAAACTTGTCAGAACCATTTGGATTTTGGTCTCTTGATGGCATGGGGTCCTCACAGTGCCTTGGGCAGCCAAGTGCTGGGCCCTTAAAAATGTGTTTCACAAGATCACACACTCATCCTTGTACATGCACAGTACAGATGAAACGACGACGACAGACGAAAACACCACTCTCTCCGCTTGCACCAAGACACACCTGTGTAATAATGATGTTTTTATCAGCATTTTGATAAGCCACACCTGTCAGGTGGACAGATTATTGTGGAAATGGAAAATGCTCACAATTTTGACAACTTTGCAACCAAATTTTGAATGAAAAAAGTCTTTTGTGTGCAAAAAATGTGAAATCTTTAACATAAACCTGTGAAAAAAATGAGAGCAAACACAAAAGTTTTAAATATTTGTTCAATGAACTTTGTACCACCTGCAGGTCCTGGCCTGGCATTTATTGCCTACCCTCGGGCAGTAGCCATGATGCCTTTACCCCAACTTTGGGCTGTCTGCTTCTTCATGATGATAATCTTCATTGGACTGGACAGTGAGGTGAAGTTTATCATTCAGTTGTATTTAAAAAATAAATCAGACTGTCTTAACATTCAGTTATAAGCCCCTCTGTTCTTGTGCTCTGAATTATCACCAAGTCCCCACACCAAAAGACGACTTCAGTCTACAGTATTTCTCCACTTGAAAACCACTCCCATTTACTTTAAAGAAATTGTAAATTATCTAAAGCTAAAAACATGTATCCAAAACTGGTTTGCTTGGCCCGCAGCAGGCCAAGCAAGGCACCCCAGATGTCCCTCTCATCAGCAATTCTTTCCAGCTTGGGGGACCTCAAGGCGTTCCCAGGCCAGATATGTAATCCCTCCAGCATGTTCTGGGTCTGCCCAGGGACCTCCTACCAGTGGCATGTGCCCAGAACACCTCTAACTGGAACCGCCCAGGGGGCATCCTGATCAAATGCCTGAACCACCTCAACTGACCACTTTCGACATGAAGGAGCATCGGCTCTACTCCGACCTCTCTCCGGATGTTGTCTCTAAGGCTGAGCCCAGCCATCCAATGGAGGAAACTCATTTTGGCCACTTGTATCCTTGATCTCATTATTTTGCTCACTACCCAGCACTCATGACCATAGGTGATGGCTGTGACGGAGATGGACCGGTAAATCAAAAGCTTCACCTACGGCTCAGCTCCCTCTTCACCACGACAGTCTGGCACAGTGCACGCATCACTGCAGAAGCCACACCAACCCGCCGATCCATATCACCCTCCTTTTTACCCTCACTCATGAACAAGACCCCCAAATACTTGAAGGCAGTAACTCTCTCCTGACCCAGAGGGGTCAATCCAACTGGTTTCCAACAGAGATCTATGGCTTCAGATTTGGAGGTGCCGACTTTATCCCAACCACCTCACACTCAGCTGCAAACTGCCCCAGTGCATGGTGTGATGAAGCCAACAGAGCCACAAAAAGCAGGGATGCAGTTCTGGCATCACCAAACCGGACCTTGTCCTCCCCCCTGCTGCGCCTCAAGATCCTGTCCATGAATATCACAGGATAGGTTACAAGGGGTAACCCTGGCAGAGGCCAACACCTATTGAGAACCTGTTTGACTTTGCGCCAAATATGCAGACGCAGCTCTCAATTTAGTCACACAGGGACCGAATGGCTCATAGCGGCAACCCTGGTACCCTGTCACCAAGAAGATCTTAATGATATTGGGTATTTGGACCTCACTTGCTATGGGGGCAATGTAGAAAATGTAAAATTTGGAAAAGTAACGCATCTTTTACCCACAGTTTGTGTATCTGGAAGCCTTGGTGACATCCATATCAGACATGTATCCATCCTTCTTTTTAACTGGTCATCGACGCAAACTGCTTCTGCTGGTCATCTGTGGTGTATCTTTGATCATTGGCCTGTTGATGGTGACTGAGGTAAGACTTCATGTGTTTAATCTGTGAAGTGGAAACTGTTTAGAAATCTCTCTTTGTCAAATATGTTTTGCCTTTGAAGAAAGTGATCTCTTTTCTCTTCTCGTTTCTTCTGTATTATATGCTGTAGGGAGGACTTTATATATTTCTGCTGTTTGACTACTATGCTTGCAGTGGAATACCGATCATGTTTTTTGCCATTTTGGAGTGCGTCTGTGTGGGATGGATATTTGGTAAGCAACAATCAGTAGTGGGAGTGATACATACACTTTTAATTATATGGACTTTTAAAACACAGCATATTTAATAAGCCACTGGTAACAATGTGTATTTTGACCCTAATGTAGGCTACATGATTTGAAAGTTGACATATTTGGGTGGCTTTGATGAACCCTAAAGTAGCATTATCCCCTTAAACTATATCATAACTAATGGCAGTGCCACTTTTTGGTCATTTAGACTTAGGGTGCTTTCACACCTGCCCTGTTTGGTTTGGTTCAATCAAACTCAAGTTCGTTTGCCCCCTAAGTGAGGTTTCTTTAGGCAGGTGTGAACACAGCAATCTCACTCAGGTGTGCACCAAAACGAACGGTTACAAACAAACTTTGGTGCAATGTTTATGGTGAGAGCGTGTTACGACTGCAGTCACATGACACATTGTTTGTGTTAAACATGAGCATGTTACAGTCCCGGAGGATTATTAATGTGCACCTCCTCCTGTACTGCCAATGCATCAAAACATTGTTTTCTAGTTGGAGTTGTGCTTCATTTTCAAACTGCTTGGCATGACAGTGCCCGTTGTGCCCTGTCACAACGGGCACTGTTAACCTGCCATACCTGCCACTCTTTCAGTTAACCCAGTAAATCTCCATCACACCTCCCTCATCAAGCCAACTGCTCTCACCTGTGGATCATTACCTCTGGCCAGTATAAAGACTCCAGCTTCACGGACTCTCCTTGCCAGATTGTTCTTTGTCATACACATGCAAGACTTTCCAGCCTTTATTCCTGGACTGGTTCCTTGTTGCTGACCTCGCCTGTCTCTGACTCTCATGCTTCACCTGCTCCCCAGTAAACCATTGAGGCTTCTGTCACCTACCAAGACCTCTGCTTCTGCATTCCTGGTTCCTGCTCACCCGTTCCCCCTGGCTGTTTGGCAGTGTGTACTCCTGGCTCAGATTCCCTGCTTGTCAGACATCGCCTTCAGCCTTCTCCTTTCTCCCTTCTCCCTCACAGTGCCTTTGCACACATTTGAACTGCTTACCATTTGTGTGCATCTAGCAGATGCCACTGACTCACCAGCTCTCTGCTTCGGTGTGCCACACCATGCACTCTGGAAGGTTCCAAGCCAACACATCAATTGTCATTGTATTTTCATCTGCCTGCTCACTCTGTGTTTGACAAGTGGCTATTAGAAACTGTCTTTTTTGTCCATGGTGCTGCATCTGGGTTAAAAACCACACCCATGACACCAGCTCTAGGCAATTATGGAACTCTGTAACAAAATTAGTCCCTGAATTGGACCAAAGCAAGTGATCTCTAGTTCTGAAAGCTCTTTCAGATTAGACTCTCAGAAAGTGATTTGGTGCCATCAGTGTTGTTTTCATCGAAATATTGCCCATTACGTTAACAAGAAAATTCTGAATTTGCTAATTTGACGAACTTTGCAAATATTTCTTATCTGTACTTACATTTTCTCAAATATCCTCACACTGTAATGGAGATGAATGTCAAGTGTTTGATCATGAGCTTAAGAAGTTGATATAGCTAATACTATGGTCTGTCTACAAGGTGCTGATTGTTATTATGACAAAATAAAGGAAATGATTGGCTACTACCCCTCATCGTATATGAAATATTGTTGGAGGTTCATCACGCCATCTGCCTGTTTTGTAAGTACATTTTTGATGCTTTATTGTGTGTGTTAGCTGTAAAGCTCAGGAGACAAAGTAGGACAAAAGAAAAAAATATATGTCTAAATATATTTTGACAAAAAATGTAGGCTGGTCATTTGATGTTGTCTGCATGTCTCTTCTTTTTTATTAGGGAATTTCACTCAACTCGCTGATCAATTTCAGTCTGCTGAAATACAACAACACCTATCAGTACCCATGGTGGGGCTATGGCATTGGGATACTTCTTTCTTTCTCTTCAGCTCTGCTTGTTCCTCTGTGGTTTCTCTACAGTATGACAGTAACCCCAGGAACACTGAGACAGGTATATGTGTTATAATAAAGCATTGTGTTATTTCAGCTAGGTCAATGTAACCATTTACAGTAAAAGGTCCACAACCTCTCTTTGACCAATCGCCATGCTGCCCACTTGGAGCTACGCTAGACTATGCAAGATAGTCTAGCAACCAGTTTCTAAAGCAAAGGTCTGTTTGTGAATGATCTGAAGAATTCAATGGCAAAATTTGGTCTTTTCACAGAGACTGAAAACTTTATGCACTCCAGCAGCTGACCTGTGTAACACTCCACCAAAGAGGACTCTCTACCCTGAAACACCTCTGTCTGATACAGAGCTGCATGATTTAACTGAAAATGCATAAGATGGTTGTTCTGAAGGTGAGTCACCTGTAATCTGAGACATCGGTGATCAGATGCTCCAAGTTCAATTGTCCACAGTGATGTGGTGAATGGGGATGGGATCAATTTGACTTTAATGGTCTTTTCAGTCCACTCAAAAATGTCATGCCTAAGTTAAAAAAAAAAAAAATTACCACAGGGACTGTAACATAACGAGCATCCTGCAATCTGAGGTGATCCATACAAGATGGTCAAATTGCAGATTTGATAATGCATGCCCATGAAATATCTACAGCACTGAGGCTTGTACAGGAAGCTCATGAATGGAGGTCAGAATGTGTGTAATGTGATCATTTGTTGTTCTTACTTTGGCAGCAACATTTAAAAAACATTTTTTTCTGGAGTTCTGTGGGCCAGAAAAGCTACAGTGTAGCTACTTGAAGCTTTATGACTGAACCAAACGAAAAGTACAAAGATATTTTAAAAAGTCACCAAGTCAAAGTAATTCATGTTTAGACTCTAGCTATAAGGGTCACCTCACCTTTTCTGTCTCTACATGCTGCATCAGTGCAGAACTCTGCAGGCAGCCAAAGAACAGCCAAACCGTTAAGTTCACTTCAGCTGATAACTTCTGATTATGTTTTAACACTAAAACTAAAAAGACCATAACAGTACATGCTGTAAATTAATACTCTAGTATAGCATTAATTTCTGTCTCTCTCCAGTTTCACAGAAACCAACTCTGTTTTGCACCTCAGATGACCTGATGAGTGCATCATCAAAGAAGAGTGTACAGCCTGCAGATGTAAAGACCTTTATCAGTACCAAACAACAATAATGACTTAGATGTAGTTGAGTGACAGTAGTTAAATAATCTGTATTAGTTTTGGTGGTGGCTGACTAAAGGAGTCTTGAATATGTATTTGCATAAAATGAATTGAATGAAGCTGTATGGTAACTATGTAATAAAAAACTCCTCAGTAATCCCATGTTGTTCCTTTCTTCATCTTGTTACTCAAAATGACTGTATTTGTTTTATTCTTTTCTTGTTAAACACTTTGTTATTGATTTTGGTTAGGGTGGTACATGACGGTTCTAGATGTCAAATGAGACGTTCAGTCTTGACTAACAAAAATAATACAAACAGGGTAATGGAGATCCGTACAAGAGCGGATACAGCACAAGTGCCAATTTGCCAAAAAAAAAAAAAAAAAATCAAAATAATAAAATTAAGTCTGAATAAATAAACACATTAAAATTGACAGTGAAAATAATATATATAGAAAAAGGAATAAACACAAAACCAAAAATCGCACTTCCAGGCCTCCAGACCATACAGAATAATTCCAAAAATCCCCCCAGATTAGTCCTTGAGTAGTAGTTAGTCATCCTAGTCAACACTGATTCATAAGAGGCAGTTTTTTTCATATAGTTGACCCATTCTTTTATTTCTGGGGGCTTCATTGTCGTTCCGATACCTGAGTATTGTTCTAGCAGCTGTAACGCCTCCAGCCATAACAACTGAGAATTCCTCCCTTGACACATTATGCACTTGTGATCTGTCCCCCAATAAACACAATCTGAGAGACACTGGCAATGTCTTACCTAACCATTTACTTAACGTATCTCAGAATTTTATTCCAAAAGGGCCAAATAAGTGGACAGTCCCAAATACAGTGTAAAAAAAGTGTCCGTTTCTTCCTGGCATTTCCAAAAAAAAATCATTTACTCGATCAAATCTACTTGTACTGTAAAGTAGAGTGCATAACAAATAATAATAATCTCGCCCCATTAGGCTGTGGACTGCAGTCATTACACTCGTTAGACTTGCTGAGAGTTCAAACCAAACTGAGATAACTGTGACACGTGTTTTTAAACGTAAACAAAAAGGCCTTTTAAAGTAGTAAACATCCCAAAAATTTAAAGCAAAGTCATCACAAATGGCAAGCATTAAGAGAAAGTTTTGAGAAGGCAAAAACTTGTGTCTATGATCATCTGTGGATATAGCAATCAAGCATTTAACATATCTCATCTCATAGCTGGCTCAAGATGTAAAATTAGAAAAGTATCCTACAAAACAGCACCCCAAAGCAGAGTTTGTTTTCACAAGGCATGAGTTAAGCTCTCTTCATGTATGAAATGCACAGTAGACCAAATAAAGACCAATAAAAAGGACACAAAAGGTCTCTGTTTTTGTGAACTTACACTTTCCTCTCAGTTCGTACTGACATTTTCTTATTTGAAACAACCTCTGGATAGAGTTTGGTAAGATGCTTGCTTTTTTTGGTTTGGGTAGGAACAAGTGTGTTTAATTTATCAATAAAATTGTTAACAGGGTTATTAACTAAGCCAGTGGTGGATGAAAAAGGTATTCACCAGATTTGAAAACGTGTCATTAACTGCACTGATAATGTTATGTTTTTACAACAACAGTCTGTGGACAGTCATTTCTTGTATTTTGTCATTTGATGTAACAAGAGAGGTGTTAAAAAAGAAACCAAATCAATAAAAATAGGGACCATGGCAATGAAATGTTTACACCAATACCCCTGATAATAATGAAATCAAGTGTATTTCCATGAATATAGGTGTTACTAAGTACATGCCGAACAAGACTGAGACAAGCAACAAGATCCAAGAAATCCAAGGTGAGATTATCTTATTGTGACTGGTAAGAACAAAGGATATGAAATTATAAAACTCAAATAAGAAGTTGCTTTCATGTTTGGGAAGGCGATAGACAGTCACAGTGAGCACAGGCTGTTGTTCCATTTTGACAGAATAACAGCCACCCGACCCCTCTTTTATTTTTTTTACTGGAATATGGAAAAGTGTAATTAGGAGGAGAGGACTTCAACAAAGCAACAGAAGCCATAGAATTAGGCCCAGCTTCATAAAGGTAAAAAACAATGACTGGCCAGCTCCCTCAGTGTAAAAGTGCATGATACAGGCAGGCAGTCCAAAAATGCATCTGAAGCACTCCCACTGTAGTCAAAAATCCTTAATACCACCTCAAGTGACACCTTTGACGTGAAGGAGCAGTGGCTCTACTCCAAGCTCCCTCCGGATGTCATCTCTAATGCTGAGCCCAGCCACCCCACGGAGGAAACTCATTATGGCCACTTGTATCCGTGATCGCATCCTTTTGCTCACTACCCAGAGCTCATGACCATAGGTGAGGGTTGGGACATAGATGGACCAATAAATCGAAAGCTCCGCCCTCTGGCTCAGCTCCTTCATGGCCTCAGATATGGAGGTGCTGACTCTCATCCTGACTGCTTCACACTTGGCTGCAAACCGCCCCAGTGCATGCTGAAGGTCACAGTGTGATGAGGCCAGAAGAACCACATCATCTGCAAAAAGCAGAGATGCAATTCAAACTGGATCCCTTCCTCCACCTGGCTGCACCTCAAGATCCTGTCCATGAAAATCACAAACAGGATTGGTGACAAGGGACAACCTTGAAAGAGGCCAGTGCCCATTGAGAATGTGTTTGACTTTACACAAAGTATGCATGACACAGCTCTCACTTCGGCTGTAAAGGGACCAGATGGCTCGTAGGAGTGAGCCTGGTACCCCATACTCCCACAGCACACCCCCACAAGACCCTCCGAAATCCACAAAGTACATGTAGACTGGATGGGCACATGAAGATTTAAATGTCACGTTAATATGGAAAATAATGATCAATGTGATAACTTTCCAAATTGGATAACTTATTAATCATAATAACTTTTTTTGTAGTAACTACCCCAATTAGGGATGCACCGAAATGAAAATTTGTGGCTGAAGCCGAATAAAATTAAATGCTTTGCCGAATACCAAGTACCAAATACCGATGTTTAGTTTTTCATTCGTTTTTGCAGATGAACCCCCTCCAGATTAGTGTTGTCATGGTAGCAAAATTGAGACCCACAGTACGATACCAGTGAAAGTATAATAAGTACAATTCTGAGTAGTATCACGATACCACAGCGAAAATGGGGTCATCCCTGTTTCCAGGGTTCTATGTTCCCCACTTAACCCTGCAAAAAAGCTTCTATGTTCCCCGCTTACACAAAAAGGGTTCTATGTTTTCCACTTGGTTGAGCGGGAAACATAGAACCTGGAAAAAAACATAGATACGCTCCCGCGAAAATGAGGCAGAGTAAAATATCGCCACACTGCCGACATTTTACTCCGTCCGTCACCGCACGCTGTTTGATTGCGTTATCAAAACACGCCGCTATTATTCGACCTTGCTTTTCACTTATTCCACCGAATGTGTGTTTTTTTGCAATATTCGTCCGAATATATTTGGTTACCGAATATTCGGTGTATTCCTAACCCCAACACTGGGTTCCCCATTCACATCTGTTTGTTTTTGTGACTCTTTAAGACACTACTGAGTAAGCAAAAAATACTAACAGCGCCAGACATTCTCCATTCTTGGCATTGCCCACTCTCTCTTGCAACACATCGTGTCAACAGGGGCAAACAGGTTTCTAGCCTCGTGCGAAAACGCCTAAAATGACATACCCAAATTAAAATGACTGTAGCATCTGAACCGCTGTGACTACATGCATGCATGAGGTCTTGCCAGAAAGCAAACTCTCTGAAGTTTCTTGTGAAAGTGTCAGAAATACTCTTGGTGATACAGAGACAGAGTAATGGGCCTCTGAAGTCAGTAAAAAGTTGAAGATTTTGCCTAAAATAAAATAAAAAATGAATTTCAGGATGAATAACTGTCTGTGGCTTCATCTGAGCAGGTAAATGACACTGTGGGGCTGTAGGCACACTATCAATGAACATTTGTGTCAAATTTGAAGAAGATTGCTGGAAGTATGACCATTCTACAGTGTTTTTTCCATGAAAAGATCCAGGCGGAGCTCCAAATGACAGAGCGCTCACTCTGCTTCAAAACAGCACTATCAGTGATCAAACGACACTCAGCCAGCTTCAAACATTGTACCTTATTGAAATCAGGTGTGATTATGATAGCTGATGTTGTTTATGACAAAAACACCATAAAATATCACCAAATAAAGCCATATGAAATGTGAAAGTTGGGCGGTCTATCTCAGCCAACAATAGTGGTAGGAGTGAGACTCTTACCTTTTATGATCCAGCTATGTGTCCACTGACGGCTCTGCATAAGATTGCGAGTAATCCTTTAAAGTCTGTGTAAAGCAGCAAAAAAATGTCTGTTTTAAGTTTGTCACATCACAGAAATATGTGTCATTAATCACTGAGCCAAATTTGAAAGATTAAAAAAATCCCTAAGTATATAAAATTAGCTCTCAAAATCATGGAAAAACAAGCACTTCTCTCTGCTGTGAAACACTGGGGGCGCGTCCGGAGGTGTATGTCTGCAGCCTCTTGTCTCATGACTCCAGGCTGCAAACATTCAGTCCGTGTTCTGTACGAAGACGTAACCCGCACCGACAGCTGGCGGAACGGGAGGATGTAATCCAGGGAGGGAGAGTGTCGGTTCAGCTTCACTGACTGAAAATATTTTTTCCAGCGGATGTCTTAGTTACAACATGATTGAGCTAACTGGAGTAGTTTCATGTCGTATCCAACAACGGGGCTTTTAAACAATGACGTCCTGATGTTAGCTTTGCTGCTGCTGTTAGCTGTCCCTGTCAGCTGTAGCCACTGATGCTTTCTAGACATCGTGATTTCCCCAAACTGAATAAATACCACAGATAGCAACACAAAACTGCTTTTCTAGCTCAATCATGTTGTAACCATAGTTGTAACCAAGACATCCGCTGGAAAAAATCTTTTTTTCACGGACCGTTTATTGAGTTATTACAGACACCGCTAACAGCTAACGGCTAACAGCTAACGGTTAGCCCAGCTAATCTATAATAACCATGTTAATTACCAAACGTGCACACAGAAATAGTAATGTTTGTTCAATCATTGTGTTTATAGACTTTACAAACATCAGATTAGTCTAAACGGTGATATAGTGACGTGAAAAATGTGATGGGGCAGAAAATATAAGATTTTCTTCATTCTGCCTCCCTTTCATCATGGCTGTGTAAACTATACAGATATGAAGATGTTAAAAAAAGTTTTTGTTGTTGGAACACATTCATGAACGAAATAAACTGTAAACTGTAAAACTGTAACTGATATATATATATATGTATATAGTGAAACTGCTGGTTTCCTACTACTGCTTCTTCTTCTTCTTCTTCTTCTCTCAGTTTATTGGCGGATCGCAAACAACTTCCAGGTGCATCCCGCCACCTACTGTACAAGACTGTGTATTTATACTGCTACAGCCTCAGGGGGCGTGTTTGTAGCAGCGTTACGTAACGCAGCTATGATTTAAGTCCCGCCCACTAAATCCAGAATACAGAAACCTAGAAACACAGTTTGTGGAGCCTAGCTCCATAATTCAATTGCAAATAGTTGAAAGGCTTTTTTACACATTTTGAGGAGTAGTCCTTTTATGACCTATTTAATGTGTTTAGAAGAAAATAGCAGAATTTCCTTTACACAGACTTTAACTTTTCCCCTTGAAAAATGGCATGACATGGCTTGTCACCACTCATTGCGATTTTGGACTTCGTGTATTTAGGCTGCTCTGGTGTGAAAATCACAAGGAATAAAAGAAAAACAATGCCGGATTCGCTTCCGGAATCTGGTGATACCAAGCATCACATGGTTTGATGACGTAGCGCACCTGTGAGATCCCATTTAACAGAGGAGGGAGGGAGCGCGGACGCCGGCGTCCGAACGAAGTTAAAGAGACTAGAACAATGATAACTGTATTGCTTGTTAAAATCTAGGATTGCATGCAGATTTAAACAGCAAGTATACAACATATCTGCTCTAACACCTGGCTACGGCTGTGAAAAGTGAAAAAATAACAACCTGAAGAAGAGCAGGCAGATGTCCTCACAAGACATTTCTTCAACTATCTTCATGTATGGAATTTCGGGTGGACCGACCAAAAAACAAGTCTACAGCAATGCTTGCAGCTCTGTGAGGCTGAAAGCACAGCGGTGCAATGAGATAAATGCTAGCATTAGCATTCTATCAGGCTTAGGTCTTTTCATTGGATTTTGTTGACAACATAAAAAAATATGGAATATATGAAACTTATCACACATTGAAAGTCTTTAAAATAAAAGGTTTCAGGGAAGATGCGTGTATTTGGGAAGAACTGAGCATTTGACTGGATAAACGAGACTTTAATTATAATGCACAAGGTGTCTCTCCAGTTCTTCAAGACTATCTGGTTTTGGATTCTTCCTTCTCCATGGAGGCATGCGACAAAACCATGAATTTATGGTAAAACCAAAACGGAATGAGTCATTAATATGTAAATATCAGTCTGTGAGTGAAGTATTCCTTTCAGATGATGAAAAATGAATCATCAATTATTGTACAAACTTGAGGAATCAATCGTTGTTTAAGAATGTATGAAATGTGCTTCATAAATAAACTTGTCTTGACTTGACTTAAGGAGGAGGCAGCAAATTCTGTTCTCTACACCGCAATCTCCGAAAAGCCTGTCAATCTGGCACAGCAGGTGCAGAGGTAACCCGGACTAACCAGGCATTCATACAGTTCTGAGTATTTTCTTACATTTAATGGGCATTATTTTTGTTTTCATTTTGTGTGAAAAATCTGAACACATTTGCTTGTTTCTTTTAACTCTGAAAAACAAATGCTGCTGCTAAGAGAACGTTATCATCCTTCCTTTGTGCATATATTGTTGCTTGATGTTACCCAGCAAGTGGGGGCTCATATCAGAGGCTCTGTGATTTTTAACTTTTGACTTGTTTCATCCACATGGCTATTGCCCATATCCCGTCGATACATGTTTGTATCATTGCATTTTGATCCATTTCCTGTAACTGGATGAAGGATCTTGGCCATCGGACGAAGATTTTAAGTTATTTTACGGACCTGTCATCTGCAAGTGCTAACACGGAACGCGAGCACATAGGCCCAGGCCTTTTAAATTCTGTATTTAACGCCATTCTTTTGCCAATCGTGGGATTACTTTTATTTGCTGTTTTAAGTTTTCCATTTTTACAGTCGTGCAGTTTTATGACTTATTTATGAACTGAACTCAATCTTAATGTCTATGTGCATAGATTGCACACGTCAGTACTCACAGTTATGGGAGGATGTCCAGAGGCTGAAATCAGAGCTGTGAGATGTGTTGTCTCATTTTTGAACAAAATACATTAAGCCTACAAAAAAAAACCCCCCAAAAAAACCATTTAACATTTAAAATATTTTTTTTGTCATAGCCCAAGCATACATTGACATGCACATATCTTTACCAATAAAAGGATTCATTGTTGGAATAAACATACAAGTAGGTGTATTTGGCATTAACACAATTAGAGGTTAATAGGTTTCATAACTGTATGACCTTCCCAAATTATATTCCCAGTTAACTGGACCAATAACTCCAGTGTAGTTTACATCAATGAATGAAAACATGAAGATGAAACCACAATATTCTTTGACCTCATTTTATTTAAATGAAAAATACTAAAATCAGTCACTGTCTGCTTTGAGCTGGGGAGAGAAAGAGAGAAATAATATTGATTAATACATTGCATCACAGTCATGCATACAATGTGCATTAAAGTCACTTCCTTCTCTAGTTTCTTAATTTCCAAGTCCAGTTTCCTTAAAGTTTTTCCTTTTAATTTGTCTGTCAAGCTCCATGTCCTGCAGCTTTCTCTTCTCACACTGGAGCTTGACATCTGCCAGGGCTATTTGCTTTCTCAGATGAGCAGCATACAGCTGTCTGACAGTTTGTGAATTCTGTAAAATTCACCAGTCCCCAGGTGCCCATGCAGCCTGAACCTTCATCCACAACACAGAAGGAACTGTGAGAGCGCTCAGTCACTCATTCAAGCAGTCCACATCCACCATCTCCTCGTCCTCTCTTCCCCCCACCACTTTAATCATTGGTGACTCGGGATATCCACTTTTTCAACGCCATCACACACTGTCTGCCTGGTCATTTTGAATAAGCTTTTGGAGCTACTGCCTACTCTCTCGACATCCATCACAATTAGTTTTACATGTCGGGTCGAACGACACATCTAATTGGAAGTCTGAATGCACCAAAAGTGATTTTAATGTTCTTTTTAATGTTCTTAAAGACTGTGGAAAATCTGTTTTCATTTCTGGTCCATTCCCACCTTTGGTCGTGAAGCCGAACGTTTTAGCCACATCCTGTATTTGCGTACATGGTTGCAGTTCACATGCAGATCTTTCAATTTCATCTTTATTGATAATTTCAACTTGTTTTGGAACTGTGGCACCTTCCTAAAAAGAGATGGGATTCATCCAAACAAGTTAGGTAGTCCTCTCCACGTGAGTGACTATTTACACAGCACACACCCACTCCCAAACCCCCTTCTTCCTCTCCTGCCTCATCCCAAGTCACCGTCACCAGCGAACTAACTGGAACTAACTCCCTCACCGGTTCACTTCAGTATCCAGACTATCATCACATTCATGACAGAGAGACAAGCCTACTGGTGGTCTGGCGTCCTCTACTGCCCTCAGTGACAATGTCAGTTTTATCATTCCTGCCAGAATTACTACTAGACTACAGCGTGGTGTCCCGGGAAGAGGTGTGGATCATCGTAACCTCTGCTCACTGAAATGCACACAGTTGCAAAGACTCTGTGATAAGGCTACCAGCAACACTCCTAAACAATCTACAGGGTTAGATCCCACCCCAGCACTCCTTAACAACCCACATACTTTTAAAGAAAGGAAAGGCCTGGGACTAATAAATTTAAATATATATGAAGTGTCCTCCAGCGTAAAAAATTAGATCATATCAAAATACTTGTCTCACAGGCTGATCCTGATATTCTCATTCTGCCTGAGACTTGGCTAAAGAAATCTGTCAGTGACTCCGCTGTAGCTTTAGATCCATTTAATGCCTTTAGATGTGACAGAATTGGAAAAGGAGGTGGTGTGGCCATCTTTGTTAAATCTTGTTTTCCTGTTTCTATTATGGATGCTGTTACTGTACCAAAATGTTTTGAAGTGCTGACTTAAAGATTGATTGAATCTTTCTCAGCACTGGCAGGTTTGAGATGGTTCCTCATAGAAGTTTTGGTCTTCTCAGACGACCTAATTGTCTTTTCTGCCACTCTTGAAGACCATGAGGAACGCTTGATGCATGTTCAGTTTGTTGAAGTTGCATAAAGTCGTTGTTGTGTTTTGCTTAACATCCTCCGACCAGAACCAAGATTTTAGACATTAGTGTTTTGCTATTACTCCCTTACAGTTAGTGGTACACTACTTTGACATTTGATTTGTTGTTACTTAAGAACTGACCATTGACTAATAGTTAATTCCTAATTCTCTTCTTTACCTAGTGACTACTTTAAGGTTTTTGTCCCTTCATTTTTTTGTGTTGTCAGTCCTTGTATTTTGGTTTGGACACTACTGAAAGTCTCCTAACGGGTCAGCAGATGACCAGTTAGCATGGACATACGTTCAGCCACACCCAACACCCCATCCTCCAAACATTAGGCATAAATGTAAAATGCTTCGGAATAGGCTTGTGAAGATGTCAAATCGGAGACTAACTGAATTTTTTTTTAATTGGGTCACCTCCCACTGTCATACCAGGGCTAACAAGTTTAAATCATTATTTTATTTTAACAATTTGTCATTTATTTTCCAGAGCAGGTTAACCTGTGATATTCAGGGGATTAGGAGTGCAGTGTTTCACATGTTCAGAGAAAAGTGGTCTGTTGACATATGGTATAAATCAAAACTGCAAAATTTTTGCCTCATAAAAAATAGCTATAGTGTATAACCTTACGTAAACAGTTGCGCTCAGGAATGTTACCATTAGCCTTAAGCCCCATTTCCACCGAACACTTTCATTATGGTACCTTTGGAACCAAAAAATAACCCTTCAGACATGGTGCCTACACCCTAGCGTTTCCACTGCAAACAGTACTCTTAAATGTGGGTGGGGTTGTTGTCACTCACTGTTCCGTCCAGCACTAACTGTATTTCCTCATTACTTATGACACAGATGAAAGTCTGCACCTTGTTTATCATCGTAAATGTTAATGTTCCGCCTTAAAAGTCGCCGGCAGTTGGCCCAGTGAATTAAGGTATTTTTTTCTCTGTCTACAACTACTGCAAGAGGCAGCAAAACATCCTTTCATTTTATAGTTATAGTTTACTAATGTATGTAAGACTTGCCACGGTACGAACAGTGGTTACATGAGCCTCAAAACCAGACACAAGTTAGCCCTGAAAAATGACCTTTATGTATGTTTATTTCTTTTGGTTGGATGATCATGAAAAAAATTGAGTTTTGTTTCAGAAAGGGAACCTTTTTTGTGGCTGAATTTCTCTGCCAGGCCTGGGGTAGAAGGCGGAGCATTTTGTGTCTGGACTGAGTAATTAAATTACATAAACTCCTAATTGTTACTGCATTGTCATTGTGATGGTGTCTTATAAACCCTTGAGGGTTGGGCACATATAAGTGTGCATGATACAAAAAAAATAGCAATTAATCAATCAATCAATCAATCAATCAATCAATCAATCAATCAATCAATCAATCAATCAATCAATCAATTTATTATTTACATTGTATAAAATAGTCCAGAGAGACTGTGTACAGAGAGAATTATAATTTCATGAATTGTCAACATTTTATACCACTGATGCCCAATTGGCCATGACCATGATTTTAGGACTGTACCTTTTGGGCATCAACCTAAAGGCAGATAATGTATATTACAGGTTGGAAATTTCAACTACAGTAGAATTTTAGATTTATTTATTGCTCTAAAGACTTTAGACATAAAGACTATCTTTTTTAAACACACGTGCAAAATACAGCAGGAAAAATACTGTATTTAAGAACAGCCTAACATGAATAATTTCTCATCACTTACATTTCAACACAGCAGATGTGTCCTGATGGAGCCAGCAGATCATCCAGAGAAGAGTCTGATGACAGATGACAACAATCCAAATCATGTTCCAGCAAAGTGTGACAAGAAAGGCCAGTGGGCCAACAAGAGGGAGTTCATATTGTCAGTAATGGGACAAATCATTGGTCTGGGCAATGTTTGGAGATTTCCATATCTATGCTTCAAAAATGGAGGAGGTAAGAACATGATTAACCTGTTCCAATGGACATAACCTTTCTAGGATGTCTAGATCTATGATTACTGTCATCTGAAATACATAGACTTATTTAATGGGATGTTTTTAAGCCAATCTAAGTTTTTCACATCATCTAAAGTGGACTGCAGTAGAGCCACGCCCCCTTTTTTTTAACAAGCATGGTCGAATATAAGGCAAGGAAGAAGCATAAGGCACATACAGGTTTATTTGTCAAATTATTAAAGCACATAATTTGTGTTTAAACTGTGTTTATAGAAAAATAAGAAGCTATATTGCTTATAGATTTGAAAAAAATTACATGAGAGATTTATAGCTGTTACTCAGGATTTTTTCAAAAACATCTGCCCATTTGAAAAGCTGGTAGATCTGAGTGTCACTGAGTGTCAGGGGAAATACTGTTCTGATGCGATATCACTATAAGGAAATTTCTGCATTCAGATTCTCCGTCTATTGGGATGGACAGGAAAATAAATACATAAATAAATAAGTATCCCAATCATTTTTCCCCCAATTATTTCTGAGTGCGTTAAGAGCAGATATCCACCATTACAATATTTGTTGTGTTTGGAACATATTTGGGATTACATGGGTTAAAAGTCTCATTGTATTGTGCAGCAGAAAGTTAGATGAGAACAGACTGGAAGAATGGTATTTAATCAGGGGTCAAGCCCAGACGGCGCAGAATGTTGAAAGGCCACGCCCCTAACACCATTAGTCCAACTGACTTGAAATTTGGCACACATATGCAGCTTAATGAGCTTTACAAAAAAAAAAACACATCTTGGTCCATAAAAGTCTGCCATGATAGATTTTTTGGCAAATTTGCAGAATGTGGAAAAACAGTTCAATGAATATATTTATTGATGTTGAATCCAGCCACACCAATATTGGAACACAGCCTTGTGAGACTGAGATGTACATTTGTTTAAAAAAATGTGGATGGCATCAATCAGACAGTCTTCACAATGTGCAGGGCTTAAACAAAGTTGGAAAAATTCATTAACAACTTGTCCAATAATCATAAATCTTGGTAGATATCTTACGTACATATTGGGAAATACAACATATGTGTACCTCAAAACCTTAATGTGTATGCATGCTCTAGGGGAGCGTAACAACCAAAAATGAAGTGTCACAATGATTGCTGCATGTGGGCGTGGCCTAGTTAGCATTATATGCCATATCATTCCTTTGCTAAATTTACTGTGAGCTGGAATGAGTTAGAGACATGAAATTAAATGCCATAACCAGAAATGATCTTCTAATGCTTCACATCAAATTTGATCCCAATCAGCGGAATGATGGTGATATAACTGATAGTCCAAAATGGAAAAAAAAAATTGACAGGCCACACCTGTCACACTATGAGTATAATTGAGCTAAAATTTGACCCACCCACATCTTAATGCCCTCTACAAAAAAGCCTCTTGGACAATTAAGGCGACCATGATGGATTCTTAGCTAATTTGCATATTATGAAAAGCAGTAATATGAATAGTCTTTTTTGGATTTTGACTTCATAAACACTAAACTTAGTATTTAGATACACAATCCTATTATTGATGAGCAAATTGGTCCAAAAACATGGCTGCAATCAATCAAATAGTCTGATTAAACTCAGCAGACACATCTGGCACTCCGTCCTAAATGTACCCACCCAGGTTTGTTTGGAGTTTGAGTGTGCAGTTATTGAAATGCTGCATACATCGTAATAAAGAATAAGTGTATAATTGGCATCATTCCTTTTTTAAACTAATTAAACTGACTAAAGTGACTTTGATCACCTCTGTGAAGCCTGCTCGCCGTTGGTGTGACATTGACTTTGGCAATTGAGCTGCTTCCTTCTGCTGACAGAGAGACAGCTTGAACCTAGGATTACTGCTTACGGCTATATTTAACATTTTCTGATCATCTTTATCTCATTGTAACTGATTACGTTGCTATGTTTTTTCCCTTCAGGAGCTTTCTTGGTTCCTTATGTTTTGTTCCTGCTCACCTGTGGAATCCCCCTCTTCTTTCTGGAGGTCTCTCTGGGACAGTTAACTGGTCAGGGTGGAATCACCTGTTGGAGGAAAATATGTCCTTTATTTGAAGGTACTGATAGCAACATATTCAATACAGTATGCGTAGTATCTGAAATAACCTTTTACACTAATAGTGTATTTCATCATATCTTTGTCACCAGGTTTAGGCTATGGCAGTCAAGTGATGTTGTTATACAGTGCGATGTATTATATAGTGATTTTGGCTTGGGCCCTCCTCTACCTCTTCTCCTCCTTCCACACTGTACTCCCCTGGGCCAGCTGTAACAACACCTGGAACACAGGTACACATCTGCATTTTGTTGGTGCCACAGCCTTGTATAGGTATAGAACTACAGTCAGTGGTGACACATGAGAGGTACTGAAAATATATTAAAAACTGCTGCACTGTTTTTTCATTCAAAGTTGACTTTATTGGTAGCAAATTTTGAAAATTCTCGCCATTCTAGCTTTTTACTTTTTACTCTTCCACCTCTAGAGAACTGCATTGATTGCAGACAGAATGATTCAGTTCATGGCCAGATCAATGAAAATGCAACGTCTTCAGCTGAAGAATTCTGGCGGTAAGTCATTTATATCACAAAAATTGTTTTAGAGTCATAAAAATGTATCTTGACATACTTTTGCTTCTGCACACAGGAGGCGAGTTCTGGGTTTGTCTGGAGGGATTGAGGAGATGGGTAGTATCCGCTGGGACCTGGCTGGATACCTTCTGCTGAGCTGGATCGTCTGTTACTTCTGTCTCTGGAAAGGAGTCAAGACATCAGGAAAGGTCAGATGTATACACTTCTCATCAATGCAGTGTTAATAGAATACACTTCTTATTAGTGCAGTGTTAATAACGTCAGATTCATTAAAACCTTAACTGTGATGTGAATTGCGACCACCATTGAGTTCAGTATGTATTGGTGCTTTCCTCTTAGGTCGTCTACGTCACGGCCGTTTTTCCCTACGTGATGTTGATTGTGTTGCTGATCCGCGGTCTGACACTGCCAGGAGCTGTTGATGGAATTCAATTTTACCTTTTTCCTGATCCGACCCGTCTGACTGATTCTCAGGTGAGCTTTATGTGTGACTGATGAGTGGATGTATGTGATACACTGTAGCACTATTTGTCTAACACTGGCACACTTTGACTTTAACAGTAGGATGAGGCTGAAAAAAAAATCTGTTTTCTTAAAATCAACAAAGACCAAAACCAAATATTAAATGATTCTATTAACAAAGACAAAGCCTAATGTTGAACATCTCCATTGTTGTCAAAAAAACAAACAAAAAAAAAAACACATTAAAAACACAAAAAACATTCACAACTTTGTACTGAGTGACATGTTCTTACATTATGATGAACACAAGCAATGTGATTTGTATTTTGATTTGTAAACTCACTTTGGAGAGCTGGGTGACGATCTCTCCAAATAGACATGGAGAACAGGCGAACAGCAACCAGGAAGTCAGAGGCAGAACTCTTAGTTGGGGACAGAGAGCAGAGTGGTTTACTGGGGAGCAGACGCAGCAGGAGAGCCAGAGACAGGTGAGGTCAGCAACAAGGATGCATTCTGGAAATAAATCCTGGAAAGTCTTGCATGAGTGACAAGAACCAATCTGGCAAGGAGAGTTTGTGAAGCTGGAGTCTTTCTACTGGCAGGAGGTAATCATCCACAGGTCAGTACGGTTGGCTTGATGAGGTGGATGAGCAAGAGTGGCAGATGTGTGGACAGGTGATAGGCTGGCAGGTAGGTGTGGTGGAGAGGTGAGGTTAGTGGAAATTTAGTGGGTTAACTGAGAGAGTGGCATGTATGGCAGGTCGACAGAGGCTCTGTTGCTCTAACCTGAAAAAAAGGCTCTTTAACAATCTGTACTGCTTGGGGGTTAGCCCACTATAGAAAAGCACATTTTTTAACATTACCTCAAAAATGAAACAAATTTACAATAATTGTATGTATTTATTATATGTAGTCTTTAGCTTATATGTTATGGCGCGGCTGTGGCTCAGAACGGATCATCCACTGGTGTTAAACTCACCTTGTATGGTAGCCTCGGCCACCAGTGTATGAATGTGTGTGTGAATGGGTGAACGTGACTTGTAGTGTAAAAAATGCTTTGAGTGGTCGGATGACTAGAAAGGCGCTATACAAATGCAGGTACATTTACCATTTACCATGTTAACCACCTAGCTAGCTAAGCTTGGTTTATGTGATTGCAAATTAGAAGGCAATATTGCGCACAGTGATACAAATGTGGCAAGCTGCACATTGTTCTGAAGCATATGTGGAGATTTTTATTCACAGGGCATCCCGTTGGTTAAACTATTCATCATTAAGCATTTCCACAACTTAAAAAGACGCATTCTGAGGGCACAACAGCAACAATACCAAGCTTGGATGCTTCAGTGACGCAAGACAGGAGTCATAGGGCATTGCTTTGCAGGGGCATACCTAGCAAAAAGTATTGAAATTTTGGATGATTGTGATTTAATCTGGTCCAGCTTTAGCAATTATTGGCCACTTATGTATGCAACCGCTACAGCAAAAATAGAACATCTGCTTCAGTGGAGCAGCTCAGCCACAGAGGGCAAATAGGCTGCTTGGGCAACTTCAGCCTGGCCTGGTGCACGTCCTTGCAGACAGGAAAGAAGGCAGGTACAGATTAGGGTTCAGGTTACAGGGTTAAAGTTACAGGTCTCAGAGGATGGAAAGCAGAGGCATGAAGCAACGTTGATGATCTTGCCAGCAGGAGAGGGTTAACTGGGGAAAGAAGAACAGATGAGTGGGAGGGGGAGGAAAGTCTGAGGCTATCTGATGGATGGATGGAGAATGGAAAGTCTTAAAGAGTCCCCCAGAAATGCAATGGCCACAGGAAGTGGGAATGTGGCTGATGTAAGGGGCAAAGTGGCAGAAATATGATAAGTGTAAAAATGTAATGGAGAAATATTAAAAGGTATATACCAGTCACAACTAATATCATTATTTCAAGGTGTGGATGGATGCGGGGAGCCAAATACTTTACTCCTATGCTGTCTGCATAGGCTGTTTGTCAGCTTTGGGAAGCTACAACAAATACCACAACAACTGCTACAAGTAAGGAAAATGAATATTATTCTATGCACTCACTTTCTATTCCCATAAGTGTTTATGTGATGCAGGGTACAATACATAATCATGTTTTTTTTATTTATTTTCAGAGACACTTTTTACCTGTGCACACTGAACAGTCTAACCAGCTTTGTTGCTGGCTTTGCAGTCTTCTCTGTCCTCGGCTTCATGTCCTTTGAGTTGGGTGTTGACATCTCAACGGTAACTGAATCAGGTATGGGATGATTTGTTAAATTTGTTTGTACATATTAAGAACTTATCTGCATTCACTTCCTTGCAAATTCCTAACCCTAAATTAAACTGCATAAAATTTGTCAGAACCAACATTTGGATTTTGGTTCCTAGATGTCACATGTGTCCTTATGGTGCTGTCAGATGCTGGGTCTGCAAATTGCGATCAACAAAATCCCACTACAGACTATGTACAGACTAATTATTCCAGGACGAAGGAGCAGCATATTTTAAAGATTTTTTGCCGACTTCTGTTCACACTCTTGGAACCAGCATTTCAAATAAAATGCCACAGAGATTGTTTACATATATAGAGAACAACAATGGCCCCAGTATGGAACCATGAGGAACACCTTTTAACAACGGGGGCGAATGCAGAGGAAGACCCAGCCATCTGAACGCGTTCTGTTCTACCCGACAAATAGCAAACCAGCATACAGCATGCTCAAATAGACCAATTTTACAGAGTCTATCTGCCCAGGTAACATGGTCTACTGTGTCAAAGGCCTTTGACAAATTGATGAAAAGAGCTGCATGAGGTCATTGGGTGTTTAAGCTCCTCAAACAACCAGACATAGTTAGCCCATGTTGATTAAGCATTTCCTCTTGGTACATGAGGCAAGAATTAAAATTTTAAGTTGTAATTACTCACCAACTCTGGACACAAACTCAGCAGGTTTTTTGATCTAATGCTTACAACAAAATAAACCTATTACTACAAGTTTATTGTGACCTATAAGAGTACTAATGTCAAGCCTTTTTTTGACATCTACTTTGGACCACCTGCAGGTCCTGGCCTGGCATTTATTGCCTACCCTCGGGCCGTAGCCATGATGCCTTTACCCCAACTCTGGGCTGTCTTCTTCTTCATGATGATAATCTTTCTTGGAGTAGACAGTCAGGTAAAATGTTATCATTCAGTTGTGGTTAAAATATACATCATACTTTTATAACATTTAATCATAAGCCCCCCTGTTCTTGTGCTTTAAATTATCACCAAATCCCCTAATAAAAGACAACTTCAATCTATTTCTCCTCGTGAAAACCACGTCCTGTCACTTTTAATGATTTTGTCCTTAAACAGAAGGTAGTGGCTGACTTACTTAAAAAGCATCAATGTAAAGTAAATGCAAAAGTAACTCTCATCTTTTACCCACAGTTTGTGAGTTTGGAAGGCTTGGTGACATCCATATCAGACATGTATCCATCCTTCTTTTACACTGGTCATCGACGTAAACTGCTTCTGCTGGTCATCTGTGGTGTATCTTTGATTATAGGCCTGTTTATGGTGACTGAGGTAAGACTTCATTGTTTAATCTATGAAATAAAAACTGTTTAGAAATACTGCAAATGTTCGTCAGTAAGTCTCTTCCTCTGTGACAAATATGTTTTGCCCTTGAACCAAACCATCTATTTTCTCTTCCTGTCTCTTTCCTCTCTGTTATGTGCTGTAGGGAGGACTTTATGTATTTCTGCTGTTTGACTACTATGCTTGCAGTGGAATACCAATCATGCTTTTTGCCATTTTGGAGTGCGTCTGTGTGGGATGGATGTTTGGTAAGCAACAAAAATCAATCAGAAGTAGGGGTGACACACACACTTTTAATTATATGGATTCAAAAATACATTTTGGCCCTAACGTAGGCTACATGATTTAAAAATTGACTTACTTTGGTGGCTTTGATGATTCATAAAGTAGCAGTATCCCTTTAGAATATACCATGATTGATGGCAGTGCCACTTCTTGGTAATTTAGACTTAAATCAGACCTTCAGAAAGACATTTGGTGTCATCAGTGTTGTTTTCATAAAAAATGAATTATAATTATGAACGAATTGTATTAACAAGAAAATTCTGAATTGATATTTGCTAATTTGACTCACTTCGCAAATATTTCTCATCTGCACTGCACTAACATTTCCTCAGATATACTCAAATGATATCAATATTAATCATATGCCTTTAAAGTTGATAAACCTAATACTACTGTCTGTCTACAAGGTGCTGATCGTTATTACAACAAAATAAAGGACATGATTGGCTACTACCCCTCATCGTATATGAAATATTGTTGGAGGTTCTTCACACCATCTATCTGTGTTGTAAGTCAATTTTTGGTGTATTGTTGTGTCTGTTAGCTGTAAAGCTCAGGAGACAAAGTAGGACAAGAAAAAAATATATTTCTAAATATATGTTGACAAAAAATGTAGGCTGGTCATTTGATGTCTCTTCTTTTTTTATTAGGGAATTATGTTCTACTCGCTGATCAACTTCACTCAACTGAAATACAACAACACCTATCAGTACCCATGGTGGGGCAATGCCATTGGGATACTTTTTGCTTTCTCTTCACCTCTGCTTGTTCCTCTGTGGTTTCTCTACAGTATGACAGTAACCCCAGGAACACTGAGACAGGTATGTGTGTGTCAACTGATACTGAGGTTAATAAAGCATTGTGTTATTTCAGTTAAATCGGTGTAACCATTTACAGTAAAAGGTCAAGTCAACAACCCCTCTCTTTGACCAATCACCATGCTGCCTACATGGAGCTACGCCTGCAAGCTAGTGTATTAACAAATGTCTAAAGCAAAGGTCTGTTTGTGAATGATCTGAAGAGTTCAATGGCAAAAGTTGGTCTTTTTACAGAGACTGAAAACTTTATGCACTCCAGCAGCTGACCTGTGTAACACTCCACCAAAGAAGACTCTCTACCCTGAAACACCTCTGTCTGATACAGAGCTGCATGATTTAACTGAAAAACCTTAAGATAGCAGTTCTGAAGGTGGGTCACCTGTAATCAGACACATCAGTGACCAGAGGCCTTACGTTTAATTGTCAATTGTCATTTGGAGATTGGTGTTGGGGAGTGGGTATGTTTGAGCCCATTTAGTATTTTTATTGAGTTTCATTTATGCATCGTCGCACCCTGCTGGCTAGGCTACTAAATAGATAACCACGGGATACTGAACCGCTATTAAAAAGAGGTGAGGCCTACAGCCAGGGGAACAGTTTTTTGACCACAAGTGATTTGCATCTAGACTGATTCTTACACACATTTACTGTGAAAGTCATTGCTGTTGTTTAATGATAGTAATAAGGGCAACAGTGCCTTGCCTATGTTTTGTTGCTATAAATGCCATGAGGAATTAGTTTATTTGTTTTAATTGGAACATGCACCTGAACTCTGTCTCCACTAGTGATGTCATGAGAACCGATACTTGCGTACTTTTCGATACCATGATGAAAAAAAACCTGGCAATACACATTTTTTTTAAAAACGGAAGAATACCAGCGGAAGAATCGGTGCTATGACTCTTCCGGAACTGATGGGGGCAGTATACGCCACCGACTACTGAATTTTTGGTATCGTGACATCCCTAGTCTCCAAAAGATAGGACGCTGCTGTAATAGAACAATTTTGCTTTTCCGTTCAAGGACTTTAATGGTCTTTTCTGTCCACTCAAAAGTCCTGTGCTGATACAATTCATAGAGACAATGTGAACATTGGGACAGCAATATAAAGAGCATCCTGCAATTTAACGTGATCCAATTGACGATACAATAATGAATGCCCATGTAATGTCTTACAGTACATATTTACTGATGCTTAAACAGGGAGCTCGTAAATGGAGGCCAGAATATTTGTAATGTGATCATTTGGTGTTCTTACTCAGGATTTTAATACTGGAAACGCAACTTCCAATATATTTTTGTTTTTAACTCCTTTCTTTGTGCATCGATCATGGGTATAATGTATTGTATGGACAAAGCAGAAAAAAATAGAAGAGTTGATTAAAGGCCTGATGTTTTTATATTCCCCTAATTTTTTTCAAATATAGATTTCAGGTTACCTAATTTGGTTTGTTTGACAACAGTATTTTAAAAAAATGTAAAATGCAAATGTAAAAAATAATTTAGATTTAGTTGAGTGATTGTAGTTAAATAACTTTTTTTGGTCATCATTTTGGTGGTGGGTGTCATAACATGGATTGAACCTTAAAAACTAAAGTAGTTTTGAATATGTAATTGTATAATTGTATAAATGTTCCTGTATGAAGCTGTGTGTCAACTTTTCCATCGACTCGTGTAATAAATAACTCCTCAGCCCTCCCCTGCTGTTACTTGTTTCATCTTGTTACTGAAAATGATTTGTATGATTTATCTAAGTGGAAAGTTTATACATTAACAAGTTATACTTTGAGACTTGTCAAGACATGTACTAATGTCCCAACAAAGAACTAGACTGGCTGCCAGTAAAAAATGCAGGTTTCGGGACGTCAGTAGCGTAGTGCCAGCTTGCAACCATTTGCTGCATGTAACATCACCCCGCTCTCCCCCTCTCGCTCATTTCACTCTATCCTGAACATTAAAGGCAAAAAACCTGAAAAAATATTCTTTAAAAAAAACAGGTTTCAATGCTGTAAGTCACAGCCAAGGCACCGCTGTTTGACATCCGATATTGTCTACTTTGTAGAAACTATGACAGGAAAACACATTCTTTGAACCAGTGAACTCAAAAATAAAAACCTGTCTGCAGACACAAAAAAAAATGTTCACACACATTCATACACTGGTGGCTGACGCAAACATACAAGGTGCCACCTGCTGCTCAGTTAACCATCACTGACACTGAAACACCTATGGCACAGCCATCGAACTGCCCATCTTTTTATTAATAGAAAACCTGCTCTACCTCCTGAGTCACATAGGACCCTGTTTACAAGGACACAGAATTCCATTTGAATCCGGAAAATAACACCTCCCCACTGACAAAACTTATGACTTAAAGGGTAAACCGTGTCAACTTGTTATACTCTGTTTCCATCTTAAGTTTGAGGTTGTGTCCAACCTAACTAATTTCTGTTGTGGAGGGGGATTTGATTTTCAAGGATCATTCACGAGAGACCAATGTATCCGGCTGAATCAAACATCATCCGCACACATCCACACCTATGCGTAGCCATGCCAACATATGTGTTTTGCCAGGGTTTTAGGAGTGGAGCGGACTAAAGTAAAATAAATGACAAAATTCGGGCCATATTGAAAAGACATTTAGAGAGATTTAAAACTACTTTGTCAACAGCGATCAGCATTGTTGTTATTTTTCCTTACTTGTTCAACTCATTACTCTCATATGACAACCCACTGGTATTATTTTGCATGTCTAAGTCTCTGAATTTTAAATCTCTGATCTGCTATGATCCACTGTTAACTAAACAAATTATGTGAAAGCGACCCACATCAAATAGAAAGTAAGAACTGCCTGACCAGTGAATGACATTCATTGGTTAAATGCTTGCTGTAGGCGTCAACCAAACACTTACATAAGATTCTCCCCCCAGAACTTCCATCCAGTTAATGCAACACGGCTCCACAGGCACAGGTAAGTATTGACCAGCCCTTGTGTACCTTGCTGCTGATTTCAGATCATTGTAAATTGTCAGTGATTTTGATCCATGCTGACCTGGTCTGCGTTAAAACTAATAAGTCAAGAAAGGTCCTGAGAAAAGTCAATGTCAGATTCATGATGTGTTCTTGAACTGAAGAATTGTTCGCAACTGTGTTCTTATAATGATAAATCCCATTGTCCCTGTAAGTTAAAAGTGCATGCCAGTTGATCCTAATTAGTGCAGGTAAATGCTCTGCGAATCTAAATAAAAGGGCATAAGATTACAGAGCTGTGTGCACACACATAAACTGAAGAAGAAGAGCAAAAGTCTAAAGAGGGTAGACTGGACTCAAAATATTAAAAAACGAAAAAGCGAAAAAATAAATAGTTCTTAAGTGGAGATACTTCTGCAGAACTCTAAACAAGCTGTCCTAATTAGTGGAGTCAGTATTGATTATAAAATAATACAAAAAACATGCACAGGATGCTAAAACTATGCGTTAATCAACCACCCAAGCAGCAAACTGTAAACTATATGTAACACAGCTTTCAGGCCAGAGATGTGCATGGTGTGTATTTGGTGTGTGTTTGATGGAGTGACAAATAGAGGAAGAGAAAAGTTGGACTATTTCAAGTAATGTAAGTTATTAATATCATATGAACACTGCTTTGTCACTTTTTTGTGTCGCCCACCTGAACGCTAGCATGATTTATTACTAATTGTTAGATGCCATGGTTTCCATTAATATCACAGATGTGAATTCAAGTTTTAGTGTAGTGTTTATTTTAAAAGACTGTAATATTTTTTTAATAAAAAATATCAAAAATAATTACCAAAAAGTATTATAAATAATAAAAATATTATTGTGATACATGATGTGCTGTGATATGTTATAATATTTTACAACTAGAACTGAAGAAAACATTAGTGAATGTCAGATAGTTAAGCAGCTAATTGCATTTTTTCAGGTAAATCTTTCACAAGCGGAAAGAAGCACCAAAATTGGCACAAATACTCCTTGGGGGTTGTTCTTTTTATAAAACCCATTAACCACGCAAAAATCAAGATGGCCTCCATTTTTTCCAAGATGGCCACCAATTCAATCCCAGAAATGCTATTTTGGGGGCAACTTTGTGAAAAATTGTACAATAAGTAAAATCTTGATATCTAATCATACATTTTTGTCCACAGAGAGGCCAGATTTATTGTATTGGAGAGGCCAAGAAGCTTCCTTCTACCATATTTCAGCCATTGAAAGAAAACATTATGCTTACTGATCTCTGGGCTGCTACACATGGCGTAGGGGAGAGTGGCTTAAGATGAGCCAGTGTGTAAGTTGACCCACACGTTGTTTTTAAATTAGTTTATAACCCTAACCCACAACACAACCATTCAGCCTGATTTAGCTACTCTATATAGCTAATTTACATCTGCGGTCTCTGTGACTTCTCTGCTACTGTGCAATTTGTTGTCATGTGACCATAAATTCATGAAGCACCCATCATTTCTATCTAGCTGTGATGGAGAGAAGTGCATGGGAGAAGTATTAAGTATTTATTTATGCAAGAAATTTTAATAATACTATAATTTGACACCAGAATCATTGAAATTGGCCCAGAAAATGAAGTTCGGTCGTTTTGGTGCTTCTTTCCAGATTTGAAAGATTTTTTTGCTTATCTGCTCAGCTAAGAGTCTTTGTGAAAACTGCGTGAGTGGGTTTTAAAAATAATTATTTTCTTAAGAACAGTTGGTGATTGGCGCCCAGTGACTTTAGGTAATGCCATCTTATATGGCACCAGCACAGCCTGTTCAGTAACTTGATCTGTGTGGAGTGTTCTACAAAATGTACAATACCAACAGAGTAATAATAAAGCTGGCAAAGCCTCAGCTCTCTATAGTCAATATATAAACCTTTCATCAGTGGAAATGTTCAGTGTTGAGTTAAACATAAATCTCCTTGGTTATAGACTAAAAGCCAAAGAGGTTTGGCAACAGATCTTTTTCCTATACTGTGCGCAGGCCTAACCGGCTTATTACTTCAAGGGCCCCTCTCAGACAGTTCTTCTTTTATTCATCTTAAAATGTGCTGAGCATACTGACATGCTTTATATTTTGACATTTGCCCTTCAAAATCAATTATGCGTTTTACTTGTGTGTTTTTGTTGAGGTATAAAGAGGATCCAGTGGTGGAAAATGTACCCAGACTTTTACTGAAGTAAGTTTAGAAAAAAGGATAAAAGTCCAGCATTAAAATTTTTACTTGAGTAGAAGTACAAATGTATTAATACCAAAAGGAATAGTATATATACCTTATAACT
Organism: Epinephelus cyanopodus; assembly: GCA_026686955.1. Taxonomy (NCBI): domain Eukaryota; kingdom Metazoa; phylum Chordata; class Actinopteri; order Perciformes; family Serranidae; genus Epinephelus; species Epinephelus cyanopodus. Next base: position 15,209,535 of record CM048926.1, on the reverse strand, counting down.
GGATTGTAATTATTGATGCATTCATAATTAAGCAGAACTTTAATGTTGCAGATGGTTGAGGGGCAAAAAACGCCTTTTCAGTGTCACACGGAGATTGGGGACAGTGCCTGTGGAGTGGCAGACAATTATCGAGGTATCACACTGCTCAACCTCCCCAGAAAAGTCTTTTAGGGTGCTGCAAAGGAAGCTCCTACCAACCGTCGAACCTCAGATTCATGAGAAGCAATGCAGGTTATGTGCTGGAGGTGGAACAGTGGACTGGCTTTTTACCCTTGCAGGGCTGCTGGAGGAATCATGGGGGAGTTTGCCCATCCAGTAAAAACATGTCTTTTGTGGACTTGACCAAAGTGAGTGTTGATCAGATAGAAAGCTGTAAAGTGTAGAGGTTGATACTTTTGAGAATGAAGGCCCCCCAACCAGTTTTAACTGGTTTTAGGGGTCTTTCAGGGGTCAAGCATCGTAAAAGTGATGTTGTGACGTGTATGACTGAGAAAAAATAAGAGTAATTCTACATATATGATTGGTTAAAATTAAAAAACTTAGGAAAGTGAGTGAGAGAGAGAGACAGAGACTAGGTATAAAGGTAAGTGCCCAAGCCTTTTGGCCTCAGTTCTTGGTCTGGACCACCAACTCACATGGGTTTATTTGGATGTCATCTTTGAACAAAGAATACACCTTCTTGCATTGGACTGCATTGCATTCTGATCAGCCTCCTGGTTTTTCTTCAGAGTGTTCTGAACTTTATTTGATTTTATTTAAAGCAAGTTTTACTGAATTTTGACCAACACCACAGACTATTTTTTGGTTCGACACTCAGCACAAAGTCAATCATGTTTTAAGGGGATATTGGCCTCCACCAGGGTAATTCCTTGTCACCAATTCAGTTTGAAATATTCATTATCTCAGAATTGCTTCTCTGCTCTTTGCAGATGATGTGGTCCTATTGGCTTCCTCAGACAGTGACTTCTGGCACCCACTGGGGTGGAAGCCATCGAGTTTGATTGGAATGAAAGTCTCATGTCTGAGGACATAGTTTTATGCCAGAAAACGTTGGATTGCCCCCTCTGGGTTTGAAGTGAGGAACTGCCCCAAGTGAAGGAGTTCAAGTATCTGGGGGTCTTGTTCATGAGTGAGTGTAAAAGAAAAGTGTAAAAATGTGTAAGATGGACTGGTGGTTTGCTGTAGCATCAGCAGTGATGCAGGTTTTCCACCAGACTGTGCTGGTAAAGAGGGAGCTGAGCCGAAAGGCAAAGCTCTTGATTTATTAGTCCATACATGTTCCAGCGCTTACCTACAGTCATGAACTTTGGGTAGTGACCATAAGAATGACATTGCGGAGACAAGGGGCCAAAATGAGTTTCCTCTGTAGGTTGGGTGGGCTCAGCCTTAGAGACGGGGTGAGCAGCTCAGACATCTGGAGGGACCTCAGAGTAGAGCCACTGCTCATTTGCATTCTAAGGGGCCAGTTGAGATAGTCTGGGCATCTGATAAGAAGGCCTCCTGGCAGCCTCCTGGTAAGAGTTTTCCAGGACACATCCAACTGGGATAAAACCAGAATTGTCTACTGTGTTTATAAAACTTATCTGGCCTGGGAATGCCTTTGGATCCCCCAGGACGAGCTGGAAAGCGTTGCTGCAGAAAGGGACGTATGGACTACCTTAACCTGCTGCCCCTGCTGGCTAGATGGATAGATTTTTGTGTTGATAATCTAATTCTGCAAAGTAACTAGTAACTAAATTTACCAAATTTATACTTAAGTACATTACTTGAGTCAGTGCACTTCATCATTTCCACAACTGCTTATAATACACACTGTCACTGCTTTAATGTAACATTTCAGCTCAACTGACCTTGTCAAATGGAGCCAGAGAGTAATCCAGAAAAGACAGAGATGAAAGATGACACTGATCTAAATCATCCCCCAAAGTCTGACGAGAGAGACCAGTGGGCCAACAAGAAAGAGTTCATTTTGGCAGTAATCGGAGAAATCATTGGTCTGGGCAATGTTTGGAGATTTCCATATCTGTGCTTCAAAAATGGAGGAGGTAACAGTCTCACCCACACAAAGAATAAATATGGAGAAAATAGAGAGGAAGACAAGATCACATTATAAATTACAACTAGGCCCACTGCAATCATTGACAGGGCTCAATGGTCCAGTTTATGTTTGTTTCATATAATTTTTCTCTTCAGGAGCTTTCCTGGTTCCTTATATTTTGTTCCTGTTCACCTGTGGATTGCCTATCTTCTTCCTGGAGTTATCTGTGGGACAGTTAACTAGGCAGGGTGGTATCACATGTTGGAGGAAATTATGTCCTGTCTTTGAAGGTACTTCTAGCTCAAGTAAAAATTCAATACCATTGAATATAACAGATTTATATCAAATGTGTGCACTGATCAGTTATTATACAGATACAGTTTATAGTGTTCTGTCCTCAGGTTTAGGCTACGGCAGTATCTTGCTCATGCTATACACTGAGATGTATTACATCGTCATCCTGGCCTGGGCCTTCCTCTACCTCTTCTCCTCCTTCCACACTGTACTGCCCTGGGCCAGCTGCAACAACACCTGGAACACAGGTGCGCATAAACAATCAACTCTATGATATTATTAATATGTTAAATGCTTACTTTTTCAGAGTTTAAGGATAATCATGAGGAAATTGTATATTTTTGTGTTACAAACAAGTTCCATATTCCAAAAAAAAAAAAAAAAAGATTTCACCAGTAACCATTAGCATTGTCAGTGTAGCCAAAATGTGATATAGCCTCTGTGGCACAGAGTGCTGTTGTTGTCCAGAAAGTTTAAAAAAACCCCAAAACAAACAATGATCTGTCAGGTTGACAGTAAGGTGACTAATATATTTTAAACATCAAGATTTAAAATTCACAACCTACAACTTTCCACTCTAACCTGTTTTTCTTACTGTTTTTCACTACCAGAGGGCTGTATCGATAATTGGCTAAATAAATCATCAGATGGCGACATTTCTCAGAATGCAACTTCTTCGGCTGAAGAATTCTGGCAGTATGTGCTCACAAATACTCTACTTGATACGGTAATTCATTAATCGACTCAGAAAGGAAGATGTTCCTAAACATAGAGTATGTTGTGTTCAGGAGGAGAGTGTTGGGGTTGTCTCAAGGTATTGAAGAGATGGGAAGTATCCACTGGGACCTGGCTGGATGTCTTCTGCTCAGCTGGATTATTTGCTACTTCTGTGTTTGGAAAGGTGTCAAGTCCTCGGGAAAGGTGAGCTCCCAAACAATAATATCTGACAATACTGAGGGACTGAATCAGCTCCTATTTGACATTAAATCTGAATTGAATTTTCTTTGTCATTTCACACAATCAGACAATTGTCACTTGAAATGTATCTCAACTTGTACACCTCTTTTAGTCATACATCTCACACATGCATAAAGCAAGAGGGGTAGCGCAAGGTCAACTGTAGTACAGCACCCCTGGAGTATTATGGAGTTTCGGTGCCTTGCTAAAGGGCACCTCAGCAGTGCCACATAGAACTGCCACATCTCCAGCTGTCAGTCCACACTCCTTACTTTGACTGTTCAGGGACTTGATCGAGCAATCCTTTGGTTCCCAAGCCAGGTCCCGACAGACTGAATTACTAACTACAACAATAGATGTATGTTTAGTTTTTTTTTAGTGCGTTTTTATTTTGTCCACCTCACATATTTATATCCTTACTCCTCTTTCAGGTCGTCTACATCACAGCGACATTTCCTTATATCATGATGACTGCTTTGCTGATCCGTGGTGTGACACTGCCAGGAGCCATTGATGGTATTCGATTTTACCTCTCCCCTGATCCAACACGTCTGGCTGATCCTCAGGTGGGGCACAAATGTGGGTGATGAGTTCTCTCCTTTATGGTGTCTATATCACTACTGGCTCTCCATAACAGATGCAATGGAGTAGAATGTATGTTTGTTACTGGGGTAGTGTCGAAGCAAAAGTCAAGGTCCAGAGCTGTGCCAGAAAGCTTGCAACCTCGTTCCCTACTTCTCAAACAAACTTTTGTTGTTTTCTATTAGATATCAAAAACTCAAATACTCAGAGGTAAAAAAAAAATCACTGGAGACACGTAGAATCAGATGCAACTGAGTTTAATGTGCTCGCAGTTAACAAACACATCACAACTCAATGAGTCAAGCTCCATAGCAAGACTGGAATTTCTTTGTTCGCACTCACTTTTTATTGTGAAGATTTCTGCTGAGTCGTCTTTTTTCCTTAACCCTTCCCACTTGGCGCTGATCATATCAGTGTCACATTTCTGCTGAGTCTCCACTTTTTTCCCTTTCATCCTCTAAACCCCGCCTCTTTACTTGTACTTGTATTCCCGCTCTCCTTTTTTCTCTTGGAGCCAATTTCTCTCTGTAATGCTCTTCTAGGCAGTCTCAGCCCCCCCTTCTAGAGTCATATCAGGACAAGCTGGAATTTCCCTAACTTTCTAGCAGTGTTTCTGAGCCCATCCTCACAATATTTTTAGAAATGATGCACAGTGAATCCTAGGTACTTTTCTACCACAAAGCTTAAGTGCTCATTGAGTGTATGTGTGTGTCATAGGAATACATAAAATAATAAACCAGCGCGTGATTTGTTAGTTGCACAGAGCACATTGCTTCAACACGCATCTTTAAAGGTCAACTTAAAGGTACAGTATAAACACTACAGTAAACATTACACTACATTAGGACAATACATGGTAAGACATTTCTAAACCTCTGGTCACTGCTCCCAATCCCCTGCTGTAAATATATTTGGAAGTTATGCACCTATTTGGGATAGGCTACTCTCATTGACTCCACCCCCTATTAGTCAATTGGCCTGAACACAAACGCACACCTTCAAACACTCACTGTTGACCTCCTTCCCAAATTTCAGCCTTTCAGGGAAAAAACTGTGGCCGCCAAATGGTGGGGAAATTTTTAAGTACTGATCAACCATCCAACCAAGTTTTGTTGGTCACAGCTAAATATTTTTTAGAAAAAAATTAAGGACCAAGATTTTTAGGACCAATGGACTGACCAACAGAGCGGATTGTACCCCTGCTAGTGACAGACAAAAACAAAAGACAACTATAAACTGAATATCTGTTCATTGTTTAAAGGTATGGATGGATGCTGGGAGCCAGATATTATACTCCTACGCTGTCTGCACAGGCTGTTTGGTATCTATGGGAAGCTACAACAAATACGACAACAACTGCTACAAGTAAAGAATTTAAATATATAATGCTAAAAATATAATATAATGGAATAAATACATTTGTCCTCTCTGTATACCACAGTATGTTGTTTTCATATGATTCAATGTACATTACATTACAGAGATGCAATTGCCCTGTGCATGTTGAACAGTGCGACCAGCTTTTTTGCTGGCTTTGCAATATTCTCTGTCCTCGGCTTCATGTCTTATGAGTTGGGTGTGGAAGTCTCAGCAGTGGCTGAATCAGGTATGAAGCTGCATGTAATGCCACACGTGGCCTGTATGAGCTTTGGTGCACTGTATTGAAAAAGACCTGTAGTGTCCGTAAACTAAAAACTCAAAGAAATACTGTTAACAGTACTACTTTGTAATGAGACTTAAGTGTATATTACTATGTTAATTGTTACCTAAAATATTTTGGCATTTGCTTTGTACCACTTGCAGGTCCTGGCCTGGCTTTTATTGCCTATCCTCGGGCAGTAGCCATGATGCCTTTACCCCATGTTTGGGCTACCCTCTTCTTCATTATGATTATCTTCCTCGGACTGGATACTGAGGTGTGGTGTTACTAACAAACTGTGGAAGAAAACAAGAAACAAAACCCTGATAAGCTTGGCTTCCTGTTGGAGCCAACTGATTAGTCATCACAATGATTAGAAAGGGGTGTGATATGAAACCACCGGCATATAAAATCAGTGCTGAATGAGGAAAAAACAATGTCCTTAAAGCATCTAAATGCTGAGTAGAACAGCTAAATGAAATTAGTATGACTAGTGTACCTTTGACATTGTAGGGACTCACTTGATTCAGTGTTAATGTGGAGCATTGACGCTAACCTGTAGTGCCATTTATCAATCTAGATTATTTAGGGTGAGTTGCCAAATGTCGGCGATATCGAATGTAAAGATGTCTGCCTTCTGTCAAATGTCATAGAACCTGATGGCACTCGCCAAAACAATACATTTGAGCAATGCCTTTTTCAAGAAATCATTACACAATTACTCAAGATAATCTGCATATCATGGTGTGAGCCATTTCATGTAGGAACTATTTTCTTTCTACGCAACTACACTACACCCAACCGTATCACTGCCCAGAAGTAAGCACGCATCAACTCATGAACAAGAGGCTCGAGCTCTTGACAGTGTGAGATATAAACATTAATGGCGTCATCCTCGGCCTAGCTGTAACATTAGCTAGCTCAGTGGTGCTTCGTGTGTACTGCACTAGCAGTAGATGCACACTTCCTACTACATGGTGATTCAGTTGGCAGCTGTAGTTTGTTAGAATGAAAATAGTTCCTACATGAAACTGCTCACAACAAGGTCTGTGGATTATCTTGAGTAACCAGGTCATGATTCTTACAGTTCATTCTGGAAAGAGACGTTGCTGTTGAGTTTTTCCAAATGTATTTTTATTTTTTTTTTGGCTCTTTGGTCACAAAAAGCAGAGTGCCATCTAGTTGCATTATATTTGAGAGACATCTCTAAATATAGACAGACATCTCCAAACAGCCAATATCTCCAACACTCAGAGACTCACACCAAGAACCTACAGGTAACAGGTAAAATATGTATTTTTGATTTACGTGTGAACTTCCCATTTAATCTATGCTGTTCTTCATTAAAAAGCATTGTTGTTGTTTTTGTTTGTTTGTTTGTTTGTTTTACCCACAGTTTGTTTATCTGGCAGCCATAAATACATCTGTATCAGACATGTATCCATCCTTCTTTCTGACTGGCCATCGACCTAAACTGCTTCTGCTGGTCGTCTGTGGATTGTGCTTTGTCATTGGTCTCTGTATGGTCACTGATGTATGTGTCTTTTTTGTTTCTTTGTGATTTAAAGAAAATAACCACTATTTATGTCTGTCCGTCTGTATGTTTGTTTAACAGCATGTTTGGGTTACCAGTTAGAAATGCAGACAAAATATTGTTTTCTGCTGTAGATACGACTAAAATGATGTCCTCCTTATGTCTCCCTCTGTTTCCTCTCCGTCTGCAGGGAGGACTTTATGTGTTTCAGCTTTTTGACTACTACGCCTGCAGTGGAATCCCATTGATAATTTTTGCCATGCTGGAGTCCATTTGTATAGGATGGGTATATGGTGAGCTACATTTAACATCTCATCCAGTCAACCAGCACTAAACATTTCACCATCCAGAGATTCATGCACCTATGTCCAGCTCCACACCAGTTTTACATGAGCAACATGCTGATTCGGTTGTTTTCACTTATATTTCATCATGATAACATTTTATTAAATGACCTGATAATAACATGACTGTCTGTCTCCAAGGTGCTGATCGCTTCTACAATAAGATTACAGACATGATTGGCTACCGCCCCATTCCCTATATGAAATATTGTTGGAGGTACATCACTCCATGTGTATGTTCAGTAAGTAAATACAATGAATCATTGACACTCTAAGCCTGACAGAGTTACTATGATGTGAATTACACTCTTAAAGATGAAAGAAAATTAATGTAGATTGAACATCAGGGTGATTCAACTGGTGGCCCATATGCCAATTCCAGCCCACCGGTCAAGCCAGACTGGCCCATTGATAAGCAAAGGATAAAGCTGTCTGCGGGGTCCATTATCGGGAATTAATTGCCAACGGGAAGACATGAAGGCCATTTATTCCTGATTATGAACACCTGAAAAGGCATTATCCTGCTTGTACCATGGTCACTTACCAAAGAAAAAAACACGAAGAATATACATTAGTTGTTTTCATGCTTACTGCAATCAAAATCTAATGTTTTTCACAAGGCATGACTCAGTTTCCCTGGTAACACCTCAGGATTTACTAAACACCTGGAACAATCATTACCATCCCATAAGGTTCTTACACAATGGAAATGTTATACGCGACTCCAGTAAAAAGGACGCACCCTGGATATGACTTGGCAACAGGAGATATTTCTAGTCTGCCCAGCCCATAGAACCCTCTGGTTCAGCTATTAAACACAAAGCTAACATTACGCTAGCAAGATTCACAGTCAATAACATTTCATACGGTTGACAGCCAGTAAATATAATTTGACAGTATGTTTAACAGCAAGACTAACTGGCTACCCAGCCATGTCACTGTCCCCAAATTAGTATTAAGATTTTCACAAACAAACTATACGCCATATGTAACGTTACTGTCGCCCACAGCCTGAAGTTGCAAGTTGAATAGTGAATGGGATGTGAGATGATCACTGATAATCTACCATTAAGGATGGATTACACAGCTAAAGACCTAGACAATGTATAAAGACTACATATTTAGATGTGGCAAGACAGTAGGGTAATGCCAAAATTGTTGTACAACCTGCTCAGAGCAGAAGAAGAGGGGGCGAGTCAGAAAGTCTAGAGGTCTTTGGGAAGAAACCACACCTGAATCTACCACTAGCAGCAGATCATAGATGGACAAACTATTCATATGGGTCTATTCATGGGTCTGAGATTCCAATCATTCAAGAATAAGAATCTAATTTTTTAGAAGATGGTTAGGTGTTCTACCATCTTTCAGTTCAGCAAATCTGTACAGCAAGACCTCCAAGCTCTGCTAAGCAGTCTCATCAGTGGTGTAAGGATTCGAAGCCATCAAGGCAAGAGCAGTCATCACACTGCTGCTGTCTGAGGATGAGAAAGTCAAACATGCTGACGGGACCTGAAGTGTGGCAGGAAGTGGAAGCCTCAGGAAGCAGTGAAGGAATCAGAAGCATACTGGAAACATTGGGATGTTGTTGGGGTGGTTCATCAAGCATAGCTAGGGCTTGGAAACTACAATGCCAAGACTACAAAGGCCAATGCCAATGGCAGGGCAGGATTTGGGGGGCAAAGGGTCTAAGAGGCAGCAGAAGACTTTCATGTAAAAGTGGCAGAGCTCACTTGCTCACTATTGTGCATTGTGTCAAATGTACATACATATTGAGAATAATAGCTTAGGTAAAAGTCCGGTCCCTGGGCTCTAGTTTTCTTGAAACATGCCCCCTGGTGTTCGTGCAAATAAAACAAAAGCAAATAAGGTAATCCCTTTAAGTTGTCTATTTTTAAAGACAGTAACTGTACAGCACCCATTTAAACTGTACCTGCAACTGTAACTCACATTTTGTATTTTGAATATGTAACTTAATTACTTGTATTCCATTACTCCCCAACCCTGATATTTGTTCACAGGGCATATTAATCTTCTCTCTGGTCAAATTCACCCCCCTGAGTTACAACAACATCTACCACTACCCCTGGTGGGGCCACGCCCTCGGGCTGTTACTCGCTTTGTCTTCAGTCATCATGGCACCACTGTGGTTTCTCTACAGTCTGGCTGTAACTCCAGGAACACTGAGACAGGTACTCGACTTTGGTGTGGTGTCTTTTTACAGTGGATTTACAGGGAATCTACCAATATCAGAAACTTAAATCTAATGCTTTTTAAGATAATTTTAAGGTAATCTTCATCTGCAGTTAATTTAAGTGTTTACTTTCATTAAGAAGAATTCTCACAAAACAGACATTAAAAGATGGATTCATGAAATGACATAAAAAAGCATCTGTGACAATTAAGACTTCACAAATTCAAATTTAAGACTATATTATGATGTTTGAGGCCTAACATTTATATATTGAATTTAAGACATTTTGAGACTTTTCAAAGACTTGCAGACACCCTGATTAATGGTGGCTCTCTCCTTTTCTCCTCACAGAGACTGGAGGTGATAACCCACTCCAGCAGATCTGTCAAGAACATCACAGGAGAAAACTCTTACAGTTGAAACATGTCCTTCCCAAAATGACCATGAACTGTGTGCTTTGAACATGACTGAAAATAATCAGCTCTAATTCAAAGGTTTGAAAGACTTTCTGAAATTAATATAACAGCAGGTTTTATTTGGTTGACTAAATATTATATAATGCATAAGTGTTTTACTTCTGACAGATCTGAGGAATCTGAAGTGATTAGTTGTTTAAAATGAAACATCTGGTTGATAATGGCTGCTATGACTGTGATTGATGTACGTTTTTATTTTATTGTTGCATTGCTGTTTTTATTGTCTGTCTTTATGTATTTTTAGTCACTATGGACCTCTTGCTTGTGTCCTTAATAAAGCCTTTATTATTATTATTATCATTAGTTAAATTACATATTGTTTATTTAATTGTATTGTATGTGGTCAAATGTATGTAAATATTTAGAGTGTGTATGTGCCAAAACGAAGGCTCTGCATGAAAATATCTGTGTTTTATTTCACCTTTGGCAAGTAAATGAATAAATCAGCTGATTAAAGTCAGTGGAATATTAAGTTTGTGTTGACTGTGGGTAAAAATTGACATTTTCGAACTGCAGATTTGAGGTGTTGATTACAAAAAGGGAGATAACTGACAATCTATTTAACATCAGTCAAAATGAGTGACGCTTAGAAAATCACCTGTTCTGCCAAATCACAGTTCTCACATGTGTCCAGCAGAGGGGGCTAGATGTTAGATATTAAATCACTACGGTAAGTGTCCTGCATCGTCAGTATCTGTGAGGAGTCTCGTCTTATTATATACATTATCATCACAGATCTCTGGTTAAGAGTGGGTTTATTCTGTTAGATGGTGTATGCTGAGCAGACAAGCTGCAGGGTTGATTCGCTGTAGTTGTTACAGACTTTTTCTGACACATCCCAGAAATTTAAAACAAAGGCCATGTTACTGCAAAGGGTGACGATATGTGGCATCTTAGTGTTTACATACTGTATTCCTTGTTGACAAACACCAAAAGCCCTGTATCATCTTACTTTGCTTTTCATTCATTGAAATTTTCTCAGAAGATCTACTTCACAGACATTCACCTGTAGCGCACACACAGACACAGAGACACACAGACACAGAGACACAGAGACACAGAGACACACACACACACACACACACACACACACACACACACACACACACACACACACACAATTTACACTGATGCTATAATTGATAATAATAAATACAAACATTTACTGTTACTGTTTCAGAAACATCCCAGAAATATGTCTTTTTTTTTTTTTTTTTAGCAATGGCCCATTTCACAGAGCAGACTGAATATAAAGTACAGATACAATAAAATGATGAGGGTGAATGTATTGACTAAAAGACAGCCATTCTTTGATCCATTTCATTCGTATGGGCTTTTAACAATATTAATTTTGTGTGTAGGCCACAGCACAACAAAGGAGGAAATGACAACAATAAACACAATTAAAATAGACCAAAAAAATGAACTGTCTACTCACTTACTTAAGGTAGGAGCACAAATAGTAAGAAAAAATGACAAAATCAACAAAATCTGTGAGTATAAAAATTAGGCATGACGCCATGTGGCAAACAGAACAAGCCGAGTCGCAAGTGATGGCAGCTGGAACGCTGCATATGGTGCCTGATGGAATTTTCCCTCCTGGTTCCTTTACAATCAAAGTGGTGGCAAAGATAACAAAAAATTATACATATTATACATGTTGGGGACAGAATTCATCTGTAGATGCTCCGGTTCAAAATAAGACCAGACTTTTCTCTGGATGTCAGTTTTTTAAGTCAAGATGAAGGCCAAAATGTGGCTTGCAAAAGGTTGTTAGCTGAGCCAGTTTCCCAGAAAACTTGTGTCCCACCAGCCCGTGAGAGGAGTGAGGAGTCAGCATTCAATAATGGCATAAAACAATCCATAAAACAAGTTTTTCAAAAACTGTGACACACCCAACCATAATAGGTCCTTGAATAAATAGTCATACATGTGCACACAAAATATTAGGCTGATTGGTCCAGTAGTTTGTGAGATTAGCTGCAGACAGAAAGATACACACACTCATACACACATGCATGCACGCAAATACAAGACCAAATGCATGACCCCCTTCAGGCATCATCTCTCCTCATCTGGGGGAGATGATCAACATTCCCAAAGGAGAAAAATAATGAGAAGAAACTGTATATATACACAAATATACATCAAGAGGTAAACACTCAAAAGGGTGTCCCTGACCACCATCGTGCCTCAAGGCCATCATCAAGTTTGGGATAACACTAAAGTCATACCAGGCAGGGGCACCATCAGGGATTTTGGGCCCCATCAAATGATATCACATTGGGCCCCACCATCAGAGCCCAACTGTGAATCTTGCACATTTACTGTAACCACACCTCCAAGACCCAATCAGCCTATTCAAAGCTTTAAATTAGGTTATGATACTTTGAAAGAAGCCATTTATTTTTGATAGTTTTAGTATTTTTTTGCTGGTAATACAGTTTAACTTTTACTTAGGTAACATTGTGAATCCAGGACTTTATCTTGTAAGCAAGTGTTTCTAGACTGTGGTTTTTTCCTCAACATCTGAGTACTTCTTCCACCACTGGTAAAAACATCATAAATACTAAAACTTCTGTTACTATGAACTGACATGTTATGTGATAGCTGCTCACTTCCCTCCTCAATTGGGAGTCGGCCTCGGGCTGGTTCATTAATAATGGGAGGTTTGGGGAGACAAGGCTGCTGAGGATGAGGCCTCTGTACTTTGGCCTGGTACCAGGCAGGGACAGGGACAGGGACGACTGGCTGAGTATGAATAGTTTACTAAAGGTTTGTCTGTAATGATTAAATGATGGCTTAAAGAGGAGCAGAATGGAAACACTCTTTTCTGTGAATATGTTAACTGTTACGGGAGGAAACATAATCTATTCAGCATTGGAGAAAACATAATTTCCACTGCCAGCTGTGACCCACCTTTCTTTGTGAAGAATTGGGTGACATACTGTTGACCTTTCTTTGCTCTCTCCTATGTTTCTTTTCATTTTTGCTCCCCAGAATTTTTCTTTGAAGCTGAGACATGAAGCTCAGCTCCACTGAAAAACCTCACTCCTCTCTCTGCTAGCCTGTGCCGTTTGTGCCAGATTTTCAGTAGGAGGACCGAACTGTTTCATAAAAATACAGGGGGAGGGACCAATACAGAGGCTCTCTGATTGTTTACTTTTTTTGCGAATGACAAGAAAGTGAAACAGTCAGTATTAGTCAGCACATTCTAAATGAAGTCTTCTGTTAACGATGACAAGTTAATAACTGTTATTGAAAAAACAGGTGTAACATTTGTAACCGGATGTTCTGCCCTCACCAACATGTTTCTGATATTAGGGGGTCGTTGCCATCTACTCATATGTAATAACAAACTCTTCAGTCCTCCCAAGACGCTCCTTTTACATCTTTATTTATCTAAGTGAAACGTTCAGACATTAACTAATTATACTTTCAGACTATGTCAACAGTGCTAAGGCAACATGCCAAGATATGTAGCAATGTGTCGACAAAGACTGCTTGCTACTAAGCAATGTGGGTTTAGCAGCTTTAAAAACATTTTTAACCTAAAAAATATGCACAGCACATTTTAGTGTGTAACACTGAATGTAGACGTTCATTGTTTACAAGAAAACTCCACAGGGGACCTTTAATCGTCCTCTCTGGTTTTAAGTTTGAAGCCTGTTTCACGTGATGCTGGGTGATGTCACAGGGTCCTGGAGTACACCTGTACAGCAATGCAGCAAAAACACGACTTTCAGGGGGTCAGAGGGCCCACAAGTGATGAAAAAGATCATGACCCAACACAGGCGTGGACCCAGTGTATCGCCAGTTTGTGACCTCAAAACATAAGATACTCCAATCAAACTGCAACTGTAAACTCAGCCACCTGAATAACGTTAAAGCCAGTTGGTAAAAAGCTGCAGTAAGTGTTTACTTACACACAAACCACTGTCAGGACCTCCCACATGTATGTTGCAGATGTATGTATCTGATTCTCTGATTTCTAAATCTGTGATCTGCTATGATCCACTGTCAACTACACGAATGTTTTGAAAGCAACACGTCAGAACTCCCTGTCTTTTAAATGACAATCATTGGTTAAATGCTCTCTGTAGGCGTCAACTAAACATTTGCATAAGATTCTCTGCCAGAACTTCCATCCAGTTATTGCAACAGGGCTCCAGAGGCACATGTAAGTACTGACCAGCCCTTGTGTACCTTGCTGCCAATTTCAGATCATCTGTGAATTAGTGGTGAATTTGATCCATGCTGACCTGCTCTGCATTAACACTAATAATGGCATTTATTTACCATATATTGACTGTAATATACCATAATACAAAATCATGTAAAATATAAAATATTAATGGGCCTTGGAAGTTTTTTCTACCATTTGTTCTTAAAGGTCATGAGAAAGCTTACTGTCAGATTCAGATTTGTTCTTAACATGCAGAATTGGTTGCAACTGTGTTCTGACAATGATTGACCCCATTGTCCACATAAGTTAAAAGTGCATGCCAATGCATGATAAATTAGCACAGAAACTGAAGAAGAGAGAGAAGAAAGATGAGAGAGTTAATGCCTAATCAAAAGTCTAAAGAGGTTGGACTGGACTCCAAACGTCAAAAAAGGAAAGAACAAAAAATTCAGTAGTTCTTGAGTAGAGTTACTTCTGCAGAAAGTGAACTCCAAACATGCTGTCATAATTAGTAGAGTCAGTACTGGATATATAATAACACAAAAAAGATTCTAAAACAATTTGTTGATCCACCACCGAAGCAGCAAACTGTAAACTTTATGTATTAAAATAGCACAGTTGTCGGGCCAGAGATGTGTTGGACAAAGTTGGACTATTTCAAGTAATGGTTTTGTAAGTTATTAATAACTTACTCATAACGCTGCTTTGTCAATTTTTGTTTCACCGACCCAAACCACCTGTGATATTTTCAAGGATGATCAGTCACTAATTGTTAGATGCAATGGATCCCGTTAAAATAACTGTTGTGAATTCAAGTGTTAGTGTAGTGTTTATTTTAAGACACCAAACTAACTTCTGTAAAATAATCAAAGTAATTCCCCAAAAAACAGTATAACTTTATAAAATTTGAATTGTGATTTGAATCCTTAATATTTTACACAACTGTAGAATTTAAGAAAACATTGGTGAATGTCATCTTGAGTGGGTTTTAGAACAGGCGGTAATAAAATAAAGTCAATACATAAACCATCCATCAGTAGAAATTGTTATTGCTGAGTTAAACATAAATCTCATTTGTTATGTATGGCTAAAAGCCAAGAGGTTTGGCAACTGACCTGTTGCTATACTTTACAATACAACTATGTCCACAGGTCTTACCAAACTTCTTCCTTAAAGAGCCCTTCTTAGAAAGTTCTTCTTTTATTTATGTTTAAATGTTTAAAGCATACTGACATGCTTCGTCATCATGTTAAAAACATTTGCCCTTCAAAATCAATTATATTTCTCTCCAAATTTTTAATGGGTGCTTTTGTTGGGGCTTAAAGAGGACACAGTGGTGCCGATTTTTTAGGGTCTGTTAAATCACTCTTAGTTTGACTCCTCCCTTTGGACACTTTTTTCCCCTTAGAAAGCCCTGCCAAGGGATGTAGGGACATGCAAACCCTTCCACCAGGTTGGGTGGTGATTCTCGAAGGGGAAAGGCCAAAGATCAGTGATCGAGTTTGTGATCCTGGGAGAGGTTGGGGACATGGAATCTGAGTAAGCCATGTCCAAACATCCGCTGGGGAGACCCTTTGCTAAAAGTTGTGGTTGGAAGGTTGTTGATGTCTGGGTGACAACTTAAGAACCCACTGAGGGTGGATACCAGCAGCGAAGCCATAAAGCTCTAGAAGAAGGCCTTTCAGGTATGGCTGGCCTGGGGTTCTTCTAAAGCAGCAGATGGGTATCAATTGGTCAGAGGGTCTGCAGCTATGGTGGTCACCAAGGCAAAAACCCTGTTGGGAGGAGTTCAGGAAAATGTTATGGAAAAGGACTTTCACCTGACCTAAAAGAAGTACTGGAAAACCATCAGACAACTCAGGAAGCGAGAGCAAGGATCGTCCATGATGTCCTCTGTGGAGAAGAAGGTAGAGTTTGAAGACCTCTGCCATATCCTTGGCAGAGGTTGCTGAGGTGGTCAAAAAGCCCCTTATTGGCAAGGTCCAGGGAGTGGATAAAATTTGCCATGAGATGCCGAAGGCTCTGGACATTGTTGGGCTTTCTTGGCCGAAACAACTTTTCAGTGTTGTGTGGAGGTCAGGGACAATGCCTGTGGGGCTGGATCTTGGGGTCTTATTCATGAGTGAGGGTAAAATGAAACATAAGATGGACAGGTGTTGACATGTGTTTAGTGTGGCATCAACAGTGATGCAGGTGTTTCATCAGACTGTGGTGGTAAAGGGGGAGCTGAGCTGGACGGCAAAGCTCTCACTTTATTAGTCCATTGATGTTCCGACCCTTATCTACAGTCATGAGCTTTGGGTAGTGAGCAAAAGAATGAGATTGTGGATACAAGTGGCCAAAATGAGCTTCCTCTGTAGGTTGGGTGAGCTCAGCCTTGAAGACAGGGAGAGTAGCTCACACATCTGGAGGGACCTCGGAGTAGAGCCACTGTTCCTTCACGTCAAGTGGGCCATTTGAGGTGGTTTGGGCATCTGATAAGAGGGCCTCCTGGGCGCCTCCCAGTAAAGGTCTCCAACTGGTAGGAGACCCTGGCATAGAACCAGAAATCTGTGGGGATTATAAAACTCATCTGGCCTGGGAATGCCTTTGGATCCCCCAGGATGAGCTGGAAAGTGTTGCTGTGGAGAGGGACTTTGGGACTACCTTAGCCTGCTGCCCTGCTAACTGACCCTGAATAAGTGGAAGACTGACAGATAGATGGATTTTTGTATTAATGATATTAATCTGCAAAGTAACTAGAAACTAAACTTATCAAATAAATGTAATGGAGTAAAAAGTACAACACTCTCCTATCAAATGTGTACTTAAGTACAATACTTGAGTCAATGCATTTAATTATTTCCCACCACTGCATATAACACACACTGTCACTGTTTCATTGTAACATTTCAGCTCAACTGACCTTTCCAAATTGAGCAAGTAATCCAGGGAAGAAACTGATGAAGGATGACAACAATCCAAATTACCCTCCATCGAAGTCTGATGGAAGAGGCCAGTGGGCCAACAAGAAAGAGTTCATTTTGACAGTAGTGGGACAAATCGTTGGTCTGGCCAATGTTTGGAGATTTCCATATCTGTGCTTCAAAAATGGAGGAGGTAAGAACATGCTGAAAAGACTCACCCACACAAAGAATAAATATGGAGCAAATAGAGGGCAAGACAAGAATATACATTGTAAGTCACGACTAGGAATGTTGCAATCATCAGTAGGCCTCAATGCCCCAGTTTGTGTTGCTTTTCATACATTTTTTCTCTTCAGGAGCTTTCCTGGTTCCTTACGCTTTGTTCCTGTTCACTTGTGGATTGCCCCTCTTCTTTCTGGAGTTATCCCTGGGACAGCTAACTGGTCAAGGTGGAATCACATGTTGGAGGAAAATATGTCCTTTATTTGAAGGTACTGCTAACTGAGGTTGACATTTAATACAATGGAATATAGGAGATATAATATCTAATGTGTGCGCTGATCAATTATTTTGCAGATAATGTTTATAATGTTCTCTCCTCAGGTTTAGGCTACGGTGGTATATTGATCATGCTATACACTGAGATGTATTACATCATCATCCTGGCCTGGGCCTTCCTCTACCTCTTCTCCTCCTTCCACACTGTACTGCCCTGGGCCAGCTGCAACAACACCTGGAACACAGGTGCACAGATACAATGTGGTCTATGATATTATTCAGTATGTTACGTGCTTACAGATCAAATTTTAAGGGTAACTATGAGGGAAATTGTATATTTTTATGTTGCCAATTCCATAAGATTCCATGAGAGATTGTTAGTTTTGTTGCTGTAGTCAAGATCTGACGTGTTACATTTGTTGGCAAGTCCTTTCCATGTACAACATTTTGAACAACAGATGAAAGAAATCTAATTATAGAAAAGTAGGGATACAAGGAAGAGTTTTTGATAGCATTTCTAGGAGCTGACAGTAAGGCGACCAATACAGTTTAAGTGTCGAGATTTTAAATTCACAGACTACAAACTTCCATTGTAACCTGTTATTCTTACTGTTTTTCACCACCAGAGGACTGTGTTGATTTTCAACTGAATCGTTCATCAAATGGCGACATTTCTCAGAATGCAACTTCTTCAGCTGAAGAATTCTGGCAGTATGTGCTCACAAATACTCTACTTGTTAATGTAATTCATTGATTGACTCAGAAAGGATGATGGTCCTTAACACAGAGTATGTTGTGATCAGGAGGACCTGGGGTTGTCTCAAGGTATTGAAGAGATGGGAAGTATCCACTGGGACCTGGCTGGATGTCTTCTGCTCAGCTGGATTATTTGTTTCTTCTGTGTTTGGAAAGGTGTCAAGTCCTCGGGAAAGGTGAGCTCTCAAACAATAACGTCTGGCAATACCAAGGAACTTCGTCAGTTCCTGTTTGGCATTCATTCAATTTGAATTAAATGTCTTTTAAATCTTTGTTTGTCAGTTCACACAATCAGACAATCCACAGTTGAATTGTATCTCCTCTTGTGCCCCTCTTTTATTCATTCACCACACACATTTAACAAGAGGGGTAGCGCAAACTCAGCCTTACTACAGTGGGGTCTCAGTGCTTTGCTCAAGGCCACCTCAGCAGTGCCCTGACGAACTGGCACATCTCCAGCTGCCAGTCCACATTCTATAACTTTGTCCATGTGGGGACTTGATCAAGCAACGCTCCGGTTCCCAAGCCAGGTTCCCATGGACCGAGTTACTAGCCACAACAATAGATACATGAGCTTAACAAAGTCTTATTTATTGCAGGTTTTGTTAAATGCATTTTTATTTTGTCCAACCCACATATTCATATCTTTACTCTTCTTTCAGGTCGCCTACGTCACAGCGACATTTCCTTATGTCATGATGACTGCTTTGCTGATCCGTGGTGTGACACTGCCAGGAGCCACTGATGGTATTCTATTTTACCTCTCTCCTGACCCAACACGTCTGGCTGATCCTCAGGTGAGGCACAAATGTGGGTGATGAGTTCTCTCCTTTATGGATTTACATCAGTCTTATTAAAAGATGCAATGAAACAGAATGCAGTGTTTGTTACTGAGGTAGTGCAATACTGTACATGGTAAGACAATTCTAAACTTCTGGGCACTGCTCCAAACTCACTTATTGATGATCCTTGGTTATCTAGACTTGGATGCCCACTGCTAGCTTCTTTTGGAAGCAGACACTCTATCCCTCAGCAGCAGAGGGGCAAAGAAATAGCAGAATAGGCTAAAACAGACTTTTGCGACAGTAATGTGGTGTCTCTGTGACAGGTAAGTTTGGCTCAACAAGAATTTAGGCTCACACAAACATAGTATTTATAAATACAGTTTTGCATTTAAACTGTGGTTATTAAGTTGTATAATTGACCAGCAGCGACTGACATGATTGACAGTTGCGTCAGAGGCTCCTCAGGTCTGACTGGTTGTTTTCCAACAGCCAAGGTAGACTCAAACAAATGCCATTAGAAGCAGTACAAGGAGGAGGAGGAGCAGGAGTAGGAACGAAGGTTACCGTATTGTAACCCTAGTTATATTAGCACAGGCGGCGCCTTCTACTGGACTCTTTAGGTAATACTCCTCTACTAACAAGCACATATTTGCACACTGAGAGAAGCATAAATCTAGCCGGCCATTGTGTCTACCTGAATACATGCAGACCCCACAGTATGTAGGGGGTGGATTAAAAAAAGGGATACATAAAGAAACAATAAAAGCATAAGTTTGAAAAAGATGCCACTACATATGCGCACACATCCACACGATACCCTTTTTTGGTCAGCTATCCTTTAGTTCATGAACAATCTTTCCACAAACTCTTCGGCATTTCTGTGAATCCATTTGGAAGTAATGGGCCTTGTTGCAATAATCCACTGTCATTGACCATTGCCATTTTTTGAGGACCAATCGACTGACCGACCGACTAACAATGCGATCTATACCCCTGTTAGTCACAGCCAAAACAAAATACAACTGAACACTGAATATCTTTTCATTGTTCAAAGGTATGGATGGATGCTGGGAGCCAGATTTTATTCTCCTACGCTGTCTGCACATGCTGTTTGTCATCTATGGGAAGCTACAACAAGTACAACAACAACTGCTACAAGTAAAGAATAGAAACATTTGTCCTCTCTGTTATACTAGCATGTCTGTTTTCGTATGACTCATAGGAGTATACATATAAAATCTTTTCTAATTACAGAGATGCATTTGCCCTGTGCATGTTGAACAGTGCGACCAGCATTTTTGCTGGCTTTGCAATATTCTCTGTCCTCGGCTTCATGTCTTATGAGTTGGGTGTCGACATCTCAGCAGTGGCTGAATCAGGTATGACGCTACATGTAATGCCACACGTGGCTTGTATGAGTTTTGGTAAAGACGTGGTGTCTATCTCTAAACGTAAACTCTGAACTCAATACAAAAAAAAAAAATACTGTAAACAGTGTTACTTTGTCTGTAATGAACCTAAGATGTACATTACTGTTTAAATCATTACCTAAAATATTTTGGCATTTGCTTTGTACACTTGCAGGTCCTGGCCTGGCTTTCATTGCCTATCCTCGGGCAGTAGCCATGATGCCTTTACCCCATGTTTGGGCTGCCTTCTTCTTCATTATGATTATCTTCCTTGGACTGGACAGTCAGGTGAGGTGTTACTAACATGTCCTAAAAGCAGCTAAGTGCTGTGTAGAACAGCTCAGTGCCATTAGTATTACCTGTACCATTGACATCATAGAAACTCATTAGATTCAGTGTTATATGGAGCATTAAAGGGACAGTTCACCCCAACATTTTTCCTTACCCGCAGTGCTATTAATCAGTCTAGGTTGTTTTGCTGTGAGCAGTCGAGTGTTGGAGATATCAGCTACAGAGATGTCTGTCTTCCCTTGTATATGATGTTCTTAGATGGCATTCACCTAAACAACACATTTGAGCAATGTCTCTTTCCAGAAATCATGGGTGCGTTCTGAATCACATACTTGTTCTTTTTATTTTTAGTATGTACTGCAGCTACCCTTAAAACGTATACTGTTGCATGAAGCAAGCACACGGTTGGGATGCCCTAAAATTTGAGCCTCTTTCTTTTATATCCATAACCTTGAAGACCTTGAAGCTCACCTGAGAGGGAGGTCAACCTGGAGAGCTCTGATGCCGCATTTTGCAATAAGTGATAACTGCACACATTGTAGATTTTAACATATTGTCAATTACTTGAATGGTCAGCCATCATTACAGCTTCTCACAGATTTCAACAAGCCGTCAAGCTGACATCTGTTTGCAGCTCAGTCGATGTAATGAATCTTACGCTGTAGTTCCAATTTTTTGAGAAAATACATTCAATAACTCACAGCAAAAAATTCTAGCTTGAAATATAGCACGACAGTTAAGAGGAAAAGTATGTTTTTGGGTTTTTTGGTTTTTTTTGGTGCACCGTCCATTTGATCTATGCTGAAAACGATGATTGTTTTTTTGTGTTTTTTTTTCCACCCACAGTTTGTGTATCTGGAAGCTATGGTCACAACTGTATCAGACATGTATCCATCCCTCTTTCTAACCGGTCATCGACGTCAACTGCTTCTGCTGATCACCTGTGGATTATGCTTTCTCATCGGCCTCTGTATGGTCACTGATGTGGGTGTCTTTTTATATCTGTGTATTTCTGTCACTTTCTGTCTGTCTGTTTGACAGCATGTTTCTGCCAACAGTTAGAAATGCAGGCATAATATTGCTTCCTGCTGAACTGAACAGATAAGAACCACTGTTTCAAAAATCTCTCCCTCTGTTTCCTCTCGTCTGCAGGGAGGACTTTATGTGTTTCAGCTTTTTGACTACTACGCCTGCAGTGGAATCCCATTGATACTTTTTGCCATTTTGGAGTCCATTTGTATAGGATGGGTATATGGTGAGCTACATTTAACATCTCATCCAGTCAACCAGCGCTTCACCATCCAGGGATTCATGCACCCACGTCCAGCTCCACATCAGTTTTACATGAGCTACATGCTGATTTGATCGGTCAAAGTCAAGTTTCTACTTCTGATATTCATATAAAACTGTTTTTTTCCCCATCTATATTTCATCATATTAACATTTTTTTGTATAAATGACCTGATAATAACATGACTGTCTGTCTCCAAGGTGCTGATCACTTCTACAATAAGATTACAGACATGATTGGCTACCGCCCCATGCCCTATATGAAATATTGTTGGAGGTACATCACTCCATGTGTATGCTCAGTAAGTATATACAGTGAATTATTGTCACTCTGAGCCAAAAAAGTCACTATGGTGTGAATTACACTGTTAAAAATGTAAGTTGGGTGTCAGTAGCGTAGAGGATTGTGTTGGCACCCCATGTACAGAGGCGATGCCTCCCTGCAGCGGTCGCAGGTTTGACTCCGGCTTGCAACCCTTTGCTGCATGTCAACCCCCACTCACTCTCTCTCACCCCATTTCAAACTGTCCTGTTCATTAAAGGCAAAAAGCCCAAAAAACTAATCTTTTAAAAAAAAAAATAAGGAAAGTAAGGGATAATGCTTTTCAAGGTTTCCATTATCAGGATTTAATTGTCAACAGGGAGGCACAAAGGTTGTTTTTTTCCTGATTATGGACGCCTCAAAAGGCATGATCCAGCTTGTACCGTGGTCACTTACCAAAGAAAGTGTTGAGAATATTCATTCATATTTTCATGTTTTGACATCAAAATCTGATGTTTTTCACAAGTCATGACTCTGTTTCCCTGGTACAAATAATAGTTTAGGAAAACATCCAGTCCCTGGCCTCTAGCTTTCTTGAAATTAGGCTCCCTGGACAATATAGCTGAATAGCCCTGCTAAACAGTATGTGCCCATATGTATAATATGTATAATACACATACCCATATGTATAATACACATGCACCGATCAGCTTAAACATTATAACCACCAAATGAATAACTTTAATTATTTTTGTTGCAATGCATTGTCCTGCTGGGAAACCTTTGGTTCTGGCATTAATGTGGATACCACCTGTCATGTTCTACCCACTCAAACGCCACTGCAGACCAAGTACCCCCGATACCTATTAGCTATAGGTATCGTATGGATAATTCCTCATTTCAACTTCACGAATCAGCCCTTCCCCATCCATTGCAGAGCTTTAAATCAAGCGATAGGAATAAATAGAAACAGGACATCTGACAAAAGCTCAGCTCAAAATTTAAACTGAATCTGTAACTGTTACTCGCATTTCCTATTTTAAATATGTAACTTAGTTACTTGTATTCCATTGCTCCCCAACTCTTATCTTTGTTCACAGGGCATATTAATCTTCTCTCTGGTCAAATTCACCCCTCTGAGGTACAACAACACCTACCACTACCCCTGGTGGGGCCACGCCCTCGGGCTGTTACTCGCTTTGTCTTCAGTCAGCATGGCACCACTGTGGTTTCTCTACAGTCTGGCTGTAACTCCAGGAACACTGAGACAGGTACTCTGACTATTACACATGTTAGGATATTTTAGTGCCGTTCTTGTTTTGGTGGATTAACTGGGAGTCTACAGGTATCAGCAACTTAAATTTAATGCCCTTTTGAGATCATTTTCATCCAAATTTAAGACAGATTTTTGGACAAATCATCTTTTTCTTATTCAAGCATTGCAGGTACATATAAAGGTAAGTAGTATATAGAAATATGTTTATTAGAGTGAGTTAGGTTTAGGGCTGCCCTAGACTAAAAACATTGTTAACACTGTGCTACATTACAGAGAAATACAAAACCGTACTAATGAACCTTCATTAATATAGGCCTATATTTTATCTACAAGTGCACGTCACACACTGAGCGAGCCGCCTGTTAGTGACGCTGTCAGCTAATGGGCATGTAGCTACTTCCATGTTTCAGATGATACGTCATGTTTGTAGTCGACCAATGAAGATGAGTTTACATATCACCTTGGGTTCGTCCTTCACCTTCTCAAAATGATCCCACACTGCCCGACATGTTATTAACTAGCCTGTGTGATAACTGCAGGTACCAGCCCTGGAAATTAACCTGACTCTCATGTTCTGAGCGCAGCCACTTCCTGTGTCTGTCCTTTCAAATTAAATTCCTACATGGTCCAGTCATATAGGTTTTGATTTATTTTGACAAGACGCAGCTCCTAGTAGAGTTTCGCTTTTTTTTTTTCTGCAATTAAGTGACCAACGAAATCTTGCCGACTAATGACCTTTCTAGTCAACTAACGTTTGGTCGACTATTAGGGGGCAGCCCCAGTTAGATTGATCCACATTATGCCAACAGGTAAGTGCAGGTACAAAGTAAAAAGACAGTATTAGGTTCAGTAGTAGGTCTAAAGATTTGTAACATCAGAAATGTTTATGCAGAAGAACTTGGCTCATTTTAACAAAAAGAAATTAAAAGATGGATACATTAAATTACATAAAATGTTTGTTGCAAAGAAAACTTCACAACTTCAAATTTAAGATTATGTAATGACGTTTAAAGCCTGACACATTTTGAGACTTTTCAAAGACTTGCAGACACCCTGATTAATGGCGGCTCTCTCCTTCTCTCCTCACAGAGACTGAAAGTGGTGACCACTCCAGCAGACCTGTCAAGAACATCACGGGAGAAAACTCTTACAGTTGAAACATGTCCTTTCCAAAATGAACATGAACTGTGTGCTTTGAACATGACTGAAAAAGATCAACCTTAATTCAAAGGTTTGAAAGACTTTCTAAAATTAATATAACAGCAGGTTTTATTTGGTTGACTCAATACTATATAATGCACAAATGTATTACTTCTGACAGATCTGAGGAATCTGTAGTGATTAGCTGTTTGATATGAAACATTTAAATTACATATTGCAGGAGTTTAATGGAAATTACATTTTCAATGGTTATTAAATTTATTTAATGGTATTGTATGTATTTAAATGTGTGTATTTACAGTGTTTATGTAGCAAAATGAAGGCTTTGCATGGAAATATCTTTGTTTTATGTCGCCTTGAGCAGGTACATAAATAAATCAGCTGATTAAAGTGAGTAGAGTATTAAGTTTGTGTTGACTGTGGGTGAAAATGAGCAAGTATTAACTTCAGATTCAGAGATAACTGGCTATTTATTTAACATCATTTAAAATCAATGACACTCCAATCAAGCTGCAAATGTAAATTCAACCACCTGAAAAACCTTAAAACCAGTCAGTGAAAAGCTACAGTAAGTCTATATTTATACACACACCACTGTCAGGACCTCCTGCATGTCTCCTGCAGACGGGCAACCAACTATTTACCAATGTCATGTTTATTATTTGCATATCTGATTCTCTGATTTCTAAATCTGTGATCTGCTATGATCCACTGTCAACTAAACTAATGCTATGAAAGCAACAAGTAAAAACTGCCTGACCAGTGAATGACATTCATTGGTTAAATGCTCTCTGTAGGCGTCAACCAAACACTTGCATAAGATTCTCCCCCACAGCTTCCATCCAGTTAATGCAACAGGGCTCCAGAGGCACATGTAAGTACTGACCAGCTCTTATGTACCTTGCTGCTGATTTAGGATCGTTTGTGAATTGGCACTGAACTTTTGATCCATGCTAACCTGCTCTGCATTAAAACTAATAATCATATTTATTGACTATATACTCGCTGTGATATGCCATTCAGTAATAATTCAAAATGATAAAGAATGCATACAGTAATATTACTGACTTTAAGCAATGCTATCTTTATATGGCAGCAACACAGCATGTTAAGTAACTTGGCCTGTGTGGAGTGTTTTACAAATAGGTCATAGATATGGGTTTTATAAACACAGTAATAGTTAAGTTGGCAGAGCCACTGCTCTCAAAGTCAATGTACAAACTGTCTGTTAGTGGAAATGCTCAGAGCTGAGTTAAACATAAATCTCAATGGTTATGCATGAGTTAAAGCCAAAGAGGTTTGGCAATAGATATGTTCCTATACATATTACAGAGAATACGCA
The DNA here is from genome assembly GCA_026686955.1 of Epinephelus cyanopodus. Taxonomy (NCBI): domain Eukaryota; kingdom Metazoa; phylum Chordata; class Actinopteri; order Perciformes; family Serranidae; genus Epinephelus; species Epinephelus cyanopodus. The sequence goes on along the minus strand of CM048926.1, from coordinate 15,183,318 downwards.
ATGATGTTATGGCGTATTGCATTCTGGGTAAAAGCATCCATACTTAGGACACGCTTCTTTAACAGAGACAAAAAGCAAGAATGGACTGGTCAAAGAGAAAGTGCAACATTTCCTAAGTATGAACTAACATACATTTTAAATACTCAGGTGCCTACAAATTTGTACATAAGTAGAGTACTTGAGTAAATGTACTTAGTTACTGTCCAGCACTCAGTGCTAATCCTAAACTCCAGGGGGCCACAGGCAAAGAAGCCCATCAAGGCACCCCAACACCTCCCTATTCCTCTTCTTGTTTTTCATGCATTTCTGTTGACTAGAATGGTATGCTCATTTCATTGGGTTGACAGTTACACCTACGTTTGAATTACAGTCACAGGTAGCTAGCTTACTGTCGGTAGCAAGAAGGGGTACCATTTATGGCCCTGACACACCAAGCCAACAGTCACCTGCCAGTCAAAGTGGAGCTGTCGGTGAGTGTCCCCAGGCCTCGTGTCCCAAACCGTTGGGCCTCATCAGCACTAGTTAGCTTTTTTTCTGTTTTTGAGTGATGAATAAAGACGGCCACTGTCTGCTGGTGTGGCGTTATGTCCTCTCATGCAAGTGCAAACGTACATGTTGGCTGGCTGTTGGTTGTAGTCTTCACAGTGTGTTCATGTGCAACTTTTGTAGCAACATGTGGAGACACAGCAGGCAGCTGTCGTTGCCATTAGTTCTCTAAAGTCAGTTTGGTGTGTCTGGGCCATTAGGGTTTTTAGGGCAGTAGTGGTGCACTGTACAATGCCTGAATGGAAGGTTTAAGGGGGTTAATTGTTGTCATTGCAACATTTGCCAATTTGAGTGACCATCAGGGGCCCCTCTTCCAATTTTTTTGGAGGGGCTGCAAATCTGCCTGGTTTACATCTCCTGATATTGCATCCCTGCCATTACTGCTTATGATACACACTCACACTGTTTTGATGCAACACTGCATTTCAGTTGACTTTGTCAAATGGAGCCATTGAGAAATCCAGAAAAGGAACTGATGAAAGATGACAATGATCCAAATCAACCTCCAGCAAAGTCTGACGAAAGAGGCCAGTGGGCCAACAAGAAAGAGTTCATTTTGGCAGTAATCGGAGAAATCATTGGTCTGGGCAATGTTTGGAGATTTCCATATCTGTGCTTCAAAAATGGAGGAGGTAAGAAAATGAATAAAAGTATCATCTACACAATAATTAAATAGAAAATAAAGACAAAATAGAGGGCAAGACAAGAACACAAAGTATGAATTAAAGCTTGACCTGTTGCAATTAAAAAATGAGTCCCAGTGCTCCAGTTTATGTTGCTTTTCATACAATACTTCCTTGCAGGAGCTTTCCTGGTTCCTTACATTTTGTTCCTGTTCACCTGTGGAATGCCCGTCTTCTCTCTGGAGTTATCCCTGGGACAGTTAACTGGTCAAGGTGGTATCACATGTTGGAGGAAAATATGTCCCGTCTTTGAAGGTACTGCTACCTCAAGAAAGCATGCAATACGGTGGAATATAACAGCTATAAAAATGTGTGTTCTTATTAATTGTTTGCATGTTTTCTCCTCAGGTTTAGCCTACGGTGGTATCTTGGTCATGCTATACACTGTGATGTATTATATCATCATCCTGGCCTGGGCCTTCCTCTACCTCTTCTCTTCCTTCCACACTGTACTGCCCTGGGCCAGCTGCAACAACACCTGGAACACAGGTGCACAGATACAATGTGGTCTATGATATCATAATCACTAGTATGTTGCTTTCTTTTTTTTTATTTTAAGGATAATTATGAGAAATTGTATAGTTTTTGTGTTGCCAACAAATTCAATGAACTGTGTATTAACACATTCTTCTAGTCTTCAGTGATGTTCCTGGAATTATTAGTGGTTTCAGGTCTTTCACATCATACAGCATCCTCCAGGCAACCTAGCTGAGGCCAAATACACCCTCGCTTATGTCCAGATGGTGAGGTAGCTACCTGCCCACCATGGCTCTTTTCTGGAGCTCTCCTCTGTCTTTCTTTGATATTTCAGTGGTGTTGTGGATGGCTCTTCCTTTCCTCACTTCTTTGATGTCCAACAGACTGAAGGCACTGGACAGGAATCAGGCTGCAAAGCCCCTGAATCTGACCTCTACTTAGTTGTTGACAACAGCTTCCTTTCAAAGGCCTCTTCCAGGTTCTCCTCAAGGGACTGTTAGCGCCAACAGACCTGCTTGTTTTGGGGACTCGGACAGGTGAACAATATCTTGTCTCAAAGTTGCAGTCACAACAACTTCAGTTGCTGCTCAAGGTCTACTTACAGCTGCCAGTCCCTCACAGAGGCCACGATGTCTGCTGATGTTTTTGCAGTGGGTCTTGGCAACTCCCCAGTTCTGACAAAGGTGATAGCTTGGTTGGAGGGGCCGGAATGTTCGGCCCATTTGACGCCTGTGCTGATGGCCTCAGTCATGACCTTGACGACCTGGTCATGCCTCCATCTGTAACGTCCCTCTTCCGGTGCCTTTGAACAGCTGCTCGGGATGTGCTCCATGGATCCTTGCTTGGAGAAGCTTTATCCACTGTGGTTCTGCTTTCCACAGATCAGCCCGAGTCGCCTTCCTCTCAAGTGTGTTCTTCCATCTTGTCCAAGCATCATTTTGCCCCATTCCCACTGTCCTGTGAGATCTCTCCACCTCAACTGCTGCTCTTACCTCTTTCTGGACTAGGGGATGATTTTTCTTCCCTTTGGTGATTTTAACACTGGGAGTTGAGAAGGATCCCAGTCCAGCCCTGCCTCTTGTCACCACTCCCGCCAGCCTGCTGTAATGCAGTCTTGACTTTAGTTGCCAAACAGCCTCCTCTGCCCTCCACTTCTCACCAGTCTTCACTTCAAGCTTCACTTCTCAGCTTTGGCCACCTTTGGATTGTTTGCGTCTCTGTACCGCAATACTTCCCTGGCTCTTGTCATCTTGACCTTCTCTTCCAAGGACTTGCAGCATGTTGCGGTGTCCATACAATGTGATGCTGCTCAGACTCTTTGGTAGCCCCAGCAGTCTTGTGAGGTGGATGCTGTCCTTCCTCTTCAAGGTTTATCCGTCAAGCTCGGCACTTCATAGACAAAGAGTGGCCACAAGATTCTGGGAAGAATGCCTTGCTGGTAAAGCCCTGATTTAAGCTTCCTTGGTAGGCTAGATTGGTCCACTGACTCCAGCCAGCAATCCATCTCTCGGCAGGTTGGCTGGATGGATGCTCCATCCCTTAGGTTGTTGTCAAACACTTTGCCTAAGATCTTAACAGGCTTCTTAGTGATGGTTTGGATGGTTGCACCTGCAACACTGATCAGGAACTTGTCACCCACCTATCCTCTTCACAGCACCATTGATTTTAAATTGGCTAGCTTGAAACATATCTGGGCCCACTCTATCTGCTTTTCAAATCCCTGCAGGATCCACCAACAGCCTGGGACTGACTCTGTGGTGACTGTGAGGTCATCCATAAACACCCTGATAGGTGGCTGGCATTGAGCTGATTTCATCTTGTGCCCCCATTTTGTGCATCTTCAGTGGGAACAATATTTCAGAGAGTATAGAGAGATGAACTAATGATTTTTCAATTTTGTTTTTCTCATGGGATGTCTATAATCCTGCCATGTACTTTTGAGCCACTTATGCTGGTAATGCTGTGGTAACTACATCAAGTCTGACGGCGTCATGAATAATGTGCTATTTACATTTGTTGGCAACTCTTCCTCCACGCAGGAGCAATGTTAACAAAAGAGGAAATAATCAAAGTAAAAGAAAAGTAGGGTCACTAATAAGAGTTGCTGATAGCATTTCTAGGAGCTTACAGGAAGGTGACCAGTACATATAAAGTTTCAAGATTTTGAGATTTCCTGTATCACAAACTTGCACTCTAACTGGTTATTATTACCTTCCACTACCAGAGGACTGTGTTGATTTTCGACTGAATCGTTCATCAAATGGCGACATTTCTCAGAATGCAACTTCTTCAGTTGAAGAATACTGGCAGTATGTGCTCACAAATACTCCACTTGATACGGTTATCCTTTAATAGACGTAGAGAGCAAAGTGTTTCTAAACCTAGAGTATGTTGTGTTCAGGAGGAGAGTGCTGGGTTTGTCTCAAGGTATTGAAGAGATGGGAAGTATCCACTGGGACCTGGCTGGATGTCTTCTGCTCAGCTGGATTGTTTGTTACTTCTGTATTTGGAAAGGTGTCAAGTCCTCGGGAAAGGTGAGCTCTCAAACAATAACGTCTGACAATGCAGAGGGGCTGAATTAATTTAATTTCATCCACTCCCTGTATTTAAATCTTTACTTCTCTTCCAGGCTGTCTACGTCACAGCAACATTTCCTTATGTCATGATGGCTGCTTTGCTGATCCGTGGTGTGACACTGCCAGGAGCCATTGATGGTATTCGATTTTACCTCTCTCCTGACCCAACACGTCTGGCTGATCCTCAGGTGAGGCACAAATGTGGGCAGTGCCAGATCCAGCAGACCTTTCATTTTCTCATACTCTAATGCTCTCCACATATGCTCAACTCTAACATCACCATCAATGAACTACAGTATCATGTTCAGACTGTGACTGTGTTTAAGGTGACCTGCATTGCCAGGACTAGAGAAAGTACCCTTACTACAGATCGACTGTTAGCATTAGAAATGTAGATAATTTTTCCCCTATTGATTTTTTTTTGAGTTGAATGTCAATTGTAGGATGATCTGCCACTGAATGTGGGAGATGAGTGCAAACTGTTCTGTACTTCATGGTTTCTACATCACTACTGGGTCTTCATAAAACAACAAACACAGTGGAGGTTTGTTACTGGGGTAGGACATTACATGATGAGCTATTTCTAAACTTCTGGCCACTGCATTGTCCTGTTAAAATTTAAATACTTCTGTCTCTTATTTGTTCGATAGTCTGTGTATTGGATTAGCAATTAGAGACTTTGGTCGTCTCAACACTGGCGTCTTCTTTCGGGCAGGTATCCTGAGGTATCCTATAAACCTAAAAAGCTCAGTATCTGTGTTAATAGTAATTATTATCAGGAGGACAAAACCTTTGACTAACACTGTTTTAACAGCTAGCCTTTTAAAGCATGTATCCACAACTTTGTGGTCCTATTAAATAGAGGTGGTGAACGATGGTTGACAGACCCTTTGTAATCTTGCAAAAAAAAGACAATTATAAACTGAATATCTTTTCATTGTTTAAAGGTATGGATGGATGCTGGGAGCCAGATATTATTCTCCTATTGTGTCTGCACAGGCTGTATGGCATCTATGGGAAGCTACAACAAATACAACAACAACTGCTACAAGTATGGAAAATAAATATTTGTCCTCTCTGTTATACTACAGTATGTCAGTTTTCATATGAGACAGTATACATTTGAAATCTTTTTTCAATTACAGAGATGCATTTGCACTGTGCCTGTTGAACAGTGCGACCAGCCTTGTTGCTGGCTTTGCAATATTCTCTGTCCTCGGCTTCATGTCTTATGAGTTGGGTGTCGACATCTCAGCAGTGGCTGAATCAGGTATGACGCTGCATGTAACTCCACTTTAGGGCACTGTATTATAAAAGACCTGTGATGTCCATCTCAAAACTTACTGTAAAATATAAACTCAAAGAAATACTGTAAACAGTGACTTGCATTACTTTGTCTGTAATGAACCTAAGATGCACATTACTGTTTGAATCATTTGATAACATATTTTGGTATCTGCTTTGTACACTTGCAGGTCCTGGCCTGGCTTTCATTGCCTATCCTCGGGCAGTAGCCATGATGCCTTTACCCCATGTTTGGGCTGCCTTCTTCTTTGTTATGATTATCTTCCTTGGACTGGACAGTCAGGTGAGGTGTTACTAACAAACTGTGGTAAATTGTGTGGGTTTGACATGAACTTAGGAAACATTAACCCTAAAATTTGTCCACAGACTATATGTATATATAATGTTTCTCACTTCAATCATTTTCATTACAGCAAAATGTAGCTGCTAGGCTGAAAAAGCAATTGATTTAGTGGACTACCAAAAGTTTAATTTGTATTTACACCATTAATAAGTGATATAAAAATCGATACTTGGCATTGGTGTATCAGTAGCATATTGCAACACAAAATATTGCAATACTATGCTGTATCGGCCGTAATACTAACACACACACACACACACACACACACACACACACACACACACACACACACACACACACACACACACACACACACACACACACACACACACACACACAGTGGCTGGAAAAGGCTGGACTGAAAGTCAACACCCTGAGATAATTCAGCACAGAACAGCAGGGTGTAAGATGCAGGTAGGAACAGCGTACATGGGACGCCATAACCAAGTGGCTGGCATAGCGTACTTGAACATCTGCACTGAGTATGGGCTGGAAGTCCCAAGGTCACGGAAGACACGTTCTAAGGTGGTTGAGAATGACCGAGTTAAGATCCTGTGGGACTTCTAGATCTCGACTGCTGCACTGCTGATGGCTAACCAACCAGACATTGTGTTGATGGACAAACAACAGAAGAAGGCAGTGGTGATAAATGTAGCAATCCCGAGCAACATCAGGAAGAAGGAGCACGAGAAGCTTTTAAAATACCAAGGGCTGAAGGAGGAGCTGGAAAACATGTGGGGAGGAAAGACAGCAGTGGTGCCAGTGGAGCCAACATGGGCACCCTGTTGGAGCTGAGTAGTCATTAAAATTAGTGAAAGCCATGAGAAAATCACAGGCACATTAATTCACTGCTGAACAAAAAACTGCTGTGTAATTCAGTGTTAATGTGGAGCATTAATCTCTGCTGTTCTCCATTACAAAAACTTATTTTTTTCTACCCACAGTTCGTGTATCTGGAGGCCCTGATCACATCCATATCAGACATGTATCCATCCTTCTTTCTGACTGGCCATCGACGTAAACTGCTTCTGCTGGTCGTCTGTGCTTTATGCTTTCTCATCGGTCTCTGTATGGTCACTGATGTATGTGTCTTTTGGTTTTTGTATGATTTAAAGAAAATAGCGGCCTGTTTGACCGCTGTGCGTGTTTGTGGCGAACAACTGAACAGACAAAAGCCACTGTCCTCCTCATCTCTCCCTCTGTTTCCTCTCCGTCTGCAGGGAGGACTTTATGTGTTTCAGCTTTTTGACTACTACGCCTGCAGTGGAATCCCATTGATATTTTTTGCCATGCTGGAGTCCATTTGTATAGGATGGGTATATGGTGAGCTACATTTAACATCTCATCCAGTCAACCAGCACTAAACATTTCACCATCCAGGGATTCATGCACCTATGTGATAATAACATGACTGTCTGTCTCCAAGGTGCTGATCACTTCTACAGTAATATTACAGACATGATTGGCTACCGCCCCATGCCCTATATGAAATATTGTTGGAGGTACATCACTCCATGTGTATGCTCAGTAAGTATCATTGTCACTATGGTGTGAATTACACTGTAAAAAAAACCTGAAAGGCAATAAATGTAGGCTATACAGTATGTGCCCATATGTATAAACACATGAAGGTGTGAAGCTAATGTCACACTGTGTTAAATTTTGGGACAGGTGCTCTGTCTTGTGAGGAACAAGCTTTGCCTGCTGTGGTGATTAAGTGCTTAGGGCGTTACTCGATTCAGAGTGAGTCAGTCGAATCAGATTTGGCTGTTCTATACAAATATTTGACTATTTGTTCCTTTTTTCCAAACAGGGTTTGAGAGTTCGAACAGGGTTTGGCGGGCGTTCAGGATGACATTCACATGATATAGTAAACAAGCCAACTTAGCGCTCCAGGCTAATGCGTGTTAACTATTGTTGACACTAGATATCAAACAAAAGCCAGACACTGTGAGCTGTAAATACACCACTTCCAAGCAGGGGGTGGCGATAATGTCATCTTGGACACTGACCGGGCAAAGCTGCTCTTCTTCCAGGCACCTGCCACCGTCTCATTCATGTTGTGTTCACGTCAAATGCGAGGTGGATTTTTGCGTCAGGTTACTCTAGCTCTAGAATATTTTGTGTTGACTTGCTTCATACGCACGAATAAGTAGAGTCATGTGCGTAAAATCGATTAATGAACTTCTGACAGTACATCCTTGAAGGATCTCATTGCTGTATGGCTATCGTGGTGCAAATTGGTTGTTGTGTTCAGATTTTTAAACTCTCGCGAGTAAGCGTATGATGCGTAAAAGCGTTACTTGCTTCATTCAAGACGCTTATATTGCATATTTCATGTCATTAGCGTGGTGTCCACCGCATCCATTGCACCACCCGGTGGCAATTTGCATCTTGTCAAATCTTTACATTTTACATTTACATGACAATTGTTTTATTGGCGCCTGATGTGAACACAACATCAGATCTGATGTTTAAATCCTAACTTTCAGGGAGCAGCCGTACTTGCCTTTTGTTCTGATTTGCTAAAAAGTTTTAGCAGTCAAATCTGATCTGAAGAGACAGAAGGGAAAACACAGATGCGTTACCTTTGCAGTGGCTGAGTGCAAGATCTTCTAATTCACAAGCCAGCAAACACAGTCAGCTCACATAGTTAAGGTGGCTCTCCTCTTTTCAAACAAAATGCAATAGGTAAGCAGGTAAACACTAATGCAGGCTCAGATAACAGAGCGTGTTCCTCACAAAATGGCGCCCCCACCTTTCATGGCATAACATACTTTCACTTTCCCTATTAGCAGCCTAAGTTATGTTATGTATCTTTTTTTTTTTTATAGGGCACATTGCTCTTCTCTCTGGTCAACTTCAGCCCGCTGAGGTTCAGCAGCACCTACCAGTACCCCTGGTGGGGCCACGCCCTCGGGCTATTTTTCACTTTGTCTTCAGTCATCATGGTGCCACTGTGGTTTCTCTACAGTCTGATTGTAACTCCAGGAACACTGAGAGAGGTACTCTGACTATTACACATGTTAGGGACTGTACTTTATATATCAGAGGAGGGATGTGTGTGTGCGTATTTTTTTTTTATCTTATCCTTTCCTGAGTCTACAAATATGTTTCTATGAGCCTCCCTTCACCATGAATAACCATATTTGTTTATATTCACATCAAATATAGGTATGGAGCAACAAGTACAAAAACACAAAGGGAGTTATCACTAAAACAAACAGCTAATTTTGTTCAGCAAAGTCCTGCTAAATTGTAGAGCTGTGTGCGGGATTTCTTGTTCAAAGACTTTAAGTTAAAAGTTTTTTGAAAATTCTGGAGTTGAAATTGGGATTCACATAGCAGCACAGGAATGAATTGTCTTTACAGGGACTAATTTGTGGAAACAGTTTAATTTGGGTGAAATTTTAATATACACATTAAGAAAAACTCATTTTCAAGTAGTCAGTATTGCGGCCAAGGTTCGGTCATGTCTCCTGGTGGAAGCATTTCTCCTTAAGGACCACTGGAAATTTGAAAATCCTTCAAAAATTTCTGTTTTTACAGTTTTCCGCTGTGATGGATTATGTCCATTCTGTAACAGGCCTTTTTAAAACCAGGCAGAATTTGGGTTTTAGCGGGTTTTTAAAATGATTACAAAATACAACCATTTAAAGTTGTATGTCCCTCCCCTGAGCCAAACTAAAAAACAAGTCCCTCCCCAGAGCTTAAAAAATCCCCCCAATATCAATAAAGAACAGCGTCTTAGGATATTTTTACTCATGGTGGCTTTTTCCTTTTCTCCTCACAGAGACTGGGTGTGATGACCACTCCAGCAGACGACCTGTCCAGAGCACCACTAAAGAAAACTCTCAATTCGGAAACATGTCCTTCCTACGATGAACATGAACTGTGTGCTTTGAACATGACTGAAAAAAATCACCTAAACTGAGGTTTGAGTGTGTAAAAATACTCTGCTATGATTTATATTTTATTTACTGGAGTTTTCCCTCATTAAAAAGCACACAGTTCACATCAAGATGGCTGTCGTTAGCATTGGAGGAAACATTGAAGAGATTCAGCCCTACATGTTTAAGCCTCAGTCAGACCCAGATTCAGATGGGAAGCCAGCTGTGCACAAAAAAAAGAAATCGGTGACCAGCAGACATGTCAGAATGACGAGTGTAGTTAGCATCTTTCATTTATGTTTGTTAGCTTATAACTTGCACTGTCTGATGCAGTATTAGTGGTTGTAAACACTTCTGTTTCAGTGAGTTCACATTGGTTCAGTTTACATCCAAAAACTTAACACTCTCCCATGTTTGCTGTCAAAACTTTCACTATGCTAATGCTACAGTAACTCTGCTCTCTGTCCTGACAAGTCCGGTCTGTGCCGGAGGTTCTGGAGTCTGTTCCCGTCTATATGAGTTTACCAAATTGGACAGCGATGGGCTTTCATAGTGGTGATGTAGCTTGCCTGCGCACATTTCAATCTCAGGTTTAGGCAAGTGTACAGACATCGCCCCCTTCAGTAGAGGAATATGAAAACATCTCTCTAGTGATGAGCTTTGCAGAGATAACTTATCATTATATCATTATAGTCATGGTCAGACACACTATAAATACAATCCACTGATTTAACTTCAAACAATTAAGGTAACAATTTGCATAAATCTTTATTGGTAGTTCCAACTCTGGCCTTATTGAGTAAATCCTATGAGTCTTAAATAATCCCACAAACCCAATTAGTTTAATACAACCAGCATGATTTGCTTTGGCCTTGAAAAGCTCAATTAAGATTAACCAACTTAATATTTAGCCAGAAATTGTGGTGGTTTTTATTGATCAAACTAATTTATTTAAAATATTCCAGTTTACTTAATTTACTTCCAGTGTACTCAAAAATGTTTTTGATTTTGACCAACTTCTTAAATAAGTTGATTATTAAAACACTTTAATGTAACATATAAATGTTTTTTATGCTGAAAAACTTCATCAACTTCAATCATTTTTAGGGTACATTTATGGGGACATAAACACATTTTGGAGTGGAGGGGGAGTTTAAAAATCCTTTTGGAAAATGGTCTGAAATGTATTTAACAGCGTGTTTTATTTGGTTGACTTAATGTTATCTAATGCAAAAATATTGAGGACTCTGACGTGATTAGCATCATACTTAAAACACGCGTAACAACTTAAATGAATATTACAGGAGTTTATTTATGGTATTGTATGTGTGAATTTGCAGCATATATGTATATGATGTATCCCACCTTTAATGATTAAATTAATAAATCAGCTGATTAAAGTTGTGTAAAAATGAACATGGTTTAACTTCACTTTGAGGCATTGATTAAAAAAGGGAGATAACTCACTATTTATTTAACATCATTCAAAATCAGCAGCTTCCACTGAGCTTGGCACAGTTCTCACATGTGTCCAGCAGAGGGGGATAGATGTTAGATATTAGATCACCAAGGCGACTGTCCCGTCCCGTCAGTAGCTGTGAGGACACTTGTCTTATATGTGCATTATCATCACAGATCTCTGGTTTAGAGTAGGTTTATTCTGTAAGATGGTGCATGCTAAGCAAACAAGTTGCTGGGTTGATCTGTTGCAGTTGTTCGAGACATTTTCTAGCACCTGCACAGAAATTTAAAAATGTTAAAGGTTTAAAACAAGAGACATGTTACTGCAAACAGTAAAGATACACAGCATCTTAGTGTTTACATACCACCTACTGGAAGAAGCAAAAAGTCCTGCTTCATCTTACTTTGCTTGTCATTTAACTAAATTTCTCTCAAAAGATCTACTTTACAAACATTCACCTGTAGCAAACACATACACAGAGCGACACACACAAACTAACACACATCACGTCTAGATTTAGATATTAAACTGTTGGCACCTTGTCTTCACTGTGTCAGAGGGACAACAGAAGCACAAACAAACATCTAGAGCAGGGGTGTCAAACTCATTTTAGTTCAGGGGCCACATGCAGCCCAAGTGACCTCATGTGAGCCGGACCAATAACACCACTGCATGATAATCTATAAATAACAACAGCTTCAGTTTTTCGCCTCTCTTTGGTGTAAAGACATACAAAACATTCTATTACTTGGTTCTTTGGTGCTGAAGCTGCTGATTGACAATATTTTGCACAATTTTCTACATCTATAAGTATTTAGTGTTTCTTCAGAGAAGTATGTTCTGGCACCTCTTACTCTAGTCATGTAGTGGGCCAGATTGGACCCTCTGGTGGGCCAGTTCTGGCCCACAGGCCATATGTTTGACATCCCTGATCTAGTGTTTTGCAGTACATTGAAGTACTGCAGCATGCACGATAGACTCAGCCAGTGGTGCTACGTACAGCTGTAAATATCTGCAACGACTGCATCAGGCATCATTCAATATACGAGTAGCATACACTAATGCTGTTGTAATAGTAATAATAATAATACTAATTAAAAAAAAAAAAAAAAGGCTCCCATAAATTCAAATAAGTAATTAATCATCATGATGGAGGACAAAAATAAACATTTATTATTTAATCCTTCCATTTTATTAAAGGTTACTTTTGAAATTGAATAGGTCACAGATTACTAGTTCCTCTGTTTGAAACTTAAAAAGTAATGTAGCTATTTCAATTATTTAATCAAAGTATTGTAACTTATTTCATTTGAGTACTTTTTGATTACTTTTTTGACAAATGTTTTAAACAGGGCAGTAAAACTTCAAAATGCCTCTGCTGAGTCTAGAACTTATTTTAAATGCTCAGAAAACAAAATTGATGGTCTCCTCTAAAGCTCGCTCACAGTTGCTCGATGATTTTAGCATTTTCACCTCCGACAGAAAACTCATTGAAGGGGTGCCCTCATACGTATCTGGGTATACGGGGAGATGACAAGCTTTCATTTAATGCAAATATTGCTCCAGTGGTTGGAAGCTTAAAGTGAAGATTGGCTTTTATTCTACAAATTAATCTTGTTTTACTTTCATTGCTAAAAATAACTTTTTTTCTGTCTGTGATTGATTACAGTGACAGTGCAGCTTCCTCCGTTTTACGTAGCCTTGATTCAGTATACCCTGCATCTCTACGCTTTATTACAAATGCAAAGTCCCGCACTCGTCACTGCATTCTTTATGATTTGGTTGGTTGGACGTCACTGACCATTAGCAGACAACAGCACTGGTATATTTTTATCTCCTATTTTAACTTCCAGCCCATCTCTGCTCCCTTCTGTGTGTCAGCTCTAGTTACCAGCTACGCTCCTCCAAGGTGTTTGCTGTTCAATGCACCCTGGGTTTTAAAAGATCTGGGGAAAACTGCATTCTCTTACTCTGCACCTTGGACATGAAACAATCTCCAAACAGATCTAAAACACTTTTATCCATTGATGGATTTAAGGGCATCATAAAGGATGTGGTGACAGAGACATGTGCTTGTTTTTTTGAGAGGCCACTATGTTTGAATAGTTGTTGTTTTATTGTGGATTTTTGTATAATATGTTGTATTTGTTGCATTTTAAATGTCTTTTGATTGGCTGCTACCTTACCTTTCAATCCCAATGTGACTTCCTGGTTAAATAAATAGAAAATAAATAAACTTTTCACACACACACACAAAAAATCTGTATTCAACTGCTTTTAAATCACCAATGTTTTGATGAGTAACTTTAATTTAATCCCTTTTTTTGGTTACTGTAACTGATTATAATTACATTCATATTGTTATTTAATTACATTAATTAGTTGCTCTGCATCATTAATCTAAAATGTGGATTTCTCATTTAGGCATTTAAAAAGACGTCTTTAAAAAAACTGACTTTGATCCTCAGATTTCAGCATCTGATTTGATCGATGAGTGTGTGGCATTTAACACAAAGTTGAGATGACTGTAGTTGTTAAAAATGTGTTACACACAGTTTGTCTGACTTTATTGTAATTTTTCTACTTCTCCCTATCTTTCTGTTGACCCTGGTGTCGTATCTCAAATATCACAAAGCACCTCTAATACCACCATCTACCAAAATCTGTCACTTTGAGGACGAAAAAAATCTGACTCACATTTTGCCAAGATCCACCTGATAAACATAAAACTAAAGTAAAAAAAATAAAAAATAAAAAAAAAAGGCAAACAAATGCCGGTGTATGTGACAGGCCGACGATTTATCAGGGGAAATTTTCCAATAATGTACTTTTCTTTGCAAATTTAACACGGACCCACCGCTGGGAGAAAAATGGGACAAGGTGTGCGAGCTGAAAGCCTTAAGACTGTGTGACAACCGTGATAAATGCAGCAGGCACTGACACGGCTACAGAAAGAGACAAAAGATACCTTTGTCTTGTCACAATAATCCTAATCTGTTTGAAGATGGGGCCACATTAGAGAGGAAGGAAGAGGGAAAAAAACACACAGGGATGGAAGCAGATTGGTGGTCAGCAGTGATAAATGTTGCTACATCACAAACGGGGCTCAGTATGATGTTTCTCTCTAATGGCCTGATTGCTCAATTAATTCTGCGGCCCGTTCTTCGCCGGCCTCCTTTAATGTGGAAACAGCTATATTTTCTCCCAGATTAGTATAGATACAGGCTGACAGTCTGCACTGCTCAAGGTATTTGGGAGGTATAATTCATTCATAATGCCACAATGCGCCCCATCTATCATCTCAGGTTTTTCATCCACTAACTTGCCGCTTGCTCCCTCCTCTCATTCCAAGCTCCTGGCTCTTCTGGGGCGGGTGGAGGCTCTGTGTGTGTGTTTGTGTATGTGTGCATGCATATATGCGATTTAGCAATGTGAGGTTGAGATGTGAGAGGTGTTAGGATATGAATTGTGTGTGTGTGTTTGGGGGACGTGGGGTGGCGGGGCATGCAAGGTTGTGAGGTCGGCAGCTTCTCTCCTCCTGATGAATTAGCTGGCATATGCAAGCGATGAATTACCAGGCAACGAGAGTCAATTATCCAAAGGAGGAAAAAAAAAAAAACACGGACCCTTCGCCTGTGGCCCCAGGGTCCCTTTTCCAATTCAGAGAGTGATTTTCCCAAAATGTAGAAGGGAAGAGAAGAGAAGCAGCCTTGAAGGAGCGAGGATGGGATGATGAGGAGTTGGGGGAAAAAAAGAAAAGACTGAATGAAACCACACTATATATATATATATTATATATATATATATATATATACTGTATATGTCCCCTCACCCCACCTCACCATCCCACACCTTGTTCCCTCCGTCGTTCTCTCGCTCCCTGATCAAATCCAGAAGGCAAAGCGCTGTGTGAAAATGCAAAAGGCTATTATCAGGCCTTCAGAGTGCACAAACGCCACTTATGATGGATGAGTGTGGGATTTAGAAAGGCCTCCTGTCAAACACCGGCCGGTTCCCCCCCTTAACCGGCCCTCTCTTTTTCCTCACTTGTCTCTTGTATCAAAACCGTATCAGGCCCCTGGTTGGAAAAGGCCTAAGTGGAAGACATTTGTAATATATTGAAGTGGGTGTACACACACACTCACAATGTCCCCTGCTGTTTTGGCCATTTAATTTCTAACCTCTTTTGGAGGGGAGAGGGACAGATGGAGCGTTTATAACATTTCCGAGAACAAGACGAAAGGTGTGGTGGTCCAGGCCTGTCTCCTAGAAACTATGGTTATACACAACTAATTTGAAATGGCAAATGCGTTTAGAGAGAAGTGTAATGCCAAGCAAATCATGTTCTCTAGTAAAATGAGGAAATGCTGCTAGTTAATGTCGCCATCAAGTCACAAAATCACAATCTTTCCCCGAATCTAAAAGTTCAGTGTGTAGGAATTAAGTTGATAGACTGGCAGAAATGGAATATAATAGAATTAGCATGTTTTCTTTAGTGTATAATCACCTGAATATATATGTTTCCGTTACCTACAATGAGCCATTTATGTCTACACAGGGAGCGAGTCCTCGTCCACAGAGTCCGCCATGATGCACCGCCATGTTTCTACAGCAGTCTGGAACAGATAAACCAAACACTTGCTCTACATAGGGACACTTGCACTTTCCCGTGTTGTTGTTGTGAAAATGGCTTTATTCCATGTTTTACCAGTTTTAATCACTTTAATCAGTTTGTTTTAGAGAAGAAGAGAGCTCTGCAGATAATTCATTTCTCGGTAAAAACCTCCTTAACATTTTTCCTTTTTTTACCGGCTTAAATCAGCAGGTCCGTCAGGTTGTGGTAGTCTGCAAAAAACTGTCATAAATTGACTTATTATCCAGTTTTACGCCATATTTTTACAATACACTTTTTTAGATCTTGGTCGTTTTTAACAATTATTTCAGCCGCATGAAGGACTATCTGGGTCTGGGTCTCAAGTTATCAGAGAAACAAGCTGAGCAAATATCAGCAGCAGCTTGGCTCCAGCCTCTGCTGTGCAGAGCTGCGTCAAAAAACCACTATTGTCAAACTGCTTTATTCTGTGTTTTTACTGATTTTTTATCGTCCCCTCGGTGAGGCATTCTGAGCTAACTTAGCCAACGAGGCAGCAGTCTGCCTCACATGTTAACATAAGTGGCTCTTGCAATGTGTTTTAATCATATAATTACAATTACTTATCATGTAAATACATATGACTTGTGCTAAATTTAAGTCAGTAGGTAAATTGCTGTCCTTAATTGATTGATTCATGTTGTCATCTCATAAATTGAGTAACATTACAAGTTAATGTTACACCTTAAAAGTCGCCGGCAGTCGGCCCAGTGAGATAAGTTATTTTTTGTCCGACTCCAGCTGCTGTGAGAGGCAGCAAAACATCATTTCATTTTATAGTTACAGTTTACTAATAAAACTCTCCACAGTATGAACAGTGGTTACATGAGCCTCAAAACCAGCCACAACTCAGCCCTGAGCAAAGTGACCGTCCTCTACTGACCAATCAACAGACTGCAGTGTTCACAGCTCCACCTTTTAGTACCAGATCTGTGTGCTAGGTACCCCAACAGAGGGGGGACCAAACATGGGGATGGTACAGATCGGTTCCATTTGTACCATCCACAACTTTTCACAGTGGGAACAGAAAAAAGCGTACTGAACTGAACTGAACTGCTCGATGGAAACTGACCTTTAGTGTCAATTCTAGGAGACAGGGTTGGATAACGATATGACAGTGGTCCAGAGTGACAGAGGGAAATGAGATCATCAGCAGGAACTTCAGTAGGTTTGACAATTTGTGAATGTGTCTCAATGATGGAGTTTCACATACAGCACCAGTAAGGACAGACAGCGCACACAGATGTTACTCTCTTGTGTCACAGACGAAGACAGAGAGAAAAGGAAGTCCTACTTTATGAAACAAAGTGCAGCTTTGAGGAAAGAGAAATCAAGAGATTTCACACAACTGCTTTATTCTTTCACGCAGAGGAAGACAATGGAATCTTCTATATTACATCCACCGACGTCAATCCAAATTACTAAATGAACCTCGCCAAGAGCTGCTTTCGATAGACCAATTTAATCTCAGCGGTTGGACTCGCAGAGCAACCAAACTGCTTGAACAGTTTAAGAGAAAAGAGGATAATATAAGCACAGCCAAACGTCATTAACAGTTTTAAATCCTAAACTTCACCAGTGCCAGAAGAAAACACAATACCATTAACAAAAGATTCTTAAGTTATAAGAGTGAGTGAACAGTAGAGTGAATAAAATGCCCGGAGAGACGGAGATGAAGAAGAGGGATATATGAATAAAACAAAAGACAATTATATCCGAAGGTTTAGCTGGCACCAGAAATGGCCTCTGCAGTATTAGGAAAGTAACACTTTGAATGAACCCTTGACACAAGTCGAGGAAATGGAGGGCTCAGCACTGCGGCACAGATATTTAGCAATGAAATTATTTCCAAATGTTGAAAGACATCTTCCAAAACCTGTTAATTAAAGTCTACAATATCTGTTAATATTCATTTAACTTAATCCAGTGATACCCGACCAAGGCTAGGCTGAGACGCAGGGTACTGCTACAGGTACCAGGGGGTACGTAGAGAGATTGTGGAGTAGCTTCGCTGATTTGAAAAACACAGAAACTCCAATTTGGCTAAAAAAAAAAAAAAAGAAAGAAAGAAAAGAAAGAACAACAACAATGCACAACAATGTGGGCTTTCTAACATACATTGATACTCTACTGGGGCAACAACATCTCACTGTGAAATCCAAAGCATTGACTCCTGGCGCCTGACACCAATGAAAAAAGCCGCACTTTAACGTCGGCACGATATGCAGCTGGCTGGCAGTGTTGGGGGACTTTCACCCGGGATGCTGGTGTTTGTGATCCATAAGATTCTAAAGCCAAACCCTGTTCTTTTTCTGCTAAACCCAACCACATGCATGTGTTGAAGGAAAAACAAAAAACATCATTTTGCGTTGTTGTACCGACATAGTGCTTTTATTTTGAAAGAGACTGTATGTAAACGGTAAATTTCCTTTGAAAACAGAAGTGTATTTTGAAAGAAGACAATGCATGTAACAGGCAGAGCTTGACACGGTGTCCCAGAACGTCAACAACCAACACACCCAGGGTACCTTGCACGTCGTATCTGGACGTGGAAAGTCTGGGGACTGCTACCAGGTTGCTCAGTTATTGACGCACTTCATTTTTGCTGTAAATCACGCCTTCATTTTCCCAGGAGGTCGTACTTGCTAACAGACTTAATTGCAAAGTGAAAGTGAGACTTATGATAATGATAAGTTAAAGCAAAAAACTTTGACACATTGCTACTGAGTTTGTCAAAAGCTGAGAGCCATCTAGTTCCATTATATTGGAGAGAAGACAGACATCTCTACGGCCGATATCCCCAACACTCAGCAACTCACACAATGTAGACTGATAAACAACACTACACGTAAGAGGGAAAACATGTATTTTTAATATGAGATGAACTGCCCCTTTAACAACCTGTGGAGGTGTTTCACGTCCTTTTATTACACACACACTACACATAGTAGTTTTTTAAGACTGATTCTGATATTTTTCAGAGTCATTATCTTGAAATGTTTTGATTTTAGGATCTGAGTCCGGTCATGTTCGGTACAACACTGTGTAATATTCAGTCTGATATCGTCATACTAAGACAATTGTCTCTATGCACTGATTTCAGTACAGCTCTCCAGACTACCTAGTGGTGCGTCTCTGCTACTCTCTACCGTCACAGTTTCCCTCTGGGACTACCAGCCCCTTCACTTCCTCTATTACCCCCTCACACACCCTTACATCCTCCTACACACACTCACACACACACATCACCTCCCTCCCGCCCCGCGGCGACATGCGCTCCACAATGGAGAACAGAGTGGTTTGGGAAATGATGGCCATTTATAACTGCCTGACGCCGTATCCCACCTCACACTATCACACACACAGCCACACACACACACACACACACACACGCACACACATTGAGAGTTTGGTGCTGGGGTAGCAACGTAGGGATGGGAGACAAAGGGAGAACTCACCCCTCTCTGGCTAATGTCACAAACACATTAACACTTAACTGCACAGATGAGCACTGTGTGAAAGTGTTGCATTACATCCGAACTGTGTGTTATGTAGATGACTGTGGGAATACATGTGTGTGTGTGTGTGTGTGTGTGTGTGTGTGTGTGTGTGTGTGTGTGTGTGTGTGTGTGCGCGGAAAAAAAAAAAAAGTCTAGTGTCATTTGGGTGATTTTGAAGACTGAACTGGTTTGTAGTTAACACCTACCATAATTCATCCTCCAACACAGTGCTATTTATTCTCTTTGTTTTGAGTCCAAAATCAGCAGTAACTTTGATAACGTAAGTCTTTCCAAGAGCAGCAATCCCAGCTGGGTGAGAGGCAGGGTTCACCCCGGACAGGTCACCACAGGGCTGACACACAGACAACCATTCACACTCACATTCACACCTACGGACAATTTAGAGTTACCAATTAACCTGCATGCGTTTGGACTGTGGGAGGAAGCTGGAGTACAATTGTTTTTCAGTTGTGAGTAGGTCACTCCATTTTCTATGTACAGTGCATTGTAGTATAGTTACCATCAACAGCACACTTATGGTTTGTTGATGAAGTCAGCTGCAGTCACCAAGAAAACGAGAAGTCCTCCAACCCAAACGACCACGTAGGTCATATTTTCCTACCTCTGAATAAAGAGACAGAGAGTTAAAGTAATGGATGTATAGCTACTGTGATGTCACCCATTGGTTTGTAGACCCCCGTTTTGAAGCCTCGAGTTCGGCATTTCAGCTGTCACCATCTTATTTCTTGACCATATTTGGGGCTGGATCTATGGAGGAGCGAGGGGCTGATCTGACCGAGAAGCCAAAGACACTATCAGCAGACAGCATGACATTCAAAGCAAGGTTGCCACTTGAATGCAACCCATTGGAACGTTTCTGAATATTGAATCATTACGTACCATGGTCTTAAGGCTGTAACTGATAACGCCAACGAGGCACTGCAGTGAGATGGCAATCACAATTTCCTGATACAATAATGGTCTACTTGTGCTCGCTCTACACACAAAGCTTTAGTGTCACGTCACAAGTGGTCTCTCTCCCAGCTATATCTCTGACCTAGTGCCGTACACACCAGGACGTACTTTGAGGTCCTCGGGCAGCAGAGGTCTTTTGTCTGTTCCAGAGGTCTGGCTGAAAACTAAAGGGGACAGAACGTTTGCTGTCAGAACAATCTGCCCGAGGAAATCAGGTTGGCCGAGTCAGTGATGGCTTTTAAGTCTCTTCTTAAAATATACTTTTATTGGAGAGCCTTTACTGATTTAGCTTGAGTTTTAAGTTCGTTTAAACTGTCTTTTATTCCCTAGTTGTTGTTTTCATGTCTTGTCCATTGTAATTATTGACATGTTAAGAACTTTGTAACTCTGTTTTGAAAAGTGCTTTATAAATAAAAGTGATGACTTAAAATGATCAGTAAGCTCCTCATGAATGGATATGAGGGTAAAAAATGTCAGCGCTGAAATTCTTGTTTCCACTTCTGAGCAGGACGAGGCTGTGAGACAGAGTGGACGACAGAGATCCAGTGCTTTTATGTTAATTAGTTTGCTCGTGGATGACTTCTACAAAATTATTACGAGGGTGTTGGTTGTGCATATACATTTGTATTTCTGCGAATGCACTTTTGTGTGCATGTGTGTGTGCGTATGTGTGTGTGTGAGGCCTCGGCCTGTCACCGTGCTGGATGGGCTGTCACTTTCTTAATTGCCTGAGCGTGACCCCGCCCTGCTCTGCTCACCTGGCTAATTACTGTGTCTTTCCAGCCAAGAGATTGAAATGAATTCGACTCCATTCAAGCTTCACTGGCATGAAAAGCGAGGTTAGTGACATTGTCATAATACAGTAGAGTACAGCAGGTTTGTCCTTCTAGTGATATTTTACTACGAGAGCTTCATCTCTGTCTCCGTAAATGACACGTCATGTTAAACTGATCAACTGATCACATTTAACCATGTTTTTTAACCATAAATTTAAAGTAAAGTATAAGGGGTTTGTTATGTGTGGAAAACGTGCAAAAAAAACCCCCCAAAAAACACTGGTATGGCCCTTTAAACTTTTTCCATTCAGGGAGTAGAAGCAAAACATACATCATTTCCTTGGAATGACTCCTTGTTTTTGAAATTTCCAAAATTAAAAGCAAAAGTTCAAGAACACAATCCAGAACAGAAAAAAAAATTAGCAACAGCGAAGAAGTTAAAAAATCTATGAGACTAAAGAGACACAGAGCAGGTTGAACGGACTCAGATTGGAGGCCATGCAAATGAAATGCTAATGTGATGCTAATGAGCAGAGGGAGGGAGGGAGGGAGGGGGAGAGTGTCAGGTAGGAGGTAAAGTTTGGTTAGAGAGCGAGCCGGCGAGACAGCAGGCAAATGGGCAACGCTTGGGTGAGCAGTGAGCGGGCTACCCATGATGCCTCGATGAGAGAGGGAACATTAAGCGATGGAAAGACGGAGATGGAGAGACACAGAGACTTGGAGGAAAGGCCCCGTGGGCTAATGAATGCTGATTAATTCCCAAATTACATTTCACAACTTTATTGTTTCTTTTTCCTGTGGTGCACAGTCTCCATCAAAACCCATCGTCCTGTCTGTTAGATCAGTCTCGTTCTTTGCTCGTTAATTTGGACTCACTTGTGTTTCAAAGCTCCATTAAATTCCGATTTAGAGCCACCTGAAGCAGCAGTCACACACTCACACTGCAGCAGCGACTATTCAACAAAGGAAATCTTCAGCTTCTACACAACTAGTCTTGCTGTTTGTTGTATTTGGGAATAGGAATGGGAGATGACACTCCAGCCCTTTTTACACAGCGAATGCGCTATATGGCCACTTCGAAGTCCCTTCTTTACACTACCTTTGCATATTTACACAGAACCAAACAACAGCGGTATCATTCTGTTCCTGTGTGTGATTTTAGACGGCATGCCAGCATTGCAGAATCAAAAGAGGTGTTAGGGGCATAACATGTAACATAATAGCATCCGCCTTTAGTATGACATATGACATACGCATCAGCAGTGCTTTATTAACAATAACAATGGCATTAATGCGGCAACAACAATCATTTATCACATCTGTTTTATAGCGGCTGATCTCGTCCTCTGCTCGGTGGATAGGGAGCTCCTGGACCGCATTGTTTTTCCAATTTTTTTTGGCCTCTGTTCTTCTTTGAGTTAGCTGCTAACTGCTGGCAGCTACCTTTTAAATCTCCTGCAGCAGGTCGCATGCATTACACATCGTCAAAACATCACACCTATGCTGCCCATAGTCCCTTCATGCCGCATGTCCTACTTATACAAACATCGTTTGGGCACTGTTACTACCTCAGTTCCCAGCTCAGAGGCAAGACAACTCTGTCCCCCTCGCTCCATGATCGTACCTTTTATACAGAACGGCGAGGCAGGATATCGGCGCGAAATTCCTGCCTTGAACAGGCAGTGTAAAAATGGCTACTGACTCATATTAAACCCAAAACACACTTGTAATAATTAAGGGACTAAATAAAACCCTTGTGCCTTACTCTAAACCCAGATCATGTGTCCAGATTAAGCCACAAAAGTTGTTGGACACCCCCTAAACACACTTGTGCACTTTAGACCTTGCATAACAGATCGTTCAAATTGGGCTCCTGGAGTGGATGTTGGATGTGAGACTGGGGTTTCAACCAGACAAAGTGGATTCTGGGATCCTGGGTCTCGAGAGGCCCCAAAAGCTGCGGTCTTAAACAGAGTTGTGTTAATTAATGAGAAAATGTGTGAAAAGCACAATTCAAAGAAAATAAATTGAACCATGCTTTACACAAAACAGAATAGTGACACATTAATGCGACCTATACAGCACATTTGTACATCATGTCTGTCGCGATGCCCCCACAACTCGGACTCCTTTCAGAGGTAATTTCATTTCATTTAACTAACAAAGCCTTCCCTGTACATCAGTACCATCAATAAATAAACTCGACTTGAACAGTTATTCTCTTTATACTTGAGTCAGTCTGTCAGAGAGCACGGGTTCTGTTAATGGCGCCACTCCGTCTTTTCTGACACAACAACACTCACAGCTGCTTCATCTGCTCCTGTCAGTGTCTGCAAGTTAAAGACCTTCTGAGGAGACAAAGGGCAAATATCTTTTTGTATGCCTGTCGGGTTTTCCACAGCTTTTTACAAACCCACACATACGCATGCACACATATGCATTCATCAGAGCTGGGGGGGAGGGAGAGAGAGAAGAAACAGGGGAAAAAAAAATATGATCAGCTGCATCCCCCTGATGTGGCGGAGGTGAGAAGGAGCATCTCAATGGCAGACGAGCACGGGGAGGGAAAATGACAATATTTAAAATAGGAGACACGACTCCATTTCTTTTTGAACAAAATATTAACGATCTTTCATTTGGATCTCATCACAGATGCGACCGGGGGAAAATTGCATTCTGTGTGGCAGAAGTCTGGGGAAGACATGAGACAGGATAATAGCCAATAGGTGTTTGGAGAGACGGAGTCAGAATGAATGAGAGGGAAAGACAGAGAGAAACAGAATTGACAAATTCCCATGATGGGTATGCCATGAGAGCAGGGGGAGGAGAAGGAGGAGGAGGAGGAGGTTGAAGAACAAGAGGGAAAAAAAGGGCAGAAAGATTGGAAATTGAAATTTATGACATTGAAAATGACTATGACGAAGACAGAGCCAGGTCCCGCTTTGCTCTCCGCTCTTTGGTAGCAGTCAACCTTGCAATGAGGGCAGATCAAACAAAAATAGGCTGTTAGGGGGGCGGCGGGGGCGGTGGTGCCGCTGAGCACTGTGGATGGGATGAGAGAGGGGGAATGAAGGAGGGAAAGCAGTGGCGAAGGTGGAGGGATAGAGGGATGGGAGGGAGGAATAGACAGAAGTGAAGGAGGACATTAAAGGAGGAAATGATGATGTTGTCAGTGAGCGATGTAAATCGCGGCGGCTACATAGTCAACAGATACAGTCGGCTGGCTGTGCAGGCCAGGGCCTGTCTCAGCTGCAGTGGCACTGACAAATGGAATATTTTCAGAGGACTTAATCAGAGGAAAATGGGCTTTCATCTGCTCGCCTACCCGCTCTGCCGCTCGCACAGAGAAATGATTGCCTGTCGCTCTTCCTCTCCCTGTCTCTTTCTCTCTCACAGTCATTGAACGTGGCCACTGAACCCTGCAGAGGTTACAAAAAGGGAATTTATCAGTCGTGTTTTACAAAAGGATATAGGGACATTGAGACACACGCAATCACACTCCCTCCGTAATGGACTTTGATTTGCTGATTTTGTTTTGCTTAAATGCTTACACAAACTGAAGGGAGATATTTTAAAAGGCAGCAGAGACGGATCAAAACACATATGCAAACTTTTTTTCCTGTCGAGGTTTCAGCGCCGCAGGTGACGGGATAAACACTAATAAATCTTCCTGCTCACCTCAGTAATCACTCATCCATCAGCCTTCCAGAGGGAAAAGCACAACTTTACGTGCTCTGTGAGAAAGTACAAAGTGTGCCACACGCTGATATATTTCAAACACACTCATCATCCACTCAATAAAACCTATTACTTGTCATGAAGGCCTCATTTCCTACAGTTGCGTTTGATGTAGTACCTGGGCCGCCCCCGTCCGTAGGCCCACAGCAGCAGCAGATAGGCCTCCGCAGAACAGACAACAGTGACATGATCTATTTCTCCCGTGATGAATGTACCAATCTGCTGCCCTGTTGCCCTGTCCGCCTAATTTGTTATGATGTGACACCATCTAGACTCTTTTCTATGATGATGAACTTGCTGCTCGTGTGTACCGGCAGGTAAGTGGGATGAAAACGTCAGGATGCTCTATGATGCCAGTGAAGCACTTGATACCGCACAACTGTGATTCAACATACACACAGTTTTCACATTTGCTGTTATAAATGCTTTTTTAAATGGTTACTCGTGTTGAGTGGGGGGACACTCACAACACTGTCTTTCTCCTCTTCATGATACATAGTTTTGTTTTGGGGGCTTCATCCAAGTTTAGCTGTAAAAAGGTGGACGTTAATCATCTCAATCTACTTTGGATGCAGTTGATTAAGTTTCAGTGTTTCAACAACTCCTTGTGTTAACAGAAATCACATTTAATGGCAGGCACCCTGCACAACCTGAAAAATGTCTGTTGAAGAAGTATTCGGTATAGATATACCTGAAATCCATTTTGTTCCGGGACTAGGATCTGATTATGACCATAGGTACAGTGTATTCTTATACTGTGCTCACACTACGAGTGACACAGCAACAGGCTGCAAACAGGCAAAGCTACACACACACACACACACACACACACACACACACACACACACACACACACAAAGCTACAAACAGGCGTCCAACACTTGTCGCTGCGAACAGGCGAGACCCAGTCAACATTTACTTGTGAGCCCCATGTGATTAATAAATTAGCTTATCTATTTGTGTGTAGACGCTCACGCGTATTTACATTGATTGTGAGGCGTGTGTGTACGTGCACACCTACAAACCTTTGTCCTTTATTTCTTTTCCATATTAAGTACATGTACATTGTGGTGCCCTATGATATTATGAAACAAGGTAGATTTTCTCTTTAAGTAGTTGTTACCTGTTTTGTTTTTTCTCCTTTCCTTGAAGCATCATTGCATCACGTGACCACATCATGTGCATATTTAAGATGGCGTCACCCTCTGTCTTGTAAGTCTGATGAAGAGCATAACGCTCGAAACGTTACTTCATTAAACATTTCAGCATTGGAGCCCTGCGGCGTACGAGCTGTTTGTTCTTCGTTTAATAAATGAGCTTAAAAATGGGCCCAATATGTGATTTTCCATGGATTCCATAATGGCCCCATGCCAATTGCTGACTTGGGTGGGTTTACCCAAGTGGGCCACTAGTGGGCCACACATGGGGTCTGCTATGGCTACCTGGGCACCAACTGGGTGTGCGCCCAAAATGGTCATCTTATCCTGGGCCCACTTGGGTAAAACAATTGGCATGGGGCCATTATGGAAACATCATATTCAACCCAATCGCCACAATAACTGTTGGCATTAACCATTTCTGCAAACCATGGTTACTTAACATTTCAACAACCCTGTGGTTAACATTTGGTTAGGCACAAAAACCACTGAGTTATGGTAAGGAAAAGATCATGTTTTGGCTTAAAGTACCCACTTTTAGTGGCACTATCCTGGCAGGAAATGCAGCAATGTCTCTGTAAAAAACCCGGGTGAAAACACAGCAACAGCTTGCTAAAAAAACACCCCTGTTTAGTGGCTAAAAAGCTGCTGGAACCACAGCAAGGATTTGCTAAAAAACAGTGTTTGTTGGTCTTGAACAGTAGTCTGCAGCTTAGCAGGCATCTCACCAAGGTGTCATGTCATCTACCATCCCCTTCATGATAGAGTCACTTTAGAAATAATGATATATGTATGAAATGTACAAATGTAGCATGTTTGTGCAGAAATCTACAAAGCCAACATTTTAGCCTCACAACTGGGCTTCATAGTTTGTGTTTATAATATGACTGGAAAGTTCATTCATTCATTTAAACAAGAAACTGTCCTGAAGCTGCAACCACTCCTGACACCAGTGCTCGTATTGCTAATATTAATATTAATAAGAGGCTTGTGACCTGTCACCAAAATCAGTATCAGTATTATAATCAGTAACTAGAATCTGAGAACACATGACTTGTTATTAACTCGTTTTTAGTGAACGTGTTAACTTTAACCTCCTATACAATATGCCTTTAACTGTTTATAAGTGCAGAGAGAGGAACTGACTTATTCTAAAGTCAGTCTGTGCACAAATAAGGCTTCGGGTGATGATGGTGATGTTTAATGATTCTGTCTTAATCAAGTCCCTTCTTCCAGCTCATGGCAACAAGTGACCATGTGCACTGTGGTGAAGTCGGGGCAGCGGGCCGTGACAGATCACAGATCAGCCGCTAAAGCAACAGTGGAATTTGTCACCTTGTGCAGCAGCAGATCAATGATAATTACCCGGCTGACACGAGTACAGTTATAACTTTACAGGATCAAGAACAGGGGGAGAGGGAGATGAGGAAGGAAGGGATGAAGGGCTGTGGGCCACACTTAGCTCTGAGCTGATCGATACTTTGTGAGATATGGCTGTGACCGGCCCCGAGGCTCGGCCTTATAGCAGCTCAACAAGCCATTACCGCCTCCCTTCACGGGGCAGTACAGTGTGTGTGTGTGTGTGTGTGTGTGTGTGTGTGTGTGTGTGTGTGTGTGTGTGTGTGTGTGTGTGTGTGTGTAAATGTGTGTGTGTGTTCTCAAAGTTGCCGAAAGGAAATCGGTTTGGTTTGTCAGCTCACACATCAATATCAACCCAGTAAAATGCCATTATAACCAATCATACCCCACAGAAGAGTGTTTAAAGTTATAATCCTTGAGATTTAATTCCTGTTTACTTGGTGACACCTGTTACTGGTTTGTGATGGTAACCAGTAACGCAAGTGTCAAGGATCAGTAACACTCACAGTTACATTGTAAATAACATGTGTATCACCACTTGGAGAGGCAAACACATTCAGAGGCCACACTGTCAGAAATGTAACAGAAGAAGAGCAACTTGAGTATCTATTTAGGGCACAGCCAAGCACACCATGTGCAGAGATGATTCACTGCATCACATTGTTTCACTGTCATGATGAAGAAAGTCAAGATAGCTGCATGCTTCGTCTTCCTTCTTCATGTCAAATATGTAGCTAACAGTAGAGCCATTTTCCTGTGCTGGTGAGGAGGACTCCACCAATAAAAACAAAAACTACTATATTCATTTTCCATAGCTGCTTGGGGGTCGCAGGGGGACTGGATTGACTGTGTCTCTTTGACTTGCTGACTCTCATAGAGACAGACAAACAAACCCTGGTCCACTTCCACGGATAGTTCGGTTTCTTTGGAGTGGTGTGAACGCTCATTCGAACTCTGGTGTGGACAAAACGAGCGAACACTGGTCCGCTTGAAAACTGGGGGTCTCGGTTCACTTGCAAGTGAAACCTGGTGTGGTTCGCTTACAGTGTGAAATGCAAACGGACTATCCAGTGAACCAAAGAGAAGAAGTGAACCAAAGAGAGGAAGTGATGTAGAACGCAATGCATTTTCGGTAGAAAAAAAACCAAAGCCAACAGTGCGAAACGGGAGAAGCAGTTTTTAAATTGTTTAGCGAGAGGGTCGCGGCACGTGGATTTAATCGGTCGGCGGATCAGTATCGCATTAGGGTAAAAAAAAAAACTGCGACAGCAATATATTAAGGTGACTGGAGGGGATGGCCAATCGATGAGCTGTTTTCTTCTTCCTCATGCTTTTTTTCTTCCTGGTCAGGGGTTGTTTCGGGCAATACTGCCCCCAAACAAGCAGCTGTTGTAACTGCACGACGTTGTCCAGGTGGTTAGGTCCACTTTAAAAAGTGCAGTGTGAAAGTGAACCATGGCATTCCCCATTTAAAAAACATACAAAAGTAAACTGCTCATTTGTGGGGACTGTGAACTTAGTTCAAAATTCAAACATGAACTTGTTCATTTTATTCTGTCTGAACTGAATTTTGAGCTAGACAGTAATTTCTGTCCCATCTGTACACAGCTGTTGTTTTTAGAAACATGTAGTTCGGGTGCTTGTTCACATTCAGCCCCACTGAGATGGAGCAGTTAATACACAGATTTGAAACAAAGAAAAGAAAGGAGACAGAATAAAAGAGACAGACAGGGAACAGTTGAGTGTGTGGTCAGTGACAGCCCAGGGCAAATCATCTTCATCTCCTAACATATCCTCTGAGATCTCTGTACACACACGCACACACACACACATGGTTCATAGGTTGGCAGATGATGAGGTCGCTCTTTCAGGTACTCCTGGTCAGGATTTGTATTGTTAAGTGTGAATGTGAATCCAGGGGTTTTGGAGCTGCTGCTGCTGGAAGCCTCGACTCTGTGGAGAGGCTGATGACCTAGTTAAGCTTTCTGAAAAGTGACGTGAGGGCCTGTATAACAGATTCTAATGCGGGGTCGTTAGTAATACTGGGACTGTGTCAGTGATCTTAGCACCACAGATGCTCATCAACAAACAAGGATTACAAGGAAGTAAAGTCGAGGCCTCTGCTGTCAAGCCCAGAATTTTCTTTATAATAACAACTGCATAAACATAAACATGACATCTTGATGTATGCGGTCTTCTTTTGGATAATCAGATACACATACATTTGCATATGTGTGGAAAATCTGTCAGCAAGGGGACAAGATTTTGTTATCAGAAGCGTTCAAGTTTCAGTTTCAAGTCCATTTGTAGTTGACGGATCGCATTTGAACGGCAAGTAGTTTAGTGTGTGGAGAACAAAAGAGGTGGAAAAGTTTTTGAAAAGTTAATTTACAATAAAGTCTGGAGGTCTAAATGAGTGTCGACACAGGTAATGTGTGCTTTAGTTATTGAAACCTGGCAAAGACATGTAGGTGGTATTATGGTTTGTCAGCAGACGTTAACAGAAGATATTTACTGTGACCTGATCTGGAATATTTTTGGATGGACTTTGGAAAACAGACCTCTAATAAGGCGAAACCTCAACTTTAATCATTGATGACTTTCCATACTAAACCCTCACTTTAACTACTGATGATTTTCAATAGCCTGATTTGGAAACACACACACACACACACACACACACACACACACACACACACACACACACCCTCCATCCACTAATCTATAGCAGACAAATGAGGCCGAGCTAACCGAGTGGGGCAGAGAGAGAAAAGATTGACTCAGAGAGAGAGGCCTAATTAGCAGAGACTCATTAGGAGTCTTTAAGAGGCTGTGATTAGGGATGTTTGTTCACACAGCATGCTGCTGCTTCTGCTGCTGGGCTTAATGACTGGGACTGATCACTCGCTAGTTTAGCCTACAGCGTGCCGGGGGGGCGGGAGGAGGGCTGAAGCATGACAGAAGTGTATGGCTGTGTGCCTGTGCTCCAGCGAGTCATTTGTCTGCACTTAACTGATATTAAACACAGGGAAAAGAGCATCAATAGGCTTTTTTTGACGTCATACACCTGCGTGCTAAAATCATGAACCCATCGGTGTTAATAACCCAGAAGGCTGGGTTTAGACATAAAGGCTAAAAATTGTTATGTTAAGGCATTTATTTGTGCATAAATTTGGGGACATTTGAGGAAACTTTACTTTTGCCATGTTTGTGCATTAAAGCAATAGTTCTAGTTTCACATTTTCACATTAAACAGACAGGATGCAGCATGTTAATTAGTGAGCCTTTGAGGTAAAGGTAGGGCAGATTTCAGCAATGCTCACACTTCAAGTCTTAGAGACCAGGCACACCAAGCCAACAATTCTCTTTTCGTGTTGACAACAAAGTGAAACTGGGGTTTTTGTAAAATGTCTAAGATGTCTAAATGTCTACAAAAAGATGCTGAACAGCTGCAAAGAGACACAGAGTCACAAGGACTATGAAGAGACACAAAGCAACTACAAAGAGATGGAAAATGAGCACTATGACACTCAAAATGAGTTTAAAGAGGTGCTAAACCACAGAGAGATGCATAACGAGAGATGCAAAATTGCCACTAAGAGACAGAACAGCTACTGTACAGACATGTAAAGTGACAAGAGACAGAAAAAGACTACAAAGAGATGCAAAACACACAACAACAAAGAAAGGCTAGATGACCACCAAGCGGTATAAAACAACCACAAATGAACACAAAACGATGCAAAGCAACTACAAAAAGATGCAAATGACCACAAGGAGACACAAAACAACTCAAAAGTGATGCTAAATGATCACTAAGAGCCCCAAGGGACTAAAAGAGACGCAAAACTACCTATAGAGACACAAAACAACCACAACAAGATACAAAAGGACTACGAAGTGATGCAAAATAAGCACTATGACACACAAAATGACTACAAAGAAATGCTCAAAAACAGATGCATAGTGAGAGATGCAAAATGGCCACTAAGAGACACAAAACGACCACAAAGAGACACAGAGCAACTACTGTACAAAGACTTGTAAAATGACCACCAAGACACAGAAAAAGACGACAAAGAGAGGCAGAAGTACCACAAAGAGCCACAGAACAACAACAAACAGATGCTAGATGACCACTAAGCGATATAAAACAACCACAAGGATACAAAATGACCACAAAGCGACGCAAAGCAACTCCAAAGAGATGCAAAATGAGCACTAAGAGACACAAAATGACTCAATAGTAATGCAAAATCACCCCTTGGTGCCACAAAGCGACTACAAAGAGATACAAAGCTACCTATAGAGACTCAGAATGACGACAAAGAGATGTAAAATACACACTAAGGGACACAAACCAACTACAAAGAGATCCAAAACTACCTCAAAGAGACACAGAACGACTACAGAAAGACGCAAAATGACCATTAAGGACTCATTTATGCTCAACATTAGCTACGGAGACGAGGACAGAGCCTTGTGTCTTTACTCTGCGTTCATTTCGTCCCTATTTGTGCACGCTGTCTGAAAGCTTATGGATACAATGAAACGGAGCAGGAGCATCGGAGATCATGGAGGCAGGGTAGTGTAGCTCAAGCACGGTACGACTGTAGGAGACTAGGAAGAAATTTAAGTAATGGAGTAAAGGAACAAAACGAAAGAGACACAAAAACTCAGTGAGACTACAAAGAGAAAGAGACTAAACTATAAAGTCTGTGTGTTACTGCTGTGTAGGAGTGCTGAGGCCTTCTGCATGCAGTAACTAAAGTGGGATTCATAACAACCTGTCCTTTACTGTTGAGTCTACATCTAGCAGAGCAGTTAGCACCTTGTTTCAGTGTTAGCTAAGAGCTAATCAGGGTGCTGCAGCGGTGACGCATGATGTGCCTGTGTTCTCCGCTCTCTCTTCCTTAAGGCTCAGACCCATTTCAATAATCAGTGCATCCCCCCACCCTTCACCCCCCCCTCACCAATCTAAAAGTTTACCACTGAGCCCAGCTCTTGGCTTTATAAACCCCAAACCCCTTCACTTAAATCTGATAAGAGTCCCAGCACTATTGTGATACGATTTTCCCCCTCGGAAGTCCGTCCATGATCCCGCATTTCCCTGAGTCCCTCTCGTTCCACTTCCTGAACTGGGGTGGATTGTCTGGAATAAACTCCAATCCTCCTTAAAAGAAGAGAGCAGGGAAAAAGGGGGTGGGGGAGTCAAAGCCGAGAGGATCAAGGATGCGAGGGCCAAAGTAGAGGATCCGACAGAGCAGAAAGTAGAGTTAGCAACTCCGTCTCCTGTCCTCGAATTCCTCCAGCTGCTGTCTCTGATTATCTTCAACACCCTCTCACTTATCCATCCATCCCATCACTTTGTGCACGTCTCCCTGCACTCCTGCCCCCGGCCTCTGGGCAGCGCTGCAGCAGTGCGTGCGCCTCTGTGGTGTCTGCAGCGGCGCATTTGGTTGCAGCAAGCGGCGGGACTGATCCATTTGTTTGTTTTCTGAATCCAGGATTTGCAGAGATAGATTAGACAACAAAAGCATATGGAAAAGATAAAGAACACTTAGGTAATGGATTTTGGCGGCCTCTCTAACACAGCAGAGAACTCATCCTCTTTCCATCTCTCATCTCTCCTCCTTTCTCTCTCTGCTCTAAATATGTTTGTTCTTTTTTTTTTCTAGCATACACTTTGAGAGGAGAAGACACTCCAGCTGTTTGTGAGGACGGAGGGTGAGCTTGAAGAGGTGTGGTTAAACAGTAACAAAGGAGATGTGCACCAACCAAACCTTGGCCTTTGGGTTCATCTGCTTTCAAACTATATGTACATGTAAGTTGGCGGTGTCGTGTGTAGGTGGGTTTGCAGTGAAATGAACCACAAGAAAGACATTTTTTACACAGGGCAAACAAAAGGCAATCTTTAAAGAGACAAAAAGTTTCCT
The DNA here is from genome assembly GCA_026686955.1 of Epinephelus cyanopodus. Lineage (NCBI taxonomy): Eukaryota > Metazoa > Chordata > Actinopteri > Perciformes > Serranidae > Epinephelus > Epinephelus cyanopodus. Next base: position 15,149,944 of record CM048926.1, on the reverse strand, counting down.
TAAAATGAAAAAACTAAACCAACAGGTAAAAACGAAATATATGCAAACAGCACAATTATTTAAAAACATAGTCAACCAGAACGGTCATTAGTCAGCAAGGTTTCATTGTTTGCTTAGGTTGCCATGTCTCAGCCAAAATAATAGCACATGAACAGACAGCAAAGACTACAGCTGACAGTCAACCAGCACGTACGTTCTGCACCTGCATGATAGGAAATAACTCCTCCCATAAGCAGACAGTGGTAGTCTGTCATCATCAGTCAAACAGGGAAACCAGAAGAGCATGTTTGACGCTAGTTAGCCTGTTAGCACATTAACAACACAATCCAGATGCTGAAAGAACAGAACATATTTACTGTGTGCCAGTGAACAATAACACAAACCATCATGAAACATTTCTGCTAAAGAGCTCAGGGGCTAAAAAAAATAATAATTTCACCTTTATAAAAAGTTTGTTTTGGTCTCACTCCCTCTTGACTTTAGCTTTTTGTTTATTGTCCCAATTTCTGTGTCTGTTCTCGAACACTGAGCTGAGCGGCGACTCAGACTCATTTTATTCATCAACAGGCTCCACTGTCACCAATGCTGATTCAACGTTTAATCAGACATAAAAAAGTCGACAAGGGGCAACAGTGCAGGAGACACTGGACCGACGAGGGCAGCAGATGCTCACCAACAGCCCAGCTTTGACTGACAGGCGGCCATGGACTTGGTATGTCAGGTCCTTAACACATCTATACACAGATATGTAACACATTAAAACAGGATTGTTGTGGAACTCCAAATGTTAACTGTACCACTATGCACATCACTTAATTAGTAACAATAAATAACTGCTTCACTGAATATATGAATATCAATTACTCATAGTGTGTTTGTGTAGAAAACATGCTGGAGAATCCAAAAGGCGAACACTTTTTGAACTGAAAACAGTGTCCACATTTGAAAAATGCAAAACTACATCAAAACATCCACAAACAAATTCTCACAAAACTCCTTTTGTATCATCAAAGTCTAATTGTAGTACTTCCAAAACACATTCATTAAAGGGAAATTTCAGTTTATTTCAACCTGTCTCCTATTGTCCTAAATTTGTTTCAAGTGACTAGCTCTGCTTTCCAAAGAGCTGCCAAAAAAATGCGAGAACAAGCAGTGATCTCATACGGTGCCCGAAATCTCGCGAGAACAAGCAGCAACAGCTGGAAGGCAGACCTGTTGCAGACGTGTTAAGTATAAGACAGTTGTTTTGTCAGTGAACCTTGTGAGTTGTAATGGAGCCTTACCTTTGTTAAATGTTGCTGTTGTCCATGACTTCGTATGAGTAGAGGAAAAGTCCGCTAGCTGCTAGGCTAATTTATACAATATAAAATGCCATAGGTTTGTGCTAAAAACATTAGCATGTTGTATTTGTGGGGAAAATGTGTCCAGCAAAAGACTTTGTCTGTGAATGCTGCGAATTATAGTAAAGCTGATTTGTGCACTTATAGAAACCCCACCGCTGACTAGTGTTTTGGAGGTGTAACTGCAGAGTGACACAGACACACTACTGCAAGTCCCGCTGCTACTGGCCTACACACTACAACACCATAATAGAATTCTGATATTCAGTGATAACTTTTGGTTTTGGTGTGCACCCTACGAATTTGGGGGACCAGTCTTGCCACCCCTGTGAAAAACTTCTGGGGGCGCCACTGGTTATATACTAATTTTCACAAATACAAGAAAAACTATTCACTTCACATGTGAGGGACTTTCATTTAAACCAGTGTTACAACAGTTTTAATAATGAAGTCTGCAAAACAATTCACAAACACCTCGTGTTTCATTACGTTAATGAAACAACATTAGCTCTGCATGGCGCCTGTTTAGCGTGATTGAGTTTAGAGTTTAAACAATACTTGAAAATGATCATCACTAATAGATCCAACAGACTTCATTATTTTATGAGGGGATCGAGTGCAGGAAACACACACACAGGCAGACACAGCCACACGTATGGATGTACTGTATACACACACACACACACACACACACACACACACACGCACAGCACAGGTCTTTTAAATAACAAGTAGCAAACAGCTTCAGTAACCCAACTCCTCTGAATTATCACCTCCTTGCTTGTGGCTGTTTATGAATACAAATTGAATTTCCGCTGCAACCTTGTCGCAGTCATGCCTCATTTGATTTATTCCTTAATGAATATTTCCCCTTTCAACTCAGGAGATGGGAAAACATTCCCACACCAAATGAGAAGCGTTTTTTATTGTAGCCCATTCTTTCCTACATCTAGAGGTACATTACACTTATGGTCGTGTTGCTGCTTCGGATTGAACAAGGTTGTTCCATTTAGTCGGGGCAACAAAGGAGACTGTGGAAAAAAAAAAAAAACAGGGTGGGTTTTACCTGCAGTTTGTAACGGCATGTTGGGGCTGTTTTTCTCTCTAATAGCTGTACTCTGAAGTTTTTTCTGCTCCTGAAAGACACGAGCATTTCTCTGTCTTACACTGAATTAAGAAAATGTCATATAAGTTAGAGACAGATAAGGAGATCTGCACATTGGATTCAGAGACTAAACCCTCCATATTGACTGACCGCTGTGACAAAGACGCTGTTAGCCACATCACTCAACAACTACTGTTAGACAGATTCCACACGAACACCATTTACCTGTTAATGTTGTGTAGGTAATGTGCGATTGACCGCACGCCTGCTAAATAATGCAGCGGCTTGTTTGGGGCCATAAGGAGAATTTAAATAGTATTGATAGGCTAAGCTGCCATGGTGTAGGATGTATGCAGTCAGAAAGCCCCACTCTGTATTGATCACAGAGCGGGCTTAAAGCAGAATAGCTCCCAGTTCTTGAACAAATGAGGACAGAAAAAAACAAGGGAACAGAAGAATAGTGGTGAGGAGTGATAGGTCAGAGCTGAGTGTTATGGTACAGGAGAGAGAGGAAGAGGAACGATGTGGAGAGAGACGGAGTGAGAGTTAGACAAGGAGACGTCGGGGGCCGTCCATCCATCCAGCGCATCGCCGCGGGCAACCGGAGGAGTAAAGTTGTTAACGAGTGTGTGGACAGTGGTGTCAGGCAGAGCGCAGCTCCATCAGGGAAATGAGACGCCCGGGTTCTATTATGGCCCCAGGTGCATTATGGGAGGACAAAAGGAAACTTTTGGTGGAAATAGATTATAGACAATGAAAAGAACAGGAGAGAATTCACATTGTGCTTATTTTTTTATTCTGAGATGTTGGTTTTTATTTTCAATTTGTAACAAAAAAAGTCTTTATTAGCTCCTTCTCATGTCTTTTGCTAAAAGTTTTTTTTTTTTTATCTCCTTGTTGTTTTTATGGATACAAAGGTGATTTGAATTGAGCTGAATCTATTTTTAAGTGGACAGTCTGGTGTCTTCAGAACAGTCAGCATTCAAGACATTCTCACTCCGTCCACATACACTGTGCAAGGTACCCTGGGTGCGTTGGTTGTTGACGTTCTGGGACACTGTGTCAAGTTCTGCCTGTTACATGCATTGTCTTCTTTCAAAATACACTTCTGATTTCATAGGAAATTTACATATACAGTCTCTTTCAAAATAAACACACTACGTCGGTAAACACCGCAAATTGACAACAAAAACATGTGGTTAGGTTTAGAAAAAAAGAACAGGGATTGGCTTTAGAATCTTACAGGATGCGAACACCACACACCACAAGTCACTTCCTAAGCACCAGATTTTGACGACTTTGGAGTGAGACCGTGCTCCAAAAATAGCTAAATAAATCTGCAAGCAGCTTATTGTGACCAATATTTCCAATTTTTGTCGGGCAGCGACCTCTAGTGGCTGTAGTAATTATGACAGGAACAAAGGAGGAAGCCAGGTGACGAAGTATAGAAAGCGATAAAGTCCAAGTATGTTCCCAGGTCGTTGTATACAGACGCTTTGTCATGGCCCTTGGCGTCTCATAGCAATACACAGAGCAAGGTAGCACACAGTTCAAACACATCGTAAAGGCCTTGACACACCAAGCCAATCGTTGGCTGTTGTTGAGCGTCGCCTTAGTCTTTGCAAGTGTCCCACACCATTGGTCCTGGTTGGCTTTTTTCAGCCGATTCAGCACGTTAAATTGGTGTCGAAGACTGCGGAGCCTGTCAGTGAATGAAATCACTCTGATTGGCAGTTCAGCTCAGCGCCCGAGAAAAGAAACAGAAGTGAGGAAAGTAAACAAACAGCTAAAGTCAACCACTCTCTCTCTTGAGGCTAAACAGAAATACTGAATAAGTGCCAAGACATTACAATGAGATATATTTTTATGTTTATTGGAGCTATTCTTAAATCAAATGTTTTATATTATAGTAATTGAAAGGTACCAAAAGAGAATCCCGAATATCACAGTCAAGATCCTTTTAGAGTCAGTAGATTCTGTGTTGTGATACCAATCACTTCTGTTTTTCTCTGAATATCTGATATGTATTCCACTAAAACCTCAAGATGACTCCAAACGCACTTTGTGCCTGATCTGATCAAAACATTCGTGGTGGCGAAAGATTACAAGAACAACAAAGTAGCATCTCTCGTCCGGGGCAGATATTTTTCTTATCTGACAAACATCTCTTCTCAGCTGGTGTTGTTCTGTCAGGAATTAGCAGCACTTAAAGCTGGATGCATGACAGGTCTGCAACAAAACAACCAACTTATCAAAGATACGTGTCATGCATCCTTGGGTTATTATGAAGAAACCTCACAGTTAATCTGTTATGATCGGTATCACTGAAGAAGAAAAACATGTTTCTCTGACCATTAGTGAGCGTGGCGTGTTGGTGTGTGCGCAGTGCAGCGGCCTCAGGCTGTGTGCTTAGTGAGGATTGTAATGGGGCAGCTTTAAAGGGGGATTAATGCAGTGTGGCCGAGTGAGAAAAACACTCCTATACAAACAAACATGAGTGATAATTAATAGCACAAATACATTACAAAGGGTCATATATATATTTTAGATAGTAGACTCACTTCTCACAAGTGCTTTGTCTGTGAATGCTGCGAGTTATAGTGAAGTCAATTTGTGTACTTGAGTTGGAAATTGTCTCTGTTAAGCCATGTTTAATGTGTGTTTAATGTGTGTTTTGAATAAACTAAACTTTACAGCACTTCACAGAAACCCCGCCACCAACTGGTGTTTCGGAGGTGTAGCTGCAGAGCGACACAGACACACCACCGCACAAGTATAAATGCTCACAACGGCGTAGGCCATGCGCGTAGGCTCTGCAAAGAGCTGACACTCAAGTATAAATCCTGCTTTAGGTTGCAGTGCATCTCTAGCAGTGCACACACAGTCACACACCTATGACACTGCCGTCAGGATCAACTCAGGGTTCAGTATCTTGCCCAAGAATGCTTTCACATGTGGTCTGGAAGAGCTGCGGATCACACTGCCCATCTTCTGATTAGAGCATGACCTGCTCTACCTCCTGAGCCACAGACACCCTGCATCAATGGCGCCCCATTGATTCAATAAACAAAATGCTGTGTTTTTATTTTTTCCTCAAAAATTAACCGGTTAGTCACTGGTTAATGGGTGTCAGGCTGTCATAAGCAAAATTTACTGAAACAGACATTCCTCAATGCTCCATTTGAATAATTATCGTGACCTTCACCTGGAAAATGCCATTTTATACGGTAACTGTTATCTTAAATGTTGGTCTTTAAAGTGTTTCTCTCCTTTCATCTTCAAGTATGTCAAAGGATCACAAGTTCACATTTAATTTCCAATATTCTAATATATTCTAATATCTATTCTAATAGCTCAGCCTATTTTAGCCACCTCCCCTCTTAGCCTCTGATGTTCCCTCTTTGCATGATAAACAGCTTTCAGCCCTCAGAATATGTATGTGGCCCATATTTATTCATATGTGCGGTATATGAGAGCAGACAATTCTGCTTTGCGTGTGTGGGAGAGGAAATATATAAATAAGAAAGTAAATAAACAGTCAAAATAAACAGCCAGCGTAATAAGGTTAGGGTTTTTTTTATATATTGATATTTGCAGGGAGAGCTACAGGAGAGGGCAAAATTAATGACAGCAGACATAATGCCATTGGGATACTTAGGAGTGTGTCCAATACTTTAAGTAATAGCGTTAATGGCGAATTTGAAGGAATTTAATTTCCGACATCAAACAGCGGCGCCTTTAGAAAGCCAGCACCCCTCTCGCCTCCGAGAGCTTCTGAACTCGCTTCCTCTCAGAAGGAGGAAGAGGAGGAAATCATCTCGGCGGCGGCGGGGCATGCAGGGAGGCAGGTGGCTAAAAACTTCCAAGCAGAACAGCCTCTCAAGTCGCAGGGTGACGCTTGTTAGGCTCAGGCCCAGAGGAGGGAGCATGGCCAGTAAGTAAGGTTATTGGGAAATAATTAGCCTAGCCCGGGAATCAGCGGGGATAGCAAAGTCCTCTGGGGTAGAAACGCCAGTGCCCCTGGCCTCGTTTCCACAGCTAATTAACTTTGAAGAGAGCCTATTAATAAGGTTGTCTTCATAGAGAAAAAGCCTGAAACTATATGCAGAAGGAACTTTTTGGTGCGGAGGAGGCGGGAATTCAATTTATAGACGAAACACAAAGACGTAAGTGAGCAAATAATTGAAAATGAGGTGGTCTTTTTGGGTATTTCTGCAGGAAGTTCTCTCTTTATACATTCAGAAACCATATCAGCCTCCCCCCCTCAGCGTCAGATTGTCACATCAACTCCATGAAAATGTGCCCCAGATCGTTTGCTCCCCACTTCCACAGCGGACGTCATCCCCAAGTGGCCACATGTCCCCTTACCTGTCATCCCAGAAGCAGCTGCTGTTGCTGCTGCTCAGGTCCAGGTCTAAAAAAAAAATATTAAAAAAATCTAGCCTCTTAGCCTGCGGCTGTGGGAGAGCGGCGCAGGCCTCAGCGCCTAATCACCCCCTCCCACGACAGCACTCATCAAGACAGCAGCTCCAACAAATCAATCTCCCTCTGACAGTTCATTTAGACTGAATTAATTTGGAATTAGGGGCCATTACTGCAATTGGCAGGCGTGGATATTCCCCTAACGTGGGCTGTTATCCTGCTTTGGGGATAAAGAAAAGGAGCCAGCTTTTCTTTTTTTTCTCCTCTCTTTCTTTTTCTGTAGGATCGACTGGATAAGGTGTTTTTCTGTGCTGATCGCAGGGCTGAGGGAGGGAGGCATTGGATTTTCAGTTTAACTAAATCATCATTGTTCTCAATCAAAAGTCAGACTCTGCTGATTGTTTTTTTTTCCTGTTTTTTTTTTTTTCCTCAGATGGAAGTGAAATAGGTGTTTAATGAGGGTCGTTGGTCTATCGACTGTCAAATTGTTGCCAGGGGCCAATTAAAAGTCTGATAGTCCGCTGTAATAGCAGAGAAAACAATGAATCGGGAAAAACACAAGACAGAAAAAGACAGAACCGCAGGGCTGATAAAGTACCTTTAAACTCTTTGTGATCGGGGCCAGAGAGACGATAAACAATATAAATATTGTACCAACAATTGAAGGTTTTGTGAGAGGGATTTTAAGCAAGTCCACATCCCACCCACAGGTCTTATGTATTATTAAATAGCTCAGATGTGAATTAAGACACAAAACCAGGACTTATACAAATTAAGCTTTACGTAAATGTCAAAACATGCTGCAAAAACTGACATTTCCTCTATGGGTATAATTTAACGTTCTTGTTTTGCTAAATATCCCAGAGAGCTCTGAGATGTTGCCTTTATGTTGAGCGCAGCATTATAGCTGACGTGCAGCTGATCTGCTGAACAGACTGACTGGGCCTCTCTATCTCCTGCTGGGAGGCAGCAGCTTGAAGTTTACCCAGGGTTCACGACCCTGCGACCTGGAGGTTTGACCGAGACAACTCAGCTCCATGGAGACGCCGCTTTCAAAAGATAAACACTCTAACATCACACACAGTACTGCAGCACACACACACACACACACACACACACACACACACACACACACACAAACAGACACACACGAAGAAACGGCGAGATTATAGAGATTCAGCCGTAAAACACAAAACAGTAGCGTGACTTTCTGCGCTCTGATGTCTTAAATTAGGCTTTTTTAGATTTTTCTAAACATCAGGTTTGGTTGTTAGTCTGTCTGAATAAAAGAGCAAGACTTCCTGAAGTTGCCATTTTGCACCAGAGTTCAACCATCGTAGAAAAGCAGACTCTTCTCAGAGGAGGCTTATAGCTTTGTTCCCACCAAAGTCATTGCAGAAAGTCAGGCTTTCAAAATGCAGAAAAACAGGTGATAGACCCCTTTCCTACTGCCAGCCCTGCAGTATATGACTATGCCTTTTTTTCCACTCGTCTGTCACTTTCAATGCAACACTCTCCAAAACAGGTTAGTGAACAGAAGAAAGCAGCATGGAGGCCAGAGAAAATGTTGCAGTAGTGATTTCTTGTTACTTATTAAGTATCTCTCTCTCTCTCTCAAACTCGGTGCCAAATAATTTGGAACAAAACCCAGATGTAAGTGTGTGTCAGAGAGGATTTTGTCCAGAGGAAAAGGGGCTTAAGGGACCACAATACATTGCTGTCATTAGGTCAGGTTGTGTTTTGAATAAGGGATGTGACTCTTAGTGTTACTTCTCTGGTGTGCACACAGACAAAAATAAGTTTGCATGGTTGTTTGTTTTATACTTGTATGTAAAACTTGTGTAATGTTTACACTTTTTTCATCCATGTTGAGCCCACCTCCCTGCAGGAGTTTGACCAAACAATCAGCTTGTTTGAAGTGCAGGTCAGCACGATGCATTGTTGAGATTTAGGAGGCTCCTCTGTGAGTCTGCTGCTACATGTAACATCCTTAGGCGAGCAGAGGTGTTTATGTCTGTGATCACAGAAGCCTAATTATAACTTCGGTGCTGCTAAAGTTTTTTAATAGTAATTCTGGGAAATGTCGGAAATTACTTCTTGAGACAAAAGAAGAAGATGACAAGGCCATTTCAGGTAAAGTGAGCACCAGAAAAGCGTGAACCTGAGGATACGTTTTCTTTAATAAATGAACAGCACTGTTACACCTGTAAGTTCAAACCAGTCTCCGTCCCAACTTATCAAAAACTGACGCTTGGTCAGTGGCCCTCAGCGTCATATACCAACACACTGAGGCAACCATTTAGCGGCGGTATATGACACACCAGACAGCCCCCACAACTACTGTAGACAGTCCACATAGGGCAGTTGGGATTATTATGGGATCAGTTATTTAAATAAGTAAAAAAGAATATATTTGGACAATCCCATCTCACTCCGAAATTGTCGAAATCCGGCGCTTGGGCAGCGACTACTGGCATCAGACACAGATGAAAAAAGCCGTCCTTTAATGTCTGCTTGATATACAGCTGATTGTTATTATAGTTTAAGTTTAAGCCTGGCAGTGAACTGTAAAAAAACTGTATGTAAACAGTAAATTTCATGTGAAAACAGATGTGTATCTTGAAAGAAGAGAACTTGACATGGCGTCCTAGAACGTCAACAACCAACGCACCCAGGGTACCTTGCACATCGTACCTGGACATGGAAAGTCCATGACCAAAATGTCAATATGTGACAAGGATGAAGTGAGAATGTGTTGATTAGGATGTAACCCCTTTGTAATCGCCAACATTTTGATTAGTAACTGTAATTTAAATACATTTTTTTTATTTTTACATATTTATTTTGTACTGTAATAACGTAACACTGTTCCATGTAATTATTACTCTCTAACACTGATGGTTGATGACTGTTTGAATAACATTTAGAATCTTTGCTGAATGATCCAAACACAATCAGACACATCCGAATGCTTGAAATAAAATCAGTAATAATCTGCAGGAGTTTTATTTTTAGCTGGCTCTGTTTTCATACACTCAGTTTTTGGCATTCAGTGTTGTAAACATGGCCGACAGGTTATGAGAGGTGTGTGCCGGGCGACGCGGAGGGGCTCCTGCGTCCAGCCATGAGATCAGAGTAAATATTAACACTGACACACTGCTGTGGAAATACCTCAGAGACTTAACGGGGGCTACGAGGAGCAGGGCAGGAGGATGAGTGGGAGGAGAAGAAAGACGAGTGGACGCAGACGATTAGGTGAGCCAAAAGGTAAACGGCAGGGCAACGCACACAGATAACCCTGAACACACACACACAGATACCCTCTCAGCCCTCCCCCATCGACACTCCAAACCCAAAACGCCTCTATCCCTCTGACGACATGTTCTCTCAACACCTACGCAGGGCTCAGAGGAAAATACAGCCAGGTCCTCAGCTGACACAACAACTACACACACCGAAAACACTCACTGAAAACACAAGGCCTTGTTCATTACATCATTTTCTTTTTCATTACCCATGTTCAACTTGTCAGAAACTAACTTTTCAAAACACTAACAGAGGGCATGTTGCGGTCAATTTTAAGATAATTTCTCTTTTAATGTGGGACAAAATCAGAGGCGACCTAAGTATTTTTTGGCTGAGGGAGGGATGTTATGATCTGAGCCGAGGATAAAAGCACCCGAGGAGGTTGCGGGTTGGAGAATGATCACATTACGAATACATGCTAAAGCCGAGAGCAGACAGTGCGGCCCTCTATTTATTATGTTTTCAGACCTGGGCAGAATGTTCCATCAGCCTGAGAAATATGACGGTGATTTCACCGACGCACTCTCAGGTTTCAATGCAGGTAGGCAGGGATGTATTGGTGTGTGTGGACGACATGTGTGAGTCTGTATGGATGCCAGAAAATGATTACGTATACATACAGAGAGAGGAAGGGAAGAGATGAGAGAGAAAAAAGAGAGAGACGTGGTGAAAGGAGGTTCATGTTACGTATTTGCAGTCGAGGTGTAACATTTCAGCACCGGGCTGATAATAGAGTCAACACACTCTGCACAGGTTTAGGGGCAGAGGGATGTATATGAGGAATGCAAAAGTGTCAGATAAAAGCTCCTCTTCACCACAAACTCACTCAGATACAATTTATTCAGTCAAACTACAGAGTCAAGCTTAAATGAGTGAATCTAAAGCACCATATAAACCGTTGAGGGGCCAGAAAATACAGCTGTTTTACTTAATGACATGCAGGTTGTGGTAAAGCAATAGTTTGGCATCTTGGGGAGAAGAATTATTTGCTCGTTTTGCAGAGAGGTAAATGGAAAGATAGATACGTCACGATTTATCCTGAAGTACACAGACGACTGTGTTATTGTAAGTCGTCTTAATGGATCAGAATATAATCATGGCCCAGTACTGCTGTGACCTGTCTTTCCTCCACATTAATGTGTCTAAGGACACATTCACACTGGTGCTATTTGGTCCGCTTTAAGTGAACCCTGGTCCGCTTCCACGGATAGTTCGGTTCGTTTGGAGTGGTGTGAACACTCATTTGAACTCTGGCGCAGACCAAAGGGGCGAATCCCTGTTCCACTTGAAAACTGGGGGTCTCGGTTCACTTGCAAGTGAACCCTGGTGCGGTTCGCTTACAGTGGGAAATGCAAAGGACTATCCAGCGAACCAAAGAGAGGAAGTGACTTTAAGCGCATTGTTTTCTTCCTGGTCAGTACTGGTTTCGGGCAATACCACCCCCAAACTGCGTAATGTTGTCCAGGTGGTTTGGTCCGCTTTAAAAAGTGCAGTGTGAAAGTGAACCGAACCAAATTAAGGTGTGGAATGTTTTGGCACTCCCCGCCCAATTGAAACAAGTCCCCTGGACTATCCTGGTGTGAATACGCCCAAAGAAAGTCCTCCTACCAGCACAAACTGTTATATCTCATTTTAATCCTTACAGAGACATAAGTGTAAATACGTATGTGGTAACCAGCTAACTAGCGTTGACATCACAAAGATTTTTCTTTTTTTTATTACACTTTGTTTCTTGTACATATTTAACAAACAAGATAAATTGTGTTCAAGATATAATATGTAAGTTTCTTGCATTAAAAAAATGACTAAAAACGACTACACCAATTTTGTCTAGTGTACTTACATTATTCCAAATGTTTCCAGCAATGTTCAAACCCAGAGAAATCAGTGAGTGTGCTCAAGGTCACCGTCACCTCTCAGCGGTGTCATATGTGTCAGGGTTGTAGTTCTCCGTAAAGAAGTCGTCATATATTGACTTTTTATGCTGTTTTAAGCCACATTTTTATGATATACTTTTTAGCTATTGGTTATTTTAACTATATGCTTTAACCACATGAAGGATTGTAGGAAATGGACGTGTGGATCTTAAGTTATCAGAGAAACAAGCAAACGTTAGTAAAAGCTCGGCTCCACTGATTGGAGCCTCTGATTACTGAAAACACTGACTTTTAACTCGAAACTGCTTTATTTAGTGTTTTTACCGGTTTAAATCAGTGGGTCAGTTTGTTTTAGAGCGGTAGAGACCTCTGCAGATAAATCGGCTCCCAGTAAAAACCTCCTGACCAGCTGGCTCTTAAGTTACCGGAGAAAAATGGTGAGCACACATTAGCAGAAGCTAGGCTAATGGCCCATCTGCAACGAGACAAACAGCGTCAGAGAGACACTGATTTTCAACGTGAAACCAGTTTAAATTACCTTGTCCACTTGCTTTGAAGAGGAAGAGACCTCTGCAGATAATTTGGCTCATCATCTGAGCAGTGAACATCCTCTTTTGTTATTGTTTTGATTGTGAGACCTCCAGCAGCAGATAATTACAGACTGTGTAGAAAGAGTCAGCTTTAGAGAAGCTGTTTAACCTGTGGATGAGGCTTTCTGTTTCCCCCTGTTTCCAGTAATTTTGGTAAGTTAAGCTTATTGTCTCCTGACTGTAGCCTCATATTCACTATACAGACATAAAAATAATATCAATCTTCTCATTTAACATTAAGCAAGAAAACAAATTAGCGTTTTTTGTTTTTTTTAAAAAGAAATGCACAATTCCTTTAAATCTGAACATGTTTATGACCAACTATTGAGCTTCAAACAACTATAGAGATAAGGTCTTCAGTGTTCACATGGGTAAGTCAAAGGCAGTGTGAGGGAGGGGAAAGACATTACCAAACTGATTTAATTAATGAATTTAGAACAACAGAAATACAGAAAGCATAAAAGAAAGTATAAAACCTATTAGTGTCTCTTTTTATGGGATTTTCATGGCGTCATGTTGCTACTGCACAAACAAGATTTGAAGATTATAGGCAACAGAGATGCGGACTAATCGCTGGATTTGTTGTGGGAAATGCTCAAAAATCCTGGGATTTTCTACTGTGGTTTAGTTTTAAATCCACTCAGAGATACACAGTGCTCTCACTATTTGCCTTCATGACCCTGAGCCATCAGAGGTTCATAACAGGTTGTGGCAATACACAATTAATAAAAGATTAAAAAATTAATTATTATTTTAAAGATGAGGTTCAAAGCTCATTTGGTAAAGCTGCGGCATAAACACTGCCAATTTTTTAATAACGAGCAACAGATTTCTTACACTGAATATTATGTCAACATGTTCGTCTAATATTGGGCAGAAAATTGTTTTGGTGATTTTTTTGTAGGGCTGCCCCCTTATAGTTGAACAAAGGTTAGCTGACCAGAAAGGTCATTAGTCTGCAAGATTTCATTGGTTGCTTTGTCGCAAAAAGAACAAAAACAAAATGTGAAACTCTATTAGGAGCTGTGCCTTGTCAAAATAAATCAAAACCTATTTGACTGGACCACGTGGGAATTTAATTTGGAAGGACACTCAGCAGTCAGACAGGAGTCAGGTTACAAACCAATCACAGCCGACAGATATCTTTTCTTTCTTCTGTAAATATTCAGTCTGATAAATACGGAAAAGCTGATCATGTGGGTGCAGAGCTACCCAGAGCTTTACAACTGTCCCACGGACAATAGGCCTACACACTTATAAACAGCCTCTGGAAGAAGATCAGCTCTGCATGCGGCAGGGCTGGTACCTGCGGTTATCACACAGGCTAGTTAATAACATGTCGGGCAGGAAATCCAAACTGTGGGATCATTTTGAGAAGGTGAAGGACGAACCCAAGGTGATATGTAAACTCATCTTCATTGGTCGACTACAAACATGACGTATCATCTGAAACATGGAAGTAGCTACATGCCCATTAGCCCACAGCGTCATTAACAGGCGGCTCGCTCAGTGTGTGACGTGCACTTGTAGATAAAATATAGGCCTATATTAATGAAGGGTCATTAGTACGGTTTTGTATTTCTCTGTAATGTAGCACAGTGTTAACAATGTCACTGATACTACTCTCTCTCACACCTTCAACTCAAACCATTGTGTTGCCCCGCCCAAAATATATCATTTAATAACTAAATTAATATCGTAAACATGCAGGCGACTAGTCGACTAATGGTCCTAAATGACGACTATTGGTCAACTAGGAAAATAGTCGATGGCAGCCCTATGTTTTTGTCACGGTGGTGAACAGAAAAGGTGGAAGGGGAAACCTCATACATATACTTCTGATACATTACAATACATACCATCCCAAGGCACTTTGGGCTCTATGAAGTCTGTCAGCTGAACTTTGGTCTCGAGGTGCAGACTAACTCCCAGTGTGCTCTGCTAACTGCTTCTAAACGGTGACCCTTGGGAGCAGCAGAGAGCGGTGTCAGGGGAGAACAGAAGTGGGGACGTGGTGGAGGGAAAGGGGAGGCACAACAAGATGCGAGATGAAAGAGATAGATGGGAGAAAAAAGGAGGAGAGGAGGATCGAAGGAGGGGGAGGCTAGGGGAGGGTCGGACGGGGGAACGAGGGAAGGTCGTGGTTCTCAGTGGAGGGTGAGCGCTCTCTGAGGTAGCAGTGTGGAACCACCCAGGGCCTTGTAATAGTTAAATCATATCAATTAACCATGGGACATGAGGGGATTAGGGGTTAATCTCTCCCCTGAGAGAGAGAAACCGTAAATTAGAAAGGAAAGGAAGGAAGGGGAGAAAAAGAAGAGATCATAAACAGCCGCGTTGAAAGGCAGATAGCTGACGTGATGAATTACAGAGCATGAAAAAGCATGTTTCAGATAAATAAAGAAATGGCCTGAAGGATGACTTCTTGTTCACGTATGTTGCCGACAATGACGTGGTAAATTACGATACAGCAAATGAGCAGCGTGGGGATACATTTGCATTTCCCTATCAGCAGCGATGGGACCAGAAGTGGCATTTAGGGATTAAAAACAACACAAAACAGGAGATAATCCCACAGCTCGGCCACACCCGCCTGGGAACTGACTTACGCCGTTTTCAATTTGGATGAGGGCAGCGCAGAAGAAAAGGGGCACGAATAATTTACCCCCTCTCTCCAAAGCTTCATTGTCACCCCATAAAATTGTCCCCTCAGATTTAGAAACATCCACACTTGATTGAAAATGAAATCATATACAATAAGAGACGGTATATGTGGCAGAGGTTTGGGGGATCTATATTTGGGGGGGGATTGGAGGACTGAGCTTTGGGGGTTTGAGAAAGAGGAGAGGAGCCCCTCTTTCTTTGGTGTGTATGCAAAAATGGCTGAAGTGGGTAATGGAGCCGTGAGGTAAGAGGATTAAGATCAGCATTGGGTCAGGCCTGATAGTGAGGAATGGGGTGATGGTGGGACAAAAGGATGAGTGGAAGAGAAAGGAGAAAAGGGGGTAAAAGAGAGGAGAGAAAATGAGCCAGAGATGGGTGATTTGAGGTGAAGAGATGTGAAATAGAGACTCGGCAAACTGTCCCTCTCATCCTCTCTCCTTCAGGTCCCGGAGACTTTGATTCAGACTCATAAGTGATCATTTGGGATCTGTGCGTCCCCCTGATAGGGAGTGGCGGGATAATGCTTAAACTGATACTTGGATTGACTCTGCAGACAACGGGGGGTTGACGGCACCTCCACAGCTGAGGGAAGAGCTTGAAGGCTGCAGGAAGGTTTGAGCGGACTGGGAGTTCAAACGCTGAGCGCTCAGGAAGCTAGAAATCTGTAGGATAGAGCATTCCTGTGGTCAATAAAGCCCCATTTCCACCAAGCAGTAATGTACGGTTCAGTCCAGTTCTGTACACTTTTTTTCCATTTCCACTGTGGAAAGTTGTGGATGGTACCAATGGAACCGTTCCGTACCGTCCCCATTTTTAGTCCCCCCTCTGTTGGGGTACCTAGCACACAGATCTGGTACTAAAAGGTGGAGCTGTGAACACTGCAGTCTGTTGATTGGTCAGTAGAGGACGGTCACTCTGCTCAGGGCTGAGTTGTGGCTGGATTTGAAGCTCATGTAACCTCTGTTCATACTGTGGAGAGTTTTATTAGTAAACTGTAACTATAAAATGAAAGGATGTTTTGCTGCCTCTCACAGCAGCTGGAGTCTGAAAAAACACAACGTAACTCATTGGGCCGACTGCCGGCAACTTTTAAGGTTGAACGTTTACTTGTAATGTTACTCAGTTCACGAGGTGACAATGTGAATCCATCAGCACACCTTAAATTTTCATGTGACAACTTTGACCTTTACTGTATTTTTTACGAGTGGATCTTCAACTGTTTATATATATTAATTTCGACCGGAATGGCATATATTCTAAGCCTCACCTAAGAAAAAAAGAGTGTCGCAGAGCATCGTTCCTGTGGGCTCCAGCAACACTAAGCCCCTGAGCTTGCCTGAGAAGGACTAAATGCACAAACCCCCTACTTTTAAATATCCCATGGAGAGAGATTCTCACCGAGGCCTCGTTCTGTGGACGATAAACGAGGTGCAGACTTCCATCTGTGTCACTTGTGAAGAGGAAATACAGCGAGTGCTGGACGGAGCAGTGAGTGACAACAACCCCGCCCACATTTAAGAGTATCGTTTGTGGTGGAAACACTAGGGTCTAGGTACCATGTCTGAAGGGTTACTGTTGGTTCCAAAGGTACCATACTGAAAGTGTTTGGTGGAAACGGGGCTTAACAGACACAGATGTTCCCACCTGCCTTTTGAAGATATAATGAGACATTTGCTTTCTCGTCATGAGTTAAAAACAAAGATTGATACCACTCTTATCTATCAAATATGAAGCCAGGGCATTGTTAGCCTAGCTTAGCATAAGGACTGGAAACAGGGGGGAAACAGTCAGCCTGGCTCTGGATAGAGGTGACAAAGTCTGCCCTTCAGCAGCGTTAAGCTCATTAATTTGCATGTTACATCTCATTTGTTTAATCCATACAAAATGTATAAGCAAAAGGGAAGTCCAGGAAGCCACTGCCAACAACCATTGGGAGCAATTTGGGGTCCAGTATCTTGTCCAAGGCTGATCCACGGCTGCCACATACCTGTAGATGCCACTAACTCCTCATTGGATGCTGACTGGTCTGCATCGCCAAACACATTACAAAAAAGCAACTGTCTACCTATTCCTTTTACAACTAAACCTTCAGGAAAAGTGCGCTAAGAGACTAAAAACTGCATCGAAACTTGTCTGGAAAAAGGCTAGAGGTGTCTGAAGTTTACAAACTTCCTCCTCATAAGAATCTGCCTTAGTGGCCCAAGTTGTAGCCTGAAATCAGTGTGTAGGAGCTGAGGAGCCTCATCTAAATGTTCCCCCGACCGATACGACTTTGCTTTAGCCAATTAGCTGCCATCACAGGATCAGACTCAACTCTTATTTGCCAGCCAAAGAGGCTCAGCTGCTCGACCCCGGCAGTAGCCTCATGGAGCCACGTTGCCTCCTCGCACCCCTCCCTGCCTCATTCCCCCCCCTCACCCCAAGTCTTAATTCAGACACTTTGAAGTATCTTGGTCTGTGGTGAGGAGCCACTCAATCAATTACGAATGAAATAATCTCCTTACGATATTTCGAGGTTTCTTCAAGTAGAGGAGGGGGGAATGCAAGAAGAGATTATGGAAGCCAAATCACTCTCTCAGCTGCGTCTAAAGTGACAGGGGGAGAATCAGCTGAGAGGATGGTGGGAAATTAAATAAGAAAAAAAAGATTATGTCTAAGTGTGTCACCTCCGAACACTGCTGTGAAATCTCTAACCTGATCCATGAGGAGGTGGCGGTGGAGCGGAGAATGGATTATTGCAAGCCGCGTTAAAAAAAGGACCCACGTTTGCTTAAAAAGCTTTTGCTTACCACTAAGAGAGAGCGCCCGCATATCAAACAAACGTCGATGTATCTGTGTGTGACTTTCAAAAACAAGCAAAGACAAAGGGAGGCAACGTGTCATCTTGCTGGGGATCTGATGTTATCTGCTAAACACAAAGATACTACACATAGTAGCATTTTCGAATGAGTACACTGAGTGACAAATATTGAAGGGGAAAGACATTTGTATACATGTGGTAGTGAAGTGGGGTTTTTGCCGTGAAGTGGCAGCAAATGCTATCTAAACAAAAATAAGAGTGTAATGCTCAAAGGGTTGGGTCACATGTGCTAATATTTAAGCATTCTTTAAAACAATCTTAGGTCACCGTGCATCAGAAAAGCTCAAAATTCAAAACTCTGACACCTTCATCAGACACATTTTCAGACTGCTTTCACACCTGCCCTTTTTCGTTCGGTTCAATTTAACTCAAGTTCGTTTGCCCCCTAAGTGCAGTTTGTGTGGGCAGGTGTGCACCACAACAACTACACCCTCTTGAAGAGGTGGTCTCAGTCCTTTGTAACAAAATTAGTCCCTGATTCAGACAAAAGGAAGTGATCTCTGGGTCTGAAAGCACTCTCAATCACAGGTTTCTTGGGGTTTAATTTGGTGAGATGTGGTCCTGAAAAACTACAATGTGAAACAGTCTAACAGACAAGGAAAAATACAGAATATACTGAAAACTAGAAATACCACCCTGCGGTTGTGTGCCTCTGAGCACCAGTCAAGTGTCTCTTACAGTTTGCACCCATGTCTGTGAAAACATGGATGCTTGAAAACCCATCTTCCCCCCGGCAGCACAGGAGATGTGAACACCCAAGATTAGAGTCACCAATTCAGTATTTGACTAAATGTCTCCCCTTATGTACCTTAGACACTATGCCAAGTGTTTTATGCAGAATATTATGATGTCACAGTAAAGCTGACCTTTGGGATATAAAATGTCACCACGTCCTTGCCAAGAAAAGTCTGCTAGCTGCTAGGCTCATTTATACAATATAAAATGCCATAGGCTTGCGCTAAAAACATTAGCATGTTGTATTTGTGGGGAAAATGTGTCCAGCAAAAGAAAAATGCTTTGTCTGTGAATGCTGCCAGTTATAGTGAAGTTGATTTGTGTACTTGTGTATGAAACGTTAGCTAAGCCATGTTTAATGTGTGTTTTGAATCAACTAAACTTTACAGCATAGGCGTCATTTAGGTAATGGCGAGGTATGGCAGCTGAGAGAGAGGTTCTGTACTCATCTTACTTGTGAGTGTCCTTCATATTTGTTGCAAGTGATCAGATAGTCTGAGGCGCACTGGCTGGTTGTTTTCATTGTATTGCACTTAAATAGGTCAATAATATGCTCATCAGTGAATACGAGTGTTATTGAATCAAATTGTTCGCCATTCCGCTCCTCCGTGAGTTATGAGTTATGCAAGTTATCTGTGTGTTGTAAAAGCATTTTGCTCTGCTGCTGTAGACAGCCTGTCTAAATAATGTCTTTAAGCCCATATGTCGGCATGTTAAGCTTGTATTTTCAGTCTCTTGAGACACTAATAAATTCGCCTATACAGTATTGTACCAAATTGGCCTTTGTTTTACTGTGTTTCATACACCGGACCCCTTGGTTATCTTCTAGAAATGAGCTTGTCATTAATTTATTTTCTTTATTTTCTCAGTTAAACACATGACTAATGATTATTAATCGTCCACTCGCTGTCCAAGGTGCTGAAATATGCGCCAAAATAGGTCTGATGTTTTCACTGCTCTCACCAAGTCGTGCATTACATGCAGACATGAGGTATTATGAATGTGAGAAACCGCTTCATCCTTTGAAACAGTTTTCAGTAGCATAGTATGTACTTCTGACAGGTCAAAGGCCAAAGGGAGTTTTATATAAGTTCATATTTTTGAAACTCCATCATCAGTAGCTCTGTGACGTCATGTCAAATTGCCATACTTTAGCTTTTGCTGCTTTACAGCACTTCACAGAAACCCCGCCGCCGACCTGTGTTTTGGAGGTGTAACTGCAGTGACACCACCGCACAAGTATAAATGCTCACAATGCCGTAGGCCACATGCCTAGGCTACAGCATAGTTTCTGCGTAGAGCTGATGCACAAGCATAAATTTCGAGACCCAATCAGGAAATGAATGGGGACGTCTGTGTCGCCAGTGTTTTCAAAAGTGTTGTTTTTCCCCAATCCAAACTGAAACACTACCTCAGAGTTTTCAAACTAAAATGGAGTGTAGTATAAATGCTAGCGTGGTTTAAACATAGCAGTAGTTACGTGTCTAAACTGAAAACATATGGGTGTGGATGGAGCCTGAACTGTGGGAAAACATCCCTCTTTAAGTGATATGAATAGATGTCAACTTCAAGGCTTGTGGGCAGTTCTTACCAGACTTATACAAATGCTGTAGTTTTGTAATTCTGACAGTAATTACTTCTCTCCTATCCTCCACCGTAAAATATTAATAAATACTCTGTAAAAAGCCAAAACATGACAGGACACCAAACAGCACCTCCCTCCAGCCTCCCCCGTCTCCCCTCTCTCTCCCCCATCAGTGTTGCTCCCACATCTCGCCTCCAGCCCTTTTGATTTTCTCTGTGGCCGACTGTTGTTTCTGCTGCTGCAAGCTCAGCCATCAGCACGCATTGATCGCTCCCCTTCATCCTCGGCGTCCCCTCCGTTATACCTGACTATGGCGACTAATTCTCCCGTTCTCACCCTTCTTCATCCCAGATTGAGAGGGTCGGAGGAAAAATCAATAACGGTGCCAAGTGGGGCGGGGTCAGGGGTCAACGAGGTCCTTGACAAGTGTGTCAGGGGAAGGAAGGAGTGAGAGAGGGGAAAAAGTGCTTGTGTGCGTGTATACGAGTGTGTGTTGCATAAGGAGTGGTCAAGAGAAACAGAGTGACCGAAGGCCTCGTGGGTGCAAGTGTCAGGCTTGTCAGGGATCAAATTTATGACCATTGATCGGAGCTGTGCGTGTGTGTGTGTGTTAGATGTTGATGAATGTGCGTGTTTGTTTGGATCATGGTGGAATCTGACAGGGGTGAGGAGTCATCATATAAAGCCCATTATGGCCAAACAAGCCAATGAAACAAATGAATCCCCTGAGACGTCGTAGTAAAGACCCTGCCACTCACATGTCCGTCCGTCTGTCCATACACTTGTCTGTCCATAGAACTTTTTAACTGTAATAATACCAGAGCTCAGTACAAAAACATATTTGAAAATTCTAGAAATTAACATATATCACTGCTTTGTCAGCAGACCTACAAGTCAAAATATGACACACGAGGCAGCCTCCTGCATCTGTTATGGATGTTCAAGGGTGGTGTGACAATTTACGCTTCTGATGTGCATTGTGTCTTTTTAAAATATATTTCTGTTTTCACGGAAAAGTGCAGTTTCTGCTTGTTACATGTATACAGTCCTTTTTTAAAATAAACTTATAAAGCAGATAAAAAACCTCGCTTGGGTTTAAAGAATAAAAAACAAAAACAAAATGGCGGCGCGCATTGTCACAGCGACCTGGAGCTCTCCTACGGACTCTGCAATTGCTGTTTTACTGTTTTTACTGTTTATTGTTTTTACTAACCATATATCTTAAGAGTGTAGATATGAATGTGTATGTAGTCGTGAGAATGATGTGATGAGGTTATGCAAGTGTGTGTTGGTGCATGTGTACATATTCACGCTTGATTGCCTGGTGAAAGAGAGGAGTTTCTTTGACCCATCCACCAACCCACCCTCCCGCCCCTATACAGACTTCAATTACAGCATGTATTACTGCAGTTGCAGACAGTGCTACAAGCTGCTGTTGCCCGGTTCGAATCATACTTCCACAAGGTGCCGCAAGGATTCACAAGGTGCCACTGCGCGTCCGTGTCTGACGCCAGCGTCCACTGCAAAGCGGTGATATTGGTCGAGTAGGGTTGTTGCCCACTGCATTTAAAACTGATGTACCAAGTGCATATCATACCGCTGCAAAAGGTGCCTCTGTGCATTGGTTTCTGACACTCAGTACAATTACTTGCAGCTTGAGAAAATCGAATTATTGGCTTTGTCTGATTGAAACCGGACTTTTAAATGCATGTAAACAGCTTAGCCCGACTGAAATTGGACTATCCAGAGCTTGATTTACACACCTAGATTATTCGATTGAAAATCAAACTATTGCTGCATGTATCCACTTAGTCCGACTGGAGTCGGATTCTGCATTCTGCGCATGCACCACTTTTGCTTTTGCGGGCTTTCACCCGGAAGAAGGAGTTGCTGTTCAGTTTATAGCAGTGCAGTAACTCCCGGAAAAACAAATTAACGCCATGGCATCTGAGAAGCACTTCTGGACAGACGAGGAATGTACATTCACAACCACAGCAACATCCATGTCTGCCATCTTCACTCGTCGTTAGCTTCCTCTTCGGGTCAGCCGGAACTAGTTCAATATGCACTGTATTAAAAAGGACACAGCGCCGCCTATCGAGGTGGACTCAGACGTACTTGTTCAGAAATTAGAGAAGTCCGACTTGTCTTATTAGCCGAGCTATGAGTTTAGCATGTAAACGTACTGACTGACATCACTGACAGAGCAACGGAATTCGACAAGTTGAGAGTAAGAACAGGCTGAATAAGCACATTTCCTATATGTCAGTCACTTCCTTTAAAATAGTAAAAATAACAATCCACCTGTTAAAATGAATACAAATCCATCCACAGTGGTCAAATGTCCTGAACTGCTGTCTAAATGTGTTCAGATTGAAGCTCCGCAGACCAAACAGCTTCACCAGAAGCTCATCTGCGATAACGTCGATCTCCTGCTGCTGCTCAATTTGGCTCTTCATTCCCCACTGTTTAAATTCCACATCAGTAATCGTTCACTGTAATCTTCCCAGAAACACATAATCACAGGCTTTTACTGCCCAGGAATTAGCTCACACTTCTCCCAGGGGACCGTGTGTGTGTGTGTGTGTGTGGGCGTGTGTGACTTGATGAGAGCCACTTAATGACTGACAGCACTTCATGATAAAGGTAATTATCCCTGTTGTACTCCATATGATATGGAAATTAGAAAGACAAAGACAGAGGTGGCATGAGATGAGTTTTCAGTTCTGTAATAAAACTTTTGACTTGCGCTCACAAATAAATTAATGCGGGCGAGCCGGGCGTAACGTTGTGCAGTGTCTGAGCTCCAGAGACGTCCACAGACAAACACCTCTACTGTACATCCACGCCACACACACATGCACAGTGGAAATGGGGAAAGGAAGATGAAGCCTCGAAGAAATCCATTTGCAATTTAAATGGAAATGTAATGAGCCCATGGTGGCAGTGAATTAGCCTGCTGATCAATTGATCATGTCAAGGACAAATAGGTAAACAAACATATCCATTAGCCTCCTGCTCCACCTCCTCCCTCCGCTCCCTGCTGTGGAAGAGTGCTGGAGGATCACTGAGAGGTGACAACATGTGTGTGTTTGTCTCTTTGTGTGTGTGTGTGTGTGTGTGTGTGTGTGTGTGTGTGTGAGGTGAGAAAGAAGTGTGACAGCAAATACAGCCTGAAGTACGTTTTCATGGGGAGACTCCTTAAAAAAAACACTGAGCACTCACTGCAAACACATATACACAAATGTAAACACACTGACACACACAATGGCGTTCCCCACTGTGACCGTCCTGCCCAGCTCGTTACACAGACAGTTGGGCCCAGCAAGGTTCCTTTCAGAGGCGATGGAGAGAGCAGAAGAGGAGGAGGAGGAGGAGGAGGAGGAGGAGGAGGAGGAGGAGGAGGGAGAGACGAGGCCTCAGAGACTCAAACAAGGAGCAGGATGAAGAAAAGGGAGAGAGAAGAAGGGAAGAGACAAACAGAGGACAGCGGGCTGGAACCAGACCTGCTGCCTGGCCTCACCCCCGCTCTGTCAGAGTGTGTGTGTCTGAGAAAAAGAGAAGAGCCAATCATGCTAAGAGTGTTTCAACACTGTTAATTACTGCTCTAAGAAACTGCTGCTAACGTGTGGCCATAATTCTGTTCAGTCTGAAAAGCCATCAAACTTTAATTCTCTGTTTCTTTTAAAGAAAGGAGGCTTGAACTTGGAGCAGGTGAAGAACATTGATATTCCATAAATCATTTCAGTCACTGAGCCACATCTCTGATCAGTCACAGCTGCTTGTTTCTCTAATCTATCAGAGGTCTCAATCACCACAACGAACGCACCTTAATAAGAAACTGATGAGGAGCTTCTTTCACTTTAATGCCATTCAAAGTAACTTGATTACTGCTTAATAGTCGAAGCGAGCAGAAAGATCTGTTTTATGGAGACGTCTAAATCAGTGGTTCCCAACTGGTGGGTCGGGTTCAGCTTACAAAAATAAACAGGAGGTCTGCGTCACTATGACATGTAGTCACATTTCTAGGGAGGTGCACGTCAGGTTACGGCGTTGATTCATCGCAGAACTATAAATCCCGCATAACAGAGAGTTACTTGACAGATACAGCAAACTAGCTCAATGACACTGCCAAATGCAAGTTTGACTCGGACTATATTAAACTGTGTTGACCTTGAACTAATGACTAAGAACAAATCTGGACCCCGTGGCTGGACCAGTTGGGAACCACTGGTCTAAATCTCATATCACATAACTGCTAAGCTCACAGTTAAATTCTGCCCTGTCCTATGTTACCTGTCCACCTGAACTGCTAACTATAGAATAACAACAGGGCTTTTATGCTGTGTCGAATCCAACCATGCTGCATTGATTTGCATTTCCATCACCAGTTTAAACAGGCCAAGTTGTGCCTTGTCGCGCCTGAGATGGACCATCTCCAAAGTTGGGACACAGTGCGACCAACCGCCTTCAAGTGGGTTGCACTGACGTCAGATGGACTTTGCTATTATTCAGGGACGATTTAGCATTTAGTTACCATTCAATATGTTTAAATAGCCTCTGCTGTTATTGCCAGACAGGGGACAGGAAAAACCCATCGTGGTTTGGCCCTACATTCATACAGAAAGCGAACACAGGGCTCCCGGGTGAAAGTCCAGGGTTTGTTGGACCCATCCAATTCAACCTATATGGACTTTCCAGCTCCTCATGTTACATCGCAGCTGACAGCATTTTAACCTGACGCTGTCCACCAGCGTATCATACTGCCTCAACAGGTGCTGTCCAGCTGACCAGCAGCATATCATAACATCCCAAAAGGTTATGTCCAGCTGTGTTACAAAGTGATGCTGCCCGGTGGCATATCATACTGTTGTGAAAGATGACTTTTGGCGCCAGGTGTCTGACGCCAAAATCACTGACAAGCAGAGGTATTCATCAATGTCTTATGAACCCTCACAACTGTATTAACTGTATTAATCCCATAAAGAAGATTTTTTTTTTCCATCAACAAGCAACCCCAAAGTTGTCCTTATTTATATTAGTAAATGATTTACAAACTGTTAATGAAGCAATTTACTTACAACTTAGGAACATTATATAAATGGTAGAAAATGTTTTTTGTTGCTGGTTTACTCATCCTCAGGCAAAGATATTTTGTATTTAATCATTAATGGGGATAACTGTTTGGACACCGTGGGTATCAGATACATACGGTGTATTCAGGCTCAGTAAAGACAGAAGAGGTGGAGACACAGGAGAAGATGACAGCTTGAGCATTTCTATCAGGAGTTATTTCATGCAGGCTGCCTGTTCAGCGAACAGAAAAAAGTGCCTCCATCTCCACTTCCAAAGCAGGAAAGGATATTACCCTTAGCTTTTGAGGGCAAGGACACATGGAAAGGCATTTGGAATATTACAGTATCCTGGCATGCACTGTATCTCGTGGTGTGAGTGGTCTATTTCAGAGACACGCCAAATTAGGAGCATACTATCAGTACCGTCTAAAAGGAAATATGATGCACTTTATACAAGAGCTTTAGAGGAAACAAGATCCATCATTCTGGTGTGTAATTAAACATTTTCATTTGTTACCTGGGAATCCTATAAATATAGACCCCCAAATCTGAAATGCACAGGAATGTAAAAATAAATAAAACGCTGCTGATGAGGAAACAGCAGGTTAATACAGGATGAAAGGAGCAGGGAAAAAAGACCCACACAAAAAGAAAGAGCTTTTTAAAGAGGACCATTTGTAAAACAAGGAGTTTAAAGCCAGATTATGGGGCAACAATGACACAATCCCTTATGTTCATTCCTGTAATACGCTGTGAAGAGGAGGATTTATACTTTATTGTGGTGGAATGCATCCAGGCTGCCTTGTGTCTGCCTCGCCGTCTGCCTGCCTCTTTGGGAAACATTTTCCTCCTCCTGAGGCCAGGTGTAATCCCTGCACGGAGGAGACAGAGATGCCTTCAGCCAACTGCTGATCAGCCTTATAATGGTTCGAGTATTACAAGTGATACCACCAGAGGGAAAATTCCTTCAATCCAGTCGAGAGCTCTCTCCACGCTGGCTGAGTAGGCAGCAGAGGACTGTGTGTTTGGTTTGGGTGGCTGGTTGTTGGATTTCTCCCCGGCTCCTCTGCTCGTCTCCTGGTCTGAGTTGGATTGCATTGGATTGTCTTAATTGTCTCTAATGACTAAATTGTCCCAACTATTTGCTTCATTAACTCCGTGTTAGCTCTATTAGGAAGGAACGGAGCCGGAGAGGAGACGGTAATTGAGAGTGTTAATGAAGGCAACATGATGAGGGCCATGCTGAAAGTAAAAGTAAAAGAAGTGTGATGCTTATGACACGTTTGACAGATTGGTGGGGCGCTTTATTGTGAAAGGATGTCGGATAAAATACGCTTCAAAGGAAAATAAATGGAGGGCAATTCGATATTTAACACTTTTAACATTTAAGTATCAGCTGGTCACACACCTACCCCTTCAGAGCTCCGACTAAAACCATCAGACTTGAGTGCTCAGTCTGCAGCTCCAGATTAGGGTCTGATTGTCCGTACAGTGGAGCAGATACAGTGGGATTTTCTGTAGTAAAGACAGATGTTTTTGAGGAAGTGAAGGGATTCAGGCTCCACAGAGGAGCTTTAGCTTTGTCATCGCTGTTAAGATTTGGCCTCATGAACCCATTTCTTTAATTGGAATCTGGGCAAAGGAGTACAGAGACTGTAAGTCGTTATACTGAAATATTAACTGATAATTTATAAGCATGTTTCTCATCATTTTGAAAGTTACACACAGTATTTTAAAATACTAACTCAGGGTTTTGAGACATTAATTCCTTATTTTTTGAGAAACTTTCTCATTTTAAGATTTTAGTCATTATAATGAGATGTTAACTCATTTTGAGAAAGTTTTTTATTATTTTGAAAAAGTAGCTCATTTTGGGGGGATATTAGTCATTATCACAGTTTCTCATTATTTTTGAGATATGTCACTATAATAAGATATTAACTCATTATTTTGAGAAAGTTTCTTGTTATTTTGAGTTACAGAGTGATTATTCTAAGATACTCATTATTTTGGGAAAGTTTCTCGTTAGTTTGAGATATACGTAAACATAATGATAACTATTTGGAATATACGTATTTGAGACTGCCTTGAATCTGTGGAGGATATCACAGGTGGTCAGTTAGGGTTTTGACCGTGACACTTGCTGTTAATGCAGGAATCTAAAGTTTATAAGCACAGAAAGGGTTGTTAAAAATGTAACTGCTGACACAAGAATAAATAAAACTGAAAGTCATCGTCTTAAAAAGTATTAAATTTAACTTGTTTATACCTGTAAACACTTTGACAAAGGTACTCAACCAAAAATCCAATTACAGACTGTTGTCACTCTCCAGTTGTTTGCCAATACACTAATAAACCCTAGTCAACAGTGTACGTTAACAGAGTTATGTGATTCTCGGGGTGACCTCTTGCTCACCTGGGGTGTCTCTTATAAAACAACATGTCGGATCCATACCAAAAGTGTATGTACAGACAAAAGCCGAAAATGGCGTGTACCAAAAAATTAACTGACAATTTCTTCAATCAGGTTTCCACCCCAGGTAGAGTGCGCCTCATAAAGCCTGATACCTTTGCAGCAGCCGGGGTTCTACTCGGACTCATGGCCCTTGCCTGCATGTCGTCCCCCCTTTCTCTCCTGTCTTTCCTGACTGTCCTCTCAATAAAGGCAAAAATGCCTGATGACTTAATTTCCTGCATTCTGGTGAATTTTTGCATTTGTACCTTTTCTCCAGAGATTTATGGTGTTAATGTCGATAATTTTGTCAAAATAAAAGTTCTGTGTTGTGTTTATTAGAGGAGTCAAACGTACATGGTGTAAATATTGAGGAGGACATGTCCCCTGTGACCCCTCCGAAATCTACACCAGTGCTATATTTGTATATGTGATGAAAAGTTGAATTTGTGCAGGAGGGGTCGTGGATGGGATGCAACAAACACCAACTTTCACCCGAGAGAGTGGTGTTTGCGTCCTATAAGATTCTAAAGCCAAACCCTGTTCTTTTTTCCTGCACCCAACCATGTGTGTTTGTTGCCTAGACCCAACCAGGTGTTTTTGTTGCCTAAACCCAACCAGGTGCTTCTGTTGCCTAAACCTAACCACATGCTTTTATTGCCTAAACCCAACCAGGTGTTTTTGTTGCCTAGACCCAACCAGGTGTTTTTGTTGCCTAAACCCAACCAGGTGCTTCTGTTGCCTAAACCTAACCACATGCTTTTATTGCCTAAACCCAACCAGGTGTTTTTGTTGCCTAAACCCAACCAGGTGCTTCTGTTGCCTAAACCTAACCACATGTTTTTATTGCCTAAACCTAACCACGTGTTTTTGTTGCCTAAACCTAACCACATGCTTTTATTGCCTAAACCTAACCACGTGTTTTTGTTGCCTAAACATAACCACGTGTTTTTGTTGCCTAAACCCAACCATGTGTTGTTGTGGCCTAAACCCAACCACATGCCTTTTTTGCCTAAACCCAACCATATGTTTTTGTTGCCTAAACCTAACCACATGCTTTTTTGCCTAAATCCAACCATGTGTTTTGTTGCCTAAACCTAACCACATGCTTTTGCAGCCTAAACCCAACCACTTGCTTTTTTTGCCTAAACCCAACCATGTGTTTTTGTTGCCTAAACCTAACCATGTGTTGTTGTGGCCTAAACCCAACCACATGCCTTTTTTGCCTAAAACCAACCATTTGCTTTTGTTGCCTAAACCCAACCACTTGCTTTTGTTGCCTTAACTCAACCATATGTTTTGGTTGCCTAAACTCAACCACATGCTTTTGTTGCCTTAACTCAACCATATGTTTTGATTGCCTAAAACCAACCATGTGCTTTTGTTGCCTAAACCCAACCAGGTGTTTTTGTTGCCTAAACTCAACCACGTGGTTTTGTAGCCTAGACCCAACCACTTGCTTTTGTTGCCTTAACTCAACCATATGTTTTGGTTGCCTAAACTCAACCACATGCTTTTGTTGCCTAAACTCAACCACATGCTTTTGTTGCCTAGACCCAACCACGTGTTTTTGTTGCCTAAACCCAACCATTTGCTTTTGTTGCCTAAACCCAACCACATGTTTTTGTTGTTGAAGGGAAAAAAGTGTCAGTTCTGGGTGTTATACCGACATAAATCTCCTGTGAAAACAGAAGTGTATCTTGAAAGAGGAGAACTTGACACAGTATCACAGAACGTCAACAACCAACGCACCCAGGGTACCTTGCATGTTGTATGTGGACGTGGAAAGTCCATGACCAAATGTCAATATGTGAATATATGTGTCGGAGTGACAATGGGTTGAAAGGAAATAGTTTTTCCCTAACATCATATGAAGTGTGCGCTGTACATGTGAGCATTTTTGACAATCGCCTCCGTCCATTACTTTCGTCCTATCACATTTAACCACCTTTGCTTTTGTTGACAGACAGTGGTGGCTGGTTTTGAGCCATGACTCCTTCCATTCTGGCTCCCAATAACACAAGACCACATCTGAAGATGGAGCCTACAGCCCTGTAATGGCGAGTCATGCAGCTAATAAACTGACGTCACTGTGACGTCGGCCCTAAAAGGTTCTATAAATGAGAGCTCTATTTATCCATTTTAGTGTCACACTACTCATAATTTCCTCAATAATAAATATGCATTTGTGTTGTGTATGTGGATTTATGTGGTACAAATATTAATTGGGGGTCATGACTCCCTCCTCTCGTGCAGCAGCTCTAGTTAACACATGTGAAGGTTCCTCCATGCAGGTGAAAGCTTGTCAGCGTTACTTAGCTCTTCCAGGAAACTTCGACCCTCCCTGTATGATCTCTCCTGGTTCAATCCTACAGTGTGTGAGATTTTTCCTCTCTTGTTCTGTCTCTCCTTTTCTTTCTCATTCTCTGCCACTCTCCAGTTTTCCTCTCCTTTTTTTTCAACACATAGGTGGATTAAGGCAGAGGGGCTTTTGTTTAGATAAAGCGAAGGATTAGGGAGAGATTTGCCCCCATAAAGTTGTGGGCTTAATGGGCCTTTTATCCCTGCATGTCCCTAAAGCTGTGTTGCCTCTGGATTAGGACTATACAATGGGGCCCCTTGTGCAGAGGGATCCGGGCCAGAGAGAGCGACAGAGAGAGGAGAGAAGGCAAGGAAAAAGAAATGAGACAGAAGGGGACTGAGACAAGAGAGAAAAAGAGGGCAAGAAGAAAGAGAGAAGGGGATGGATGGAGAGAAAAAAGGAGAGGGGGGAATTATACAGCTTTCAGAGGAAACTGACAGGTTGAAAACTTTTAGAGGAGGGATTTGCCGAGGAGATCCTGAGATCTTGTCACCAATAAAAGGGATTTCAGGAGGATTCAGAGGCGTGGTGCTGACAATAAACCGCAAGAAAAAACTGTCGCTGTCTTTTTAAATTTCATTTATCAAACATATTTTTGGGAGAAAATAAATAGGAAAGTGGGTCTTACTGTGGAAGTGCTGCTAATAACGTGTCTAAGAGGTGGCTCCTGGCAAATTGCTTTGTTATTCTTGTCAAAAAAAAAAAAAAAAAAAAAAAAAGGTCTCCTGCAAGAAGTCGATTTTAAACTACACATCAAAATGATTAATTGCCCTGGGATGAACAGATGCTGAAATACCCTTGAATGGTGCTGGGGAGGCTGAGGCTTGCTGGATTGCAGACCTAATGTATTCATGAAGTTGCAGAAACATCATTAAGAGTATTAATTAGCTATTAGAGAGCAGAATTCAGCAGCATTAGAGATGGTTTTATTCTTCATACCTATTTCAAATACAGGCTGAGACAAGAGGAGGAAGCACACTTTAGATATCTGTTATGCAAAGGGTTAAACCTGACAGGAAACTTTTCTGATGTTAAAATCTACACGAGTTTAAAGGACTTTTGATGTAAGAAAAAAATCCCTATTACCCAAATTAACACTTTTTAAATTTTAGGGTTGTTCCCCAACTGGAGGTCATTGTTTCCCCACCTTGTATTCAGCAGTGCATAGCTGGGTACAGGGGTAAGGGGAGCTGTTTTTTGGCGTTTAAGCCCTTCAGATGCGCTGGACAGCTCTAGTCGCTCTAAGGAGCTTTAGGTGGAGAGGCGCTGAGAAGAAACTCTTTCTCGCTTTAATTGCTTTAGAGACGGTCCTCACAAAGAGACAGTGGCCAGATTTACCTCCCGTTTAAGTTCTTATTTCCATTGGTTCACAAGTTAATCCTCTTTCTTTCTCAGACCTCGGAGAAAGAAAAAAAAAGGAGCCGAGTGATAGGAGCCTACCAAGGCGACAGAAACCAGAGAGGCACACGAGGTTTCTTTTTTTTCCAGGCGAGGAGAGGAGGGAGAGAGACTAGAAAGTTTGAGGTGGTTGGAAAGAAACAGATTTATAATAATAAACTAATAATAATAATAATAATAATAAATTAATGATAATACAATTAGAATAACGTTAAACTGCACTATTCATATTTGTGCACTTAACTCGACATTTAAGCAACAAACACATCGAAAAATTAATCCGTCTTCAGTTACCGGAAGTCGCCATTATAATAGTGAAGGAGCCACGTCATTGGTTAAGACTGGTAGTTACAGTTAAGAGTATGTAGTGTAGTGTAGTTGCTATCATATTATTTTATTTCTTGTCATTTAATTCTATACTTTTGTGTTTCAACATTTGAATATATATATATATATATATATATATATATATATATATATATATAATTTAAAAAATAAATAAATAAATAAACTAGAATATAGAAGTTGTTTTTGGCTATCATTTTAAATACAAAAAAAAATACAGGAGCTTTTAATTTATTTATTTAGACATTAATGACAATGCTTTTTTTTTTTAATAAATACAAAAAAAACCTCCCACCATGCCTTCACTGTCCCCTCTCTCCCTCTCAATTCAGTACAATAAGCTTTACTAGCATGACATATCATGTGTTGCCAAAGCACATTAACAATTTAAGACTGAATTTAAGATTCAGAAACAGTTAACAGCAATGTGTTATTACAAATGCACAGACTTAGACTTTGTTTGTGGAGCAGGGACATTTAACTGGTGATTGTTTTCTGTTAGTTTGCTAATTATATTTTCATGTTTTCCAAATTACAAGAAAAGGTGACCTATATAATATGATTCATACACTGTAATGAACGTCATCCATGGTAACAACATAGTTTTCTGGGGAATGTTGCAGATGTTGCATTTAAGTGTGGTCAGAGAGAAATTGTTGGAGTTTACATTTAACTTTTGTAAAGAACTTTGCTCTGGTGTCTTCATATGTGCTGCACGTTGCTCTGTCTCAACCTGTCTCTGAGGACACAGCTGACACAACCTGCTTGTGTCTGCCAGTCTCTATATGTCCAGGCTGTGATCACTGAGTCTGCATCTTTCTCAGCTTCTGATCCGTCACAGAATCAGACGCACATAACTTTCAACTTTATTAATAATGTCCACAAACCACTGATTGTCTATAAAAAGTGCGTTTGGGTGTTTTCATGCGTCAAAACGCACGGACACAAATATTCTCTCCTCCATGAAATCTTTTGTCTCCTGTTCAGACTGAGAAACATGGTCAGAGATAAAACTGCGTTATAGGCCAAGCACTTTCCCAAAAGAATCTCCCCAACAAAAATATGCAAGCTTTACATTAAAAGGCTACTTTGCGCTGCCCTTAATTCCCTACCTAAACGGTTTTGCTCCGGGAGAAGAAATCTTCTCTAAAAAACCCTTCAAGAAGAGAAGGGCATTATTGCCCTAATCCTCTTACCCGCAGTCATTTTAAGACAGGGGTTTTTGGAGGCTGAGATGGCGTCTTGTCTTCCCTATCCCATCCCAAATCCTTCCAGGCCGGGAGAGAGTCTAAAGGCAGCACCCTGGCATCTATTAGCCATCTCTGTCTCTAAAGTCTCTCTCTGCTCCAGTGGCATGGAGGGGGGAGAAAGCCGAAAAGCAAACAGACTAAAGGTTGGTTGCTTTTCAACACGAAAACTAAGGAAAGGATTCATGAGCCAAGTGCATGCAAGCAGTTTGAGGATAGTAGGTTAAAAAATATAAATAAAATAATTTAAATGAGGCTGACAAAGTGTCGTTTAACTAGGCCTATGTTTACCTGATTTTAATGTGTAATTTATATTAAGGAAAAATGCCTTGACGTGAAAGTTTAAAGTCAAAGTTCGTGTTTAAGGAAAAAACTTACA
The DNA here is from genome assembly GCA_026686955.1 of Epinephelus cyanopodus. Taxonomy (NCBI): domain Eukaryota; kingdom Metazoa; phylum Chordata; class Actinopteri; order Perciformes; family Serranidae; genus Epinephelus; species Epinephelus cyanopodus. The sequence goes on along the minus strand of CM048926.1, from coordinate 15,116,202 downwards.
TGAATTATTTGTTATATTAAAGCAAATTTGCAAATAAATAAAATTAAGTTAATATCTACACATTTTGGCGATTAAAAAGCTTAAATTTTCACATTGAGGGAGTGATTATAAATTCTCATAATTAAAATAACCCCGTGTAGACAGACACGGAGGGACTCAGCGGACATAATGTGCTTAAATTGATCATATTTGAAAAATAACTCCAGGAGTCACAGTCCGCCGCTGGACTCAGCTTCCCTGATTTCCTTGATTGATAGCCCGCAGAGCCAATCGGAAGCCAGCGTGACCCCCGCGAGGCTCTCCTTAAATCCCTCCGCCGGGCTCTCGCGCACCAGCAGATGGCGGCTTCCCACTTCAGCGCGAGACGCGGCGAGTACAGACACGAGAGAGGAGCAGGTGGAGCGCGAGCGGACGGAGTTGAAGCGAAGCAACAGACCGAGCGAAGGAGTTTAATACCGGCCCGAGCTGCTGCCTCAGTGTCGGACAAAAGGACGAAGAAGAGTGGGTGTTAAAAAAACTACACACAGCAACCGGAAAGGAAGAAGAAGAAGAAGCTCGGATACTCGGTGCTGACGGAAAACAACTGTCTACACAAGAGGTACCAAGTTTTCTCCATCTTGAATAACGTCTTTTAAAAACAGTGCTCATGTTCATATTTGCATTTTTATAACTCAGTCGTTGAAGTAAACTAAGCTAAACTGACGCTGCCTCTAAAACAGGATGAATTTTATATATTTAAGTGAAAAAAATCCTATGTTTTTATTTTATATTTCAATTTAATACATGTATTTTTTTTTATTCAGCTATTTTGTTAAACCCATAGCCTATTTAACCAGGTGTGTTCCGGTCTCTTTTTACCTGGCCGAGACAGCAGCACACAAAAAGTTACAGCCAAACAACCACATAATAAAAAGAATATAAAATATATACAGTAACGAAAGTGACGCAATGATGAAAAGTAATGTGACGAAAGCAGTTCCTTCATTGGAAATGTATTTATTATGATAACTCTAATATTTTAAAGTGTCAGTGTGCAACCTAAAATACAACTTCTTGAAGTTAGAGCTAAAATCCACAATGATTCATTACAAATAATACAAAATAAATAAATAAAAATAAAAAGCCTGACAGCTGCGTTTTTACGCACAAGACCAAAATGACATACCCAAAATAAAAGGCAATCCTTTTGGTTACGCACATGATCCTGCTCATTTCTTTCAGGGTTTTAAAAATCTGAATATAAAGTGACACAAATATACAGATGCACACTGAAGAAATTTATGTTTATCTCTTTTTTTTTCCTCAGAATTTTACGGTTATGTTTGTCTGCTTTCTTGTTACAAAATAAAAAAAAATAATGTAGCATTGACTTCCTCTGAAATGCTTTAATAGACAATAAAATAGACACTGAAATATAATTTAATTCCAATATAATAATTACTTCTTTATAATAACAGCGAGGAGAAACTGAGAGCCATGCTCCCTCTAACCCTCTGACAGTTGACACTGTGACACAGCAAAGAGCAGCTTGTCAGGTCGACTCATGCCCCTGAGGGCTGTTAGCAAATAACATTTTTCCTAATTTAGTCGGATCAAAGAGTTGCACTGTACACGCCAATTTACATAATGACGGTTTGATAATCGAAGCAGTGAGCAGGGGGCTGCCAGGAGGGCCCAGCGCCTGGAGCACACAGAGGCTTATGAATGACAATAACAGCACTGACAGGCTCACAGTGATGAGCTATTGTGCTGGATTTGATATGGGCAGGAGGATACAGGCTATAACCAGAGATGTGGTGGGGAATATGAGAGGTGGGGGGAGAGTTAAAAAAGTTTGAGATGAGATTATGTATGTTGCAGAAAGTGAGATTAAAATTAATGGCAGCTTTCCTCAGTGTTTGCAGGTGTGAACAAATACAAATTATTTATAGATACATGGTGCATTTATTTCCCTTGTATTTTGTGTGATTTGAGGCAAAACGTGCAGCTTCATTTTCAGAGAAAACAGAAAAGCAATTGAGAGGAGAAAAAAAATCGTTGGCCTATTACTAGAACACACACGCACGCCCACTTGGCCACTTGGCGGGCACGCACACGCGGGAACTCCAACCCGCAGCTACCCACCGGAGTCCCACTGTACGTCCGTCCGTGTCAGCGTTGATGATAAATGGAGGGCCTCGCAGTCGAAACCTATTTGCACTTCCATTAGACGGGGAGCCAAATGGGGATCAACATGCATATTTTTACCCGCGGAGAGGCCATACATCTCAGCCAAAACGTTGCCCCGGGGCGATGGGATAAGAGGCCGCCAGAGAGGGGACGGGGAGGGGAGGGGGAGCCGGGGAGAGACGGGAGGGAGGGTGAGTGTAGGGGTGGGGGGGCCTATTCAACTCAAATACTTGGGGGAGTAAAGTAAATGTTTAGCGAAGCACCTTCTGTCCCGGCGAATTAAACTATTCCCCACTGCCCTCTGATCACATTCATCAGCCGCCGCAGCCACTTAATAGGCTGGGAATGGGCACTGCGGGCATCACACACACACGCACGCACGCACACTCGCGCTCAAGAACACACACTCATACACACACACACACACACAGAAAAGCTGAGAAATGGGTAGAGGAAAAAATTCCTTTTACAAGAGCGACCACCCAGTTTTGTCTGTCTTATAAAACAACAGCCTAATGTGCCTATTATTCTTATTATTCTTATTATTACTAATATTACGTTATTTATTTTATTGATTTATGCTGAAACTTTCAACTAATATAATTCATTATTTAGGTGTAGATTTCGTGGGGGGACGCAGGGGACATGTCCTCCTTAATATTTAGAACATGTCCATTTGTTCACCCCCAATAAAAAAATTATTTTGACAAAATTAAAGACATTTACACCAGAAATTAATGCAGACTAAGCACATATAGGTGCATTAAAAATCACCAGAATTCAGGAAATATTTGTCTGTGAATAAAATAAAATAAAAAATAATAATTAAAAAAAATCTTTTAATGTTGAAACAAAAACTGGATCATTTTAAACAGTTTTTACAATTTAATACACTGGAATCACTTCACAAATGCTGATTTGTTATTATTCAATTCCTGCCATTTAAAAGGCCTCTACAATTAGTGAAATAGCATAATTAAATAAAAGAAAACTAAATAATTAAAATGATAACCTGGAAGTTTTGTCAGGAATATTTGAAAAATATCTGTAGGCCTATAGGTCCAATAACTTGCCCAGTTTCCTGGACACTGTACCTGTCACACGGAGAAAGATTTATATCTTCTCCCTGTGGTCTCTCTAGTTATAATAACTGTTTGGGCCTCAGAGATATTCCCTCCTGTCAGCCTCCTCCGTACTAATACATATCTAATCGTGGCCTGCAGCGCTTCATCTATGAAAATCTCGCTCGTGAAGGAGAACTACAAAATAGAGTTTGGGAAATTGTTCCCATGTGAAACGCTCTAACATGGTCTGCTTTCATGCAAGAGTCTGTGTGTGTCATTACAACCTGCAAGTATCTAAATGTTAATTATAAATTAGACAACATTACAAGAAATAAATGTTTTGCTTTGCTGTTAAAATGAGTTTTACAGGAGTGGAAAAAGTCAGCCACTAAAAATTGAACAGCATTTCAGTAATCATAGCCTATTAAAAAATAATCCCGCTATCCGGTTGCAGGTTTTGCCACCGAGACCCGGAACAAATCTCCTTATTTCATTTTCCAACACATTTCACCAACGCCTTGATCTGTCACAGCAGCGTTTTCAATGGGGATTTGGCTTCTCCGGGATCATAGAAAACGACGTGAATAAATTCATGAATAAGGCATCCGTCACGGTTCATTATGGGAACGAGTGATAATTACCCCAATTAAAAGTCTTTTGTATAATTAATGGATTGAACAGGACGATAATTGGATGTTAATGGATAACACTTTTGTCTGAGTGCGCACATTAAGATCTATTGGCCCTTGAGCGCGAGGACCTGCTGTCATTTACTCATAAAAGGCTCCTGTGTGTTTGTGCATGATTTTATTCCTCTTATTAAAGCGGAGGGTTGGTTTGAGATGCGTGTCCATCTGCAGCCACGCGCCCTTAATGTCCAAATGTCCTTGAGTGAAATCCTTCATCATCATCCTCATCACATCCTGTCTCTGCTCCGCAGGTAGCGACCTCTCACCATGCAGCACTACGGGGTGAACGGCTACTCACTGCACGCCATGAACTCCCTCAGCGCCATGTACAACCTGCACCAGCAGGCCGCGCAACAGGCGCAGCACGCGCCCGACTACCGGCCGTCCGTGCACGCGCTCACGCTGGCAGAGAGACTGGCTGGTAATTGAGTGCACGCTCACACACACACACACACACACACACACACACACACACACACACACACACACACACACACACACACACACTCGGTCCTCCAAACTATTATTGAAAATAGATTTTTTTCCATACGCAATTAAGTAAAAGTGACATCATAACAATAATCAGCTGCAGCTATTTTTGGCACAGCAAATTAATTTATGAAATAATAATAAAATACACTTGTTTGTAAATTGCTCCAATGTGTCATGGTCCCATCACGCCCAGTATAATAAACTCCCCGTGTGTTTCCTTTCCAACGGCTGCGCATTTCAAGACATCATCCTGGAGGCTCGCTACGGCTCTCAGCACCGCAAACAGCGCCGCAGCCGCACGGCCTTCACGGCGCAGCAGCTGGAGGCGCTGGAGAAGACTTTCCAGAAGACGCACTACCCGGATGTGGTGATGAGGGAGCGGCTGGCCATGTGCACCAACCTGCCCGAGGCCCGTGTACAGGTACGGCAGGAGTTTAGAGGGGCTTTTAATGCTTAATTATAGTTGTGTTATGTCTGTGATTTTAATGCAGGCTCTTGTATCTTATGGGAACTTTATGATGTTTTTGTATAACACCAAACTACAATCTATTATTTTATATTCGGACATGGCACAGCAAATTTCGTTGTACTTGTCAATACAGTCTAAGAGCTGTAGTTTTGGTCTCAACATTGGAGGGGGGATGTTACATATGAAACAGGGGGGTCCTCACAAATTTTGAGCATCCAACCCTTTATTTCCTGCAATCTGGTGAATTTTTATTCAGCAATTTGTGCCTTTTTTTAATCGATTGAAAGCATCTTTATCTTTAAATTTGTCAAAATGAAAAGTCCTCTACTACTTTCATGCACTTTTATTTATTTTTATTTATTCAAGCTTGTCCGGAACAAACATAGAACAAAAACACGCTACAGAATAAAAATGTACAGCTCTAAAACAAGCAATATAAAACACAAAATGAGAGTACTACAAAGACAAGCCTAAAAGTGTGTTGATGTTCACTAGAAGAGAACCATTAAAACGCAAAAAAAGGGCAACTGCACATGATCACAAAGACCAGATAAGACACACAGTGACACTGGCATATATGATTATGTACAGGAGAGCTTTAAACCAGCTGAGAGGAACCAGTAAGTGCAACTTTGAGTCCATCTGCACAAGAGTCCACATATAAGGAGCTACATACATAAATGCATCCTAAATACTTATAGGAGGCAGATGGACATGTCACCTGTGTCCCCCCTGAAATCTAAATTTAAGGAGGTGGACTCCCCAATTCTTGTGGGATAGGGCCTCCTTTTTTGTTGACTGTAAATAAGTGTCACCCTCTTTTCTTGATTGCTGGTGTTCCCCAGTTCTTCAGGGCTACAACATTTGCTTCTTCCTCTTAGTTTATTTTTTAACAACATGGCAAGACAGCACTAACACATCCCAACTCAGGGGTACAGTAACTTCTCATCACTGTCAAGCACGAGGCACTCACTACTCTCTGAGTATCACTCATACCTGTCCCAACAAAACAAGGGCAGGTAGGAACCAAGAGCTCAAAACCAAGGGAACACAATGACTAAACACCGCACATGAAAAAAAAATATATACAGTGCTGTAAATGACAATGAAATAATAATTTACCAGAAACTCAATAATAGTGAATCTATATAAATAATGTACCCATTGATAAGTAACCCAAAATATGTGTGCATGAGTAATAAAATGAATCAAAAAAGTAGAAAAAGAAAAAGCTGAACTGGGCCTTTGTTATACTTGTTTAATTGTTCTTATCCTTTGTTTTTAACTCTTTTATGCAGATTTATTTATTGTCTGTAATTCTTGTGCTTGATCTATATGTCAGCTGCTGGACACCCGAATTTCCCTGCAGGGATGAATGAAGTATTGTCAATCTATAAATCTATCTTTACGTTCCTAATGTAATTCTTCTTCTTCCCTCCTCTGCCTTCAGGTTTGGTTCAAGAACCGCAGAGCCAAGTTCCGCAAGAAGCAGCGCAGCCTCCAGAAGGAGCAGCTTCAGAAGCAGAAGGAGGCGTCAGGGGAAGGAGGGAGCGAGAAAGAGGACGTACCTCCCTCCACAACTATCCTCCCGGACACCCAGCTCCCTCCTTCATCCTCTTCTTCCTCCTCCTCATCTCTGGAGACGGAGGGTCCTGTAGTTCGTCCCATACCGCTGGACATGGAGCTGAACGTCACGTCAGCGGAGCACTCTGGCAGCGAGTCGGCGACAGAGGACAATGCCACAGATAAGGAGGACGAGAGTAAATCTCAGAGGGAGGAGATGAAGTGTGAGAGAGCGGTGACCCCTGAGGACGTCTCACCAGTGTGCAAAAGACTCAGCCCCAAACCAGGTGAGAACAGGATACTTGATTTCTTAGTTTATCCTCAGCATCCTTCATCTGCAGCACTGACCTCATCAGCTGATGATTAAACTGTCTTTATCCCCTCTTCTCTCCGTCCAGACTCTCCCCTGGTCTCTCCGTCCGTGACCCCCTCCTCCTCCAGCAGCGGCCTGGCCAGCAGTGCTCCTCTCTCTCAGAGCCACTCCTACTCTTCCTCCCCTCTCAGCCTGTTCCGTCTGCAGGAGCAGTTCCGCCAGCACATGGCCGCCACCAACAACTTGGTGCACTACCCCGCCTTCGACCTCTCCGCCCCATCTTCACTCCCCTACCTGGGGATGAATGTTAACATGCCCCCCGCGCCGCTGGGCTCTCTGCCCTGCCAGTCTTACTACCAGTCCCTGTCCCATCACGCCCAGCAGGTGTGGAACAGCCCGCTGTTGCAGGCGTCCGCCGCGGGCGGCCTCACCAGCCACAACAGCAAGACCACCAGCATCGAGAACCTCCGTCTGAGGGCCAAACAGCACGCCGCCTCGCTGGGATTGGACACAATGTCTAACTGAGAATCAGATTCGGAGGACGATAGGCCGGAGCCTCGGCCTGCACATCATCACATCCCACTGCGTTTCTGTGTGACTGTGATAGTTCTTTAGGCGCAGGACATGCAGAGATGTCCAAAAATAAAACACGCCAACATGCACTGGACCTACAGAACTTCATTTAACAGCTTCTCAAGGCAGACCACACGTCAACAGCTGGTCTGACTTCTTTTAGCTTCCATTGCAGCTCAAGGTCCAAAACCTTGTGAAGAGAGAACCAATAAAACACTGAACATTGCTATGCGACGGATTAACTGAATGTCCAGACTCACAGGACAGTGAACATATTCCTGACTCATATGATGATGTTCCCAACAGACACATAATGCTGGACCTTCCAAACATCTGAAATAATCCATTAAATAATCACAGACAGTGACGTACACAGCTGATGATGGATGCACTCGGTTTAAAAAAGACAATGAAAACAATGTTTACAAGAATAATGTGAATAAATGAGGCACTTTTGGACGGATTAGGCTCGCTGGCCAGGAGGGAAAAGGTATCGCTCTTGCAGCAAAGAGACCATTTCTGTCACAGGACCATTGACATTTCAATTAAGCAGCGTGGTTATATGTACATAGCATGTACTACATAACAGCACATAAATAAAAATAAACTTCAAGCCATGTTGTCCTCAACAGCATAATTAAAAGTGACTAATTTACCAGTTTAATGGCCAGTAATGTGCCACTTTGTACAGAGGCTGGCTTGATAATGAGAAAATGATTTCAGTGACTAAATTCGCAAAGCTTTTAATTACATTTTGCCCTGGGCTGAGGGAGCTGGGGCAAATGCAATTATGAACATGCATACCATTTAAGACCGCCTTTAGAAATTCAAAAAAGGTCTGTGCACTAATACGGTCAATTAAGGTAGCAGCAAGACTGACATCACTTTAGTTGATCAATTTCCTTTGAATGCAAAATGATATGGTAAACAAATTTGGATAAATGCCCCGACCCATATTTTGTCAGCAGTTATTCTCGCCTTAATATTCTCTTGAGGAAACATGCAGCTTGTCAGTGAAAGTCAGACCGTATGTTAGCACTTGATGAGGAGAATCACACACACACGATGTTTTCCGTTAATGTGTTCTGGAAGCTGATGTCTTCAGATGAAAAAAAAAAAAAGCACATTATTTTAATATGTAAAATACAAAAAAGTCTATCTATTAATGTTTACTGGTAAGGTAATTGTAAAGTTCCTATTATGTTGTATAATTGATAATGGACTCTGTCTCAGATGAAATTCCTTTTAGCTGTCAGATTGTAAGATTGTATTTGCTGAGCTCACCGGCAGCACCTGTCTACCCCTCCTCTCTCGGTTGTCTGTGTAACGATCCTGGGTTGAATTTTAAATGTGTTCAGTTTCTTTTCTGGATTTGGCTTATAAGGAGCGACCGAACAAATTGCTGGAAAACTGTCAGCGTCAGTATCCGGACAGAAACGTCAAAGAAAGTGAACAGATTTGAGTCGACTGACCCGAGTCCTCTGTGTACTGCTGTCTTGACTCTATTTGAGTTCTGTTGTTGCTATTATTCTAATGCTGCCCCCCCTACTGTGTCTGTCAAACTACTTGGTCCAGTGGTAGATAGATTTATAATGGTGGAGGAGAGAGTGAGTGGACCATCAGCAGTGTTGTTTCCTTTACTCCTCCCTAACAATGTAGACTTGAACTAGTGTTGTTGTAAAATAATCACAAATAAAAACATTGCTTGGAGATCTTTATAATGACGACTATCTGTGCTGCGTGTTTACACAGTATGAAGGTGTTAAGGGCCAAACACTGACACGGGCGGTGTGTTACAGTTAAAATATGCAATAGAAATGTCAAAAAAGTGCATGAATTTAGAAATATTAAGCGGAATGCTTTACGATCATGTGTTTTAATGATATTTTTTATCTGACTTTGAGTATACAAACTAGAAAACCTTTTGATTGAGAGCACAAAAAGAACTCTCAACGAACAAATTTGGTTTAAACTCCTATGGCAAAAGTAAAATATACATAAAAGCAAGTAAAATATTACAGAAGCATGACGCATTCACTCGAAAAAAAAAATTATGCTGTTTTTCTGAATTAATAAGATTATTGTCTCAGAATTGTGAGAAAAGTTTTCATGGGGAAAAAAACAGTTTTTGTTTTCCGAATTAATGAGATAATACTATAGATAATAAAAAATATATAAACATCAAAATAAATATATAAATAAATAACAATAATAAAATGAGAATTTATGACATTATAATAAAAATAATTTTAAAAAAAGTAATAATAAAAGAGGAATAAATAAAATAATTTAAAATATATAAAAATAAAATAAATAATAAAATAATAAATAAGATTATCATCCTGTTCATTCAGAAAAAAACCCATCAATAATAATCAGTAATCAATTTAGTGATTATGCATCATGATATATGAAATGGAATTAAAGATATTTTCCTATGACACCAACATTACAATAGCATACTTTAAAATTCAAACCTGTACCCTAACTGTTATTGTAATCTATTACTTTGTCATTCAACTGTGTACCAGTAGTTTGTTAGTCTGATGTATCACTGGGTGACACAGCCATTCACATAATGTCTCACTTTAAAAAAAGAAAGAAATGTCACCATTACATGAGCTTCGTAATGAGAAAGATTCATGAAATGATACAATGACAATACATTTTTTTTTAATTCATAAAAAAAAGAGCATATTGTTTTCCATAAAATCTTTTTTAGATTTCTGAGATAATAATCTCACCAATTCAGAAAAACAAGGCAAAAATCTTTTTCTAAAGTAAATGCATTAAGCTCCCATTAAATATATAATAATGCAGGTTATGTACTTAAGGCTCAAAAAATTAGAGTATAGTAAAATATGTGATGGCATGAAGACAAGAATCTGCAAGGTGAAGACAAGCATCAAGACAATGAATGTATGAGAAGAAGGTCAAATTAAGACAACAATAAAAAAAAATGTATGAGAATTTTCAGGGAGACAAAGAGTGTGCGAGCAAAAGAGACAGAAAAAGAACAACGTAATCTGAAAAATAAAAAAGCCACACGGAGACATAAGCCATCCCCAATGAATAAGCAGGCCATTATCCTGAAGAATGACGGCCTGGGGCGGTGATTATGCTGCTATTATATCTTTAACAGCATGGTTTGTCAAAACGCACAGACCCCCACCCCAACCCTGCTCTCTCTCACACACACACACTCAACACACACACACACACACACACACACACACACACGGGGCAATCGGGCGTCTCACATCCAAAATGTGCCCTTGCTCTTCCCACAGTAAACTTTACGTGGCTGTGCGACATTGCTCTGCTGTTAATTGAGTCGGCCTTTAACATATATTTCCCCCCTCAGTGTGTGTGTAAATAACAAAAGCACCCCGGCTGCCGCATTGAGCAATTTCTGCGACCGTTATGAATGACCACGACCCAGCAATCGGATAGAAGAGGATAATGATCTCACCAGATTAGCAGCGTTAATGTGGGTGTAACACCTCACCCTAACCTTGTTGTGTTTTATTACACCACATATGTGTCGTGTGTGTCCTCAGCCAAGGGCGTCCTGATCGTGTGACTGATAAGATTGTGGTGTTGGATATGCAGCAGGAGTGAATGTCCTTGTTATCCGGGGGTACGAATCTGTCCAGGTACACGGCAGGATTTCCTCCCATGGGGCTCTGGAGCAGAGAACATAACACAATACTCTTGTTCCGAATGTTCTCTCTTTTCTTAACACCCATCCCCCAAACACACACACACACACACACTCACACACACACGGCCTGAGGGTTGAACAGGGATTGCTAGATTGTACTGCTGCAGGGTCAAGTGTGTTGAGCCCTTGATGCTGGATCAGGTGCTTCCATCTCTAACACTCAGGGCTGTATATTCACCACTTTACCCCCATAACCACCCGGATCTCCATCTACTTTCCTTTAAGCAAGTGATGACATGTGTGTATTCGTGTGTGTGTATATGTGTGTGTGAGCGGGGTCTGAAAAGAACTCACCCAAATAGCCGATAAACTGTGGCAGCCATATGAAGACATGAGCCCAATACTTTAATCGTATCAGACAGTTCAACTTTAAAGGTATTCTGTGCAGGACTATCCAACAAAACACAATGTGTAGACTCAAACAAAAGTAATTCTCATTCACCTAATGACCAAGTGTATATATTTATCTGTGGAGACCATCCACTCTCGTCCTTTTAAGAGACCTGGATACTGCGATGGAAGCAGGTCCGCATTCATTCCTACAAAAGTTGCTCATAAACCCAAAAGTGCGGCTCTTCTAGACTTTCGAAATGTTATCAGAATGAATGGATCAAATCCTGATATTGAAATGAGTTGCAGAGGTTTGACGGTCAAAATAACTATATTCACTGATTAACAGACATCTCTTTTACAACATAAGTCAGCACGCTTTCCTCATCCTTTGGGAGGATGCCATAAAGGAGGCGTACTAATGCAAGAGATTGCGCTATGCTGGCCTCGTAACTGAAGCAGCGATTAGTGCCTGGAAAGCTGAGGTGCGACTGATTGAGGTGGGCTGCAGAGGGTTCGTCGCTAGATCCACCACTAGGCTCCTCATGGAAATCGGGATTAATGGGCAGGCCCAGAGGAAAGTGGTCAAGGATCTGGTCAATACAGCTGAGAGGTGCAGTCATTGGCTATGGCTGAAGGCAAAGGATCCCGTCTGGGCCCCTAGGTGACCACGGAGGAGCCATCCTTCTGACACACACCCAGGCCTGATCACCCTGTGGTGGGCCTGCCTCAACAGAGGGTGTCTTGTGATAAAGACCAAAACCCGATGATGTTGAGATGCACAGCTGATGATGTGTCGGGGGGTGGCTCTGCTGGGTGGTCACGCCGAAACACCTTTGCTCTGGCATAAAGCGTGCTGAAACTCCAGGGTTTGTAACACCAAGTCTACCTGATGAATGTGGCAGAAAGTCTTTTGGGGGCCACTGTCATCACGTGACTGACCCAGAATTCGGCCACTACGGAAATTGCCTTCAAAGCTGATACACTTCCTGATAGCCAGGGTAGTAGCAGCACTCATCCAAGAAGGAGCTACAAAAATTGCAGACACATTGCAGAAAAAGGCCAAACATAGCAAGGTGAAACACAAAGCGGACAAAGCTCGTTCCAAAATAAGACTGAATCTGAGGTTGGCTCTCACTTTTTCTGGCAAGCACAAAAGGAAGCGATAAAGACTGATGCAGAATTGGCCTGTTTTCTGTTGAACCACTAGAGCCAACGGTTAGCATAGTTAGCTTGCTAAAGCTGGTTTTAAAACTATAATACGTATTGAGGTTATACAAGCTACACATTTTGACGAATAAAATTCAACGGTCCAACAAACACCGACCCTTACCTGAGAGAGTAGTGTCCACGTCCCTGAGAAAACAGATGTATCTTGAAAGAAGGCAATGCATGTAACAGGCAGAACTTGACACTGTGTCCCAGGACGTGAACAACCAACACATCCAGGGTACCTTGCACGTCGTATGTGGACAGGGAAAGTCCATGACCAAGCATGTCAATATGTGACAAGGTTGGAGGGAGAATGTGTTGCTCCCGAGGAAAGCCAAAAGGAAATCAGGAGTGTGAAAGAGGGTCTACTCGGGCCAAAATCCAAGATCCGCCTTGGAACATGGAATATCCGAACCATGTACGAGACTACCAAGACAACACAAGTCCTCAGTGAGATGAAAAATACCACCTGGACATCCTGGGGATAGTGAAGGTCACTAGCCTGCTTGCGGACACCAAGTGTTGCATGACGGATCTGTCATCCTCCATTCAGGCCATGAGAATACCCACACACATGGCATGGGCATCATAATCTCAAAGGAGAAAGCCAAAACCCTGCTGGAACGGGAACCAGTTCGTTTGAGGTGGCTAGACCATGTGCTAAGAATAGAACAGGGCCGGACCATGAGAGTCGCCTTGAGATGGACACCACCAGGCAAAAGAAAACCCAGAAGGCCCAAAACCACCTGGTGCAGAACTGTGACACTGGAGTTGGAAAAGATGAACCCGTCATGGGGAGAGGCGCAACACAGGAGATGAAGAGGAATTATTAAGTAGTAGATAAGTACATGGTGTAAAAGTTTGAGAACCTTACTAACTAACTTTCCTACAATAGTAGATTGCCGAGTACGTACAAACAGTGTAGAGAGGAGGGATCAAGTTTGAATGTTGCGTTTGGTTGTCTCAAGAAAGTAATTTATAAAAGTAAACCTAACACATTACACATTTTGTCTTTGTATCACAGACTGCAGAAAGTAAAGCTTAACATATTTCCAAACAAGAAAGGTCCGTGTGTGATTTACATAGACCCACCGGTTTGCTGTATCTCCTGCTTTGACTCTCTCTCTCGCTCTCTCTCTCTCTTTCTCACTTACACACACACGCACACCGCCCCCGGAGCAAGCCCCCCACACAAAAATCACAGTGTACCATTCAATCAGTGCTTTTTTTCCCTCCTCCTCTCCATGGTTCTCTTAAAGGTTTTAACCATGGCGAGAATGAAAAGTGCCAGCGTTAGAAACCTCGGCCCATTGAGGAGGTGACAGGGTCTGCCAGAATATGATCCTAATCCTGTTTCCAGCATTCTTTTAGCCCACTGGCATTGCCATTTCGCCGCATATTCTCTGAGCTGTCAGGCCCAGGGAAATCCCTCTAATAGTGCATTGCCCAGATACACATCAAAGCCCTCCTGGAAACCACCAGCAGGAACTTAAAGGAGAGGGGAGCACAAGTACAATCAGGCTCACAGCTGCACACACATGTAAAAAAAAAACTGGCTTGAAAACATAATGCTCAAACGAATTCAACTCACGCATGATGCTAGATGGTGAAACCTTTTTGTGACCTTTTAAACTCTGACTTTTATTGTAATACATTTAACGATGACTAGGGCAAGTGACGGAGCAAAGATAGATGATTGTAAAGATAGAGTAACATCGAGAGGAGTGATATCAAGAGGCAGACAACAGGTGGCTAAACTGTGTATCCTGGGCCACCCTCCTTTAGTTCCACTTCATCTTCCATTTTCTTCTTGTCCTTTTTCTCTTAAACACTCTGACTGCCATCTCGCCCCTCCCCGGGTAATCTTCTTAGAGAGAAGAAAACCCCCATTCTCTCTCCTCTTAATCTGGCTGCAGCCTAAATCTACGGTTGCATTTTCAATGTGGGCCTCACTGAACCAAACGGGAGTGCTCTCAGCCAGTTCATGAAGACTACCGCAGAACGCTTAGATCACATATGGAGTTTACGTGTGGTTACAAAACTTTGTCTGAAGTGACTCAAAGGACAGTCAGTAGTGCTGATGGGAACACTTTTAGCTATTGGCTGCAACAAAAAATTGTGTGAATATCTCATGTTACATAATCAAATGTTACACAAAAGTAAGACTGAGCTACAATATGGGATGTACTGTATGTTCTCAAGCCCTTGCCACCAAATTCTCTCCAGATTTGTGCCCAGAATTACCACGTCATGGTTGTACGTCACTGCGAACCATTAAAGTTCTGTTACGGTTGACATTCATGTATGTCAAGACTCTTATGTAGCCGCGGTAGTTGACAATGCTACCAATATGTTTCTGCAAAGAAGCTACAAATTCTAAAACATGGATGATTCACACAAATCTTCAACACAGCAGCAGAGACGATTCATTCATTCATTATCCAAATAAATGTCTCCCCTTCTGTTCCTGAGTTATGGTGGTAAATAATGGACAGATAAAAAGTGTTTTTGCAAAACATTATGACGTCACAGTGAAGTTGACCTTTTGGATGTTGAATGATGTTATCACTTCATCATTATAACAAATTAAACATTGCATGAAATCTTCTCATAAGTAGCATATGGATTCTTGAGTTATGGGCAAAAACATGTTTTGTGAAGTCACAGTGACTTCTGACCACCAAATTCTAATCAGGTCATTGTTGAGTCCAAATGGACGTTTGTGCCAAATTGTAAGAAATTTCCTCAAATCCATCATGAGTTATCACATTCACCAGAATGAGGCAGACTCAAGGTCACACTGACCTTGACCTCTGACCAAAATCTAATCAAGTTGATTGTTGAGTCCAAGTGTTTGTGCCAAATTATAATAAATTCCCTCAAGGCGTTTTTAAAGATATCACGTTCACAATAATGAGGCAGATTTGAGGTCACCGTGACCTTGACCTTTGACCACCAAAATCTGATCAGCTGATTGAGGAGTCCAAGTGGACGTTTGTGCCAAATTTAAATCAATTGCCTCAAGTTGTTTTTAAGATATCATGTTCATGAGAATGCGATGGGCAGACAACCCAAAAGCATAACACCTCTGGCCACAGCTGTTGCCGAAACAGAGGCATTGAAAAACACACATTAGGAAGGTCACAGATCGGGATGAAACAGTATAGAAATCTCATATCATGACCAAATTTATCATGGTTATCAGTATGATGACAGATTAACAGTGCTGTTAAAATGTGCTGAAAATGTCCAAAAAGTACCAAAACACACTAAAATCATTTCACCAAGTTTTATATTACAAACCACAAATAAAATTAGCAGCATATTTGTTTGCATAAATAATAAAACTGCCTTATGTAAGCATCTGAAAAACCATATCAAATGTGCATTAATTATCATTAAAGACAGCCTGTCTGTGAAATGAGTGCGCGAGTGTCTGTGTCACGGCAGCGAAGGACAGGAGATCAGTCATCTCACTGGTTTTGCCTGCTGCACACCCACTCTAGAAACAAGGGAAGAGCAAAACGAGCCCACATTGCATGCTGCGCCTGCGTCTGGGAAACAGGTGATAATTTTGTTTAATGCTGGACAGTATTTACTGGCTAAATCTGGCAAATCTACAGTGATATCTATCAATATGCACCGTCCCTTAGAAATGAATAATAAAATTAAATAAAGAAAGAAAAATAAAAAATAAGAAATTTACCTTGGTTTATCATGGAATCAGTAAATGTTTCATCCCTTGTAATACCTAATATATATCCCAATATCAATATCTATTGTGATACAGTGATCCTATTGGGAAATTCACTGAAAAACTGCTCATGAAAAAAAATGTTCAGACAGACAAATTAAATATTTGACAAATCAAGGTGCATCATTATTTACTGGAAAATCATATAAAATACAATACTGCCAAAACTAGTGCCCAAAGATTGATGTGCAACTTTGTCCGCAGTTGCTTAAAGATAAACCATCCAGGATTTTCCTAAAAAAACAATATATAGACTCAAACAGAATGAATCCCTCTCAGTCATCACTTATGTTATGACCCACTTAAGTGTTTGTGGAAGTGTATTTATCTTATTTTCTGTGTTCAGGACGTTTATGGGCGTGTACCCTTTTATTTTTGCTAGTGAGCCTGTTAACAAACAGGAAACAATAGTTGATTATTGTATAGCATAACAGAATGTAAATGGTCCTCTAGAGTACAGTATGAGATCAAGTAAGTCTGCAAATCTGTTTGTGAGCTTCATTCTCGTGGTGGCAGATCTATTGTTGCTGTGCAAATTCCTAGAAAAATTAACTATGAATTATGTAAAAACTTTTTTCTCTTCCCTTTTCTTCTTCTTCTTCTACGTTTTTCTTCTTAAGTTTAGTGGTCTGTTGTTTAAGTCAGTGGCTTCCTGACCTCTACTGACACTTTTTTTTAAAACTATTATGTAATTGTATGCACTTGCAAATTTAAAAAGAAGAAGAAAAGCAAATTGAAGGGAAAAGAGAGAAGTCATCATACGCATGTCACCTGCAGCTCCTCAGTCTGTTGTTGTACTGTAATACAAGTACCAGTGAAACATGTCATACATATCATCCTTTCACTCAGTGTCAATAGACAACTGGATGCATGTAAAGGTAAATAGAAATTCTGAAATAAAAGGCAAAGATACAGCTATAAAATAAATGAATAAATAAATGTACCAAGGAAAAAAACTCTACAGTATGTAGCGCCCTGTGGCTGAGAGCAGCAGAGTCCTGCTGGGCTCAGTCTACACGGTGCATCTGCCACAAAGACCCCCACCAGTGAAATCCCCTCTCCCACCGCCAACTGGGACACACGTCTGATGTTCACCTCTGGGCTGGAAAACACCACAGCAGGACAGCAGCATCTGCTTTAAATACACACACACCTCACCTGAGTCACTGTGTGTTTTTACTAAACATAAAGACACCTTAATGTTCATCTCCACTCAACATATTTAGACAATAAAGATCTGTAACACCTGTTTCTCTGAAGACGTGCAAGTTTGAGTAGCTGTCATTTTAACACCTACTGTAGGTGCTCAGTTTGAATATATGGAGTACTGACACAAAATCATTCATTCAGCAGCTTGTGAGATGTGAGGTGAGAACATAACACTATTACAGTGTTTTGCATGTTTATTAGCAAAAAAAAGCAACATTTAAATTGTATTTGAAACCTCAAGAGAAGCACGGTTGTGTAGTTAAATCCATAATATTCATCTTTCTAATACACAGCATATGTCTCCCTAACACAGGCTTACACACAGGGACACAAATGCACAGCGGTTCATTGGCTAATTCAATAATAAAGCAGACAGCCGGTGGAGTCTATAGACAGGCAGAATGGAGAGTAACTCATCTCTAACAGTCTGCCGTCTCCTGAGTGTTAAAACATGTAAATTTATGTAAGAGCCCATAGGAAACACATATTTACAATACGTTTAGGTAATCACAAGATGTGCGAGGAGGCATTCAAGGCCCTGGAGACGAAAGCAGTCAATACAAAAATAGTTTTTATGTGTCATTAATTCCCTCTGCATTCCCAGATACATCCCCCTTTTACCGCAGTAATACAGTAATCACTCACAATCGCACAGGAAATTATCTGCACTCATCTGTGGAATAAAAAAGCGGAGGGGCAAAACAGGGCGAGACGTCCCATTTTAGCTCTCTGCTGCCTCTTTAATGTTCATCTGGGAGCCGCATGGCTGCCGTCCATCCCTGCACGGGGATGGGAGTCGGCTCCTGCACTTGGAGCAGCTTAATGACAGTGGGTATGGATGGTGGACTCGTTAGACACACACACACCTTTTTCACGCTACATTGCCTGGCCAGGACAACATAAAGGGTCATCGGCGGTGTGATGGCAAAAAGAGGCACCTCTGCGCTCACATTAGGCAGTGATAAGAGGAAACATTTCACCTCTGAGTGATGTCAATGCAAAACAGAGTCAATCCAGCTATTATAATGAAAGTTGCACAGATTCAGATGTGAGAAGCCAAATGGTCAAATAAGTCATTACCTGCCTGTTCATTACGGCCGCCTTCCGCACATATCGCGTTATTAGGCAAAGCCATCAAACCTGATGAATAACCATAGAACAAGCCAAGCCCATTTCCAGTGGAGAGTTAAAGAGAGCAGGTAATTCTGATGGAAATGTGTGTTTCAGTAATGTGATCTCTGAGGACCTCCGTACTGGAGCTCCTGTCAACATATAACCTCTACAGACACATCCTCAGTGTCCTCTAGTGGGAGCAGAGTGTGCTGTACAGGATGCTGTGAATCTTTAGCTACTGTTGCCACCTACAGGGGAGAAATTAAACTACAGTTCAAGATACACTGGTTTAGTCCAGAAAATGTTTTCAAATCAGAGTTTAAAAGGTAACTTTTAAGGGTATTTTTAAACCTGGACCCTACTTTCCCATGTTTCTGTGTCACAGTGACTAATGGAGTTGGTCCAGTACGAAGCAAGTTCACTGCAGTAAACAGGCCGCAATGGAAACACTTTGGGAATCGGTGCAACGTGAATTTACATCCGCCATAAGTGCTTGTTTTTGCCACTGTCAGGCTTGGATTATTGTTCAAAGTGTCTGACAACATTATGGAAAGGGTCCCTACAGAGACAGACCTTTTTGTTTAACTGGAAACAGCCCCGAATTTGCCATTATCAAACCCACCAGGCTCCATTTGAATTCATTAACAGTCATTGTAGCGTTATAGAGCCAGCTTATGTTCACACCTAACTGGGCGTATTAAGGGTTTATTTCAAACAAACTACAGCTGGTGATTGCTGGAACACTGGAAAGATGGCTTTTGTGAGTTTTATTTTGTTTCTTTCAGCTCTGAATGAAGTGTGTTTTACTGTCACAGAAGGATATTTTATAGAAGACAACCTTAAAGGGTAACTCTGGTATTGTTCAGCTTGGACCCTATTTTCTGATGTTTTTGTGTCTAAGTGAGTAATGGGAACAACAGTTTTTGAAAATGGCGCAGTATTGAGTGAGAGCGCTGCAGCCGGCAGATGCGAAACAAGCTGCAGTGTAACACATTTGATCACTATCAATGTGCATCCATTAAAGTACTTGTTTTTGCCACTGACAGGCTCAGATTGTTTTCTTAAGTGTCTGACAACATTATGGAAAGGATCCCTACAGAGATAGACCTTTTTGTTAAAGCCCCAAATTACTTTTGCCAAACCCACAAGACTCCATTTAAATAAGCAGTAATTTTATCACCGTAACACACAGTTCATTTTAAGCCGACAGAAACAAAATTAAACTCACAAAAGCCGTCTTGGTTCATCTTTACACTGGTCCAACATTTACCAACTCTGGTTTAGTTGAAATAAACCCTTAATTCACCCAGTTGGATGTGAAAATACGCTGGCTCTATACATGCTAAAATTACTCTTTATTTAAATGGAGTTTGGTGGGTTTGGCTATGGTGATTTCGGGGCTGTTTCTGGTTAAACAAAAAGGTCTGTCTCTGTAGGGATCCTTCCATAATGTTGTCACACACTTTGAATAACAATATGAGCCTGTCAGTGGCAAAAACAAATACTTAAAGTGGATGTAAGTTGATGTTGCACCAATGTCCCGAGTGTTTATATGCAGCCTGTTTACTGCAGTGATCTTGCTTCATACTGGGCCAAGCTCCATTAGTCACTGTGACACAAAAACAAAAACAGTCTGAGCAGTCTGGCAGTTTCAAAAAACAAGCACTTTTATTGGACGTAAATTAACGATGCACAATTATCCATCAATGTAACACTGCAACATGTTTCGCTCAATACTGGATGAGTTTCAAAACGTAGTTTACGTTACTCACACAGACACAGGCTGAAAAATACTGAATCCTCTAAATTTAACAGGCCATTATTGTTGGTTGAGTCCAAAAGTCTCCATAAACAATTGTAGTTCAGTGCTGTCCACAGTAATGTCACGGTCCAGGTCCTCCAACCGGATTCTGTGCGTTTTCTGTCACATTCTGCAGTCCAGTGTTTCAACAGTCCTTCACCGCGATGAAAACGTCTCCTTCAACTGTGCTCCAACACTTACAGTTTATATATAGAAACGAGGATCATGTCATTAGTTCATAAAGCAGTAAAAAAAGAGTCATTCAAATGTCCCAAAGATTTCAGGCAAAGCTGTCCATCAGTCCACACAGTCTATGTGAGCCTCCTCAGCTTGCACATGTAGATGGGGCCAAAGTTAGCGGCTAAGTGCGGGACGACCATCTCACCCAGGTGAAGGTCGGGGGCGAAGTGAAAGGTTTTCCTAAACATGTGTGTGAGGGGTCGCAGATCAACAACCTGAATGTATATATCACCAGCACAAGGGAGGGAAAGGGAGAATAAAAAGGTGAAATTATGTGTTGTAATTTGGTTTCATATATCTATATTTAGAAAGACCTGATACTCCAGAGGTCAGAACCCTTTGAGGTGTCTATTATGGGGAGGCGCAAAGGACGGCTGCATCCTGATTATGGACATCTCAGAGGGCACTACCTCACTGATACCATGGTCACTTGCCAAAGGAAAAAAACACATATATATTCATTTATCTTTTCATGCATTTTACAATCAAAATCGTTTCACAAGTAATAGCTCAGGTTCACTGGTAACACCTCAGGATTTCTCTTACAGAGAAAAGTATTTGACAAAGTATTATTTAGATCGTCCATCTGTGTTTTTATTAATTTGTCATTACGATCAGATAAGCCAAAAGTAATTTGTGAACTAGGTGCTTTTTTTAAGAATGTCCTTCCTCTGTTTAAGTAACACTGGTTTTACTTTAGCCACACAGTGTGCCATTGTTTTGTTATTGTATGTAATGCCTGCACTCCATCCCGTGTGATATGGTCATGAGTCAAATAAATTAAATGAAAATGTTACTCAGTTCTCTAGTAAACAGGACTAACCTTCGATATGACTTTGCAATGGGAGATATGTCTAATCTGCTCAGCTCATAGAACCCTTGGGTTCAGCTGTGAGCCAGAAAGCTAACGTTAGCAAGACACACAGTTGATAACACTGTGTACAGAATCAGAATTCTTTATTGATCCCCGGGGGAAATGTGATACGTTGCAGTCACTCTGATGTCAAGCATAGAGAATTAAAGAAAGCAGAAAAAAGAAGTACGTAGAAATAAAAAGATAAAACCATGTGCATCTTGCTTCAATTTTCACACCTGTATGTAAAATATTTAAAAATAAAATGTACTTTGTGTTATTCAACATTGCAATGTATAAAGCTAGTATATAAAGTTATAAAATAAAGTTTTGTAAATGAAATATGTACATCATCATAGTGTTTCTGTCGGCCACAGCCTGAAGATGAATAGTTATGAGATGATCACTGATGTCATACAAAGTTCAGAGGGCCAGTTTGTGTGTTACAGTCTCCATCCTGTGGTGCTCAGAGGACGAGGCACTGAAGGACTACACTCAGTGCTGGATATAAATTATAAACAAAGGCTTTGGCTGCATCCCAGTCGCTATGGTTACTCATAATAGATACAGGCTGATACGATTATGTAGTCAGCACATTAATTTAAGAACAGTAAACAGACAGTTGCACCAAAACTATTTAGTAGGTGTCTGTCATTAGGTTTTAATGGACACCCTGCAGCCCATCAGAATTAAGCATTCACTCAAATCATGGTATAATCTCTGATATATCGTTGACACTGACAGTGTGTGTGTGTGTGTGTGTGTGTGTGTGTGTGTGTCTGACCTGAAGGTTTATGCCGTGGTTCTCCTGAGCCAAGTGGATGGCCTGCTCCACCACACCCAGGTTCTGGATTTGAGACAGTGTGCATGTGGAGTAAAGGATCTCCCCACCTGGACAAGCTGCTTCGATTCCCGCCCTGCAGGATGAAGATGAAGAGAGGGTGTGTTCACTTCATAAAGAATAATCATGTTCACTTGTAGCTCTGCTGCACATCGATGTGACAAATGTAACCACATAAATAACTACACTATATTTTTATTTTCACCAAAACTTACAGCAGCAGCTCCAGCTGCAGCTGCGGCAGCCTTCGTCTCTCGCCGGTCCTGCTCTTACTGAATATATTGTTGTCGTCCTCCATCAGTGAGTGTCTGTCTGTGGTGCAGGGGACGTCAACAAGGACCTGAAGACACAGAGGAAACCAGGAGGTGGACAAAGTGCTGCTATTTGGATAATCACTGTAAGATAATTACACCACACTGGCTTACTCTGTCGAAAGTATTCCTTTCGATTTCCCCCCACTTGGTGCCATCGAAGGAGGTGATGCGCAGTTTGCCGTCTGTCAAAAACGGCTTAGGAATGTAGCTGTGCAGCACTTTTCTCAGTCGTAACGTCCGAGACACTGAGCTGTCATTTACACACAAGAAACCTTGAACACAGACGATGGAGGGTTAACTACATCTGACAGACAGAACAACATTACATGGTGTCACAGAGAGATGAGAGCAATCCTCACTTGTAGACTGGCTCTGAAGCAAAGCCAGGGTTTTGCCTCCTGGAGCAGCGCAGAGGTCAAGCACACTGTGACCTTCTCGCACATCCAGCGCAAGACAAGGCAGCACAGACGCTGCGTCCATCAGGTAGTAACTCAACAACCCAAACATGTCGGGCCTTTAGGGGACATAAGGACAAGGAATCACACTTTAAACACTTCAGTTAATAATTGCCACATTTCTCATTCATTTGGAGGACAGTACTGTCCTCTAAATGTTCGACCACTTTGACTTACTAAACCACTTTTAAACTAAATATATAAACACTTAAATATATGATCAACTTATCAACTTAAAATCTACCAGGCTTGAAAAAGGATTTTAAAACAGGGCTAATGTCAGTGTTTTCTGATAACTGACAGCTGAAGTAAACATTTAGACCCAGAGTTCACACATCAAAATATTCCTGATTTTGAATTTTTTCCACTAACAGATGAGCTCACCTAGCAGGCTTGAATCTTGTGATATTCCCTCTTGGAAACACGAAGCACTTGATGTTAGGACTGAGCTGTAGAGGAGAAAGCTGCTGACCATCAGTGTCAGACTTCTTCATAGAAACACCACCAGATCCCTCCTCGGCTGCAACCTCAGATTCTTGTTCCAAGCACGGCTGAGCTGCAGAAACAAAGAGGAATATTAAATTTGCTTGATATAGCATTAGCAAGTAGAGTGAGCCTTGGGAAATCCACACCTACCCACTGTATCTGTGTCACTGGGGAAGTCTCTGCATCCCTGGGCTTCCAGGTCCGCCAGAGCTGCATTATCGGAGAAATGATTGATCAGGGCTCCATATTTCCTCTCTGACAGCAAGGCTACTCGGACTGATGGCCACAGGGGCCCCAGCTGGGGGCCGTAGGTGGCATCAAAGTGCTGCAGGGCCAGACTGGTGGGAGGGTGCTTGGTACGTGTGGTGGCCTGTTGGCAAAGGAAGAGAAAGTATATAGTTCCTTTATCTAAGTAAAAATAATAACACCAAACTGTGATAATACTCTGTTACAAGTTAGAGTCCTGCGTCAAATATGTTACTGAAGTAAAAGAAGGTCCTAAATAACTAGGAAAATGTACTTAGGGTATTAGAAAAATTTGGAAAATAAAATTAGATTCAATTTTTATGCATAGATCTTGATTCATAAAGTAGCTAGTAGCTAAAGCTTTCAGATAAATGTAGTGAAGTAAAAAGTACAATAATCCCCACAGTATGTTGTGGAGTAAATGTATAAAGTAGCATTAAAACAAAGGTCTCATATAAAGTCCAAGTTCCTCAAATTAGTACTTGAGTCAGGGGCGTATGGTAGTTAGGACGGGCCCCGGAGCACATTATCACGATGGGCCCCAGTGCAAGATTTGAGTCTAAACTAGCTACAACTTCACATCAGACAACACTAACATTCACATTACCCAGCAATCATCAGTGCAAATCTATATATGACAAAAATACCAAATAAAATAAGAAAGTATTCATTAAATAAAATTCTATGTGTTTTTATAACTTATTTGCAGTTTTATAGTTCATGTAAAGTAAACATAGAATTTTACTGTAGAGATGGGTTTGCCTTTACGAGGACATATACAGCAGCTGGCCTCACTTTTTTAATTTAACACAAGTTCTTCTTTGAACATGGGTGTATTTTTTAAGTGGCAAGCTAAATTAGTTACAAGAGCCTGTTCTCTGGCCAACATGCTGTTGGAGGGCCTGCTCTCTTTACGGGTCCCCCTGTCCCATAGGCCCCAACGCAACCACACTGCCTGCACTGTCTTTATTTATGCCCCTGACTTGAGTACAGAACTAAAGCAAATGTGCATAGTTACAGCCCACAAACCAGTGATCTTAAATGTTTACTTGCGTTGATGCTCTCTCTGTTGTTTCTGTGTGTGAGTCAGATTAGTTAAGTGAAACATCTGCATTTAAGGGCAGGATTTGAAAGTGCAGGGGCCACGGGTGAATCAAAGAGCATGTCAGTGTACAGTTTTATATTATTTATCAATGCAAATTCTGCTAAAAAGATATATATATATATATATATATATATATATATATATATATATATATATATATATATTACACTGTAGGTTATGCAAGTCCAACAAGTTCATGTATGTTGTGTACTTGACAATTTCATGAGTGCACTGTGCCTGCCATACTGTCATTTATTGTCACATACTTTTAAATTTAAGGGGCTAACATTTTTGGTCCAACTCTCGTCTATTACATATTACACGCCTTCACAGCTGGTATCCAAATGTGAAACCTTCGTTTAAATATTTACTTGACTTTACTGTGGCTACACATTCTGTTCGGCTCCAAACACAAAGGTCGTTTACACGCCTGAGGAGCAAGTTGTTTTACAGTTAGCGGCCATTATCAACTGCTTTATCTGTTAATAAATTAACAACATACCCATTTCTGCTTCATTCGGTTTCGTCTTGGCGTGAAACACCTTAAATCTTTAACTTTCTCAGCAGCAGCCTGCTGTCCAAGAGCAGCGCCATCTTGTCGTGCGTCACGTATTCGGTCCGTCTGCGCTCCTACACCTGAAACAAACGTTCCGCACGCATTGCCTACGCGTGGGCGGGCCTTACTCAAAATCAAAGTCGATGATTGGACCAGAGCGAGCTGAGTAATCACTTCTAACCAATAGGAAACTTCTTCCGGTGATCCTTCTGGTTGTTTCCTGCGCGTGAACGACCTCACGTCCTCAACGAAAAGCAGTGCCGCCGTCGAGCCGTCCTCTGCCGGGTGTTTGGGTGAATTTCAGAGCTGTAATCATGGTTTTTGAGAGGAAGATGATCTGTTACGACGACCCCGACGACGAGGTACTGAAAAAGACTTTTATTTGTATTTTTAGCCACTTTTTCTACGTGTGTTTGGCCATGTTACACAACTCTGCTGGTCAGTTAAGCGGTGTAACGTTAACGAGTGTCGTGTCCTCCTTTCACCTGGAGTATCAAGCGTGGGCTGCTAACGTTACTTGTAAAACTGTGCATTACTCTATTTTTTGACATATGTTCTCCGCAGTGTTGCTGTGGTAGGTCCAGAGAACCTCTCAAATATATAAGTGTTAACTCAGGTAGTTGCTAACGTTATTGGTTATTTGGATGTTCATCGCTCAGGTAATATAGCCACAAACTATAGATGCTCCTCAAACCTAAAACACGTGCTACTGTAGTAAGTGTTTTACTTGCATGATTTTAAAAATATAATCATTCAGACAAGAGTAATTAAATGTTCATCACTGATCAGGAGGACGCACCAGCTGAGGAAGAAGAGGGGGGAGAGGAGGAAGAGGAGGAAGAGGAAGAAGAGGAAGAAATGGTGGTAAGTTTGCTCTTCATATGACAAGTGAATATCTTTGAGTACAACCCAAAAACTCACCTGCCATCACACTCAAAACTTTCTCAGAAATAAACTACAGAAATGTTCATAGTATCGACACTAGTCACCTTAAATAACTGTGTAGATATTGACAGATATTTACAGGTCACGTATTGAAAAAGTCAAATTTCCAGGTCTTTATTTTTATTATAAAGTAGGTAGGAACTATATAAATACAGTGAAGGTATCAAAATGCTTCATCCACAGTGCATATTCAGAAACTGTGCCTTAAACGAGCTGTTAGGATGTCCATGAAGTTGTGATGACACAACTATGCCATATGGTAAAAAAAAAAAAAAGATTTCCGCACACTTTATTTGTTAAGCTTACAGTCTACTTGACCTTTGTCAGAGCACACGAAGGTCAAGCAGACCAAAAGCTTACAGATAAATTGAAACACTGCATGACAAGACTGAGCTGGTGGAGCAGTAGCTATTCTGCACAGCTGTACCATATAAAAGTAGAAAGTGCCACAACAGTGTCGTTACGGTCATTGCCCTGCTGCAGTGATGTACAGAGATGCCCAGAGCGACGATATTGAAGACCTGTAAACACTGACAATCAGAGCAAACTGGGCTTTTATGAGAGTGGGGGCTTAAAAACAGGTGCTACAACTGAGTGTTACAGGGTGAATCCGTGTATATTCAGGTGGACAGTATGAGGTAAATAGTGTATTTTGAACGATAAAACAATATGTTCTAGTTAACAAGTAGTTGAAAATCAGCATGATATGGGACCTTTAATGGCAGAAATGAGTGAAATAAAAAGGCCAACATGGTGGGCAGAGAATACACAAGCTCACGTTCAAGTAAAGTGATAATTAGGTTTGTATATACCGTTATAAGACAGTACAGAATCTGACTTTCCTCCATAAATACATCACTGTAGTTGAGTTCCAGTCAGTGGTGGAACATAAGATACATTTACTGAAATACTGAACTGATCCGTGTGTGTGTGTGTGTATAGAGGAATAAGAAATCAAAAACAGTATAATAGAGGAGAGACAAGACAAACAATGCACACTGTATTTAGAAACATGCTTTATAGCAAAATACATGGAGCATAGTTTTGGCTGACAGCACGGAGGCACTGCGCGGGCACACAGGTACACACACATACACGCAACACAGAGAAAGAATGAAACAGTGCAAAGTGCACAGCGCAATGTTTAGTTTGTAATGTATGTAGTCTAACGTCAGTAAAGTGAAAATACGTAATGGCTAGGGGTGTAACAATACATCGATCCATGTCAATACATTGATTCATTGATTAACAATCCTATTATATCGATGCAATATGAAAATATCGATCCATATCGTCATCTTAAAGATACACATTCATTTTGAATTTCGCATAGCACATCTGTGTCACCATTTCTGGGCAAACGCGCCTCCGCTCAAACAACAAACAGGGCTCAGAAATAAAATGGTCAAATCATATTCTAGTTGTTTTTGTGAGCTGATGCAAATGATTGTGTTAGATGGGCATATGATATCGAGGCATATCAATAGCAGGCTCCTGAATC
Source organism: Epinephelus cyanopodus (assembly GCA_026686955.1). NCBI lineage: Eukaryota > Metazoa > Chordata > Actinopteri > Perciformes > Serranidae > Epinephelus > Epinephelus cyanopodus. The sequence goes on along the minus strand of CM048926.1, from coordinate 15,088,185 downwards.
GAATCGAACCAAAATTGTATCGTGACAGACTTTGTGATATCGGCCAACATCGTATTATCATCCAAACAAATCGATACAATATCATATCATGATGAAGCTGGTGATTTACACTCCTAGTAATGGCTGGCTCGCGCACACAGACGTGCATTCGTTCAGTAAAATAATTGCCTTAGTCTTCAGAAAGTGTTGGTGCATGAAATTGCATGTCCCAAGTGGTCTCTACACATACGCAGCTCGCGCTGCTAATGGTGCTCGCAGTATGAATGGGTAGTGGAAAAAAACGTGAATATAAACAGTAGAAATGTGGGAAAATGCAAAAACGGCATTGTGGCTGTCTGCACATGACCAAGATGAAAGCCTATGTGCAAGTTCAGAGAAATTGGTCAAAGCAGTGAGGAGGAAAACAGATGATGACAGAAGGACAGAGGGACAGGGGTTTCTCCATTCAATAGTAAGATGGTAGGATAACTAGCTTTATACTTTTACTCCACTGCAATTCAGAGCCAAAATGTAGTACTTTTTACTCCGCTACAGTCATTTGATAGCTTTAATTACTTCACAGAATCAGATTAGTGATGCAAAATAAAATTAACAATGAATTTTGATCTATTGGTATATTATTATAGGCTAAGATATGACTTTGAGCCCCAGTGGAAATTCACAACCTACCCAGCAGTATGTAATTAAAATTAGCCCCACTTAAACAAGTAATGTAAAAACTGTGCAAAATTCTAATCTAATAGTGTAATACACATTCTGAAATGGACAGTTCTGCATAATTATCACTTCTTGATACCATACGTTTGTACTTTCAGAGAAGTAAAACTTTGAATGTATTGCTCTTACTTGTAAAACAATATTTCCACACTGTGGTATTTTTACTGAGGTGGAAGATACAAATACTTCTGCCATGGGTGTAATTCCAAAATCACCTTCAGATCATTCTGTGCATCATGCTTAAATATATCAGTTTGAGCATCAAGCTTGAGCAAGACTGAAAAATTGGGATCCAATATCACAAGTGGAGACAACGAGTTAAGTTGCTGGCAGCAGCTGTAGTGTCAACACTTAATCGCCAGTCGTGTGACTGGCTTATGTTCAGAATAGGGGATGATGAACAACCATGATAACCACATGTGCTTTTTGTGCCCCTCAGGACCCTCTTGATGCGATACGAGCCAAGTGTGAGGAGTCCGAACACTGTGCGCACTACAAGGAGCTTCTGGAGACGTGTGAAGCCCGAGTTGGCTCGAAATCCAACACCATGGAGGAATGCACAGAAGAACTCTTCGACTTCCTGCATGCACGGGACCATTGTGTAAGTGTGTGGGAACCAAAGAGAGGCTGGAAGTGGAGAAAATGCGATGAACACTTCTCTTTACGTGCCCAAAGGACATGAGAAACCAGACTACATGTGACTTTTGTTTTGACAGAGCTCATTTTCACGTTGTTGTCAACCACTGAAGATGCTAATTGTGTCTCCTCTCTCTTTACAGGTAGCACACAAGCTGTTCCACAAAGTGAAATGAAACTTCCGGTGCGGCTTCCACCACTTCCAGCCGTAGAATCTATTTATCGCTAAAATTGTAAAATAATTAATCAGGGCCGTTCTGTTGTTGTTCTCTTGTGTATTAATGTAAATTTCTTCTCTGAGATCCCTGCACTAACTACATGCCCCCCCTCTGTGTACAGTGCTTACGCGTGTAGACGGGTCAGACGCAGCATGTAAAATATGAGTCGCCGCTTGTTTTAGTAATGAGTGCTTTGAAGTTGTCGAGGGTCGTGCAAAGAAAGGGCTCAAACTCTCACTGTGGTCACTTCATATGCAAAAGCAAGTATGCTGCTCTGGCAATGCATATTTACCTCAGGTTTGGTCACGGATACACTCTAACAGAGAAATAAAGATTTACTTTGGTTTCCAGTTTGTCTGAGTCGCATCATTTTAACACATTTGATTCTTCTGTGGTGCTAGTGGGAGTGACTGTATGCTCATTAACTTCAGCTCTCATGGTTATGGGTCTGATGTGAGAGAAGATGTGTCTAATTTGGGAACAGATTTTACAAATATGGACAAAATATAGTATGAATCAGACTTACTTGATACAAAAGTAAAGAAAAAAACTTTATCTAATTACTATGGCTAAGTCACGATTAGGCCTGACATGATAATTATCACTTCTTAAGGTCTGCAAAAATTCTGAGTCATGTCCATATTCTATGATATTGCCTGTTGTGTTGACATGTTTATGTGTTTACATTAAAAAAAAAGCCACCAGCATGACGCCAGAATAAACAACAGGGCTCTCCCAACCATTTTAAGACTTGGGTGCAGCACCTAAGCATTTTTTTAATAGCACCACATGAATGGAAAAAAATCTGCAGAGACACATTGTACTATCATTTCTGGTTGAGCTGCTTCTGTCAGAGTTAAACCATTGGGCAAGAGAGACACACACACACTTTGTCTGACTTACTAAGGATATCTTAATTTGTTTTTCACTTTTCTATTCCAGTGTCTAAATGTTCTTAAGAATTACAAGCTGACACTGGGTGAGAGGCAGGGTTCACCCTGGACAGGTCACCAGACTATCACAGGGCTGACACATAGAGACAGACAACCATTCACACTCACATTCACACCTACGGACAATTTAGAGTCACCAATTAACCTGCATGTCTTTGGACTGTGGGAGGAAGCCGGAGCACCTGGAGTAAACCCACGCTGACACAGAGAGAACATGCAAACTCCACACAGAAGGGCTCCCACTCTGGGTTTGAACCAGGAACCCTCTTGCTGTGAGGTGTCGGTGCTAACCACACAATTTTAATATCATGCACTAACACTATGATGCTATATGGCCCTAAAACGACAATATCATTTATCATAATTATTTCTGCGACAATATATCGTCCATTGACATGATGCAATAATAAATACTGGATTATCACGCAGTCTTATGAGGTGATCGTGTGGTATCAGAGGAATGCTTTGGGCCAATTCCAGGCAATGATGTCCTGTAGTTTTGCTGCCTTTCTTAGATCTCATAACATAAAATTAAGGTTGGGGATATCTTAAAAAAAAAAAAAAAAGAAGTCAAAAACAGACATACGTTGCTTTACAGCAACTACTTTAAATAGTGTCATCAGTGGCAGCATTAAAATTGGTTGAAATCAGAGCCAGTATGAACTTAAGGGAACAGGTATGTTTAAAAAAAACAAAAGGGTAAGGGCAAAGAATAGATTTACACCTGTCAAGGGAATTAACTATTGGATGGTGAGAAACTGGGGTATTATTACTGTGTATGTTTCTATGTTGCTCTTTTTGTTTTCTGTTTTGTATTGTTTGTTTGCTTTTTTAATATATAACCTAGTAGTAAATGAGTTAAAAGGGTAGGTATTACAATCTTAAGCCTAAACCTTTGTCTATTTTTTTTTGCTTGTTTTGTTTTTCCTTTTAATGCAATGCCTTGTTGTTATTTATTCTTTATTTTGTGCATTCCTTGTGGAAAATTGTTAACAAGGAACAAAAAAAAACCCAAAACCCACTGTATCACACCACACTACACTATTCCCACTATTATGTGTTGTAGTTAGTGATGGCATAGCACTCAGAAGGCTCACTGACAAAACAACTCTCCACACAGAGAAATAAATTGACTAAAACTTTATTGAAACACATGCCACAATCATGATAATAAATTAAAAATCAAGGCATAAAAAAGAAGCTATTAAAAATGACCAGGAGGGGGCAGTGTGACTTCAAGTGCTGCCAGTTAAAACCGTGAGGTAGACTGTGATCGTAGATGTCTGTGATTGTTGCCGTCATTTAAAAAACAAATTGTCTCATGAGGAATAAAACATGATGATATCATGCAGATAAAACATGCACACAGTGCATAATGTCACAGAAGATGTGGATGAATTCACCATCTCACCAGGAGTTCTCTTTGTTGCTGCTGCCAAGATAATCATCCATGGAGGCCTGCGGAGGGCAGCAGAGACAGAGGAAGGGGTTTTATGAGACTGAAGGGTGTGTGGAAATGTATATGATAAAGGAATCTTCTGCAAAAGTCCCATATGATGTGACCGCTACAAAATATAATATGGTTTTATGTCTTGATTGTGTTGCTAAGCATCATTTTTGTGATCCGACAGTAACGCAGGAATTATGTGTTGCATTCAAAGAACTTAAAACGTCATGGTAAAACTAACTGCATTTCATTAAAGCTGAGCTATTAATTAACTGTGTCTACAGGCATAGGTGTAGATTTGGGGGGGGGGGGGGGCACAGGGGACGTGGGCCCAATAAAAACACTAAAGTAGCGGATGACTTTAGACATTTCCACCATATTGCACATTCATGCAGAAAAGCCACAAATTGGTGCATAAATATTCACTAGAAAACAAGAAATTAAGTGTTTGATGCTCAAAATCCCCCCCCCTGCCATTTTATATATGTCACCGCCCAATGACGCGAGGGAGACCTCTGCACCCACCTGCATGAGCAGCCTCTCCTTCCTTAGTCTGCTGTAGAAGACGAGAACATCTGGATCCGCCCTGACCACGCGGGGGTCAAAGTCCATCACCCGCAGACCCTCCAGGCTCCGAGCCCGAGACAAGGCCACGTAGGCCTGGCCGCTCTCAAACACCCGTGCCAGAGAGATCTCCACACAGTCCAGGGTCATTCCCTAAAGTAAACAAATGAAACAAACACTGGTTATGAGTCTGAAAAGCAATTTTACAACCCAGAATTGATTCCATTTTGTAGTAAAAGATAAAATTGATGGATGGACATTGCAGTATTTGACATAAGGTGTGTCCAATATCGCTGTTATTCCCAGGTGTTAGAATTTTATGTCCGCTCATTTCCTCTGAAGGGATCCAGGTGTGGGATTCCCTTTATCTCCCCGTGCTTCGGCTCCTCTGCTGTAAATCAAACATTGGTGACACATCGGTCATGACCACTGAACTCAATTACCTTGAGGGACACCTTTTTCCTCCTCGAACCAATTTCACAGTCTGAGGTCAGGATGTAGTTTGCTGTGGGAGCAGGCGGTGAGGCAGCGAGTGATCGGTGATAACACCTCATTATTGGGAAGCACTAACACCGAGACTGGTGCTTAGGGTGTCTGTAGCAATTTCCCCACATTAAATAGCACTGTGGCACCTGGTCTTACTCACCTAGCGTGAGTGTCTCTCTGCGTGCTGCGGATTTTGAGGCTGAGTTTTGGAAATGTTTCCTCCTGATAGTATTTTTTGCCTTTATTAGATCTCACACAGACAGATAACAGGAAGTGAGCAGGAGGAGAGTGCCATTGTGTGCCATTCTTTTGTTCATCATTCACTACTACAAAACAGTGCTTCAAAACTCGTTGGTGTTTATGTGGAGTTCAATTTAAGAGGTTTACAAAAAGACTGATTGCAAATCAGTGCAACCTGATGAATACCAGCCAAGAACAATCTGTTTTCCCCAGTTAACCAGATTAACATGCTGCCACTCTGTTTAATGGCACAGCGAGGGAGAGCACCTCGCCATTCATCACGATAAAAAGTGGAATGGGAAAAATAGTGTTAGAAACAGCAGTGTGCATACTGAGCAGAGGAACTCGAGAGCTGTGTCCAGAAAATTGCATACAAATACTATAGTATTAAGTAGTACAAGGATACTTCAATACGGGGACAACCCACTCTAGCGCTGAGCCACAGCCGCCACGTGCTAACCTCAAAAGGTGTTAAAGCGTAATTGGTATTGTTCAACCTGGATCCTGTTTTCCCATGTTTTTTGTTTAAGTGACTAATGGAGACAACAGCTTTTTGAAACTGGTTCAGTATTAGCCGGCAGTGTCAAAACAGGCTGCAATGTAAACACTCAGGGCACGTACACACACACACCATTAATTTATATCCACAATAAGTGTTTGTTTTTGCCACTGTCAGGCTCAGATTGTTACTATACCTGTCTGACAACATTATGGAAAGGATCCCTACAGAGATAGACCTTGTGGCGAGAGCATAATATCGTTTTTGTTTAACCAGAATGAACTGAAATTGCCGTCGCCAAACCCACCAGACTCCATTTAAATAAACACTGATTTTATCATCGTAAAACACACTTCATTTTAAGTCAAAATAAACAATATACAACTCACAGAAAACATCTTGGTTTGTCTTTACACTGGTCCAACAATCACCAGCTCTGGTTTGGTTGAAATAAAAATTTAATTCATCCAGTTAGACATGAACATATGCTGGCTCTATACACGCTAAAATGACTGTTTATTTAAATGGGGTCTGGTGGGATTGGCAATTGTGATTTCGGGGCTGTTTCTGGTTTTAAAAAAAAAAAAAAAAAAGATCTTACTCTTTAAGAACAAGGTCTATCTCTGTAGGGATCATTTCCATAATGTTGTCAGACACTTAAATTAACAACCTGAGCCTGTCAGTGGCAAAAACAAACACTGTTTGTGTGAAGTGTTTGCATCGCAGGCTGTTTCACTGCTGTCCCTGTCAATACTGGACCAATTTCAAAAACAGTTACTTAGACATAAAAACATTAAACAACTCTCGTTTGGTTGTAATAAATCCTTATTTCACCAGTTAGAAGCTCTAAAATGAATGTGTATTTAATGGTTTGGCAATTTTGGGTCCATCTCTGGTTTACAAAAAAAAAGTATCTCACTCTTTAACAAGAGGTCTATCTCTGTGGGGATCCTTTCCATAATGCTGTCAGACACAGCCCGTCAGTGACAATTTTTGGGATGTAAATTGACGATACAAATGCCCCAAGTGGATACGTTGCTGCTTATTTTGCTGCTACAGACTGCAGCCATCTCACTCAGTATTGGACCAGTTCCAAAAGCAGTTGTCTCCATTAGTCACTTAGACACAAAAACATGGGGAAATGGGGTCCAGAGTAAAAAATATTCAATTTAGCCTTTAAGATTTATCATTTGGGAACCAATTACGTCAGTACTAAATCTGTGCCAATCCATCCTGTACAGTAGATGTTGGAATAGGAATATAAAAACTCTGCTTGATCCTTTTTGGCTCATGAAGCTCTGTACAAAATTCTTTGATCATTTCAAGCCATTGTCAATTTCATGACAACAGCTAAAAGATGTAGAGAAACTTCACACTTAATAAATCCAGTGATAACACAACATTACTACCAGTGACTAGACTTTTCTCCTGGGAGACGTTAAATGAGACAATTATTTTTATCTGAACATGGTGTATATTTCTGACATCGCTCTCATCTGCCCTCTCCGTTTCATCTTAACCTTGAGGAGCAGTAATGCAGACAGTGGCTGAGCTCCAAGGCCGGCTGAGACACCAGCATTCATACCTGAAGCCATTTCTATCAAGTGACTACAAATGCAGCACAAAAGAAAAATGAATTAGTTTCAGACTGAGTGAATTCAAATCACGTCATGTGACTCATGCGTTCAAGAGGAACGCACAGAAAACACTGGTGTCCCATGGCAACACTGAACAGCGTCTGCCACAAAGAGAAACTGATGTCCTCATGGTCATTTGAGAGCTTTTGTCTCCGTATTGTTATGCGAGTTGTCGCCAGCGTGGCTGAACCTGTACTCACCTGGCTCTTATGGATGGAGATGGCCCAGGCCAGCTTGAGTGGCAGCTGCTGTCGACTCAGGTGGATCCCACCGCCGGACTTAAACACCCAGCGCTCGGGCTTCAGCACCTCTGTGACGCCACACAGGAAACGCACACGTGGGAGTCCTGAGGCAACAGGGGATGAGTCAGTGCGTGGATGGACTGAAATTTACCACCATCATTACTGAAAAGACATGATCTGTGGCATTTTAAAGGAATATGACATTTTGTTTCTGCCTGACCTGCCCTTACAACATGAAAGACCTCAAAGGGTAACTTTGCTATTTTTCAACCCGGACACTATTTTCCTGTGTTTTTGTGTCAAATTGAGCATGGGAGACAACAGTTTTTGAAATTGGTCCAGTTTGAGCAAGGCTGCCGCAGCAGACGGCAGACAAACAACCTGCAATGTAAACACTCAGGGCATGAGTGCAACATCAATTTATGTCCTGAAGATTGCTTGTTTTTGCCACTGACAGGCTCATATTGTTATTTTAAGTGTCAGCATTATGGAAAGGATCCCTACAGAGATACAACTTTTTGTTAAAGTAATATTCTTTTTATTTAACTAGAAACAGCCCTAAAAGACTATCACCAATCTCACCAGACTCCATTTAAATAAACCGCAATTTTATCATTGTAAAACATCCTATATTCAAAGTCGACAGCGACCAAATAAAACTTACAAAAGCTGTCTTGGTTCGTCTTTGAACTGTTCCAACATTTACCCACTCTGGTTTGGTTGAAATTAACCCTTAATTCACCATGTTAGATGTGACAATATACTGGCTCTACACAAGACAAAATTACGGATTATTTAAATAGAGTCTGGTATCGTATCAGGAAATAGGGTCCAGGTTGAGCAATGCTTTTTCTGATGTTTTTATGTCTAAATGAGTAATGGGAACAAAAGTTTTTTAATTTGGTCCAGTATCAAGTGAGAGCGCTGTGGTCTGCAGATACGAAACAGGCTGCAGTGTAACCACTCAGGGCATTTGTTCACCAGTATTGACAGGGACAGCAGTGAAACAGCCTGCAATGCAAACACTTGGTGTGTTCGTACCGTCAATTCTGTTCGCAAACAGTGCTTGTTTTTGCCACTGACAGGCTCAGATTGTTATTTTAAGTGTGTGACAACATTATGGAAATGATCCCTACAGAGATAGACCTTTTTCTTAAAGAGCAAGATCATTTTTGTTTAACCAGAAGCAGCCCCAAAATCACAATTGCCAATCCCACCAGACCCCATTTAAATAAACAGTCATTTTAGCGTGTATAGAGCCAGCATATGTTCACGTCTAACTGGATGAATTAAATTTTTATTTCAACCAAACCAGAGCTGGTAAATGTTGGAACAGTGGAAAGATGAACCAAGACGGCTTTTGTGAGTTTCATTTTGTTTCTTTCAGCTTTATATGAACTGTGTGTCACAATAATGAAATTACTGTTTATTTAAATGGAGTCTGGTGGCTTTGGTGAAGTGATTTGGGGGCTGTTTCTACTTAAACTAAAAAGGATTTTACTCTTGAACAAAAGGTCTATCTCTGTAGGGACCCTTTCTATAATGTTGTCAGACACTTAAAATAACAATCTGAGCCTGTCAGTGGCAAAAAAAACAGTACTTTAAGGACTGAACACTAGAGGTGAACAAATGCCTCAAGTGGTTACACTGCAGTCTGTTTTGCATCTGCCATCCGCAGCGCTCTCACTCACTACTGGACCATTTTCAAAAACTGCTGTTCCCATTACTCACTTAGACACAAAAATGTGGGAAAATAGGGTCCAGGCTGAACAATACCAAGGTTACCCTTTAAGTTCGTCTTCCATAAAATATCCTTCTGTGACCATTGCATCCTCCGCAATTCTCAGGGTGTATTTACAACTACATTTATGATTTTCTATAAAACATGGCTCTTCTAAGCAAATGTCTAAAATATGTATCAAGATAATTTGATAAATAAAATACTGACCTTGTTTTCCAGTCTCAAAAGACACCACAACCCCTCGTGCTCCGTTCACCAGTCCTCGAGCAACATCCAGGTTCTTTGTTAGCATGACCTTAAAAAGCGCAAAAAAAAGGTCTTCACCCAAACTCAGCGCAGTATTCTAAACACATATCCCAGGTTCAATGTTGCATGCTAAACCACAGTAGATTGTGGAGAATAAAACCGTACACTCACCTGAGCTCCCACTTTGAGTTGGATCAGTCTGCTGACAGGACTGTGAGCATCTATCGTCCTCACCAGGGCTGGGTCGCTGTCCAGAGCCTCAAATGCACGCACTGACCCTGCAGGACAAGGAGAGATTCACTATATAAGAACACTAAGATATCGGAGTATGAAACCACAAACAAGGAAATGGTTAAAAATCATGACAAATGTTCAGACTTAACTGCCCAAAAAATAATCTAAAAAATGTTTAAACTGCTGGTTAAACACACTCCTCACAGTTTACTGATGCAGTTAAGGCTTACAAAAATAGAAGTATATCAGAACAGGATACAGCAGGAGTCAGAAAGTAAGAGGTGTCCAGCTGAGACTGAAAATAGGTTTCAACCCAAGTCAACAGTCCTGCCTATTTTCACCTGGACCCAAGCCAGACGAAGAAACACCTGTTTCAAACTGAGTGGAAAAAAATGAAATGGAAGAATTCAGACCTGGCAGCTGCTGGAGTTTGTTCTCATTTGTGAGCTCCACGTCGTCCTTGTGCGTGCACAGCCTGGTCGCCAAAATGCCGTCCCTCTCGATGTTATGGTAGGCGCTTTCCATCAGCTTAGCGGTGACTTCCTCTGTCACCCTAAATGGTGTTAATCGGGACAGAACTTTTCCTTTAGCAAAGCCATTTGTGCAGCAGAGGATAAATGTTCTGTAGGGTAAAAAAATGACCTGCTGGGCCTGAAAAGTCAAAAACAGCTCTAACAGCATTTATGCAACACACTTAACTAGACAACACATTATGCTCTACATTTGGACTAACAGGTGTGTGTGTGAGGATCACATTAGCTGTAATAAAACACATTTTGTCAATGACATGGCTCGAAAAACAAGGACAGAAGCCATTACTTTACCTGCCCACCCTCACTGCCTGCAGGAGGGAGATGAATGACTGGTCAGTTTGCCTCCGCACCTCCATTAGCTCCATGTTGACCTGGATGACCTTACGCCAACTCCTAGCCTGAAAGAGGGAAGAGGTCTTTTTCAATAACATCCATTAAAAGGAAAATCCCACCTACAAAATGTTAATTTGTATATCAATTACTCACCCTGTTTTACATCAAAATCATAAATAAAATGTTGTATTTCTCACACGCCTCCTCAGTGGAAACAAAGCTTTTATTTATTGTAATTTCACGGATAAGAAACGGCCTCTCTAGGTAAATTTACCGTTATTATCAATGGAGTCTGGCTTTGCAGGGAGCATAGATAAGTTGCACTTTTACTTCACTTCCTCGTCGAAAATGTCTGCCTGGGAAATACTGAGCATACGACTGGATAAATGAGACTTGAATTATACTGCACGAGATTTGTTGGAGTTTGTAAACAGATGTTTTGATAAAGTTCTGCTGTTGTTAAATGCAGAACCCTTTTACTTTATTTACAAAGTATTCTTAATGAATTCAATGCAACACCGGGTGAGTAACTGATAAATAATAATTTAGGAGACAAAGTATTCCTTTTGTGCTCTTCAGGAAGTGAGCAGATGACTCAGAGTACTGACTCATAAACTCTGATCAATCTCTCAGCACATGCACAGAAATAATAGAAAAGCAGTCTTGTATTGTGACTGTGGAAGTGTGTTTCAAATGGTCTATCAGTCTTTACTACAATTTACATGAGTGAGAACTCAAAATATTACAATTTCCATCTCCAACTATAACTCAAAATACACCATAGAGTTGAAAGAACACTTCAGTGTTAATGGCCCAATTGCTCTAGTGCCCTGTCAGCTCACTGACCACAGCATTACCAGAACAATGGCATAAACATGGAGGAGCTCTAAGATCCAGGATGATCTGACCTGGAAGCAGAAGCTGGCCTTTTCCTTCCCCTTAGAAACAGGAGGCAGCTGGAGGAAGTCACCACATACGATCAGCTGGATGCCTCCAAACGGCTGAGTCGACCTCCTCACCGACCTACAAGAGCAGTGAGAAGAACATGTGTCTCACGAAAAATGTCTGCAGTGATTATAAAGTCTATATGGCTGAATTATTTCTGATTATCTGACGGCCTTGCTTTTTACTTTTTGTAATCTCATATCAAATCTGCAGTGCAATGTGTCACAAAATATAGCTCGCATCAGAGCACTGCTGAGCTTTAAAACCCAGGATATGGTCTGTTCTGACTGGAGCCATAAACCATAAGACAAAAGGAAATTGGAATTCATATCAAATTGGGTTAAAATCCTTCATGCTTGAAGTCTCACTGTGCTCAAACACTGTCAGTGTAGCATCACAGTGAAATTTAGGAGGTGATGGGAGTCTCTGACAGGGCTGTGTAAATCTTAAGTGTCTCCATGGTGTGTTTGGAAACTTTGAATTTTGAGCGTCAAACATTATGAGCCGGTTATTACAGACCATTTAAAACCTTGACGTCTGCCGTTCTCTGTTCACTCTTCAACACACAGCTGAAATTCTTATTTTTCTTTAACCTTTCAACATACAGTTTTGTTTTTACGATTTATAAATGGATGGTTGTTTACTCAACTGCAGCTGTTGGCAAGACTTTTAATGACTTAAAGGGAAAGTTCACCCCAAAAATCAAAAAATACCTAGTGTCTAATTAACATCTGCAGCTGACTAAGTGTCGAATGGGAGCAATTTTTTTAAAAAATGGTTTAGTGTTGAGGGAGAACATTGCAGCTGGCAGAGGCAAAACCGGCTGTAATGTAATCACATGTTTACACATCAATTAACATCCACTAAATCTGCTTGTTTTTGCAACTGACAGGCTCAGATTGCTATCATAATTGTCTGACAACTTATGGAAAGCATCCCTACAGAGACAGACTTTTTTTGTTAAAGAGTGAGATCCTTTCTGTTTAACCAGAATCACCTCCAAAATTACCATCGCCAAACCCACCAGACTCCATTTAAATATTTAGCAATTTTATCATCATCAAACACACTTCATTCATAATCAGCAGAAACAAAAGGAAATTCACAAAAAATGCTGTGGTTCATCTTTACACTGGTCCAACAATCACCAACAATCAATCAGCTCTGATTTGGTTGAAATAAAAATGAAATTCACCCCGTTAGATGTGAAAATATGCCGGCTCTATACACGCTAAAATTACTGTTTATTTCAATGGAGTCTGGTGGATGTGGCGACAGCGATTTTGGAGCCGTTTCTGGTTAAACAAAAAAGGATTTTTACTCTTTAAGAAAAAGATCTCTCTCTGTAGGGATCCTTTCCATAATGTTGTCAGACACTTGAAATAACAATCTGAGCCCGTCAGTGGCAAAAACAAACACTTTTAGTGGACATAAACTGATGATGCGAACACACTCCAAGTGTTTATTTAGCAGACTGTTTCGCTGCCGTCTCTTCAATCCTGGAACGATTTCAAAAACTGTCATCTCCATTTGTCACTGAGACACAAAAACGTGAAAAAAAAGGGTTGAAAATACTGAATTTTCCATTTAATCACACCAAACACATAAAACTTCTCCAACAGAAAATAATCTACAGTCTGCTTCACTCAAGATTTCTATTATGATATACTGTGGCAGCATGAAGTGATTTTATTTTTACACTGTCGTCTCACCTGGCCACTGCCTCAAGCTTGTCAAAGAACTGAGCCTCGACCATGGAGATCTCATCAATGATGAGGTGTCGACAGCTGGTCCAGTGCTGCAGCACCCCGGGCCTCTGAGCCAGCTCGATGCACTGCTCCAGCGGGGCCGAGCCGGAGCCGATACCTGGAGAGAGCGCGCGGGAACAGGAGGATGGGAAGACAGATGGTCAGAGGGAACATAAATGCATAACAGCTAATGCAAACACTCAATGCACAGCCTCTTCTGTATATTGAGATTTAATTAAAAGACATCTGTTCATGTGGAGAGTCATCTGACACCTCTGCTTTGATTATATTAAAGATTCATAACCTGAAAAAGCAACCAAAGGAACAGGACTGTGAACAGAATTGTTTTTGATAGTTCCGACTGTTTTGTATCATTGTAAACTGAATACAGTTGAATAAAACGAGCAGTTTGAAGATGCCACATTGGCAAAGTATCACTTTAATTAAAAGAATATAATCTGCACATTTAATTGGTAATGAAAAGATGTGTCATTTGCCTCTCTACTGATAAAGATTATGCCTCATGCTTTGTGTCCATCAGCACAGACTCACTTCAGGAGAGGCCGTTATTGAAACCAGCAAACTGACTAATTATTTGGGTACCACTCAATGTGTCTTGTTGATGTTGAGGATAAAAACCCTCTGCGCATCTCTCACCACTAATTATGTGTTATTTACAGACGCATTTGTGTCTGTGTTTTGAAACACGAGGACTGACCAGCAAAGTTGTGTAACGTGGTTCCTCCGATGTGACACGCGGCCACTCCTGTGCTGGCGGTGGCGAAGGTGCTCTTTGGAGGAAGAGACCCCATGATTCTCTTGAGTAGGAAGGATTTTCCTGTACCTGGAAAACACACATTCAAAAGAGCTTAAAAAGGTATACCACTCAGGTTTGATGGTTAATGTTTGCAAACACGCTCGCCGGTAAAAGTTAAAGTATGTAGACCCTGCACCATGTAATTCATTCTGCTCAGCTTAGACCTGTTGTCCTTGTTTGAGGACAGTTATTGTGCCATCTCGTGGTAGCACGAGCACAACACACTAATCCATGTAAAAACAAGATGGCAGCCATCTCAGCCTGCAGCTGATCCCGACACAAAAGTGGACAAAGTTCAAAACCTGATCACATGTTAGGGTTGAAGCTTGTTTATTTAGGATTAATAATGTTTGTTGTTTGATACGGCAACAAATTTGACCAATTTTAGAAACAGTAACGAGCTAAGACACGGTTAATTAGGAAGTTTGTTTGAGGGCACTGGGACTTTATTATCGTCTCGTCTGTGGCCTTTTGTACTTGCAGCATCTCACACGGGCCAATAAGGTGCGACAGACTTACTTGTATGAGTCTATACATTGTTTTTAAGGAAATTCCTGCAAAGTAGCCTATATCTTAAACAACAGGCACCTTCACAAGGAAAAACACCATAAATGTGTCGCAAAAAGGGGATTTAAATCAGATTCTATTAAGAAAATATTAAAGACAAAATGCCTGAAACATGTTACCTAAATGACAGCATCAGAGACATAACGTAAGTCAGTCAGACAGTAATATTGCAAGAGTATCTGTTTTAGACAAATGCTCCTGAAAGCAGCTTCTTTGTGTCAGGATGTTGCGTGCAAATTTAAAGATTCAAGATTACTTTGTTTGTCCCTCTGGACATTTGTCTTGGACATAAAGGCTGCCACATAAGACACGAGACATTAAGTGCAGAGCAGGCAATTGCAAACATAAAGTGCAGTCACATAAATGCAACACCGTCTCCTGAGTTTAGAGGAGGGAGGAAAGATTTTATACCTATTCAGGTTTCTCTTCCTGTATTAAACAGGATCCCTGATGGGAGCACTTTGTATTCTGAATACGGCACACGGGAGGAGTTTGCTACGGCAGGCTACCATTTCCCATTTACAACAAATTAAAATTGCGGCTGCCTGGTTATTAACAAGATCCAAGAAATGAGACCACATCACCCAGATCTTTCCATCCTCACACCGCCTCCCTGTTCATTTCAGGGTACACCTCAAAATCCATCTAACTGTCTATAAATCTCTGCATGCTCTCGCCCTACATTCATTTCAGAGCTCTTTACCGTACGCCACCACAGACCACTCAGATCTACCCACTGTGGCGTGCTGGCTGCGCCCCAATCATGGAGAAGAAAGGCCGGGACGGGGCCTTTTCTACAGCAGCGCCATTAGACAGGCTGAGTCTGTTGATGCTTTGTCCGACTCATCTGTGCACTTTTATGTCTCTGTGCTTGTATTTGTACCCATGTGTGTCTGTGTCTCTTAAGCACTGTTTTGCAGAACTCATCCCTTCATGCTACATCAGCAGAGCAAAAACTTTATTTACGACCCCTCTCATCCTGGTCACCAACTCTTAAAACTGTTGCCATCTGGCAGACGCTACAGAGCTGCCAGAACACGCACCACAAGACTCTGAGTCAGATTCTTTCCCCACAGCCATCAGCACACTAAATAAAACAAAAATCAAATATTGTTTACCACTGCCATTCTGCCACCTACTCAGCACTTTGCTCAGCTTTAAATACTTTCATGATTATCTATTTAGTGTCTTGTGTTTTTATGTTATCTGTTGAAATGCATCACGTGAGTGTCACAACTAATTTTGTAATGTAATTCTATGTAATAACAATGGAACTCCTTGTATTTGACATCAGTCAAACGTTTCTGCGACACAGGTGGAGGAGTTGAAAACACTGACATTTGGTGGTAGACAAATGAGAGTACTGCGCCAAAATTTGAGTTACAATCTAAAATCTGAAACAATTGCATCAGAGTTAAAGGAACACAGCTGAGTGGCCAGTCTGCATCCAGGGACGGGACTTAGTGAAGGGTCAGTTGCCCCCAGGAGGATTAATAAAGTTGTTGGATCCAGTTAATACAAACCTGTTGTGAAAACACAATTTGATTTATTACCTGCACTTCCAGTGAAGAAGACGTTCTTCCCAGTCAGCACAGCACTGAGAACAGCCGCCTGCTCTTTATTCAGCCTCCGTGATGGCAGAGACAGGATGGGCTTTTTGCTCGGGTTGGCCTTCACCTGGAACAATCAATACACAGTCACTTAACAGACCGGATACAAAGATGGTGGTCGATTCAGCAGTGAGCTACAGATAAAAAACACTTTTAAATTGTTTTTCTGGGTGTATTCAACTCACTGGGCTGAAGTTGGTTTCACTCCTCGACCTTTTGACCTGCTGTCCTGTCCCTGCCACAGTCTTATTGGTGCGGTCTGCCAGGCCTTTAGGAGCCTCTTTACTCCTCAGCTCATTGACTTTCTGGATATCCTTTTGCTGCAGGGGGCTGATGGCCTCGAAGCTGCGGGGCAGGCCGGCTTTGAGCTTCTCTCTGCCGCTCAGAGGCTTGCAGCTCAGCCGGGCCTGGTGTTTGATGCTCAGGGTTTTGAGGAAGAGGTGCAGCCGGTCGGAGGGACAGTTGGAGATGAGCAGCTGGATGTTCTCAGGGAGCAGTTTGACGGTGCACTTCCCGTCTCTGGCGAACTTGGTGAAAAGTTTGAAGTCTTTAAGGGGATAGTTTTGAGGGACTTTACCGTCGCTGATCCGGAGGATGATCTCCTGGAACTCATTCCGGCCCAGGATCACAGAGGCTTTACGGATGACCTGCCTCCGGGTGGCCTGACCGGAGAGGTTCAGCTGCTCCACCGTCACACAGCACTGCAGCTCGGCACCGTCATCCCCGGATAACATGGCTGCGACTTCCTGCCAAATACAGGCGTTCACATTTATTAATGAACAGCTGTTTGCTTAAAAACTCCCTGAACTACAACAATATAACATCACCGCAGCTGCGCTTCATTGAATCGACACAAACACCGTGATCTCGTGCACAATTTAACTTCACCGCGTGATGCAAACAAACTTTAAATGTGATGTCAGCTACGGAAAAACTTTTATTTCACCTCTCACCTTTGTTTTTAAACAGATTGCGTCCCAATCTTTGTCTTTCTTGCTCCCCCCGAGCAGCTGCTCCTCTCTGTGTGACGGCGAGCACCGATTTTCAAATTCTCGGGCGTGAATTCAGCCAATAGCCGAGCGAAGCTGCGGACCAATCAGGAGGAGGGCATTTAACATCTCAGCCAATGAGAGCGCGAGAAGAGACGCCCCGTTGCTGCACTGACCAATCGCTGCTATCATGACTGGTGACATCACATTTGTGTAAAATACGCATGGCTATCCGGAAGTAGTCCCCTCCAGCGTTAAACTCCAGCCTTAAAAGCGTGTTTTATTTTATTTCTTACGTATTTTTTTAAACTACACGTTATGTACTTGTAGAAAAGGCGTAATTAAGGGTTCGTCTCTTGAAATGAATGTGCTGGTAAACGTTCTTGAGTTTCTAATATGTCTTTATTATAAGAAATAAAGCTATAAATAAATAACCGGAAGTAGTGAACTTTTGTTTCAAACGTCAGACATACGGTGTCAAAAGAAATCATCAAATTCATACACATGCAAATGAATCACTGAGAAAACAAAACCAGTGCCAAGCAGAAGAAAACAGTGAAAGCAAAACAAATACATGGTAAAATAAAGCAGAGATAAAGACCTGACTGATTCACATGAAAACTGTAAAACTACTGAATACATTCATTGTTTTAAAAGTTTTTGTGACAGAAATCATTGATGTGTTGTTTCATCTCCCTCAAAAATATAAACCACAGGTGTAAATCAGACAGTGCACCTTGAAAATATGCCTGTTCTCAGAAAACTCTCATTAAAATTTCGCGCCATTTGCGAAATATGCCCTTGAAAAAGGCAAACCCATCTCTGTCATATTTATTTATTCTTATTTTTGTAAAATCATTTTCTGCCTCAGGTTGGGCAGCATCAAAACCAACCAACACAACGTCAGAAATAAGAATAAAACTATCACAGGGCTGACACATAGAGACAAGACAACCATTCACACTCACATTCACACCTACGGACAAACTAGAGTCACCAATTAACCTGCATGTCTTTGGACTGTGGGAGGAAGAAAACCCACGCTGAGATAGGGAGAACATGCAAACTCCACACAGCAGGGCCCCCCCACCCCGGATTTTAACCAGGAACCCACTTGCTGTGAGGTGACAATGCTAACCACTGCACCATCGTGTCGTCATCTACATTTATTTTTTTCAACAAAAAAACCTTCCCTGATAAAAACACAATATTGTGAACAAAGTCCAGGTTCTTGTCATCAGCACAAACACCAAATCTGACTGTCCTCACTGTTAACTCACATGTTCCAGACTCAATTTCCCCTTCACAAAACACACAATTATTCACCTCAAAATTAAATCTCATTTTTAGTAAGAATGTGTTTGTTGAGGTAATCTTATGTAAATTGTTTGAGGTCAACTCTTTCCCCTCAGGAGAAATAGAAAACAGGATCCTCTTAACAGCTCTTCAATAACAGTGCTATTTTAAACTAGGTGAAATAATGTGGCTGTTATTCTCTTTTTCTTAGTTCCTCTGTCACCTGAACTAATGTGGGTCACGTTTTTTCACCCTCGCTGTGACACTCTACAAAAGTAGTCAAATGTGATTCTAACTGGTGGACGTGTTGTGTTTAAAGAAGTGTTAATGAGTTTCTAATAAAGGTGCTCTCTGAGAGGTCACAGTGATCATCTGCCGCTGCCCATGTGGAGAGAATGAAGTGATGGGTGATGAGACAGGGGAACATAAAGGAAAGGAACTGTCAGCGCTTCATTTTATTCCTTTCATTAATTCTTTTCCTCCAGCCAAACTGTGAATTAAAGGACTGATGATTAAGTATGCAAGGTGTCAGACTACAAGGTTACTTTTGTAGTGTTTTTAAATTTTACTCGACTGCAAGGGGAATGTGTTTTTCCTTTTAAGTCCAAGGTCTGCAGCTGTGTTCTGTTGCGATCATGAATATTAATTATGGAGATTATGATGCAAAATGGGCTGCAAACAAACAATCAAATATCAACGAGTGGATTCTCCTTCACTGCTTTGCGTCATCACGCCCTCATTATCTTTTATTGATACACCCACCTACACACACACACACACACACACACACACACACACAGGCATCCCGCATACCAACAAACCATTCATCATTTTCACATATCTGCACTTTCTGTGCGACTGTGTGAAGCTTCCCAGAAATTGATGAGATGGGAAAATGAACATCACCAGTCGAGCAGCTGTCATTAGACAAGGCTGACTGCATCCAATAAATTTTAAGGTGAGTAACACCCTGATCTTTCAGCCGTGGGGGGGCAATAACTGTCACAGATCAGTGTGTGAGACTAAAGAATCTCACACACACTCTAATCACCAGTCTCAAGGTGATGGGGAAGAAAAATGAATGAGGGCAAGGTGATTAATAAGGAAAACATGATGACTACCTTCCTCAGTCTTTTTAAAATACCATCACTGCCTTGATATTTGTAAAGGTTTTGGTTGGTGGCATGAAACTTGCAAGAAAATTATGCGTTAAAGTGAAAAACACAAGTCAAGCTTAATACCTCAGAGTTCTGGCTTGCTGAGTCATTTGCTAATTAGACTCCACATCTTCAGCTTGTGAGCCTGTCCCCTAAAGCAGCCATAAATGCAGCCCTTGTACTTTAATTTTAATATTAAAAAAGGTTCAATTGTTTTTGTGATTTTTAATGCAAGAGATGGTCTATTCACAGATGGGATTATGTCCACTGGTGATCTTTCTGCCTGTAGTAGGCCATTTTAAAGGTCCAGTGTGTAAGGATTAGGGGGAGAAATTAAATATCATATTAGTGTGCATCTTTAGCTCATAATCACCTGAAAATAAGAATTGTTGTGTTTTTATTACCTCAGAATGTGTCATTTATATCTACACCTGGTCCATGTTACACCGCCATGTTTCTACAGTAGCCCAGAATGGACAAACCAATTCCAAAACCATTCACAGTTTTTGTGTCAGCCAACATAGTTAGCAGCCTTTCTGCCAAACAGTGCTGGATAAACACAGATTTAAACAGGAAACTGCTTTATTCCGTATTTTCACAGGTGTAAAATAACGGGTGTACTTGTTTTGGAGAAAAAGAGACCGCTGTGGATAATTCGGCTCCCAGTGAAAACCTCTTTAATGTCTGGATCTTAAGCTGTCAGAGAAAATACGTGAGCACACATTAGCAGGTGCTGGGTTAGCGGCCTGTCTGCAACAAGTCAAACAGTATCAAAGAAACACTGATTTGTAACCTGAAACTGTTTTATTCAGTGCTTAACCAGTTTAAATCACCTGGGGTCTCATTTATAAACATTGCGTACTCACAAAATGAGGCCTGAAAGAGGCGTGCGCCACTTCCCACGCAAAAGTTCTGATCTATAGAAACAGACTTGATGGGAGAAACTTTGACCCATGCTTACAAACATTTTGGAAACGGGGAATTGGTGACGCAGATGATGAGGTGGAAGCCCGATTGTAGAAATAGATAAACTTTTTTTGCCGCATTTATTTTTTGGCTTTTGTCTGTACATACATTTTTAGTATGGATCCTATGCACTGTTTTATAATGAGACCCTGGTTCAGGAGGTTTTTACTGGAGCTGCATTATCCACAGTGTTCTCTCCAAAACAAACACGCCAGGTGATTTAAACCAGTAGAAGCACT
Source organism: Epinephelus cyanopodus (assembly GCA_026686955.1). NCBI lineage: Eukaryota > Metazoa > Chordata > Actinopteri > Perciformes > Serranidae > Epinephelus > Epinephelus cyanopodus. Next base: position 15,067,125 of record CM048926.1, on the reverse strand, counting down.
GAGTAAAGCAGTTTCATGTTACAAAATTGATGTTTTTATGGTGCTTTTATCACAGAGGGGTCGCTAACTACAGTGATAGACGGTAAAAAGTGTAAATGGCTCTATTTACACTGAAGAAAACATACTTACTGTATTTTATTACATTTCTGCCAATGTCTCCCCCTTAATCTTACACACTGCTTCTTTAAAGCACTAAAAACTTTCCATCTTGGGGATTACTCATGCGGATAGAACGCTACTGTTATGAAAAGCAACACATCCTGCGTCAGGCCATTCTCGCACAACAGTTCAATTTGAGTTGAAATCTGAGGTGGTTCGCTCCCCTGCGGGCTGCCAGTTTCAATATGTGGGCTTTAAGTTGACTGTGCTTGTGTGATCTGAGCAGAGGGTACATTTATAGTAAACATTAGCTTTTGATCTTAGCGCAGATATTCCAGCCTGTGCGGTGACTATGAGCACAACACATCACATGGCTCTGTAAGAACCACAACACCTTTTAGTACTCTGTATTCCAGACAGACAGAAAGTGAACAGCAGCAGCACTGATTTCCCAGCATAATGGAACGCTCCATCTAATGTGTGTTACTGAAAGGGCTATTAAAAGGAATACATAAAGCACAACATGTTCTGATGCATTTGGAGCTCGCAGAGTGTCTCAGCATTTGAATACATTTTCATTAAAGCTGAATGAGATCTGTTTTATGGTGCAGGAAGACATCTGCAACTTCCACCTGACCTTTAACACACATCATGGCCAAACGGTGAATGCTGGTGCTGCTCACATCACACAATCCTGCAGTGACCTTACTGGTGACCCGAGGGCAATATGTTGACATCATATTATTAAACAACAGTGACTCACAAGATGAATGCACTTTTTTTGTGTTGAGTATTGTGGGTGTTGATATTGCGCTGTTGACATAATTCCAAGGCTGAACCGGTTCCCTACAGTATATTGAGTTATTCTACCAGCCCATCTGGCACAAGCTAATGAAGGTTTCATTCTGGCCTTGAACGCAGAGCAAAGGTGCTGAAATGATGTCATAGAAGAGCAGCATTTGCACAATTTTTTTATTCATTTTATTTTTCTTCTTTGCCTACGTCTCTTCTTCTCTCTCGCAGTACCTTTGCCATGACGTGTCTTTGTGCGGTACAGCTTACAGTCCTTACTTGTACCCTGTCAAAGTAAAGGGCACATCCACCCAACCGTTCACCTCTACATCCACCCACGCACGTGCCCCCTGACTAATGTCCGCATAGCTACCTCCCATTCCAGCAAATAATTATGTGTCGCTCTTTAATGTGCACTCTAAGGCAGAAAGAGCAGCTGCAGACCAAGTAATGTGGTCTGCGTGTGGTTCAGTTTGAATTATTTATGCAGAGGGAGAGGATCTGGAAGTTGTATACCAACTCTTGTATTTCAGCAAACTCTTCATGTTCCAGAGTTTGTTAATTAAATCAAATGAGTTAAGTCTATGACTCACTCGATGTAGGGTGATCCTTTCTTTTCTCTGGTTTGAGTTTCCCTCACTCATGCTCTTTAAATATTCGTTGTATAAGGAGCAGCTATAATCTGTTTGTTTTGAATTAGAAGTGAAGATGCAGGTGGCTCAATAAGGACATCACATACGTATGAAAGAACACACGTTCCACACCTCAGGCAGAGACAACGGCTGCAAGTTATTTTCTCGACTTCAATCAACTTGCTCTTTTGCAGTAGTGGGAAATAACTCTACAATTACTCAAGTGTATAACTTTCAGGTGCCTGAACTTTGCTTGAGTATTTCAATTTTATGCTACTTTGCACTTTTGCTTTGCTACATTTCAGAGGGAAATATTGTACTTTACACTCCGTTGCATTCATTTAACAGCTACAATTGTCAATTACTTTACATTCAGAACATTAATGTAGTGGCAAACAACTATTTGCTGTGCAAAAATATCGTGGAATAATGGCGTTCTGAGCGGAGATGAAAGGGGAACACCGCCTAAATTTAATATTCCAATGTGTTGTTTCCATGGTCAAGGAAAATTTGCAATATTTGTGAACATGGGCTACTCTCCTAAATTTATGCTTAGGTGTGTGACACTTGAAGAGTGTTGCTCAACAGAAATGATGTATTTTCAGCAATAAATAGTGTCACTCAACATTTTTCTTTCATTTTGTGCACATGGAGAATTTTCTTATGTCGTGAAGAACGTCATATTTTGTCATGCATTGTGGTTGGTAGTGTTACTATTGTCGCCATTAATCCACACTGACTCCGACCTGCATTCCCCAGTGAACATTTGTATGTAGGCCCCATGTGGTTAGTAAATGAGCTGAAAAATGGGCCCTATATGGGATTGTCCAAGGGTTCCATAATGGCCCCATGCCAATCGCCCACATGGGTGGGTTTACTCAAGTGGGCCCCACATGAGGTATGCTACGGTTACCTGGGTACCAAGTGGGTATGGGCCCAAAATGGGCATCTTATGGGCCGACTTGGGTAAAACCACCCATGTGGTCAAATAGCATGGGCCCATCATGAAGCCCTTGGACTATCCCATATGGGCCCCACATTTAAATGTTGGCTGGGTCAGTGTCTCTGTCCACAGATGCAGCAAGTCCTGCGGAGCAGAGAGGACAAGCTGGTCCATTCTCCATCTGTGGGCTGACCAAACTGACGTCACCAGGCTGACTGACAGCAGACATTACTAAACAAAAACATTTTTCACGCCACAAGAAGAAATCAACAGCTTTGGATTTTTTGATTCAATGATTTGTTTTAGCGTGTGAGGGGAATCTGCTGTTCATAGACAGACTGGGGGCTAAGTCTAAAAGATTGACACATATACAGTGACAGAGAGACTCTAACCGCAAACAAAAGCAGGGGGTCTGTGGTTACCATGGAGATGACTGAAACCTTTCGCCGTAGCATAAATCAAAAATGTCTCAAGATTCTTTTATATCTGTCGAGTGACACTCTTCAAAGGTGTCGAGTGCCCGAGTATAAATTATCCCCAAGTCTCAAACATGTGATGTCAAAGGGTATGAAGTCTGGAGCTGCTCCATAGACAATGAATGGGAGACTGATTTGTTGACCCACAGAATGTTTGCAAGCTCTGGCAATAACACGGCTAAATCCCCACAAAAGAAAACAGCAAAAGAAAACACTACATAAAACATGACAAGATGTTTCAGCATGTAGGTTGCTAGCTGGGAAGTTGTTTCACGCACAGCACTAAAATGCAGCGTTGAGGTTAGTCTCGCTCACCAGACCTTTCTCAAGAAAGGCTGGGCCGCATAGCAATCAGTGGTGTAGTGGTAGTTGAAGAGGTGGGTGTACCAATACGTAGATGGACAGGTTACCAATGAGTATAGTGTGCGTGACCTGACATAAACTTAATATCCTGACATGACTTCAGCTGCAGTTACTGTATGTGAGGAGAAGCAATTGTTCTCAGAGCTGGGTGTGGCCAGGCGGATTTTGCAAGTTTGGTACACTGTGCGCGATGGAGGAGCTACTCCTCTTTCCCACTTCCGTCCCTCCTACCGGCGCAAGTCAGAAAGAGGGAGGAGAGAAGGCGAGGAGTGGGTTTTACACAGTGATTCACACCACACCAATCAAATGAGCCCCTCCCCTCGCCCTTAAATGCGCCACGCGAAGGCGTAATGAGAGTTTACCCAATTCACCATGGCAGAAGAGAGAAGCAGCGTCAGACGGCCAAACTTCTCCCAGGAGGAAACTGATGTTTTGGTCCAGGAAGTCCAAGCTTGCAGTGTCCGAATATACCGATATATATGCGCGCCTTGGATTACACTGCTTGAAATTAGCTCTGCACGGGGTTCGCCACCCTGCGCCGTGCCAGGAAACTAGAGGCCATAATGTTCAATCCTGTGTGTTTTGAGTCTCTTTATTCTACAAGTGGGCATTTTGGCTGAAAGGTGGGTATATTGTAACTGTATACAGACAGAAAAAGAGGTGGGTATAGCCCATGTACATACACCCTCCATTGCACCACTGACCCACTCTCCAGTTCCCTCCCTGTTAACCATATTGAGAACTGTGTGCAGCCTTGAATTTTACACACAAAACAAAATATAAACATATACAATATGATGCATTAGTATGTAATGTATTAAACGCCCCACATTTATATAAAATACCTTTCTATCTTATAGTTATGATGGATTATAATACTAATTCATATTTTCTCCTACATGCTATATCTTGAAGCATATTAGTGCCTGAAGAAGATCCTTTAGAAGATCAGTGGCTCATTATTTCAGAAAAGGAACAATACGACTTATGACTCACTCTGTTTTTATCTGAGTCTGCAAATGCACCCTGTGACACTGCGGCTGGTACAGTAATAAGCCAATCCTCTCCTTACATCCTGAACCATCTCGGGCAATTAGATCCTCTGAGGGAGGGGATGTATCTGTAAAGGGATGGAAGGTCCATAAATTAGGATGGATAGAGATACTGTGGATGAGAGGTCACCAGAGACAGACGTCACTTCATCACAGGTACAAAAAAATTACAAGACAAGTAGAAGACTGAGAGTGATGTATCAATAGAGGATGCAGTCTGAGACCAAAATCAATCAAGTGAATTTAAAGAACTAAAACAAACGATCCCTCACATTTGATATTCCCATTTGTTCCTGAAGAAAAAGCTGTAATGGTGACCGAACTCACACAAGACTCCATGACTCAGAAAACACATGGGAATGATCAATATGGCTGGCAAACACTGTGACATCGAAAAGCACATAGTTACAGACAATACACATAAATTACAGCTCAGTTCGTTTCCTGAAAAAGACAGAGGTAAGCTGCTCAATCCCCTGTGCCCATTAAAGCCACTCAGCCAGACAGGTATAAGTATTTCCTGCAGGTGCAAAGCATTGCGGGAGGATTACCAGCAACTGGACAGTAAAGCTTTGACATATTACTACTGAGGACAGCTTGACAACAAGGCTAGGGCTAATCTAGCAGCTTCATCATTACAGAGACAATTTACTCAGCTGATAAAAGGAATGGTTTGGCATCAGGGAGTTATACTAACTGCCCAGAGTTTAATGGGGAGACAGTGAACATGACTCTCAAGTTCATCTGAATCTAAAGGATGCATTCATTCATGTTCCTCTGGGGAACATGAATTAGCAAATTCTATAGCATAACACTTCTCAGATTCTGAGGTACATCTGATAAAACTAGACAACACATTCTTAGTCTGACCTCGTCACATATCGACGTTTGGTCATGGACCTTCCATGTCCAGGTACAATGTGAAAGGTACGCTGGGTGTGTTGGTTGTTGGCGTTCTGGGACACTGTGTCAAGTTCTGCCTCTTACATGCATTGTCTTCTTTCAAAATACGCTCCCGTTTTCACAGAAAATATACCATTTGCATGAAGTCCCTTTCAAAATAAATGCATTACATCAAACAACATCGCAAACTGATGGGTTTTTTTTCCTTCAAGAACACATACAAATGGTTATGTTGTGCCAACACACACATAGTTGGAATTGTAAAAAAAAAAAAAGAACAGGGTTTGGCTTTACAGTCGTACAGGAAGCAAACACTGGCCTCCCGGGTGAAAGTAGTTGGTTGTTGGACCCAAACTGAAGAAATGATAATGCAGTTACTCAAGATAATCCACAGACCTTGTTGTGAGTAGTTTCATGGAGGAACTATTTATAGCCTACCTTGAGTAAGCGACATTGCTGTATTTTTTTGTATCTTTGAGCACCACAAGTCGAACGCCATCTAGTTTCATTTTACCAGAGAGAAGGCAGACACCTCTATGGCCGAGAGCTCCATCACTCGGCAACTCACTAAAACAATCCAGATCTATAAATAGCGCTACAGGTAAAAAAACAAAATGTATTTTCAATTTTGAGGTGAACTGTCCCTTCAAGCCTTAAGCAATATCTCTGATCTGTCAGACTTAATATTCACCTCCAGCCCTGCGGACTCTATAAATCCTCTCTGAGCAGCAGAGACTCTCCGACTGAACTTACATCCATCCTTTTTTACTCATGAGCAGTTTGAAGATGATTCATGGGCTTTGAGGTTCACATAGCTTAAAAAGATGATCTCTGTCATTTGGGGCTGCCGCTTCTGTGGCGACAGTCACTGCAGCTGGTCATTTCCCCCTAATTTGTTATTCATCTTAGGTCTCACAGTGAGTCTACAGACCTGTCGTATCAATGACAGATCACTCTGCACCGACTGTCGGTGAGAGAAATTCCTCCTGAGACTCATATTTTCACACATTTCTTCCCTCCTGTACAGTCACACTGACACCAGGCTTCCTTCTGCACAGAGCCTGCTGTGTGTGCCTGACCTTCAGGTGGTGTCATGGAAAACTTAACCCTGAGACTGGGATGTGGAGAGGCTTCTTATTATTGCTGACATGTCAGTGAAGAAGCTGAAAGCGGTTCAAAAGTTTGAGGAAAGAATAAAAATATATCAGCAAAGAAGAGCAAAGAGCGAGGGCTCCAGAAGTATTCAGCAAACTCTAAAAGTTATAATATGTACCATTCAGAACAGACTGTGATTTTAAAACTTATATTTTACATTATACTGTAGGTGAAGAGACTTTCCTGTTGCCGTGTTAAAACCAGTTTTGGATTTATGACAGACTAATGTGTTCCTTAATTTGCAGAATTGGGACCAAGTCATTGTTTTGCATGTCACAAGTCTTGGCTTGCCTGGATAGCCTCCATGTGTGTCAAGTCATAATGTGCTTTTCACCCAATGTTTTGCCATTTTGACAAAAAATTTCGATCATGATGCTTTTGAAAAAATTGTATTTATTTGTTCAAATATGTTTGTTGGAAGTCATCTGCAAGTTTTGCTTACTGTAATCTGTCTTTTGTTGTCCACGGCGTAGTGTTTGTATGCAAACAAAATTATCTGTGGTATAATTTTTTCCAACTGGCACCCAGTAATGTAAAATTAGTTTTCCATGCGTCTCTCTTGCAATTTGACTGGATGCTGTCAACAAAGTTTGAACAAAATTAATCACTTGGGGAATTAAGTGTTGACCTGCTTGGAATTAACAGCGTTATCATTAGTTAATTCAGGAATCAAAGAAAATTAACTGATTTTTAAAATGATATATATTTAATCTTTGGGCTTGGGGATGGAGTCACAAGTCATTGGTAATAAGAAACAATAGTTGCTAGACTTTTTTTGTCAAGTTGAGTCTAAAATCATTGTTTTTGTGACACGAGTCTGACAACACAAATCTTAAAAACTAAAATCTTTAATGAAGGTCCCCTTGGTTTCTCTACTAGCTGGTACGTGGAACGTGAATTAAGATTTTTGTGTTAAACTACTGTTTCCAGGCCAGTGGGTCCTCTCTGTGGTGGCTCAGGTTTGAGTCCGGCCAACCTGGTCTCACTCCAAAATCGTCAAAATCCGGTGCTTGGGCACTGACTTGCGGCGTCAGACACTGACAGAAAAAGCCATCCTTTACCTCAGCATGATACACAGCTGGTCACTTTTATAGTTTAACGGCGCTCGGCAGCATCAGGGGCAAAAAATGAAATTGGCGAAAGTCAGAGTAGGGCATGTTTGGGTCCAACAGACAACGAATTTCACCTGGGAGAGCGGTGTTTGTGTCCCATAAGATTAGAGCCAACCATGTGAGTGGGTTGTTGAAGGAAAAAAAAACATCAATTCCTGTTGCTGTCCCGACATAGTGCATTTATTTCGAAAGAGTCTGTACGTAAACATTAAATTTCCTGTGAAAACTGAAGTGTATTTTGAAAGAAGTCAGTGCATGTAACAGGCAGAACTTGACATGGTGTCCCAGAACGTGAACAACCAACACCCTTGACATCGTATCTGGACGGTGAAGGTCCATGACCAAACATCGATATGTGACAAGGTCGGAGTGAGAATGTGTTGGTCCGGCCCGCGCTGTTCACCTTGTGTCCTTCCCCTGCTTTTCCCTGCTGCTCCTGTCATCTGTCTGTCTCTCTTTCACTATCAAATAAGCTGAAATGCCATAAAATAATCCTCCTGCTTCCAAGATCAAGAATGAACATTCAGCATCATGTTCCCATGTTCCTCTATGGTTTGTTAAAAGGTATTAAGTTTATTTTAAATCCCAGTTGGAAAAATGTCCTTATTTCCCTCTGTGAAATACATATTTTGAGCAATTTATGTCATCTTAATGTCAGCATCATGACAATGTCAATAATAACATGTATTTATTAAATCTAAAGACTGTGGTTGACTCTCCTGGTTTATTCTTTTTATGCCTTCATCTTGTTTTCATCCTGAACACTCTTATGTAATCTTCTGTCTTAATGAGGTGCTCTTTCCCTCAAAAAACAATTTGATGTTTTTAAAAACAGGTCTGAGTGAACCATCATGCCATCGCCATGGAAACGCCACATCCACTGCCGTAATAGCCTACTCCATTCATTTGGTAATTTAGGCCTGCAGGGCTGAACCAAAAATCTGCAGTAAAATATGATCCAAAAGTGCAGACGACTGAGAAACCACTCAACAGAAACAGAAAGAAAAACTGTGACTTCATCTCTACAGGTAAAATAAATACTCTACACATAACTGTAGCTCAGTGATATCATTTTGAGAACAAGTTGCTAATTTTGCACCATGTTTATTTTCTGCAAACTGTGACTTCAGATCAGTTTATCTAACTTCTGAAGTGTTGCAACAGAACATAGTGTTTTTCTCTCTAAATGAATAATGACAGATGGCAGTGACATCACATGTTGATCAGCCAGTAAGGCGTCAGGTACTGCCAGAGAGCTGACAGTCTGTCTGCAGTAATGAGACTGCGAACAGTTAGTTAAAAATTTGTGCTCACTGGCAGTAAAACTGTTGGAGATCAATTATGAGACATGTAAAACTATTGAAAAAAAAAAAATAGTCAAGATATTGTGTTTCAGTGACTCTCAAGTGTGAGGTCGATAAACAGCTGCAGCCTCATCTGTTGTTTGTGTCTCGGATGTTTTTCACAGTTCAAATATTTCAATTAGCGGAGTGAAACGGCTCCTCAAGAGCGAAGATAATAATGACACATGGGGGTGATGACAGATAAGCCACTCATTCTTTTTATCAATTAATTAGTTTGCCTGTGGCACCGTATCTCCGTCTCTCCGTCGCTACCCACTCTGTTTAACAGATGTCTCAGCCTTTAATGGACACCCAAATACAGAAGTCTGTTTAGATAGTTTCATGACGTAATTATGTATGTACTCAAAACTGTAGATGGGAGAAGAGTCCGTCTGTGATCTTGTCAGAGAAGTTGTTGATAATGTAGTTATGTAATATAATCTGACGAATTACTTATGTTGCTGCTGTGTCAGGGATTTCTTTAATGAGTTTAATGAGAAGACTGGTACAACTCTGTATGTTAAATATGTAGCTGGAGCCTGCAGCTTTATCATTATGTTGCTAATTCACAATAAATAATAAACTGATTCACACTGGGAATTAGGGGATCCAATTGATTTTTAAGTGCATTTAAAAAAAAATCAAAATAGAGCTTGTGTATTAAAAAAAAAAAAAAAATTAAAAAAGAAGGAGGATCTGAGCTAAGCCTTGAATGTCCTCAGAGCCTAGAAACACCCCTGCATACACCAGACCTGTGCAGGGCGGCTAAGTCTGGATTTGCATCGTGGCAGCCTTTTGCGTTGTATCTTGAGGCAGAAGGGGTCGGCAGTTAGGTTTAGGCAACAAAACTACTCGGCTATGGTTAGGAGAAGATCGCGGATGTCACAGAGGACAAAGACGAAGAACAAAAAGAAGAACAAGAACAGGAAGAAGAAGAATTGATTTTTCAACACAACCTTTATTAGCTATCACAAGAAAAAAAAGACATCAACACAAACACCAGCAATCAGCACATATCAGTATTCACTAATAATAATAATAATAATAATGATAAGACCAAGAAGAAGAAGACAAAGAAGAAAAAGTAGTATTGGTTCGTTGTTTGTTGGACCCACCCACCTCCCCTCTTTAAACTACGTTTGTTGCCCTAAGCATCTAATAAAGATGCAGATGGTTGTACACTGGAGTTGGTGGAAAGCCTAGTGCGTCTCACACAGACGCTAAAGGGTGTCAAGCTGCGTATTTGACACTCTGGTTGGCTCGCTGCTTCCTGTCATTTTGCAAAAGTGACCCTTGTGCAGAACAAGTGAAGGATCACTGCCCTAAAGTATCAGTTTTTAAAAAGTTAATATTACCTTATGATAATGTGATATAAAGTTAGAAAACTACTTGTATAACGTCCTTCCTGCAGATATTTTGGGGGAGGATGACTCCAAATATGAAACATTTAACTCTATTCTAACTCTATTGTACATTAGATGTGAGTGTTAAACCCAGAGGGTGAAAACGCAGACAATTAGTTCTTGTAAGATATTCCTCCCTCCCTGCCTCCCACCCACCACCACACCACACACACACACACACACACACACACACACACACACACATACACACAACTTAACAATCACTGAACTTTTGTTAAGTTCTTATGGCCTCCACCTCTTCACTTTATTGTTCACTGAACATTGGATGTTGCACCTTTCAATGCCGACGTCCTACACACTGCCCACTGTCTCTGTAACTTAACCTTCTTTAAACTATGGCTGTGTGTGTGTGTGTGTGTGTGTGTGTGTGTGTGTGTGTGTGTGTGTGTGTGTTTTGTCTTCAGCTTATACAGATATTTAAGCAGCTCCCTCCATACTGTCACCCCATAAATATCATAATACTGTTTTCATTACACACAGTTAAAGATGAAGTGACTGTTTCCGTGTTTTATATTACACAGATATGAAATCTAACACTCATCCTTCACGTGGCAGGTTTTAGTTTTAGTTTCATTGAAGTTGTCAGAGTTCGGTGGATAATGTGATTTCCTCCTCTCACCGGCTCACTTGTGTGAAACGGATACTTTAGGGGGACCGACATTAAAAGCTGGAGACTAGACTGTGGAGGTAGTAGTTAATGTTGTTTGGGGACTCCGCTGGAGGAAAGACGAGGTGAGATGAAGGCTAATAATACTAATGATCGTCAGTAGGCAGCCCTCGCTGTGTGTGTGCGAGGATTAAAGCTGAAGTCGACTAACTTTAGTTTGACAGAGGAACTCATTATCATACTGAAGACACAGTCACAGATTTAAAACTTTGGTATTGAGCGCTTTGTATTGTAGACATGTATTGTCTGACATTTTCTTCAAGGTAAAAGTACATTTCAGAAAAGGACAAAAAGCAAGAACTGTCTATGGAAGGTTTTTTTCTTGGTTTTATTTGTCATTGTTCATATCATTACCTGCCTGAAACTTCTGAATATGTGGCATAAGATCACTGTCTAATTAACCTATTAGGTCCTTTCTTTTGTCAAGTTCCTTTGAGACGTCTTCACTGCTTTATTGTAGAAACAGAAAACAAGACTTTCAGTCACATCACGGTTTGGAAGTAATTACTGAAAATCAACAGGATGCCTACCTTAAAGGGACAGTTCACCCCCAAATAGAAAACACATATTTTTCCTCTTACCTGTAGTGCTGTTTATCAGTCTAGACTGTTTTGGTGTGAGTTGCAGAGTGTTGGAGATATCAGTCATAGAGATGTCTGCCTTCTCTCCAATGTAATGAAATGGGATGGATGCTTTACATAATAAAACGAGAAAACACACATAAAACATAGTATAAGATACAGTAAATAAGATTCAATCACACACTCACACACACACACACACACACACACACACACACACACACACACACACACACACAAATGAATTAGGTTTGTTACCAATTTATGAGATAAAAGCTACAAAAATGCAAATATAAAAAGATAGTGTGGCTGGACCGTTGCAAGGCCAAGATTTGACTTAGATTTTAGAGGATACTATTACTTTTCCTTCAAACCAACCAGAAGCCCACAGACACTTTAAAATGATACAGATGACAGTGAAGTGATGGACAGAGACAAAGAATTCAGTTTTTCAATTAGGCTTGTATCATCTGAAGAGAATGAGATGTACAGTTGAGTATCATCAGCATAATCAATTTCATGGTCTGTAATGATATTTCCCAGCAGCAACATGTACATATTAAAAAAGGTGGGTCCAAGAATGGACCCCTGGGGGACACCACATGCTATACACTTAGGAAATATTTTCTTTCTACCAAACGACACCTGCTAAACATTTCACCGCGCAGAGGGAAGCTTGCATCTACTCATGGTTGAGAGGCTCGTGCTCGTGACATCAATGACATCTTCCTCGGCTGAGCCGTAACATTAGCAAGCTCAGAGATGCTAGGTGGGCTAGCAGTAGATGCACGCTTCCTTCTGCATTGTGATACGGTTGGCTGATGTAGTTCGGTAGAATAGTTCCTACATGAAACTGCTCACAGCAAGGTCTGTGGATTATCTTGAGTATCCAGGTCATGATTTCTGGAAAGAGACATTGCTGTTGAGTTTTTCCAAAGCCATAAAAAGTTCCATTATATTTTTTAGAAGACATCTCAATGACCGATAATTCCAACACTCGGCAACTCACACCAAAACAATTTAGACCGATAAATAGCACTACAGGTAGAAGGAGAATGCATATTTTTGATTTTGGTGAACTGTCCCTTTAACTTAAGCGCCAGTGGCCGTGCAGATTAATAAACTCAGGGGAAGCTTCTGAGTAACTTTGTCCACTTTAATTCAAATGTAGGACAACTGATTAAAATGCAATACATCACTTCACCATCATCCTGCCGCCCATTCATATAATGAAAACTGATGAGGAGTGAACTTATTCTTTGATTCTTCAAAGGCAAACCTTAAGGCAACACAGCCCAATTGATTCTTGTGGCATTTTATTTTGATTGGATATTAAAGAGTTTATTGCAAATAGTCAGATACAGAAGCCTGCAGCAGCAGAGCAGGACAGATGTCACACAAAACACTGCAGAAACTGATTTAACTCAAGGTGTTGATCTTTGAAATAAAAACTGTAACCCCACCACTGATTCACATGATTACTCATTCTGTCTATTGAGGCAGCTGTGAACTTGTATCCACACACACACACACACACACACACACACACACACACACACACACACACACACACTTTAGATGGGTATTTCCGCACCATTTCGTTGTACTCCCAACCCAGAAATTAAGACACTAATTAGACACACAACTGCACAGACTCATTAAACATCTGCTATTCAAAGGCACAGATCCGTCAGCAGAGTGTGTAGCATGTGTGTAGTTTTTTGTTTGTAGCTCTGTGGTTGTATGAGTCGATCGCGGCTCACATGATAAAAATATTTAATATCCTGTAGCCACCTGATACATGATGTGAAAACACAGTATGGAGGAGCATTAGCACTGATGGCTGCACTCTGTCTGAGCGAGCTGAACCAGTTATTGTCTCCACTGAGAGCAAGAAAGCGAGAACCAGGGGGTGGTGGGGGTCTTTCCTCTAAATGACGAAGATAATGATGAAATTTCTCTTGCCGCAAATACGAGAGTACAACCACTCAGACACAAAACCCATTTGAATTTATGTGGAAGTGGATTATATGGAAATCATCTTTTTATGTCAATTTCTCTGAAAAATACCTTGCACTTTCTCTGAAATCCAAATTTGCTTTAAAGCAGGGGTAGGTAGTTTTCTTGAAAGCAGGAAAAAAACCCAATACACCCTCCTCCCAGCTCTCTTTGTCCTAAGCCGCTCCCACCAGACGATTACAAGCATAGGCACACGCTTCACACAGTAACCCAGTGTTTACCACACACTGCTTGCCAAAAGAAACAAGAATCAGCGAGCTACCAAACCCCGCGGTCTCTCCACCTTGCTCCCCGCCACTGTAGACTGCTTTGCTGGGGGGGAAGGCAAGCAGCAGCTCCAGGGATGGACCTTCATTCGGCATCTGTGGTGGTTCAAATTCAGCAGTCACAGCAGCCTAACCTGCGTCAGCTACATAAGTATGAACTTAAAGCTGCAGCTGTGAGCCTTTAGCCCCGTTTCCACTGCACAGTATGATATGGTTCAGTTCAGTTCAGTTCAGTTCAGTACGCTTTTTTTCTGTTTCCACGGTGAAAACCTGTGGATGGCACCAGTGGAACTGCTCTGTACCGTCCCCACTTTTGGTCCCCCCTCTGTTGGGGTACCTAGCACACAGATCTGGTACTAAAAGGTGGAGCTGTGAACACTGCAGTCTGTTGATTGGTCAGTAGAGGATGGTCACTCTGCTCAGGGCTGAGTTGTGGCTGGTTTTGAGGCTCATGTAACCACTGTTCATACTGTGGAGAGTTTTACATATATTAGTAAACTATAACTATAAAATGAAAGGATGTTTTGCTGCCTATTGCTCCAGCTAGAGTTGGAGCAAAAAAAAAACCTCAACTCACTGGGCCGACTGCCGGCGACTTTTAAGGTTGAATGTTAACTTGTAATGTTACTCAAAGCATGAGTTGACAATGTGAATCCATCAGCACACCTTAAATTTCACTGTGACAACTCTGACCATTACGTTAGTTTTTATTGTCTCTGTTATATGACATACACTTTTAGTAATGAGTGGATCTTCAAGCCTTTAAAGCTATAGTGCGTAACTTCTGTCGCCCCCCAGCGGATAAGGTGTTATTACAACAAATAAGCCGGCACTTCCATGTACACAGAGTAACACTCGCTTCACACCGTGTACACAACGTTACACAGCGTGGCGAACACCAGGCTGCTAACATTACATTATGTTCATGGCACCATTTCCAAGAAAATAATAAAGTACTAGGTCCAGTACATGTAACAGCAACACATACTACTCGTAATTATAAACCAAGTCACTTACTTATCCAACAGCAGCAAGGCACATCCGTGTCTGCCCTCAGCCCAATTTCCTTTCAGGGCTCTCCACCGACGAAAAGCAACGCCAATACAAATCCTTGTTTGCCTTCTCCGTCGGTCACTTTCCTTCTTGCCGACAGACCTTCAGCCGAACAGCCAGGCTTTTTCTTTGTGTAGGATCCACTTCTGAACCGTGTCTCGGCCGCTCCTTCCGTCATGTTGCTTTCTCTTTCTACCTGCGCTCTACCTCTTGCTATGAGACTCTCCGCTCTTCCTCCCCCTGCCCTTCATTTCCTGTGCGCCAGCGCGGGAATGTCGCCGGTCGACACGCAAACTAAAAATGATATATATTGAAAAATACGGCGAGATGTTAGAGGAGCCAATCAGCTTAATCAGCATTGTGTCATCTCCTCTAGTAGTGGCTTGGGTGAAACGGACATTTACGGACATGTAGAAGTTACGCACTATAGCTTTAAAAATATAAATTAATTTCGACCGGGTTATGTGAACTGCATATATCCCAGTTCTCACTCAGAGAAAAAAAAGCATCACGGAGCGTCGTTCCTGTGGGCTCCAGCAACACCAAACCCCTGAGCTTGCCTGAGAAGGACTAAATGCACAAACCTGCTATATTTAAATATCCCATGGAGAGAGACTCTTACTGCAGCCTGTTTTATTTTGTTCTGAAAATGTCAGCGTGAAGCCTCGTTCTGTGGAAGATAAACAAGGTGCAGACTTACTGTGAGTGCTGGACGGAGCAGCGAGTGACAACAACCCCGCCCATATTTAAGAGTACTGTTTGCGGTGGAAACACTAGGGTCTAGGTACCATGTCTGAAGGGTTACTGTTGGTTCCAAAGGTACCATACTGAAAGTGTTTGGTGGAAATGGGGATTTTAGCTCCGGTTAGTCGAAGGCTAAACTATTTTCTCTCCATCTCTGAAGCACCTTGCTGATACTGATACATGTTTTATTTTGTTCATTGTCAGACTCTCTTTTAAACTTTTTGATAAGTCTGTCTTCTTTTTCTGGGCTGTTTTTGCAGTGAAGGCAGTTTCCCTGCAGGATTCTCTGCCACTGAATCAGGTTTTCAGCATCTGAAGGGACGTGCACGCCCATCTGCATTTGAAGAACAGCCAACAGGAACACCCTCTCTCTGAAGTGACCTCTAATCAGCCAAAGTCTCCCATCATGAGCTTGACTTTCTAAAGCCTGAAATCAGAGCCAAGAGAAAGTGCAGAAGTCTGCTTTGCTCTCAGACCATTATGGGCATTGACGGCAATATAAAACTGCCTACCCAAGCTTTAAGTGCTGGTGCCTCTCCAAACACACGCACAGTTTTTGAGTTAAAGATTAATTTGCTTTTGCCATTTCATATAAAGTGTAGTGCCAGAATAATCTCAGTGATATTATATCACATTTATTCACTCAGATGCTTAAACAGCGGAGAGGCAGCCAATGATTACACTGTACTCTGAGCTCCAGGCTCCTTAACATTAAAACAAGATGGAGATGTGTGGGATGCACATATTCACATGCACTTGCACACACACAGTTGACCTCCACTGACATGTAGATGAACATGTGTGGGATGTTAGCCTTCAAACTACATGACAAAACAACTGTCAAGTACTAGTGTTGTGGTGCACTGGTGTGTGGGAGGAACAGATGTGTGTCGTCTCTGAGGTTTATCACGCCCATCTAATGTACAGTAGACCACACACACCGACAACTGTCATATCAGCAACAGGAAAAAACCAACAACTATATTAACAAGCTGACAACACTAAACATAATTTGAAAAAACATTTTTACCTTGCAATCAAAAGTTGGAAATATTCTAAAAAAGAAAAGGAAAAACAGTAAAAATGGAAATTTAGAAGCTTAACTGGAGGACAGGGATAAAAGAGAGATCCAGGGAGCAGAAGAAGAAATAAGACAGAGTAGTATGGAGTAAATGAGCCTGAGCTCCCCAGTGTAATGAGCTTGGCAGGCTGCAGCAGAAGCAGCAGTGTGATTGGACGCCTGTGCGGAGAGGCAGCAGCGGTGGAAGAGGAGAAATCAGATAAAGCTGGATGATGACATCGCAGCGGTACAATGCACCCGCCAGCACCGAGTGGAGTGACGGCAAAAAGACTGTAAAGCATCACCATCAAATTACAGCAGCGGTGCAGACGTCACCGACACAGAACCGTTACCACATCTCATTCTTTCACTTTGCCCAGAAAGGAAACTTGCCGTCACTATGAGGCCCTTGGGAGCAGAAGTGTGTGAGTAAATGAGGGGAGAAAAAAAACAGGGCCTACCTCATTTAATCTGTTTCCTTCTCTCTCTCCTGGTGCACTCTTCTTCTCTTTTGGCCTGCTGCAGAACTGAAGCACCTCCTGTTATTCCTGTACTCAATCTTGGTGGTGGACTGGAGGTGTATATTCACAGCAGAAATAAATTGGCTCCCTCATGGACCATTAATCCTCCAAGGCCTGCGTACAGTACGTCAGAGGAACATCAACATATTTTTGCAAAGTCGCCCCAAGATTTATTCAAGCTTTTCTAAATCATGCCTTTCAGCAGGTGATTCGAAACTATGACTAACTGCAGGTCCGTCTTGCAAAATTTCATCTTTTACTTTGGTGACATTTTATGACATTTTAGTTTGTTTCATTCTCCTTGTAATCAAATGTGTTCAGTTTTATTGTAAAGCACTTTGCAACTTTGAAAGGTGCTAAATAAGATTATCATTATCTTTTTTATTATTTTTTAATCTTTTAAACAGAAGCTGAAGGTGTTTGCAGAGCCACACAGAGCCTGTTGATTTGTTTTTTCCATTTTTATCTGAAAAGGTCACGTCTGAGATCATTTGCATTCTAACAAACAACAAATCACATGATATCAGGTTAACTCGAAACAAAGGAATTGTTTTAATTGCATGTCAGCAGTTAACCCAGAATAATAACGCTCTTTGACATTTTGATTGCATCACGTACTGATCGATGCCCATCTTGCATATTGATTCTCCCGGAAGACAAAGGATCGATTATAGTATGTGATACGCAGATAGGATCTTCCAAAGCTCTTGAGTGTTATTGCACAGTGAGAAAGGAGAGGCCCGCTCAGACCATTAACACCATTAAAGCAGCCTGTGTGGTTTCCACGTATGTCATCCTCCTCCCCTCACAGCCGGCTTAATGAATGCGTGTGTATCAACGTCTCAGCATCCTTCCAGACTGCACGAGCCCCCCAAGGACACTCGATTAGGGACTCTGAAAGAGATTAAAGTCCTGTAATTTGAATGGGGAATCCCCAAAGATCACATGTGCCGGCCAGAAGAGGGATGACACATATATATATATAACCGCACACACAGACACACACAAACACACGCCAAGGAAAACCTTATTAAACCCACTCCATGTCTGCTGAGTGTGTGGGCGGTGAGTCCCTCAGGTTGTGTGTTTGTAGAGATGAAGAGTGTATTTCTTATGTGTGGGCATCAGAGCCGCTGACGTCCGAAAGCTTTAGGTTGCTACAGCTTTAAACCCACACACACACACACACACACACACATGCACACACACACACACACATATACCCAGGAGGCATGAAAGGAGAAGAATCCACTTACACAGACAGAGACAAAGAATCCAACATTCACAATAGTCTGCCATTAGATGGACCTTTTTCTCATTGTATATGATGAATTCATTCATTTTAAGTGATTTGATTATCTGCTGCTGCTGCTGCTGTGTGTGTGTGTGTGTTGTGTGTGTGTGTGTGTGTGTGTGTGTGTGTGTGTGTGTGTGTGTGTGTGTGTGTGTGTGGTGCTTGTCATCATTACATAGTGGGGACCAGGAAACGGATTTTAGCAACAGAGTGAGGACATCCTTGGAAAGTAAGGAGATTTTGGCCATTCCTCTCTTCTTCAAAGCTCTGTTTGAGGGTTATTGTGGTGGTGGGTGGTTAAGGTTAGGGTAAAGGCCCTGGCACAGCAAGCCAACGGTCAGCTATCGGTCAGTGTTTGGCCATTGGTGAGCGTCTGCTGCCCTGTGTGTTAGTAAATGAAATCACTCTGATTGGCAGTTCAGCTCAGCGCTCGAGAAGAGAAATGGAAGTGAGGAAAGTAAACAAGAAGCTAAAGTCAAGAGGGTGTGAGATCAAAGCAAACTTGTTACATAAGATCAGATTATTTTTCTTCAGCCATTGAGCTCTTAAGCAGAAACGTGTTATTGTTCACTTGCACACAGTAAATATAGCTACTCTGTTCTTTCAACATTGGATTGTGTTGTTAATGTGCTAATTGGCTAACTAGCGTCAACACAGTTTCCTGTTTTCCCCTCTTGAATGAGGATTTCAGATGACAAATCTTACGGTGTGAAGGGTTATTTCCACTCATATTGTGTTCACACCAAACTTGATGTGATTGTTGTATTAATCATGCAAGTTTGAACGCTAGAATATTTTGTGTTTACTGGCTTCATACGCATGAATAACTTGCATCATATGCAAATTAAATCGTTAAATTGATAAATGAAATTCTGCCAGTATGTCCTTGGCATCATGCATCCCAGAAGATCTCAACGCTGATTGGCTATACCAGCTCGAATAGGTCACTATTTAGAATTTTCCACTCTCGTGAATAAGCGTATGAAGCAAAATCAAGCTATCTGCTTTATCTATGCTGCTTAACATTCATGTCACGTCTATTGTGTCCATCATGCCCATCACACCCATTGCGCCGCCCAGCAGGAATTCACATCTAATCACACCTTTACATTGACTTCACATGCAATTCACTCCCACGAATTGTTGTATTTGCGCCCGGCGTGAACACAACGTCACGTAAGCACAGAATATGCATGTTGGTTGGCCCTCAAGTCTTTGTGGCAGGTTCATGTGCAACTTTTTTGGCTGAGCCAGGCAACGTGAGGCGACGCAGCAGCAATCGAACTCAAGTTTGTTTGCCCACTAAGTGCGATTCGTTTGGGCAGGTGTGAACACAGCAATCTCACTCAGGTGTGCACCAAAACAACCAGACCGAGACCTTCTTGAAGAGGTGGTCTCGGTCAGGTTACAAACAAACTGGTGCAGTTCTTCGTGGTGCGAACGTGTTGCGACCTTGATCTGAACCAACTGCAGTCACATGACACATTGTTTGGGTTAAACATGAGCATGTTACAGTCCTGGAGGATTATTAATGTGCACCTCCTCCTGTACTGCCTTAATATGCACATTCAGCACATCCAATGCATCAAAACATTGTTTTCTAGTTGGAGCCGCGCCTCGTTTTCAAACTGTATGGTTTGACTAAAATGAACAATGACAGCAATATAGTCCACGATGAGCAGCGCTTAAATCAACCTGCGTAGTTGTCCCTCCATTGTGACATTAGGAAGTGTCACATTTATCTTGCAAGTGTACTCTTCTTCAAGTTAAGTAAGATTTGTCTCAGAATACTTTCACCACCACTGTACAGCTGCAGAGACACACTAAAGCAAAACCACCAGCTGAACTTGCCGACGTGTTTCAGCTCAGTGACTCACATCTTCTAAATATGAGAAAGGATCGAGCGATGCTGTCAAGACACCTGCGGGCAGATTCTCACAGCGCACGCAGCAAAATATGAGGTGTATCTTACATTTAATTTGAGCCCTCAATCTGCGTAATTAGCACCTGGGTAGCGTTCAGCAGCGGGGATGAAGCCCTGCAGGGCAGTCTGAGGCTGAGACTCAGCTCAGGAGGGGAACTTAGTGAGATTTGTCAGAGATTACCACTTATAAAAAGAAGATGACCTGTAGGGCCTCTGTTGTGCAGTGCAGCCTCAGATGAGGATGGCTGAATTATTAATTATGATTACTCATGAAATTATAATATAGTCTACGTGCCACGAGGATATTTATAATGTATAATTTATTAAACGAACTGTAAAAGAAATGAGAAAAAGAAGGGGCGGCATCATATGACCCGCAGAATTATAGAGCTCATGAAAAATCTACAGGGAAGGGAAAAGTCAAAATGAAGTCATGAATTCAGATGAAGTCAAGTCTCTCCACCCATCCCAGCCGTCCTTTATAACACCTGCAACAGCTGCAGATGAGATTCATTGGTGAGAACTGACACATTTTGCAGGGTTACGTCTTTATCTGTAGTCAAAGACTATTTGAGCTGTCAGCAACGTTTTGTTCACTGGGATGTTTTATGAAGACGAAGCTACAGATGCCTCAAGAGACTCTTTGAAAGGAAATTTCACAAGGAGCTTTAAAAATCAAACTCTCGTTGTGCTCTACTTTACCGTCAAGATGAATATGTTTAAAATGGCCAGACATAGAATTAAATAAAAAATAAAAATAAAGAAATGAAATAAAAATAAAATAAACTAAAAAAATAAAATAAAATTAAATCAAATAAATCAAATTAAATAAAGGCATCTCAGAGAGATCATTCCTGACGGTGTTGCCTTCTCTCCAGGACGCATGCATGTGTCAGTACACCTGGAGGTCAAATCAAACCCAGTCCAAAGATAAAGATGAGGGGCTGTAGGAGGACTATACATTAATTTAATTAGTAACACTGACCGTTTGTCCCCACGAGTCCTCTTCTGCAAAAGAGCCATGTGGAGCTTTATGGCTGATGTGACTGATGTGTAGTGTGTCTTATCACTGCCATGTGTGGGCTCTTTTTTTTTTCGTGTGTGCTTTGTTCTGACAGGTTATACAAACAGGATGACAAATATATCAGAAATCAGATTAGAAATACATTTGGTGGTGCACTGGGAACATGTTGAAGGTGTGGAGTTAAACTGGCTCAGATGGTACCAGGGGTGTAGGTTTTGTTTCAGCATTGTGGAGGACACATATGCAATGGGTGGAGGGCTGGGTGTCCTCTGCCAGACTTTTGGAGCATTAACACTTAATTTCCTGCATTCTGGTTCATTTTTCTGCATCACTTTATGGTGTAAATGCAGGAGTGGATAATGAGGTAATGGGCCCCTGGGCACAAACATGCAGAAGGCCCCCCACCTCTCATACACGGGAGCAAGACACACAGATTTTGTGGTGGTTTTGCGTCTCAACGTAGACGTTGTCCATCTGTTTGTGGTTTTGTGTCTCTTTGAGGTTAGTTAGGCTAGTTACTGATTTTGTTTCTCCTTGTGGTTTTTTTGTGTGTCTCTGTAATCATTTTTTTGTCTCCTTGTGGTCATTTTTGTGTCTCTGAGGTAATTTTGTTTCTTTTTTTGGTCATTTTGTGTCTCTTATGGTTAATTTTGTGTCTCTCATGGTTAATTTTGCATCTCTTTGTAACTGTTTTGGTCTCTTTGGGGTGATTTTGTGTCTTTTTTGGTTGTTTTGTGTCACTTTAAGGTAATTTTTTGTCTCTGGGTAACTTTTGGTCTTTTTTGGTCATTTTGTATCTCTTTGTAATTGTTTTGTGTCTCTGAGGTAATTTTGTGTCTTCTTTGGTAATTTTGTGTCTCTTTAAGATAATTTTGTGTCTTTTTGGTCATTTTGTGTCTCTTAAAGGTCATTTTTTGCCTCTGTAATCATTTTGTGCGTATTTGAGGTAATTTTGTGTCTTTTTTTTGGTTGTTTTGTGTCGTTGTTAGTTGGTTTTATGTCTCTTTGTAATCGCATTGAGGAAATGTGTATCTTTTAGGTAATTTTGTGTCTTATGTATTTGAGGTTTTGTGTCTCTGAGGTAATTTTGTGTCTTTATTTGCTAATTTTGCATCTTTTTTTGGTCATTTTGTGTCTCTTTTTAATTGTTTTGTGTCTCTGAAGTAATTTTGTGTCTTCTTTGGTAATTTGGTGTCTCTTAAAGGTAATTTTGTGTCTTGTTAGTTGTTAGTTGGTTATTTTATGTCTTTGTAATCGCATTGAAGAAATGTTGTGTATCTTTTAGGTAGTTCTGTGTCTTAGTTATTTGTTTATTTGGCGATTTGTGTCTCTGTAGGGTTTTTTTTTTTTGCGATTTTTGCAGTAATACTGTCTCTCTTTGCAGGTCCTTTGCTTTTTCCTTTGCAGCCTGTTTTATATTTCTTCCTGGTCAGTCTGTGTTAAGTTGAATGACAGTTTACAGTTAAAGGCGGGGGCTCCCTGACACTTTGGGCCCCTGGGCCTGTGTCTGGTAGACCTGCTCAATGATCCATCCATGTGTAAAAGGTGCTCTGCTCTTCTTGTTTTAATGAGGAGGGGGGACGTGTCTTCCGTGTCCCTCCTGAAATCCACGCCTATATGACACTTAAACACTTTCTCAATGAAGAAGACTGTCTGGTGCATTAAAGAGAGTTTTCCAGTTGTGGTCTGTATTGTGCCATCGATTGCAATCAGTCACACAGTAATTCATAAAGGGTTAAATGTTGAGGATGGGTTAGCAGCATGATGACTGTCTCTGACCTTGGTGCTGAAACTCGGATCCATAACTTGAATTGTCTCTTTATTTCTATTCCTGTATGGACATGAACAGACTACATGGATTTTTCTAACCTGTCCAGCCAATTGAATCACGGTTAGTTAAAGTGTATTCTCACTGTCATCACGGCATATTGAATTACCTTAATTGGACATGGGGAACTTCCATATTTAGCCTATCCAGAATATATCTTGTGGTTTATATTGTGAGCAAATTTATGTTGAAAATCTAGTTTAATTTTGACAAAGTATATTGTTGTGCCACATGATATCTGGTGTATGTGGCTCCTGTGTTTAGCGCATTAACGCTGCTGGCATTTTCCCTCTGACGCTGATGAATGGCGAGCATAGAAAAGAATTGAATATTGATTTCTTGGCTGCAGATCCTGGGAAACCTGGGTCGCTGCGCTCACAGCCCGCACGTCACTCCACTGACATCAGCACATGGCTTAAATACCCGCAGCACTGAGCCGTGTAAACAGGACCAGGCACACCTTTATGTGGGCGCATCGGGAAACAAACACTGCTGGAAACTGAACAGAGAAACCACTTGAGTGTTTATGCTCTATTAGAAACAGGATGTAACTGTGCAGTTAGTGATAATTTATTTCAAGTTTTCTAAACATCGCAGAAAGTTCTTGCACTTTAACTCTTGCACATCGCTGGTCTTAATAATGATCAACGACACTGTTGCGTTTGGAGACCTGGTCACTAATGTTTCTGAGCCGCTGCCGCCTCTCTCTCTCAGCCACAACCAAAGTGCGTTCCCTGCGCTCCGGCTCGAGTCCAAGTCTCTGGTCACTTCAGCCACCATGTTCGCAGTGGGAGTCCTGGGGAACTTGATCGCCATTGTCGTGCTGTGCATCTCCAAGAAGGAGCAGAAGGAAACCACTTTCTACACTCTGGTGTGCGGGATGGCCATCACGGATCTGTTGGGAACATGCTTCACCAGCCCGGTGGTGATCGCCACATATGTGGCCAACCGGTGGCCAGGAGGAGTGCTGCTCTGCCATTTCTTCTCCTTCTCCATGCTCTTCTTCGGCTCAGCAGGGATGTCCATCCTGTGCGCCATGGCTGTGGAGCGATACTTGGCCATAAACCATGCGTATTTCTACTCCCAGCACATAGACCGGACAATGGCGCGCTTTGCGCTCCTGGTCACATATCTAGCGAACATCGTGCTGTGCATTATGCCCAGTTTTGGCTTCGGGAAGCACACCAGGCACTTCCCCGGTACTTGGTGCTTTCTGGACTGGAGGGCGATGGATCCACTCGGAGCCTGCTACTCCTTCTTGTACGGCGGCGTGATGCTGGTGCTGATCGCAGTGACGGTGCTGTGTAACCTGGCGGTGTGTAGGTCGCTGGTGGGGATGAACAAGAGGACAGGGATAGTCAGGACGGAGCTGTGTGAGCAGGGAGGATCACGGCGCCGGTTCCCCCGGCTGCCGTCGGTCACCTCAGCGGCGGAGATCCAAATGTTCTGGCTGATGATCTTCATGACCATCGTTTTCCTGGTCTGCTCCATCCCTTTAGTGGTAAGCACAACACGTGGTTTAAACACCTGTTAATTACAATCTTTACGCACGGCGCGTGCCAAGTTCATCTAGTTAGTGCTCTCTTATTATAAAAACGTTTTTGTGAAACATTCTGTGTCCGTGTTTCTCTCTGACAGGTGCGAATCTTTGTGAACCAGATTTACGACCCTGAGTATATCTCTGCCGGAGGGAAGCCTGACTACCGCAGCGACCTTCTGGCGATCCGCTTCGCCTCATTCAACCCCATACTGGACCCCTGGGTGTACATTTTGTGCCGGAAGAACCTGCTGCTGAAGGGCTGCGAGCGGCTGAAGAGGACAGCTGCTCTTGTTAAGGACGGCTGTGGTGACAACACTGGCTGGGAAGGAGGTCAGCACTCCCCTCCGTCTTTAAACAGCAATGACACCAGCTACGCGTCTTTACGCACAGCCGGCTTCAGGAACGATGTTGAAAACCAGGTGTCCATGAAGAATAAACCCTTAACAGACTTCGCAATGAGGCAAGCGTGGGAGTACGACACCGCGCGGGTCAGCTTTCACCCGTTCAGCGTGGAGTCCACCGCCATCCTTTGCTGTGAGGAGGAAGAAGCAGCCGGATCCAAACAGGAGGTGGCGGCCAAGTCGTCTCCAGGACGCAGCGCGACGCCGCTGCTCTCTGCGCACGTTGGGAAAGTGGACATTATCACGCGCACGTTTAGTTCATCGAGCTCGTGCCTGTCAGCGAAATGTCTTTGATGAACATTTAACTGCCATCAGTAGTTTATATAAATGTGTCAAACTGCTACTTTTTAATTCGACTGTGAGACGCTTGTGATGGTTTCAGCCACCAAAGAGCCAAATCACCTTAAATTAATGAAACACTTGAAACAGCACTTAGTAACTGTGACTGAACTCATCTCAACATCAGCACTGGGTCATGCATCTCTTTCATATGACTGAACCTGCTGCATTATCATGTCTACATGTAATTTAGGTTTTACCTTAATGTTAAGGGATCCACATTACAGTTAGGCTACAGGGCATTTTCAACTTCTTCTTCATATCAATATGTCAGAGGTCTAGAAAAACACAGTCACAGCATCCTACAGTTATATCTATAAGCATGTGTGTGCAGTGAACGGGTGTCACAGGGGGTCATTTTTGGGGGGGTTGTTGTGGGTGCTGGTACAAAAACTGAACTTGTTTTTGTTCCAGTGTGTCCTTTGATTTGAATTAGACCAGTGCTCTTCAGTCTGAAGTGCTATATCGTAGGCAACTGGACTTGCTTGAATTTCTTGAAGATGTTTCACCTCTAAACCTAGAGGCTTCTTCAGTTCAGAGCTGAAGCAGCATCTTCACCGACAGGGCTCTACAGTGTAGCTGAAAGAGAGGCGGAGCAGGGACCTCGCACTACTTGGATAAAATTGAGTTGCATATTAAATAACATGTAGGGCAGGCTTAACTGTGTAGAGATACCCTTTAATTGTGAGTACAATACTAAGCTATTAAAATCATAACTGACAGATGAATATCATGTTTTAATGTGCTGTGATTTAGTGTAGGTGAAGGAGCCCAGATGACTGCAGGAGGAGTCATGGGTAACAGTTAACTCATCATCAGTGTCGTATACTGGAAACAAATGGGGCTGTTTTTATGAATAGGCCCTGGACTCATTGTAATGTGTATTTTCATACATATTTAAAATGTTTTATTTAAAACAAAATGCCTTAAAAATTTTATCAAACAATAAGTTGATGGTCCCCCTCTGCAGTAACTCTGAGGACTCCCTAAAGGTCGTGGACCCTCTGTTGAAGACCCATTAATTCGACCAATAGCTACAGTTTTAGTTGAATCTGATTTGCTGTCTGATGTATTAAGACTTCAGCTCAAAGTGCACAGACGAATGTGATAGTTTCCAACCATGGAACAGAATACAGTCATACCCTGTGGGTATAAATCACAGTCGTGACACTCTAAGAGTTTGATACACTGTATGAATCCATATGTGCCATTAACACGTTTGTTCTTTATGTGTTGTTACATTTGATTTCATGTTTTTTATATCCACATGCTGCTAATTTACTGTGTGTCTGTGTTGCATGATGCAGGGGAACTGAGTGTCGACCTTCTGAACCTTGTACATCTTGTTTTGTATTGTACATTTGCATATAATGTTTTTTATAACAATGTGAATATGTTTTTAAAAAAGACTGAAAGAAAGAAAATAAAAAATACTGTTGCTGTGAGCTGACTGATCTGTGGTGTTTGCTGCTGCTTTGAAGAACAAGAAATGATCTTTAAAGACTGTGCTGAGCAGACAACGCTCCTCTCAGTTCAAACTGGGGACAACGGGTTCATATTCTGTTTATTTTACACCAGCAGGTGGCGCTGCAACATCAAAAGTCCTGTTTGAAGCGAACTGGGAAAGGAGGGTGGTGGTGTTGATGCTGCTCATGGTAGAAACCATAAAGGTCACTTGGGGAAAAGTCAAAGTAACAGTGATACAAGATGTATATTAAAAAACTTTATTCCCTCGGAGGATAATGCCATACAAAAATAAAGAAAACTTTATTATAATAATAATAATAATAATAATAATAATAATAATATACTGGGAGTGTGTAACTGAATGGAAATCACTGCTTTAAGATGAGAAATGTTGAGGTTCTGTATCATAAAGGTTTGACTTGTTTGCTGTACACACATTCTGGACACTGAAACTGTTGTGTGAGGTGCTCTCCAGAAAAAAATATTCACTGAGTTTACCACATCATCATTTTTAATGTAGGTCAATTTGTCTCTGACAGCTATTGATAGGATTTTTTGTCTGTCTGGGATAAAATGTAAGAGAGGATCAGAGCTTTTGTTTTTTAGAATCACTAAAAAAGACGGGACATTCTGCTGAATCGGTGCCATTTACTGAAAAATTGTTTTGTTTCCTTTCTTCAGTGCTGTATCTAGTAACACACGTTTGACTATATCAAACATTTAAAAGTTAATCTCAGGCCTTTTTATTTATTGTCTCGACAGGTTTCTCGATGGAAGATGGCTCATATAACAGGAAAGTAACAGGACTGAGTTTTGAGCATAGCTTTAGCAAACACATGAAATGTAGTCACATGATAGCAATGCTAATAGCATGTACCGTTTTACCAAAACTATTCATTCATTCATTGTCTGTAACCGTTTTTCCTGGTGGGGGTCAGAGAGGGGACTGGAGCCTATCCCAGCTGACATTGGGCAATTTATTTCCATAACTATCTAAACCTTTAATATTTGTGTTATTTCTAATTTTTATCGCTATCACTACCAGGAAAAATAAATATGGAGATAGGGGGCAACCCTGTCTGACTCCCCTAGATAATGAAAAACTTTGTGAAAGATGGTCATTGTTTATATTTTTACTTAATGGATTATTGTTTAACACCATAACCCAATTTGAGAATGACATTCTTAGACATAAAAAATACATAAAAAAAGTGAAAGGACCAACTTTTGGTCTTCCCATGTCCTTCAGGAGACTCGAATGATACTACTTCCTGTTGACCATGTGAGTTTTGTTATGTCTGAGGGACTGAGTAAAAACCTGGGGAATCGACTAAAATCTGTATTTTAACTAACACAATGGGAATTTCTGAAGAGAAAAATGTATTTTGTGTCTAAATTGGAAACAACAGAGTCACAATAATATAAAAAAAAGTTGTTAAATTTCACAGTGAAGTGTTCGAGAGCGGGGACGGGCTACAGTCCTCTTATTCCTAGGTGGTTTCATCAAGGTTTCCATGGTGATGAAGACTCCTGACGAAGGTCCAGGAGCACCGAAACGTTAGTGTAACTAATAAATTGCGAAGCTGAGCAAGAGCAACTGTCAAATTACAATTAGGACACTACTTGATAATATGATGTGTTTGACAGATACTTCTCAAAGATTCATACATGTCATCAGCTGGGGATTGAAAAGGCACCGATTCAGCAGAAGGGCCCAGAAATGTTTCCTGTATCCAATCGTCTTCTGCCCAGAATTAACTGTCCAAACCAAGTTTATGAGGCGTTTGATGAAGTTAAATAAGCACCTTTAAAGAAACAAAAAGGTATGTGAGAAGTAACTGTTGACATGAAATCTGAATCTCGGCAATAAATAGATATTTATCTACAATATAGAGTTAATAAAAACAGCTCTCATATGAAGCTATAATAAATAAATAATTTATCAGAAATAAATATATGTTACTTTTATACAGTAATACATGAAGATGCATGGCATCCATTTGGCTGAGTTCACCTGAACATAGAAACCATACGATGTAATGTCCCTGTTTTTATGTGGAAGAAAATGATTCAGCTTCTCGGGGCTTCACTGTGAGTGATAGTGAACATCATATCAGTCTTTCTTTTTTTTAGTCAGGGTATAAACACAGTGTCAGTCCTTTAATTGTGTCTTTTCTTTATGTCTCTTGAGCTTCAGCCTTCAGGTGTCGCCCGTATAATCTCACAACAGTTTGATGTGTATGAACTGGTCCGGATTTTCCTGCGTTAGCCGAAGACGATTCACTCTTTGAAGATGCAACAATAAATCCAGACTGTGATTCTCTGTTGACCCCTCAGTCACCCATCATGACCTTTGACCTCAGTCCTCCAGCTGCACTCACCCCTCTTCTCATTTCTCAGTTTGTACATCCTCACCTCCTCTCCTCGCGTCTTAGTCCCTCCCACCTGAGACGTGAGCGGAGGAGGCGAGGAAGAGGCATGAGCGGAGAGGAGTCAAGGTGACAGGCATTTTACAAAATACGATATCCGTGCTTCGGAGCCGCCATTTTAAAGTGATGTAATTAATATGCTGCATCATCTGCCTTTTATGCATCATAGGCAACAAGGACACACCTCCTTGCTCACAGCTCCTCTGGCAAGCCTCCTCTGCCCTCAAGATGCATTTTAGGAATTGAGAGATCCTTCATGATGGCGGCTTAGATTGATTTCCTTGTCAAAGGCAGGAGGATGGAGGAGAGAGGAGACAAGGAGCTCTTCCTCCTCAACAAGTGGCCACCCTCACTTCCTTGCTCTCAGTGTGTGACAGTGCCCCCCTCTGGCTCCTCCCTGCCCTCCTCACCCTCTCTGTTCAGGCTGGGTGACCCCTCCTTGTCACCTTCTCCCTCGTTCGTGTCTTCAGCCCATACACATGCAGCTGGCGGCTGACAACGACTGAATGGTCCTCCACGTGGTCTGAGCGTCCATGAAGGAAACCGGCTCGTAGCGGTCGGGCCGGCAGCAGGGGTGGCTGCTGACCTTGCGGGCGGTGCGCCGGGGCAGCGAGCCGTTTTCCAGCAGCGCCTTCAGTGCCAGGTCGTAGTTCGTTCTGGAAGACTGGCAGGAGCCCACGCAAAACTTGAAGAGGACAATCTCGTCCGAGTCGAACCCCAGCCCCAGGTCCCGAACCTTCATCTCCCTCTTCTCCACACGGCAGTCCCTGCTGCTCTGCTTCGGCTGCCTGCTCTTACCTTTACCCTTCCTATCTGCTCTCCCCGTCTCTTCCTCTTCCTCCTTTTCTTTCTTCCTCTTCTTCTTTTTCTTTGGTGATCCTTTGGGTTGAGGTTCTGAAGGGTCAGAGGAGCGTGGGGAGCGCCCCGCCCAGCGACTACTGGGATGGTCGTCCACCTCATCTATTACAAAGGGGTCTGAAACAGAGAGAAAAGAGGAGTGTTAGAGAGTGACAATGAACATTTACACTTATTCAGGAAATCTGGATCAACAATGAACAAATTCTCCTTCAAAATCTACAATTTCACATCTAACTGTTAAATTAAAATGAATTATCACCCTTTAAATCTCTTGTAAACACATTTTAATGACTGAGACACAAAGCAGATCCCCAGGCTCATGCCCTCTTCCCACTCTAATACTCTGTGGTGAAGCAGATGTGCTGTAAATTACACTGTCATAAGAGCCTCAGTACCATATAGAGCATGCCAAGTAGAGTAAGGGTCGCTGTCGTCTTCCTGCTCCTCGTCCTCCACCACCTCTGGCAGCGTCACAGGAAGCTCTCGCTCCTCCTGGCCTGCCAGCAGGCCCACGGCGTGGCCTGAGTCTGATCCCACGCCAGCAGCACCGGCTTTAATTTGAGCTCCTTCCACTAGAGGCAGCAGAGAGAGGAGCACCCACAGCAGCACCTACAGAGACAGAGGACACATGTTAGCTGGGAAAAGGAAATCTGAGGGATCTGTTTAACTGAGTTTCTTGTATGCTAAAAGTTTGAATAACAAATGAGGCTGAGGACTGCCACCAGGGCACTGAAAGTAACTAATTAAAAGTACTCTAACTACTGGAATGGAGTAGCTTTTTTCATATACTGATTTGACCCACTGGAAATATTAATCTTATGTGGACGCTCTGAGAGGCAAGTGAGGAAAAAATCTTGGGATCCATTTTCTGGTTCTGATCTAAATCATTTTCTCTGAAGCCAGGAAAATCTTTCGTAGTTCCTTCTTCTTTTTTCATTTGTGAAACAGGTGGAAAAAAGGTTTTGGTAGGTTAAAAAAACCCTTTTGTTACGATCTCTACTCTGAGTTCATTCATTTATTTTCCGTAACCGCTTATCCTGTTGGGGGTCATGGAAGGCTGGAGCCTATCCCAGCTGACATTGGGCGAGAGGCGGGTTCACCCTGGACAGGTCACCAGACTATCACAGGGCTGACACATAGAGACAGACAACCATTCACACTCACATTCACACCTACACAATTTAGAGTCACCAATTAACCTGCATGTCTTTGGACTGTGGGAGGAAGCTGGAGTACCTGGAGAAAACTCACACTGACACAGGAGAACATGCAAACTCTGCACAGAAGGGCTCCCTTACCCCAGGTTTGAACCAGGAACCCTCTTGAGGTGACAGTGCTAACCACTGCACCACCGTGTCGCCGTTTTTTTAAGCGTTTGGGTTAATACCCATCTAGTTGCATTGAACCGGCAGGTTTTAGAACGCTGCAGGACGGCACATTGGAAGTAGCTGCCTGTTTCAACTCGTCTCGTTGCAAATCTTTGGTCTTACAGGAATCCTTTTAGTTGTACTTAGAACACCGGGTGGTGGTGCTCTTCAGCCTCGTGTGGCCAAAATGAGTATTACAATGATCCTGAAGAAAGCTTGTTTTCACAGATTAAAAAAAGCAACTTCGAAAGATTATCCTGACAAAACCTCTATTCACGCAGTCATAAACACAGTAGAGAAAACAATTGAGATCAGATTTTAAAAAAAAGATAACCCTAATTTTTCCCTCTCTTGCCTCTCAGGGCTTCCGTAGGTTCATAAAGTACTTCTAAGAGGAAAGAGTTAGAGTGGTGTACAGCTCTCTTTTTTAGCAAACAAGAGCTTTAGAGATGTCGGTAGTTGTATTTTTATTAACCTGGGGACGGAGCCAGGCGCTCTGCTTCCCTCAGTTTTCAGTCTTTTGCCAAGCTAAGCACCTGCTGACTGACATGACAGCGATATCTCTCTCATCAGCAAGAAAGCAAAAAACGGGAATATGCCAAAAGCATCAAAATACTCCTCACAGTAGATTTCTGATGACACATTGCTCTCAGCTATTTCTAGAAATTTAAGAACTACAGAGTGATGTACAGTTCAGCTGTCGGCCTTGAGCTCTCTTCTTCTTCTTTTTTCTCTTTTTAAACAAAGACAAGACGGTCACCGCCAGAGGAAAAAGCTGTTTGGTCTTTTGCTTTCATGGCGACCATGTACTTCATAACAAAACTAAGTTGACAGAGTGCTTTGCAGATACGAAAACAGATAAAGAAAATGAGATAATACTCATAAAAGCATATAAAACACACAGCCCTTCAAAAGCCCTTCAAACGAGCTGCAGCGGGACTTTGTGTTAAGCCCCTTTCATCAAATGTGATCTCACTTACTCTTCAGTAATACGCAAGTCAAATAAGTCTGCTTTCTTTCCGCCCTGGCTCAAGCTCTGTCCACTGGTTTAGAATTCAGCAGTGAAAGCTTCAGCGCTGACACGGCTTTATGGAAAGCTCCGTCCTGAGCCTTGTGGGGATGGATTTCATTAACAATTTATACCTACACATAAGTCATCCTCTGGTTTATAGTGGTCTGTACAGTGGAAATGAAAAATGATAAGGCTGGGCTATTTGCAGAGATGGTGATTTCATTATAAGGCAAGATCGGCAAATATGAAGAGTGAGGAAAAGACGGAGATGGAGAGAAGAAGGAGTGACAGACAATATGAGGAAGAAAGAGCAGAACAAGTATGTTCAAGGTGCTCTTTTGGCAACAATGTGTGTTTATGACAAACCTTGGCCTTTGCTGACATTACAGAGGTAATCTCCTGTCTATCCTTCCACCGAACTCTCCATCTGGTCCCACCTGGAGAGAGACAGAGAGAGAGGAATGTAAGAACAAGAACAAGGCTTCACTCTGTCAACTTTCCTCCTCCCCTTGAAAAGGTTAACATAAACTAAAGACACAACATGCGGGCAATATGATGTCTATACATTCACAATTGTCCAGATACTGTAAAATTAAAAACAGGCCAGTGGGCCCCTGAGCAAGCCGACATGTCACATAAATCACGTCCTCAATGCATGAAGACGGCGTGTTTGTTGCTGCTTCAGTACAAGACCTGTGTTTGCTGCCAGCTAGCGTGGCCAGTGTCGGCTTGTCGGTTCATACATCCATGCAAACAGCCCCCGTCGGGCAACAAAAGGCAGCATCTGCGATACACTTGTCAAAGGCATTCTTCAGGGTCATTCCTGTGGCAGAGGTACAAGCAGGGGGAACCAGGCATAGCGAGAGCACTTCGCGGAGGTCCCAGACAAAAAAACCACAGAGATGCAGGACAGGTGATAAGAAGTGTCACGGATGCAGATGTTTATATACAGTACGTGCAGTGTGGAGGATTATGCTGGCTGCGGAGCAACCACACGTCCCGTAGCATGAGGTCATCGAGTTGTTTTGTGGCCACCAAAATGTGGAGCTCAGCCGAGGTCAGAGTATCACGTACTCCAAAAAACGGGAGTAGAAACTTACGTGTTTGTCATTTTTCTTGTATTGGTTCTAAAGAGAGGAAAAGTCAAAGGTTCACCAAAGTCATTAGGATACATCATCTGGGCACTATGAACATCTGCACGAAATTACACGGCAATCCATCCAATGGCGGTTGACATGTGACGATATGTTTCAGTCTGGGCCAAAGTGGTGGACCAGGCAGCTGCACTGCCACTGGATTGTTTTTTGGTGAATCATCCAAAGTCAAGTCCAGTGATTGCCGACCTTTTTTGGTTGGTAACCCTTTACACAGGGATGCGTTACATTTGTATGTTTCATACTATCATATAATTTCTGAAGTGACGTAGTTATTATTGCATGTACATGAGCTGACTTTGCTATCCAGGAGTTGGAGGGGATGGTGGCTGGCATGACACTGAGAGATGGCTGCCTAGTTGCAGACCACCGTTAAGCCCAGATCAGACCAAAGATTCATGACAAGACGAAACCATTTCTGAACGCTACAGTGTTTCCCACAGAATTAGAGTGTGTGTGTTGCAGTAGCTGATGATGGGGGGTCTGTGAACGCAGCACAGGTGGAGCTCACCAAGAGCAGTTTGTGACTAGTGGGGTTGATAATTGATCTGTCCCACCGTTCAAAGCTGATCAGATCAGATCAATGGATAAGAGGAGGAGGAGCTGCTTTGAGTGAATGCAAACTTTTAGACCCAGTAGGATAAACAGTTACGTTTCTTTGAATGTGCCTGA
This sequence comes from Epinephelus cyanopodus, assembly GCA_026686955.1. NCBI lineage: Eukaryota > Metazoa > Chordata > Actinopteri > Perciformes > Serranidae > Epinephelus > Epinephelus cyanopodus. Next base: position 15,032,611 of record CM048926.1, on the reverse strand, counting down.
CGCTCTGTTGCTGTGTGCTCAGCCCCGACAATGTAGTCCTAGAAATAACCAAAGGGGTTATACTGTATATTCCAACAGTGTTCCTAATGAATAGTCCAGCTCCAAAAATAGAAAATCTATTTCTTGTAGCAGATGTTTTAATCGTGGCTGGCCACCACAAACAAATGAAAGTGTGGGTAAACCCTGCGTTGCAGACATAAGTTGCAGCAGTGTGAATTTACTAGTCTAAACTCAACTCAAGCCAGTTGATGGTGTCACCTGTGACTCAGCTTGTCAAGTCGCCAGCGGCTGGTTTTAGAACTAAGGCACATCACCTGTTTGAACAGGCAGCCGGCTTGTCGCCAAGTCTGCTGGCCAAGTTGTGTTCTCTTGCTGGCATTCTCTGACAACAGCCCTCCATCACACCAAACCCAAGTCTGTCTCATTTACATTCCTGCAGCTGTTGACATGTGTGTTGGTCTCTGTCCTCACAGTGTGTTGGTGTTGGATGCTGGGTAGCTGCTGCTGCTCGCTGAATGTCTCACACACTCTCACTGACTGATAAATGAGCGCTGGTTACTTAAATTACTGTGGCATATTTGGGAATATGATCCATCTGAAGCTGAAGCAAGTATCTCACTATCACTATCCTCATTTATATTTTAAGAAGCTACAAACTACATGACTGAGAGTTAAAGAGTAGTATATATAACTGATAAGATCCTAATTTACAAGGGAAAAAAACAAAGATTATAGAAACAAAAGACATTTTTTATTGTGGATACATGTTTTTTTTCTGCTTTCCTCGTGTCCCCATATGTGTCTATCACGACTTCATGTGGTGATCCCAACCCCAGGGTTAGAAATCACAGGTTAAGTCTATACAAGGTCAGAAAAAAGCCAAAGCCCAGTGGGATATCTTCAAATTTCTTTTGTCCAATTAGTTTAAAACTGGTTGATGCATTTGATTTCAATTCATTATATTTAGGGCGTTGAGGGGGCCTGACCACTGGGAGAATTACTCGCCGTCCCAAGCATCTTACAAAGTTTCCGAGAACCCAAATTACTGCACACCATTGAAAAGCAATGTAAATCCCACTTTCCTTTGGCCTCTTATCACATTTCACATCTTATTTTGTTCTTTGTACACTCCTGATTTGCCTCTTTATACTCGCTCTTTCACTTTTCTTTCTCCTGTACATCTGTTTTGAGAAATGTAAGTCAACCTGCCTGCTCCTTAATCATCTCATCAATTCAGCTCTCATCTCAGCACCAATCTGACATGAACAATTTCTTGAAACAAGCGTCTGCCCACAGATCCCTCCGACATCTTTAAAACCACATCTATCATCTCTGCGATGCTTTGCATAACCTCGGCGCTGACCTACAGCAACACTGCGCACCCATAGTAACGTATTCAGGCGTGTATTTGTAGATCTCGGTGATATGTAGTGCACCATGTTTATATAACAGTTGAAAACAATCCCAGCAGTTCTGTCTGTGCAATGAGATGGAAGACTGACAAAAGGTTACAGATCACAGGTCACGATAAGACCTGTTGATGCATTTATGCAATCCGGCGTATTTCAGCTGCAGCGATGCAGTGGAAAGCAAAGTTACAGAGGCTGAGGGGCAGGAGAGGGAACAGAGGGACGAGGGGAGACAAAGTGAGCATAAATCAGCCACACAGACAGAGTGCACGCCACCGCTGCAACCTAAAACCAAAGTGTGTCGACTCCTCGGCCCTCCATCTCCCTCCGTCTCCGAGCTGATTTAAAACCTAGTGCGAGGCGGGACAGAGGCATATAGATCCTTGCTGGGTCTCAAGAGAGGTGCCATTCAGAGTCCCTAACGCTACAGCTGGGAGTGTTTAGCCCCTTTTAGATCAGCGAGCTGGGAGTCAACACGGGCCTGTCTGCTGGTTCATTTCACTCCAGCACTCTGGAGCTGTTTACAGCCCAACGCCTCCAGCCTTTTTGGGGATGAGGTGGGTGGGGGAGTGGAGAGGCAGAGAGCAGGAGCAGGACACTGGTCCTGAAGAGCTCCAGACTGACACGAGCCTGCTGATGGTGTGTGTGCGCAGCTTCACATCCAACATGCGCATGTTTCTACATGTGTTTAGAGAAGCCGAGCATGTGTTCCTTCCTTGTTTGGCTGATTAAAGCCTTTGGTTTGTCCATCAGGCTGGATGTCTGCAGCGGGCAGAGCAGGAGTTCTTGTCACCTTCCATTTGCATTGTTGGTCCTCTGCGCTCCAGTTGTTGTTCACAGTTAGTTAAGTGGGAAAGCCCTCCTGAAGCAAGTACAACCCATAAAGCCAGAGCCGGTTACTATTTCCAGAGCTTATTCTGCTGCTCTGAATTGCTTTTACAAATACTGTTTAAGTGCTCAGAGACGGTGGATGTGGATTTTGTTTGGGGGATATTTACGAGGTAAAAGAGCAGGGTATGAGCTTTAAAACAGAGGCCGTCAGCACTGAAGTAACATCAGTTCACTGACTATCACGAACACTGAGCAGCAGCATGCACTAAAGCACTGATATTAGGAAAGTTATGATCCATCACTGTCAGCATTTTCTCTGCAAAATATAATACATATAAATACATATTCGGTCAAAATTTAGTTAAAGGTACAGTATGCAGGAATTGTCAGACACTGTTTGTAAACAGTATCACCAGCGAAACTGAAAGTTTTTTGGCTTTTTGTTTGTCATTTGTTCTATGCTGTGTCTGCGATTTTTCATAGCTTCCTCTTGCGTGCTGCTTACAGTCTGGCACCGACCTCACCTGCCCGCTCTGCCCAGGAACATCCCAAAAACAGCAAAACAAGAAGACAATACAAAAATACAGGTAGGGGCAGGGTCTTTACTGATAGATACAATGCCACACACTTCTAGTGACTTAAAAGTAGCAATTGAGAGGGATTACTTTGAGTCTTAGCACTAATGGACACACGACACCCGGGTGGACACAATAATTTTTGCCATTTTTCCTGGTGCAAAGTTGGTAGCTTCTGCAAGCTTTCTCATCTCAGCCACAAACTCTATCTGTCTCGGTCCAAACACCCTCTAACATCGTTTCAAACAGTCAGCACCGAGTTTGAAAGAGTGACTGAATTAGTAACAGATACAGTAAAAAAGTAGCCACCAAAAATGTTCCTGCCTCCACACTGCTTTCCTCTGTTTGTTAATCCTGTTTTCAGTCTGTGACGTCGAACTTGACCAGAAAAGGGGAAAAAAAGAAAGGCATACTCATTTACTCGCAATGGCAGAGGAGTCTATTGCAAAATTTTTGGTGGGTTAGAGGCTAATTTCAGTAGAAAAAGGATATCTGACTCCAGTGATATTCCCATGATTTGATGTGGTTAAACTACCTTTAAATCACATATTTAAATGTATTTTATTCAACATTCATTTATTAAACTAGCTCAATAGGTCCAATGAACAACAAAGCTGAATATGAAACAAGAACATATATTCTTGTGTGCTTTAGACTGTCAAAACATAAATCCAAAAGTTTTATGTAAAGTCTGTCACAGTGATTAATAATCAGCCTTAAAGGCATCAAATTAAAGTCTTACAAAAATCTGTTGCACATTTGGCTGACAGCAGTCAAACTTCAAACCCTTTACTACTCTGTGCCTTCATAAAGCTGCATAAATAATGCTATAATTCAATGTTTAGTGCTTTCGAATACGTAGTCCAGACTTTTATTAATACAGCTATTTTAAACAGAGACACATCTTTGCTAAGAAAAGAAGCAGGGCGACATAGCAGACATGTTTCTGGTTAGTGATCTTGGTGCCTACTGTATACGATTACATCCTCAGACCTGAGCTTTGCCCACAGAGCCTCCATAAACCTCTCACCTTGTAAAAGAAAGCTCCAAGCACTCCGGTTTTTCGCCTCCCTCTAAAAGCCAAACTTCTCTGATAATGACCTCCTATTAGAGACGTACTCTGTTCTCTGCCGTGCGCGCGTGCACGTCCGTGGAATGATCTGACCTCCAGCTTTAACCTGTCACTACTGCGGTGCCTGATTGCAGGAGCGAGGAGAAAAACAAGAGTACAGTAAATCACTGCTGGCTCAATAAAAGACACCTGCAGTGTAAGAGGAGATGCAGGAGAGAGAGGCAGAACACCAGGAGAGCTGTCTGATCACTACCAGACACTGAGAAACCTGCGGAGGTCCCACAGAACGTGATGATATCTGCTGTACTTACATGTGCCCCTAAGCTCTGCATATATGCATCCAGAGCAGTGTGAAAAACTTGTTTTGTAACTTTGCTTTAATCCTGCCTGTAGCACTCTACATACAGAGTTCAATGTCTTTTCAGAAAATGTCATACAAGAGACCTCAGGGTGTAACGGCAAGTCCTCAGACTCCTGACTTGTTGAATGTTTTTTTCAATCTTTATCTGAGTAATGAGTCAATGAAAACTCCTCTGAGACAACTTTCTGATTTTGGACTAAGGATGTCAACAGACAACTTTAATCCGTTAACCACGGAGACTATTTTTGACCGGTTACACATGTCGTACTTTAAGTTAATTTTGCCAATCTTCAGTTTTCTGCACTGCGCACTAACTTGGTCAGGTGGGAACTAGCTAGAAGCATTTAGAGTTTACTGCTGGTACCACCCATGGATGTATAAGGAGTTCTGGATACAACATTGGAGGCAGTACCCCATGCATGAAGCCAAAAAATGTTCAACTGCCGTGTATAAAATGACATCATTGGGCTGCAGAGCAAGCACACTAGAGTCTTCCACTGGGTGAGCCATCTTCTTCCAGCTAACTTGAATGGGAGATAAAAAGATTTAATCTTGCGGCTCCTCTAGACTCACCATTCAGTTAAGGACTAGACGATACAATACCTTGATTCACATACTTCAGACTATGAGTGGGAGTAATAGTCGTCTGGGGGTTTCTGAGTGGGAGCCAAAGGGTGAAGGTTAGATGGATCAAAAAGTAGGAAAGAGCATTGAGAAGGCAGAGCCAAGGTGAGACATCTGTGCAGATTGAACTCGTCCCCACCAGACCAGGCTGTACACTCTCTCTCAAAATGGTTCAAATCCAGATAGTGAAAGGAGTCATTTTGCAAAGGTTGTGATGCTAAAAGAAAGTGTATGAACTGATTCACAGACGTCTCTTCTGGAAAAAGTCATGCTGGGCCCATGGCATCATGTGATGGACCTTGAAGCTGTAATTGTGGTGTTTGGCCACTAAAAAAATTGGCCTCAAAGCTCCGCACTTCCTGGAGGCCTCGTACCACCAAAGACGGTGGACAAACCAAGACGGTCCACGGCGAGTCAGTTTCCTGTATCAGTGTCACGTGGGGTTCGCGACCACCACGTCCCTTTAGGAGGCTATCAGCAGGTCCTGAGTCCATTGACTTCAGTGAGAGAAATGAACGTGATTATAGATCATGGCCGATTTTTTCACCCTATAGTCACGGAAGCAAATATTGGACCCATTTATCACAAGCCACATATCTTCAGAACATTCCGACACCAAAATGGCAAATTTCAGACGGACAAATCAGGAGAAAATTTACTTTGTTCAAGACCTGTCTCTGTCTCAACAACACACTCTCGCGAGATCTGGCAACAGATAGCTCCTCTCTGGTGCTGAAATCAGTGCAGTTTTACCAAAGATACTGGATTACTAAAAATATTTTTTCCAGCAGATATCCTAGTTACAACATGATTGAGCTAACTGGAGTACAGCGGGAGGCTTTTAACAGATGACGTCCTGATGTTAGCTTTGCTGCTGCTGTTAGCTGTCTCTGTCCAGCTGCAGCCACTGATGCTTCCTAGAAATCGTGATTTCCCAAAACTGAATAAATACCACACATAGCAACACAAAACTGCTTTGATAGCTCAATCATGTTGTAACTAAGATATCCACTGGAAAAAATATTTTTTTCACGGACTGTTTATTGAGTTACTGAGTTATTACAGACATCGCTAACAGCTAACGGTTAGCCCAGCTAATCTATGATAACCAAGCGAGGTTGGGGAAACTCGTCTTTGACCGGCGGTTCTCCATCGTCTTTGATTAGGCTACAGGGGACAACGCCTACTTAGGAGACCAGAAATGTATACCATTTCATACAATGGGGGTATATTGTAAGCAAAGCCAATAGAAGAAAAAAAGCAAGACACTGACATCACAGTACATTAAAATTTCACCACCTCTAAATGTTGCATCAATTTGATGCCGTACTGACAGCATAGGCTCTGCCTCAACAGTCCTGTAGCCTGACATGTACCTCCCCCAAATGCACCTACACATTAAGGTGACACAGACCTCCTGTCTATTTTTGTAAAATGATTTATATTTGTTTGGAAAACGTGTTTAGTATGACACAGTTGTTTTGTCGGTGAACAATGTGAGCTGTAATGGAGACGAATCCTGTACTGTCACCTTTGTTAAATGTTGTTAAATGTTCCCTGGATTCATATGAGTGGAGGAAAAGTCCACTAGCTGCTGGGCTAATTTATACAATGTAAAATGCCATAGGTTTGTGCTAATAACGTTAGCATGTTGTATTTGTGGGGAAAATGTGTCCAGATAAAGACAAGTGTTTGTCTGTGAATGCTGCGAGTTACAGTGAAGCTGATTTGTCTACTTGTGTTTAAAACTGTCGCTATTGAGCCATGTTTAATGTGTGTTTAATGTGTGTTTTGAATAAACTAAACTTTACGGCACTTCACAGAAACACTGCTGCCGACTAATGTTTTGGAGGTGTAACTGCAGAGTGACACAAACACACCACTGCACAAGTATAAATTCTCACAACGGCGTAAGTGACGTGCGTAAGCTACGGCGTAGCGTCTGCATAGAGCTGACAAACAATTATAAATCTTGCTCAACAGAGCGCAGCACTAAAAGAAAAGGCCTCTTCTATTTTGCATCATTTAGAGTTTTGTTTTGTTTTCCTGAAAAGTTAACCAGTCAGTTGAAGCTAAATCGATGTTGGGCTATAGAGAGCAAAATGAATCTAAACTGACACCCCTTTTTTGGACTATATAAATAAACTTTTTTGACATTAATATGACGTGAAGGAGTCATGTTTTTGCTGCACTTTCTCTTTTCTCTCATCTCCTCCTCCTGTTTCTAATTTCCATCATGCTTCATTAAACTTCATACACATTAAATGTCTTTTTCTCTTGTTAAATGTGCTCTCTTCTCTTTTCTCCGACTAAAACAATTTCACTCTTCAGCGGTCAACGACAGCATGCCTTAACTACGCGAGGCAACCACAAAGCCAAAGGAGAAAAAGCCGCAGGAGAGGCAATAGAAGGAATTAGATAATAAAATAAATCACGTGATAAGAATAAGGAGAATTAAAATAAAAGAGAATGGCTTATTGTCCAGGGGAAAGAAAAATGAGAAAAAGATAATTGAACCACTGAATGGAAGAAGTGTAAAAGCAGAGATAAGGTGAACAAAGGGAAGCGAGGGAATGACAAAATGAGAGTGCAGAAAGAGAGCACAGACTGAAGCCCGGTCAGTCTGTAATCCCATAATCCCTGGCAGGCAGGCAGGATGTAATTGCTCGTTAGTGCCAGTTTCCACTCTGAGGCCTGTCACTGCTGGAAAACCACAGAGCGCCGGCGAAATGAGAAACAGATAGTGAGTCCCATGCCTCGGTTCAGATAGGTGGGGCGCCCCCAACCCCACCCACCCAAACACCCCTGAACACACACACATGTGCGCACACACGCACACACACACATATGCTTTTTCTGCTTCCTTTTTCTAATAATCCTTTTACACAAAAACACACACGATACACCCCATCAGCACACACACACAGGGGGGCCGGGGTAATCAGAGGTGTGGACACTCCACAGCCTGGAGGAGGATGGTGGAGAGAGGAGTGAATCTGTATGACCTCACTCCTCTCTGTGTGTCTCCCACCAGGAGGTTTTATTAACCGACTGACAACATCTGAGCCCGAAGGTGTCTGAGATTCTTTCAGGCCAGTGAGAGAGAAACACACGGGGAGGGAAACTCTGGTGGTCTGAGAGGAATAATCTGTCAGGAGCAGGGTGACTGACTGTGAATAACATGAGCCGGGCTGAGCAGGGTCTGACTCCAACCATCACCGTCGACCTGTCGGCTGATCCGCCACTTTGGTCCAGACTGAAATATCTCAGTGATTATTGGACGGATTGCTTTGAAATTTTGTCCAGATGTTTAGGGTCCCTGGAGGATACTGACCTTTGTGATCTCCTGACTTTTGCTCTATCACCACCATCAGGTCAACATCTCAATTTGTCCAATCCTTTGGTTTATAATCACACACCTGCACAATGACGTCCAAGTAACCTTACTTTGTGCTAATTAGCAAATGTTAGCATGCTACCATCAAAACTATGATAGTGAACGTGGTAAAGGTTACACCTGCTAAACATCAGTATGTTAGCATTTACCTCAAAGCACCTATACTTAAGTTACGATACAATATTATTCACTTGTATCTCGTGGTGAGGCCTAGTCGTGTATCTAGAAGTTATGCTTTTTTCAAATTTGTGACTCTTAGCTGACACTCAGGTTCACACTCAGCCATCACACATGCAGGTGGTAAAAGTCCATAAAAGTGCTAAAAGCTTAGCCTAGCGGCCAGGCTAAAAAAAAAAAAAATCTAGCAAGCCAGTAGCAATGGAAGCGGTCCACATCCAGCTGCCAGTTAAAGTTAAGATACAGACATCAAATGATTTAGTTCTTAGTCTCACCTGTGCCATGTCTTCATCAGACAGCCAAATGAATTGCTTGACAAGCAGGACAATGACCTCATGCGTGTCTGACATTTGCCATCTCCTTTCACTTTCCTCAACCAGTTTACTCATGAAGAAACAAACCAAAACAAGAAGCATTCAAATACTGATTTTGACGCTGATTACCACGGCAACAATTAAAGCTTCGAAGCAGTCGGGTCAGGCCTAAACATTACCCACACAAGCAGGATGAAATCACAAAGGGTATGTACACCTAAATATAATGTTTTGGCTTGATACGTTGTGACTGATAAGACCCAATCAGGAAGCGTGGGTGTCTGCGTCATCATTTTCAAAAGTCTTTGTTTCCGACCCTGGAATTTGAAAACTAAAACAGGGTCAGCGGTGTCTTTGGAGGTCTCTGTTTTAAGGGTTTGAATATTCCAGAGTAGTGTTAACTCTCGAGGTAAAAGTAGCAAAAGTTATGTGTTAAAATAAACATATTAATGTCAAAGCATCATAAATGATCAACTAAATAATGTAGTAAAACAGTGCATTGTTTTTCATGTAGAAGGTGTGAATAATGGCGAAAATACATGGGACATGCAGCACGCCCGCAGCACAGTATATCCATTATAGTAAACTGAAGAGGCTAAACTGACCACAGAGTCCGTGCTTGCCCGCGCTAACCTCGTGCTGCCTTATATTTTAATGCAGGGGGTCTATTTTCTTCTAAAGAATACAGCCTGTTTAAATACCTTTAAATACCAGAGGCAATGTGACAGCAGAGCAACTTTGTGTTTTTTACACCTCACATGGAAGTAAATCAATCAAATTAAGGCATCATGTATCAAAACGATCTTGTTAATGTAGTCAGCGCCAGTTAAAATAGCCAACACTTCCAAACCCTGCCTTTCCAACTGCAGGATTTTATAACTTGGCAAAATTGAACATGCATACAGTGAAGCTGGCAGCAACAGGCTAACGAGTGTCCCAAGCTGTGTGTCATTAGTTCTCAGCAGACTGAGGGGGTTTCGGGGTGCTGTGATAATTTTGGCACTCTCTAATGTTGTCGTACAATCTGAATAAATGTAGTCTATATTTTCAGAGTCATGTAATTTTAAGGGAGAATATATTTATGGATTTTATGTTTTATCTAAATCATGGTGTTTTTAAAAGCTTGTTATTTGGAAGTAAGGTAAATTATGAAGTTTCTGTCTATTTTTTATGCTTGTATGACTGAAACTCCTGGAGATATTAATCCAAATAAATGACATATTTATTTAATCCCCGCCGAGCTCTGCTGGCACAGGGGCTTCTTCCAGTAAATTGTGCACAAAGAATTGTGCGTACTTGCTGAGTATACACACATGCATCCTTGAAATTTCTCTTTCTAAAGAAGGACTCAGTCCTTGGCAGAATTTGAAGAATCCTTGACATTGGAACAGTCCTTAAGCAGAATTTGATGAGGCAGCACCTTGAAATTCAGCCATTCAAGGATCCGCCATAAGTAAGAGTTATGAATCATTCCCATTACCAGATTGAACTAATATCAATATTTAAAGCTGCTGTAGTGACTATCTTTATTTAAACAGTGGATCGAATGGCCACATGTGATGTGACAGAGGCCGCTTGAAATGAAGAGCCCTCAGAAAATTGGTACATGACAGCAGTTCCCCTCAGCTCTGTGGAGCGTTTTAGCGTCTTTAAGCTCATTTTTGGTTTTACAGCCATTTTACTGATTTGACTCCTACTGCTCTCATCAGCCTCGGTTTTGGCAAACAGACAAAGTTAGAAAGCTGGTAAACAAAGTCGAGCAATTAGCAGTCCCGAATATTTCCCTCATGAGATAATGAAAACCAAAAGAGAGCAAAAGGAGAGTAAATATTGAAATTGGTGGACAGAAACTCAATGCAAAAAGGCCAAAAATGTTTGTCTTATAAACTTTATCATGATACTATGAAAAGAAAATACATATAGCAGCTTTAAGATACATCTTGAGTATTATAGTGATTATATGAAGAGGTCGAGCGGGATAACTAGCCACAGATTATGGAGAACAATACCTCTTTCAAGCTTTGGCTGTAGGGTTTAACAGCACATCCTGGACCTCATTAGAAGTACCTATTAGAGGTAAACTTATTGGTTTCCTAATGATAAACCAGAGTGATCAGTGATTTACCCCACTGACCCTGCAGCCTTCTTTCCACACCGAAGAGAAACGTGTCTAATGGTTCTTCACTGGGATAAATGAAGCGCTTTTAGTGGAGAACAATGTGTTTGAAGTGTAGCAGTTCTGGATTAACGCCCTCACACGTGCAGGTTCAAGTTGCCAAAAGGTGCTGCGGAGAGTTACTGCGGGTCATCAAAGCGCCGGGATCAGCAGGTCACAACAAGCTCGAGAAAATACGAGTTTCCACAGGGCATGAAAGTGTTGTCTGTGACCAGCGCGTTAACCTGGAGCTGCAGCTCTGATGGCATTATTAGGGCAGAGAGAGAGAGGGAGAGAAAGATCTGCTGTCATCGTCTCAGCCGCCAAAGCCACCTGGCTCTACTGGAGAAAACATGTTCTCACTGGGAAGCTGCTCGAGACAAACCCCAGAGAGCTGAGGCTGTAATGGAGCTCACAGCAGAGGAAATTAACTGAAATATAACAGCGATATCCAGGTATTTGGAAACTAAATGAATTATCTTGATTTAGCTGCTCAGATATCTCAGACACTCCCCTGACGTTCCCAGTTAGCTGGTTTCAGATTGGCAAGTCAAACCCCACCTTTTGAGTTCACACATCTCTGTTCCTCTACATGCCTTACTAATCACTACTTGTTTGGTGAATTTGCTATATAATAGCAGTTGCTGTTGTTGGTAGGCACTCTGTCAACTCCTGCCAGGAACTCTGCTTTCCCTCTAATCATCAATCTGTCAATAACAGCTCATTTAGAGAAAAGGAAAACTGAACTATAATCATTCCTCCAACTGTGCGTGACTGTTCCTGGCTCGGAGACACCCAGTAACCTGAAATAATTCACAAGATATGTGCATTAGCTTGTTGTGACACCATCTCCACACATAAAGATTAATGTGTGGCATATCTACCTCATCTAATTGTGAGGGACAAAAGAAATGTACTACGTGTGTTACAGCATGAGCAGCTGTGGTTAAAGCATCATTTATTTTACTCCAAGATGTTTTCTCTGTGTTTCCTTCCCGGAGACAACAGATGTAAATTAGCTTATGGCTAAATCTGGTACAGTCGTCCCTGTAAAACAAACAAATATAAAGACAAAAAGGCCCCACTAGCGGTTAGATTAATCCGATCGCTTTTACCAAACCATCAGTTTAGCGAGATTATTTAAAAAATTTTATTTGGAGGTAAAGCCGTAAGTGTGCACCCCTGAACTGGGACTAATATCCATTATTGCACATGAAAACTGTGAGCAGAAAACTATCGGACAGTTTGTGTGATCATTTCATTGTCCGCCTTTATTTCCTCTTTTAAATATGATAAAATTAGCTAGCTTCAGGATTTGGTTTAAAGCTGCATTAATCAATATTTTTCACCAAGGATCAAATCTGTGTAATAGGAAAGGGGGTGTTCACAAAGACAAACTCTCTCAGAGTTATAACTCGACTGTGGTTCCCTCCAGCTCCACTGAGCATTTTAGCATCTTTAAGCACATTGTTTTGGTTTTAGGGGCCATAAGTTAGTTACTTTATGTCCATCTCCATTATGAAGAAGTACCATCGTTTGCTAGCGTGCTCACCAGGTTTCTAAAGTGCCTCTGCTGTTTCACACCATCATTTTCCCTTTTTACTCTGTTGTGGTAACATCCCTAGAGGACATATCAAAAACCCTGTGGTGTTGTTGTCGTACACTGGTCCACGGCAGCAGATCGTTCTGTGTATCTATTGGTCAAAGTGACGGCTGTGACGGGAGCAGTCATGAACGACAAAGAGAAAATCAAACATGTTAGACTTTCTGTTGGAACGTTGTGAGGCGTCCCAGATGTGGTGTTCGTTATCGTCTACTGTGACACACTACACAAGGTGAAACGATGGATTATCGTGTACAACACACTTTGTCGTTCACGATCCACGCCGACACTGTACGTAGCTGCGTCAGGATATATCGGGGTGATATTATGTAGTGTGAACCAGGCATTAGCCTTTAGTTAGGACTTTTAGTTAGTTTTCATTAAGACACTGTAGCAACTAGAATTCAGCCAAAGCAAACCCTAGCGTCGGAGGTCTAATCTCGGACCGTAGTGACTCCCCACCAGCCGGACTGGCAAATTATTTTTGCTGGTTAGACCAAGTGCTACCACTGCCAACCAGCTCCCTGTAACCGCCGACAGTGGGTTCAGGGGGGACGACCAAAAAACTACATCAGCAGTCAAGAGCTTCCAGGAACCAACCCAAGTGCAGGAATAAATGTCATTGTACATTTCTGCAAACCAAAGATATGTAACATTTGTACATTATTATGTAGCGGATATGTTGACACAACACTTCTTTATGTTTCAGCAACACTGTGGCTAATGATTGGTTTTGTTTAGGCACAAACAACACTCGGTTAGGGTTAGGAAATGATAATGTTTTGCTCCCCTTGTATGTAGGAGCCATGAATTAATTACTTCCGCGAAGGAGGTTATGTTTTCGCCAGCGTTGGTTTGTATGTTTGTCTGCAAAATAACTCAAAAAATTATTAACTGATTTTGATGAAATCTTCAGAAAAGGTGGATAATGGGACAAGGGGCAGATGATGAAATTTTGGTGGTGATCAGTTGAAGCAAAGTGGATAAAATAATAAATAAAGTCTATGGTCAGCAGCAGTTAAGATGGGGAAAATAGCGCCGTCTGGTGGCCGGAAAGCACGTCTTGTTCTACTTGCTAAATATTGTTGTAATTCTAAAGTTGAAATTAATGTTCGGTGTTGGAAAAAAGAAAGTGAAAAATACAAAAAAACATATTCGGCGTTGGTACAAAATAAAAACGAAATAAATACACCACAGTGTCTCCATGGTGAAGGCATATATAACCTAATAATGATAGTGATGCTAATAACCTAATTGTGATGCAGGCTGCAAAATCTGATGCAGAGGGGGAGGGAATAGCACTTACTTGGCGGAGGTCTGCACTCTCTGAGTGCTTTTCTCGTTTAGAAAGGAATTGATTTTGTAAGATTAGTAAGATTTAGTTAGTTATAATGAGCTGATTGCTTCTCATAAATCTATTAATGACTTTTTAGAACTCAGCAAATCTTTTGTTGGCGTGTCAGACAAGTTAACCAGGCCCAGCCTCAGCCTCTAGGTGAGTTTGTTTCCTGTTGTCACTGCGCAGTGTGTTTCAACAGTGTTGTGGTTAATGTGGGGTTATGTTGAGAGACAAACACCATTTGGTTGTGGTTTGGAAAAGATCATGTTTTGGCTTAAAATACATGGTTTTGGCTCTACAGTCGGCCCTGGAATAGATGAGATCTGTCGCTAAAAACAAATGGTGCTGTTTGTTGGTCTTGAACAGTGGTCTGCAGCTTGGCAGCCATCTCACCTATGTGTCACACCATCCACCTCCCAATAAGTCAGCGCATACACATATAATCTGAGCTATGTCACAAAATGTGCACATGTAATTTATCATGGTCTGCAGAAATGGACGATGCCAACGTTTTCTACTGGGCTGCAAGTGCCATAAGGACGCAGAATTTTCCACAGCTCTAACTTCCATGATGTACAGCAGCATCTACAAGATTAAGTGTGCAGGGTCACTGGAAAGTTTGGCTAATGTGCAGTTAGCACTAATTAGTCACATAGAAACCCACAACGCAACAGACTTATAAGCACCTTGTGACCCAGTCAGGTAGATTAGACAGGACGCCATCATCTGCAGCACTGGGCCCCGTTTTCCCATGAGTCCTGAGATAGAGAAGACAGCCTCCTGATGCGACACATCTGTGTCCTCACCGTCTCGCTCTTCCTGACTTTGTTTCTCGCTAAGGCCGTTTCCCAGTGTCCCTGACCCTAATAACCCAAATTCCTGCCTGATTAAGTTGGTTTTAAAAGGGAGCCACACAGAGAGCGGTTGGGTGGGCCTCACCTTAAATGGGAACACATTTTAGCCGCGTTGGAGCGATGATCAGAGGGTAGGATTTCACTTTCCGGTGTTTGTGAGGACGACGGCGCTTAAAAGGCCGCAAAGAGGACAGAGGGAAAGAAAGGACAGGGATGAGGAGGAAAAGATAGAAAACACACATGCACACAGAACCCCTCACCTCTCATACACAACCACACACTGAAATCCCCTCTCCCACCCTCACGACCTTTTCTTGCTCCCATCTCATGTTGTTATTTCTCCAAATTAAGCCCACACTGAGTCGAGAGTAGCACTCAGAAACGTGGCCATCTGTGACACACACACACACACACACACATTGGTCATTATTAGTGTGTCTTGTGGGCGAACCAGCGCTCTCCAAAGTGTTTCCGTGTCGCCCGCTCGCGCCCCAGACAGACTGGGTTTAATGACCTGGCCTGATAGTTCAAAGCAGCCCTCAGACGCTATGATTAATGAATCTGACCTGCTAATTTCAGAAGAATACAGCTTATTGTATTTAAAAAAAAAAAAAAAACCTGCTCTCACAGACACACACACTGCGCTGGGCTAGTTAACATTCTTCTGTATTTTGGGGCAAAAAGTTGTTTTAAGGAGGGAGATTTTACGATAACGACAGGAGTTCACTTTACGTTTCATCAGCGGCTCCAAAAGTATTAACTGCTGCTTTGTTCTAAATAATTTAAGCCGTTTGAACTTGAAGAAGCCAAAAATGCTCCACAACAACAAAACAATTCAAGATCAGAGACAGGAATAATTCCCTCGGCGTCCTTGCACGAGATTGTCCACTATACGCCGCAGAAAGCAAGGACCCAGAAAACATAAGAAGCATGGGAAGCATTTGTCTGAAAGAATACATCTAACAAATTGAAATTCCTTTTTGTCAGATCATGCCTCCTTCAATTTGCCCTGAAGGAATCACTGTGGTTGGCTGCATACTCTAAGCACTTCCAGATTGAAGCTGCCCTGTGGCACTTCGGGTTGCATAATCAATCTCTCTCACTGCACTCTCTCCATTAGCGCTGGGACAAAACAACCAGAGTAACGTTACACACTGAGGCTGAGACGCAGCTGAGGACTGCTGGGCTCCCCGTACACACGTCCGTCTTCTAATGATAGATCTCCACTAATCGAAGAGATCGTGCCCTCCTTCACCTGGTGAATATTTCACTGCATTTAATGTTTCTATAGAACGAGCAAAACGCTTGAATCTGTCGTTTGTAGATTTGAAACCTGTGACTGTTTGTGCAACTGAGCAATCCATGCATTTAGGCTTTTGCATTATGATTCCCTCCAGCTGTTCGTGTCTTTACTGTTTTCTCGTGGCTGCTTTTTACAGAACAATTAAAGTTATATTACAAGATTTATGGCTTAAACTGATTTTTATTATGTCTGGTAACAACCTGTAAAGTGCTGTGAGACCGACTGATCCTGAAAACATACAACACAACACATCATCAGATCAAGAAATCAAGATTTATAGTCAATTTAGTCATCAGGGGAAAAAATAAAGGCAACTTGATCAACTGAAAAAAACTGAAAGTATCCTGTAATGTCTGCAGATTTCTAAGAAATATATGAAGTTGACAACATATCATTAAGTGCTCTTTAAATCTCTTAATTGACAAACTGGATAAACGAGTCCAGATTCAAGCTGAGTTACAGTTTATGAAGAGTTCACCTTCACTGCGCATGCGCATTTTGTTCTCGCTTTCTGTTTTTTAAAGACTCGTAGAAAAAAGAAGAGAGAATTGATTACAAAAAGTAAGGTGCTTTTGGTTTTGCTGAGCAGGGGCGTACGTTTTGTTTCAACACTGGGGGGGCGGCAGAGGAGATATCTGCACGCCAATACAACTGGGCGGCCACAAAAAAGGTTCAAAGGCAAAAAAATGGCAATTTATCTTGACCGTGCGCACACAAAATGAAGGGTGCTCAAAGTGCAAAAAATAAAAAGTGAAAAAAAAAAAAAGCAGCAAACGTTTCAGTCCTTGACTTTCATCAGTGCACTGGGGGGGGGGGGGGTCATATCAAACTGAGGGTTTGAGGTCCTCTCCAAGGAAAATTTGAGCATCAAACACTTTAACTATTTTTTCCTTTTCTGCATCAGTTCATGTGAGAAATGTCTTTAACTTTGTCAAAATAAAAGATTTATGTTTTAATTGGAAGGGACAAATGAATGTGTTCTAATTATTGAGGGGAACATGTCCCCTGAGTCCCCCCGCCAAAATCTATGTCCATATTGCAAAGTCAACAATATTCGTAAAGTTTGAGTAAAGCATAGGTGAAGTTTTCTTGTGCTAGTTGGCTAATAATGAATACTAAGTGTATATAGAAGGCAGGCAAATTAAGAAACAAGGCTAATTTACAGTAAGTTATCAATGTCTTTTTAACTATAGCTAATTTAATAAAAAAATATACAATATTGTAGATATAGTATAGTATATTTACGTTTAGTTTAGGGATGCATGATATTGGATTTTCTGCCGATATCCAATATGCCGATATCAATATATCCACTTTTTTCCCATCTAATTTTAGTGATTATCAAGTCTCTCCTGTAGTGGAATTAACATCTTATTATACATGCATACTCTTATCGAGATGACCCACCAGCAGATGGAGACATGAAATACAATGCTTTTCAATATATGTAACATTCATTCATTGTGCAAAAATAAGAAAAAGGATGTTGGCTGACTATGATAGTGCATTTAATGCCACTATCTGCTGAGCCTGATGACGTGCCGGTGCCATCGTGCATCCTTAGTTTAGCTGCTCAAACGTCACTAAATAAAAATTAAAAGTAACAGTTGATAAGTGGGGAGTAAACGTTAAGGAGGTACTTTTATATTTGGGGAGTGCTTGTTTTTTTTTCTGAATATAGTTAAAATGTTTCTTTTGATTTTGTTACGAATTGTCCATAAAACAGAAATGCTAATTATGGGTGAAGTTGTTCTGTTCCTAGCCAAACTAAAGCCAGGGCATCGAGGCAAACTTAAGAAATATCTCATCTTGAAAATTTGCCTTCTCAAAGACCTCCTTTACACCTTGCACTACAATACGTTTTGGTTGAGCGGATTGCAATTGGAGTGTTTGACTACATGAAAGCGCAGGTGTAAATGGACCCAAAAGGCATCGAGGAAACTTGATCCAGTTGGCCAGACCACCTCTGGAGTTTGTCAGGGATGCATTGTGACCATAGAGAAGGCAACTGCATTTTCAATCCACATATAAGAACCACGTGGGCGGAAATACATAATCATACGTGACTGTTTCAAATCAGCGAGGTAGCACCCAGCCAGTAAGCGAGCTGCGCTGCTAGCAAGAAAGCTGATAGAAGAATATCGTATCTAGATCTGGTCTGGACATGAAATGCATTTTAATTCAAGGTGTAACGGGGGTCAACATTAAGAAATCGAGGTGTTAAAGTGAAAATGGTTGAAGGAAGACAAAGTCAGCAGATAGAGACTGTTTGCTTCCTCTTAATCTTTCTTTACATGATTTACTGAGCTCTGTAACTAACGTCATTTGTTGTTCCTTTCTACATTTTTTCCCATTTCGCCCCCCCTTGGTTGCAGGGTGAGGTATATTATGTTTTTCTTGGCAAATTTGATGGGAGAGATGCAATCTGTAGGAGCTGCATCCACTAAAAATGTGAGATTTTATCCTCAATATGTCTCAGAGTCTTTAATGAAATACATACAAGTAATATTTGAAGTATCAGGCTCTGAAACTGAGAGCTTAGTGAGTAATACAGAGCCCTGGACGAGGAAGACAAACAGCATGTTTACAGCCACAGTGGCTCCGAACATATTTATGAGGATGCTTCTATATGAAAAAGTGGTACTAACGATAACTTACTTTGTCGTTTTAAGTGTTCAACTGGCTCTTCGTGAGTCTGACTGGTACCACAGAAACAGCTCGAGAGCAAGAAAGAGTTAAACCCATAACACCAACAAACGGCACGCTAGCTCTCATAAAGCCACATGCCAGTTAAAACAAACCAGACCACACATCAGGAGGCTGCTGGTAAAGAGAACTCGACCGGCCCAGCTGTACCTGACCCACGGCGGGGCCGCTGACCCCGTGACCTTTGACCGGAGGAAGTGAAAGCTGTGGCGGCGTGACGGGGGAGTGCGAGATGCCTGAAGCTGAGGCGACGCTCTCATGTTCAGCCTGAGAACAAACTGCCAACTTTTGAGCGACATGAGTAAAGAAAAACAAGGTTGTTTCACAACATGTTTTCGCACATTTTACAGGCACATAGAGGAGGCCGCCTGCTGGGGATGTGTGACATGTCTCAGGTGATGCCAAAGCTCTCACACACAGATTCAGCTACACTACAGCCAGAGGCGATCCTAGACTGTGAGACGCAGGCAAAGAAGCCCATGGAGGCCCCCTGCCTTTTGCTTTGACACATAATCCTCCACCATCGTTTGTCGGTCAACTCTCCTTAGTCTCGTCACGTGATAAGTGAAATCTGACACCTGCTACTCTGTGCTGAACAAGAGACTTTCAGTTTATAATTGTAGCAACTGTCATCCGACTAAGTATTGATAGAATAAGCAAAATGGTGGTGGAGGCAGTGGGCACGTAATGTAATCAGTGTACTACTGCGGTAAACCTAATTCATCATCGTCCTCGGAAAATGTGCCAACGCCGTGCCATCAGGAGCCCCAAACATTTGCCCGACGGTGAACCCCTGACAACAGCTTTGAGATGCGAAGAAGAGACGAGAGAAAAAGAGAAAAAGCACGACTCGGCCCTGAACATCAGAGGCCTCCCGTCCTCCAACTGAGCCTCGTCTGCGTGCATGAGTGACATTGTATGTACATGACTCAGTGAGTCAGTAGGCCATTGAGTCAGAGAGTAAGTATGAAAGTTCACTGACGCATCGGGCAGCTTCTTTAACATCTTTGAGAGGACAAATTGCACATTATGGGACGGAAAGTACCGCAAACTGAGGCTGTGAGAGTGCTGAAGATGAAAAAGAAAAATCCACAGTTGAGATTGTGCTCATGTTCACGAGGCTGAAGCAATCATGTGAAACTGAAAAGAAATGTGCTTGACTTCCAGCACGTCAAAACACCTGAAGCTTAAAAGGCTCGCTCTGCCACTGATCCCCTCAGATTGAGGGACTGGAGAGGAGGGAAATGGATGCAGCTGTGTGTGTGTGTGTGTGTGTGTGTGTGTGTGTGTGTATGTGTGAGTGAGAGAGAGAGAAAGACTAGTGCTTTGATATTTAGATTTGCAGCCCACCACAGAAGAGGGTCACAGTGGAAGACTTCCTGACTGCCACTGTTTCCTCCTCATCCATAAGAACACACACACACACACACACACACACACACACCACACACACACACACACACACACACACTATAACTTCACAGCCACTTTGATTTATATTTTTCCACAATTCAGAGTCACCTCCTGGCACCTTGTAAACACGTCAGACCATAAATCATAAACCTTCACTTACATAAAAACGCAGAGAACAACACACCTCCATCATCCTCCTCCCAGACTGCACTTCACAAACGCTCCCAAAAAACACTTAATTACGAGTCTAAACCAGTGAATCCGGGTCAGAGTGACCCTCAGAGTCAGAGGAGCCTAAAACAGCTGGCAGGTGCGTGCAGGCAGCTCAGCGAAAAGCCGCTTATGTGAAAAGAAATCAAACATCAAACAGCCATTTCAGTGTTGTCACAGCAAACACGAGGACAAGGGCGCAGGTCTGCTTTGACAACATCCAACAATATTCTTCTAAATGGCATTGTCTTAAATCCCTCACATAGACTTTCAAGAATCTGAATGGCGCCTTACCAGCTGCCCTGTGCGCATTCTGCTCCAAGTGCGCACCGGAGAGGAGAGGAGAGCCGCGGCTTCTTCCACGCAGGGCGCAGCTCATGTTTTCGGCTATCCATACAGTGCGATGCGTCATGTTTTACACCTTGCTGTCACGGGTTGTGAGTGCTCGGAGCAGGCTGTGTCCACTGAGGCTGAAGCAAACATGAAGAATCCATCTAAAGCGGTTCTGCTTCAACGCGAGAGGCGCCTCCTCCCTCGTTTTTTTTTTTACGCGGGTCAAAATCCCTTTTTCTCTGGCCGGGTCTCCTGTCACGGCTTCTTGCAGAGTCTCAGCACCCTGGAGAGGAGACAGAGAGGGTGGATGGTGATTATAAGAGTGTTAACCTGCGGGATAAAGTCGTTTTATCTATGTTATATCAAGTTTTAGAGCGAGTCTTAAAGTTTGTGTGACATATCCCAACTGGATGAGGTAGTTTCGCACTTTTTAGGACACATTTTTCAACAAATTCAGATGCGTCTTATGGAAAAATCCTGACACGTAAATGGAAATAAGTGAAGTTATCTCACGCGTGTTTTCAGTTTTTACAGAAATGTGTATTTTAAGAAAGAATACGAGACCAAATGACTTGTTAAGATTGACATTTTGCAGACGGGAGCCTATCCAGGTCAGGGAAAATAAACTTTACAGCTGACTGGAGCACGCAGGGCACAGCCTATATAAAACCTAATGAGGTAGAAGTTTGTTTGCGGTGACATAAACACTCTAACACGGCGACGGAGAGAGAAGGACGCAAAGTCAAAACAGTCAGAAGTGTAAAAAATGTTCGTCCTCAATCTGCTACTCGTGCTGTCTCCGCGCTGACTCACGTCCAACCATCGTTTAATGAAATGAAGCCAGTTTTTCAGGCACGGCTCCCCTTCTCCTTACCTGTTCGGTCTTGCCTCCAAACAGATCGCATGCTTAATGAGTAAATAACACCGCGGGAGAAATTCTCACAACATGTTCTGCGTCACTTTAGAGTGAAGTCAAGGTCGATAAAATGTCCAAGGAGAGACTGCGCGGTCCCTTCATTTAGGACGAAATCACAGGAAAGTCTTGTTTCCTTGTTGTCTTACGTGTCACCTGGTCTTAAGCGGGTTTGAATGTAAAGTTCAACCTGAAAAATCGCAGCTCTGTCGCTCAAAATGTATTTCTTAACCATGAAAAGTCCATGCGTCACGCCTTTACGCAGCTACAGTCCGCGTCTCCAAGCAAGCGCTTCTCTGTTTTTCTCCTGTTTTAAACTCTCTTACTTTGGACTCAGGTATCCAATTATCAGGGACTGTGCCGCTCCGGTGTCTTCTCAGGAGTCTACTACACAGCTACTACACAATGTCTACAATGCCCCGCAGGACTGGAGGCTATGCGTAAAAACAGCGCGCCGCTCCGCCTGTCAGAGGCTCTGTGAAACCGGAGCGCGGTGGCCGCTCCACAAAGTGCTGTGATTTTTCTTCCCCATCCACATAGCTCGGATGTCTTTTTGTTCCTGCGCTGGGAGGAGGGAGGGAGGGGAGTGATTGTCACACAGGACGGTCATGGAGCGTTTTCTGGAAAAGTGTTACAAGTGGAAGAATCCTTCCCTTCAGCGTTTACACTCCCGGATTCATAAATGTCGAGCGTTTCACTATATTCCACACACAGACAGTGCAGGCATGGACGGATTATGAGACAATGGGCCCCTGGGCACAGACATGTAAGAGGCCCCCCACCCTTCCTACACAGGAGCAGGACACCCAGACTGAAATAGATACAAAACCACTACAAAAGAAGCAGCTGTGTCTCTTTGTGGCCAATTTGTATCTCTTTGCAATTGTTTTGTGTCTGTGTGTCATCATTTAGTCTGTGTGTGTGTGTGTGTGTGTGTGTGTGTGTTATTTTGAGTCGAGTCACAGTCAATTCGCAGCTGTTTGTGGTCATTTATTGTCTCTTGGTTGTCGTTTGTTGCTTTTTTGATCGACTTTTCAACACAAGTTTAGTTCGTTTATTTTAGTTTTTCTCAGTTGTTGCTGGTAAAAAGTGAAACTTGTTCAACCTCCACATCGCAAGGGCATAAGTTTCATTTTAACCCAGTCTCACTCAAAAGCCGTCAAAATCTGGCGCTTAGGCAATGACTTGTGGCATCAGACGCCTACGAAAAAAGGCATCCTACTTCAGCATGATACGTGGCTGGCTGCCGTTCTAGTTTAAATAGTGCCCAGCGGCATCAGAGAGAAACGCGGTGGAACGAGGACAAAAGTTAAGGCGACGAAAGTCTCAGTGGGGCAGGTGGGAGTGGTGGTGGATGCATGTAAGACAATGCATGTAACAGGCAGAACTTGACACAGTGTCCCCGTTGCATTGCAAGTGACAATAACATGCGTGATGTGGATGGGAATCTGTGACCCAACAGATTCTAATTTGCACTATAATTCTTTGTACAACATTGCATGTTACAGTTATTCCTAAGCAGTCTTTTCTATGTTTACACTCCTAATTTTGTAGTTTTTTCTTTGTGCTATGCAGTGCTGTGAAATGATCTCGTGTTTTTCTTTTCTGTATCACAATGACACGGTCTGTCGGCAAGTTACAGAACAAACGGTAAAAGCGTAAATGTGAATCATGTCTAATCTCTTGCAATCAATCTCCAACATACAATAATGTTTAACTTCATACTGTTGTACTTGATATTTCCCATGACATCAAAACATGGCTAAACATTTTGACTGTCTTGTCTTGTGGTTCAAGCATTTGTCATTCAGATGACACTGACGAGTTTGTAGATTTAAATATTTACTTTGAGAGATAAACTAAGGATTTTGAATGAGTTACAGGCTTTTGCCATGAAGCCAACGCGGAACTGGCAAAAACTGCAGTTCCTCTAATGGCCACTTGAGGCTGGCTCGAAGAGGGAGTCAATCCCCACAGACCTCCATGTTGAAATGCCAGGTAATGTATTTTTAAATAACTCACCCGTTTACATTTTATCATGAATTAAAGTTTAATTTTAATTTTAATGGCAGGAACGCTTTAGGTTACGGGCTGTTTGTGAGCCGTCACCACAGTCTACATGTCACATCTACCCCTCACTCCTCCACAGCTCCACCCTCTCGTCCAAATGGTCACTTCTGGCTCCAAAAACCAAGATGGTGACAGCTGAAATACCAGACTGAAGGCTTCAAAACTAGAGTCCACAAACAAACGGTGACAGCCCAGTAGCTACGTCCATTATTTTATACAGCCTATAGGTTTTGCAGGTCATCCATTGTGGGTGTTGTTTGTACAAATTGTTTTGAGAAATGCACTGTTTTGCAAATGTTAAGGATGATCCAAGGAATGTAACAAAGCGACTGAGAACAAGTGCTCCTGTGCAATATCTGCAGCCATGTACGTGCATGCATCAACGCGCACACAACCTCAAAAACAGCTGTCAATAGTCTGGTGATGCCTCCCTGCAACAACCGGTCAATGAGTGATGAAAGGGGACGTGGCAATACATTCAGAAGTGATGCGCTTTTTTGTTTTAGGCCACTACAACTGCACCCTTGTTGGCATGAACACAAACACACACACACATTTGACCTCCATGCCAAATTTCAGCCTTGCAAAAATATGGCCGCCAAAGGGTGGTGACATTTTTGTGGATCCACCGACCAACTGACCAACAGAGCTGCTGGCTGCAGCTAAAAGCTGTAACAGAAGCTTTGGCCCATGGGCCCACTGACCCCTTGTGCACATGCATGATTGATTGCACGCACCTGTAGGCCACACACACACACACACACACACACACACACACACACACACTCATGCATGTGTGCCACCCTGCTTCATGTTTGTCCAGTAAGACCTGCCCTGACCTCTCCACCATACTGTGTCACCAGTTGTCAGGTCTGAAGGATGGGCAGGAGACTCCTCTGATGCCCCCTGCTCACTGCATCACAAACCACACACTTTTTACCGGCGCAGCTCCTGGCCACTCTCCACCCCTCCACCTTGCAGGTTTGTCCCGTTCCCTCCTGCCACCCCGCTCCACCCACCCACCCTTCGGCGCACGGAAAGGCCCTCCAGCTGAGGCACTCCCTGCAGGGCAAACACTGAGGCCCGCCGAGCACAAAGGCTGGGTAAACAGCTCCTTAGCTTTCCTCTCCGGGCCCACTCTCCGCGCAGAGGCAGAGACAAATGCAGGGAGGATCCCTGGTCTCTGCCACGGCGCTATTAATAGTAGCAACCAACAAGGCAACAATGCACACAGCTGAGGTGCATGACATGCAGGAATGTACCGTCAGATAATAAGGATGAGCCCACTAACAACAGGAGGGAACAGAAACCGGCCACGGTCATAAAAATCTAATATTTGTAAGATTCAAGATGAGTGAAAGATGTAAAACTTTCATTACCGCGAACAAACCCTTTTTTACTCCTTAAACACACATTACCACACACATCAAAGTGACCACGCTGCCAAAAACTGCCAGTCCTCCTCTTCAAAAGATCAGATAATAACCTCCGGAGTGAAAAATGTCCTCAATAAAATGAATCACTGTGTAAACTATAAGTCAGCAGAGTTTCAGCAGAAGGCACCGCACTGCAGCCAAGGTCACAAATTTAAGAAGTGTGTGTGCTATTCAGAAGTGTGTCTACATCATCCATCATGGTGAGCAGTGGCGATGAACTTGTTCGGCATTGTGAGAGGGATTTGCAGCGTGACACTGTTTGTACACCCACAGTTAAACCCCGTGCAAGCACAACACACACACACATCTTCACACACACACACACACACACACACACAGGTTCAGCTGCAGGAACATGATGGCGGTGCTGGAATTTTTCATTTCCTTTTAAGAATATAAAACTGAATTTATGAGAACATTTTTCAACAAGATTTTCTGATTTTTATCATTTGTTTGTGTCTGGTGAAAGTCAGTTCTCTTCTGGACGTACACAGCTGTTTCCATGGATACAGGGCGCTGGTTTGGGCCTCTGGAGCTGCTGAGTCCATCCAAGTTCAGGACTGGATCAGGGAGAGGGTGGGTGGTTCGGATTTTGGGTGGTGATGCTGAAGGGAGGAGTGACTGCTCCAGATGTGACGGACAGTTCGAGGGTATTCTAAATTCCCTCCAAGGTTTCTCCAGTTTCTCCTGGAGGCACAGGTCACAGGTCCTTCCTCTCTGTCTCCTCTGCGCTCTCCCATCCAAAAGGTGCCTCTCTTTTCTTGGGCCTGTTCCAGCTTTGAAAGTTTGTTTTCACTTTGCAAGTGGGAACTCCCCTCGTCCAGCACACTGTCCAAAGCCCTCAGGCCAAATCTGTAAAACACAGCCAAATCTGTGGGACAAAGTCGCACTGTAGCTGCAAGAGCAAAACAGCGAGCTCCATAACAACGTGTTTCCACATTAGCCCCAACGAGTGAATGAAGCGCAGATAAATCTGCAGTGATTTACATTTCATCAGAGCATTTCAAAGCCGCGTTCCTGCAGGCGTCCCCCGGATTTGTTGTCCCACTGTTCATACAAACAAATCATAAAGCAAAGTGTCGGCACACAGCTTGATTAGAGGCGTTATTATGTGGATAGATGGAGGGTGAGCAGAGTATACAACACAGAGCTACAACACTGCTGAAACTCCAGTGTGTCACTCTGGCTTCAGTCTTATCTCAAGGAAATGCAGCTGAATAATAAGGTGAATAATCAAAAATCAATTAGAGTCAATTTTGACATTCAGTGAATCATTTAAGTGTGTATTACACAATAAGACTAAGTGTCGGCAGTCATCGTGGCTCCGTGAGGCTGATCTGAGTCACAGGGGTGCCTCAGGCTAAACGCTAACATCAGCATGCCAACACACTCACAAAAGAGTGCCGCAGGAATGAAGCACTCTGTGCTACTGTTGGGCTACTGTTATGGTACTGTAATGTTTACTGTTTTTACTATATCAGTTTAGTGTCTTAGCGAGCTAACATTTAACAAGTAAAATCTGAATATCTACAATTTCATGACAACTGGGCAAACTGTATCTGCTGATGAAGATCATGCGATAGGACTGAAAGCTCCTAAACAGATACTAAATGGACCTTATGATTATATTATTTTAGTCAACCCAAGATTTTAAAAGTTTTGATTAATGGTTGAGACTAGTGAAAGACGTTATCCTTGGGCTCTGGGAATTTTTACTTAACATGTTGACTGTTAAGATTGATTAAACAAACAGTTGACAGATCAAGCTATGATGAAAATAAAACAAAAAAAAGAACTCCTCAGCCATTTAATTAGATACACCTGCTCAACTGTTTGTCAACACATATAGCCAATAAGTCAAACATGTAGCAGTAACTCAATGTCTTTAGGCATGTAGAAATGTTCAAGACGACCTGCTTAGGTTCAAACTGAGCATCAGAATGGTGATTTAACTTTGAACATGGCATGGTTGTTCGTGCCATAAAACTGCTGATCTACTGGGATTTTCACACACAACCATCTCTAGGGTTTACAGAGGATGGTCCCAAAAAGAGACAATATCCATCTAAATACCTTGTTGATGCCAGAGGTCAGAGGAGAATAGCCAGACTGGTTCAAGATGACAGAAAGGCAACAGTGACTCAAATAACCACTGGTTACAACCAAGGTCTGCAGAAGACCATCTCTGAACCAACAACACGTCCAACCTTGAAGCAGATGGGCTACAGCAGCAGCAGACCACACCAGGTGCCACTGCTGTCAGCTAACAACAGGAAACTGAGGCTACACTTCACACAGGCTCACCAAAACTGGACAATAGAAGATTGGAAAAACGTTGCCTGGTCTTGAGTCTGGATTTCTGCTGCCACATTCAGATGGTAGGGTCAGAATTTGGTGTCAACAACATGAAAGCATGGATCCATCCTGCCTTGTATCAGCAGTTCAGGCTGCTGCTGGTGGTGTAATGGTGTGGGGGAGATTTTCTTGGCTCACTTTGGGCCCCTTAGTACCAACTGAGCATGGTTTAAACACCACAGCCTACCTGAGTATTGCTGCTGACCGTGTCCATCTCTTTATGACCACAGTGCACCATCTTCTGATGGCTACTTCCAGCAGGATAACGCACCATGTCACAAAGCTCAAATCATCTCAAACTGGTTTCTTGAATGTGACAATGAGTTCACTGTACTCCAATGGCCTCCACAGTCACCAGATGTCAATCCAATAGAGCACCTTTGGGATGTGGTGGAACGGGAGCCGAAAAATCTGCAGCAACTGTGTGATGCTATCATGTCAATATGGACCAAAATCTTTGAGGAATGTTTCCAGCACCTTGTTGACTCTGTGACACCAAAGGCGTCTAACCTGGTATTAGCAAGGTGTTCCTAATTAAGTGGCCAGTGAGTGTATATGAATATAGTAAGGTAGCTGCAGACAACAAACATGTTGTAAGGTGACTAAACATAAATATAGTACTAACATTACTGAGCACAATGTTGCCAGAGCCCTTCAGGACTGCAACTGTGACAACATTTATTTTATCTTATTGCTGTCTTGAGGACGAGGTGTTGCGAAATGCGCTCTGCTGAAATTAAATGAAAATATATCTGTACTTTCTCCTCCTGGTACATCATCCTAAAGGCAACAGAGCTGACTGGGAAGTGTTTCTAGCTTACAGATGTTTCTGGGTTGCTTCTTGCCTTCGAGCACTTGTTTGTGCGTTTCCATCGCAGCAGGGCAGACAAACAATCAGAAAAACTAGAAACACAGTCCTGCCATCTTTAACAATTCAGTGTCATCTTTAAAATGTTTTGTCTTTCTGAAACTATATATTTATTTCTATTTACTAGAAATGATCAGAGAATTTGACGGGACAGCAAGAAACACTTCAGTGACACAGGTGCACAGCAGCCCTGTATATGAGTCACATCCACAGACAAAGGTAAACTGACAGGATGTGGGACAGCGTGTAAAGAAGGGAATGTTGTTTTCCCTCATCTCAGCTGACCCGACATTAAGTAAACACAGAGGGGAAAATGGGTGCCTGAATGGGTGTTTTCTCTCCCCGTTCCAACTCTTTTTACGAGCAGTTTAAATTTCAGGCCCCAGAGGTCGTGGCCCCTCCGTTCCAATCCTACTGAGAGGAGGTGGGGCGGGGAACCTGTCGCCGAGAATAAAAGGCCCGTCGGCTGAAGAGGTGCAGGCGTGCTCATACCCCTCTCCGCCGGACAAACAGGAACGACCGCCTCCAGCCGGCCGGCCCAGTCAGCTGCCTCGGGGAGATCCCAGGTGGCAAATATCCTCCTGCTGCGGGGAGAGAGCATTCGATCCGACCCTGTGGAGGTCAGGAAATCTGTTGAGTCAGAGTGGCCAGAGCGAGGTGGTTTTGGTGACCGGCGAGGCGTGACATGTGGGGGCCGAAAGTTTCTGGCACCCCATTAACAGCAGGATGGGACGGTCCAGCGGCGCTTTAAGGGCCCTCGGCGTCTTGTCCTCTTTCACCTCACACACATACTGACTTGCAGCAGCCACAGCTGGACGGCCTGCTCTCGGCTCCTTCTGAGAAACGCTCCCCTGCTTTATGGTGATGTTGTGGTGTGTGAAAGTGAGTGAGAGATTCACGGCTGCAGCTGAATCGCCTGTGTGTTTATTGTGTGCGAGCAACAGGTCTCGAATGAGTCCCTCGTGGCTACGGCAATGAAACAAGATCTCTCTCAAAGTCGAGCAGGTGACAAGAAAGAAATACACGGCGCAGGGATGGGAACAGACGGCGAAATGGAAAGAATGAGGGCAAAGGAGCAAGTGAGGGGAGAAAAAGCGAGTCAGAGAAGGACACGGAGTGCGACAGACATAAACACACAAGAGAAAAGCGGAGAGTACATTAGGGAGGAAGTCCGGTGGATGGAGGATTGAAAAATGATTTCCTCCAGCTCTGCAGGTAGGAGATACAGAGTACAGAGCAGGAGAGGAAATCCCCTTCTCCACACTCCTCCGTTCCATCTCTTCTTCATCTTCGATGCGAGCTTCCTGCAGTTCATAACCCCTGAAACAGACTAATGGACACACGGACAGTGTAATACCTGAAGCATGCTGCAAAACATGAGGCCTCCCTCAACTGTACGTGGCAGCGAAGGCCACACTGCGCTTTGAAAAGCCATCTGCAAAGACGTTCAGGCCGCCTGCTGTCACATTCTGACAAAAGCAAGGATGAAAAGCCCTGCCTGTCTGTTGAGATAAAACAGAGACTATAAATACATCAAAAAATATTTACTATACATATTGAAAATTCACAGTGTACAGAAATATGTATGTACAAAAAGACAAATACAAACAAATGCACACAGACAAATTTCCATTACAAACTTATTTATTGAGTTGCAGAAAGCCATTTATAACTGTATATAAAAAACAAACAGTAACACTTTGATCACTTTGACTTCCTTCTGATGGTGGTGAAATTAAAAAATAAAAATCATAAATATGATCAATGATAAAAGCGAATACATTCTGCTTTAACATGAACAGGTTATGAAGAAGAGGCGATTTGGGTCCAATCCATTTGAACTCCTCCAGCATGCGTAAAAATTCAAAACCTAGAAGAGGAAGGGGAAAAAAAAAACAGAAGAAGAAACTCCAACTGAGGGTCTGCTTAGTCTCAAAGCTTTAAAGACCATACTGGTGGCTTGGCGTGTTTTAGCCCACTGACTACACTTATTTTACTTTATTAATGACCAAATCATACAAGGAGACTTTTAGATTGATTTTCTGTGTTTCGACAGCAACTGGTTTTAAATGATTTCAGCACACTTTAATCTAACCCTTTTGTTATCCATAACCTGTGACAGTCTCCTTTATTTTTTTGTCGAGTCACATTATAGTGACATGGCCCTGCGGCAGTCAGAAGGGACCAAACTCTCCCTGCATTCAAGGAACATTCAAGCATTACAGAGGGACTCCAGTGATTTGGCATTGCACATCCATAAAAGTAAGGGGCCTCACAGGAGACGGATTAAAAAAGAAATCAAAATCGTAGCAGCAGAGAGCAAATATATCCTGACTTTTAGTCCCCGTACGAGTCAAGCTTCAAAAAACAAACCAGATCCCACATTTTCTCAGACTCCAGAGCCAACTGTTCTCACAGGCTGAGGGGTTCCCCTCCTGACCATAGACTGTATGTAAAGATGCGTTTCTATTTCTCACTGTACAAAAATGAAGCCGAAATATCCTGGATATAAGCGCTGCCATCTTGCGCTAGCGACGTCATTTGGAGCCAGACGCTGCGCTTTTGTAGTCAAGGCTGTAATGAAGGCTGGGACACGATCTTTGACCCCATGGAAGCTAAGGGGTATGGCACATTTAATTGGAGCTGTGTTGTTGGAGAGTTACAATATCGGGTTCAGTATCAGCGAAGTTTCCCTTTACAGGTCGTGTATTAATGATACTCGTTACCTGGAGAGGTTGGAAAAAAATATACGTTTCTTCCCTGTTCCAAAACCAAACCCTGAAAAGTGTAGGGTTAGCTAGCTAGCTACTGAAGATATAGCTTACTGAATGTATACACATGCTCCTTTTGCTTTGTAATGATTATAACAGTGTTAGAATAATAACACTGTGAGACCCCTCTGTCTGCTTCTCTCTGGAATCACTGTTTCATTTTTCCAAAAATATGATAATATTTCTTCAGGGAGTGCAGTTAGTTGCACAATTATCCCAGTGTTCTATGATAGAGCGCAGCTTTTGTTTCACTCCCAATGATACAACGCTACGACCTCTACTTTTAACCTCCTTGGTAGTGATCGGGAATTGGAGTTGTGGTATTGAGTTCTTATCTATACATTTGTCTGACCCAACTGCAAACAGCAGCATTGATCACAAGGACCCCAGTCAGCACACACAGCTGTCAATCATGACGACACACCTCTTTTTTCTAGCATCAAATAACAAATTAAAACCAAACCTATGAGAAAAGCATACTCAGTGTGAAACCATCTTTAGGAAAATTTATTTAACATGTACTTCGATTGGTTTATTGGGTGGGGTTTACAACCTGTGCTGTACCGGAGATGTTTTGGCTTCAATTTTGGGGAGCTATCATATCGTCCATCTTCACATACAGCCAATGCTCCTGATGGGTAAACTGAACTTCATGTGTCAAATTGGTGGAGAGTGCTCCTGAAATAATAAGCTGCCGAAAACCATAGTATTGATGAGCAATGTAGCAGGACGTATCAAGAAGTGAATTTGATTATTTCTCGCACTGTAACAGCTGCCGTTCAGCAGCCAGCATTTAAAGTTTTGGGCTAAAACACACAAACCAACCAGTATGGAGCTTCAGGTCTTCCCCAGCTGTATACAATGGATATATACAGCACAGATATGAAATGGACTGGTCCCAAATCACAGAAATGAGACGTGACCTGTCCTGACCTGGAGCTGTGCGTACACACTGGATCAGCTGCGGTTACTTTCCCGCGTCAAACTCCTCGCTACAGTTTCCAGGTGATGAGGTGTAAGGCACTGAGAGCGCCTCATGATAGTGCAATGGTCAGCTGTACCTTCGCTCTCACGAAAAGTCCCAAACGGGGCCTAGTTTCCAAATAAGTGATCTATTCCTTCAAACCCGGTGGAGCCGTTCTGAAGGGACTGGGTAGGACACGCTGCTGCTGCACGATCCCAACGGTGTTTGTGAGAACTAATCAGGAACAAGCGATGGAGCGATGTAACAGATGCAACAGCAGCAGCGTACTGAGCTAGACTAATGGAGGTGAAGCTGTGTGTGTACAATGTACAGGAAAATATGCACTTCTAAAAGAAGTAGAAACAGAAAACAGATGGAAATCTCATTGAATTGCTGTTTGACATTTATCTGTGAAACAAAACCCTGCTTTGGTGAAGCAGTAATTAAACGCACCATCACTATATAAAGATGATTATCGCATTCATTTGATAAAATGACAAAAAGGAAAACAGATTTTGACATTCTCACATTGTTTTGTTGAACGGGGGAGCAGAAGAAGAAGGGAAAGGTTTGATTGTGTAATACTGAACACTCTCTATGTTCATGCAGTGTTGAAATACTGAGAAGTGTGTGGCAGAACCTTCATCTGCAAAGTGCAAAGGCCTGATCAGCACGTTAATTTGAGATTGAGCAGTTATTACCTCATAGATCCTCTCAATTTAAAGAAATTTGTGATTATATGTCCACTGTTAACACGAGCTGCGTAAAGCACAGAAATAAAGGGATGCTGTCTAACAACATTTTATTACTGAATCCACTGATGAGTCTGGTTTTTATTTGGCTTAAACACAACACTGCTTCTGCCACAAACTTAAAAGATAATGCAGTTTCTGAGGAAGCACATGGTGGTGAAATCGAGAAAAGAAAAGAAAAAAAAAAATGAAAACACAAACTCAGAAAGCAGGCCTGCCTGTGACCAAAACGTTGGGACTCAGCAACAAGAAAAAATAAATAATTAAAATTAACCTAAAAACAAAAATATATATATTTATATTCTACAATCCGAGATTCCACCATTTACTGAAGAACAAGAAACTCTGCAGCAACGGGAGGTTGGAGGAGGGACATACAGAGTCTGCTCTCTTTGACCAGGGCAGGACACGTTACTGTATGTCTGATGAAGATGATGAAGACAGTACCGTGACGTGAAGGAGCCGAGAGGAAGAGGGATTTACAAAGAGACAAAGAGGTGGAAGAGAGATGCAGTGTCCAGATTTGACTTTTGGGCTCACCTGCCAGAGCTCGGAAAGTAATTTCAGACGGACCAAAATAATTAACATACATTTTTCCTGACAAGTGCTTCACTGCTGTTTAGTGTAGAGAATCTTAGAGAACTTATTTTATCTTTTTAACGACCTGATGTGAGCCGCCACATGGGGATAACACACACAGCCGCTCTGTGTAGAGCCAGCTTAACAAGCAGAAAGAGCCGCTTTATAGATGCAGACAAAGACTTTACAGAGAAAACTGCAAGAACTGAAGTCTGTATTTTACTAACGCATTCGACTGTGAGTGTCTCAAAGTGACACCAGTCTGTGTGGCAGGTGACCCTCGCTGATTTATCTACCGTCATCTGGCTCGGCAAGTGTTAATTTTGGACCCTGGACAGGCAGTAAAAATGTGAATGAATGAATGGACACATGGCGGGTGGGGATGGGGGGAGGGTGGGGTTGGGGTCAGGAGGGGGTGCTGCTGCAGCTTGTTAAAAAGCACAGTAAAAATCTTTGATATTTACACTGAGGAAAGTGAATACATTCAGGCAGCAAAAGGAGGAGGACGGCCTCTCCCCTGTACGAGGTACGTTTGGCACTGCTAATACTCAACCCATCCCCGCACACGCTTTCCGCTACAGTCCTCATTTAGTTCCTTTCTCTCCCGTCCAGTCGTCACGTCAGCCAGTGAGTCAAGCTAAATCCTGACGTCTGAACGTCAACTTGTCACCTCTGCTCTGTACGATTCGTTCACGTGATACTCCGAGGGTTGAAGTGGTAAACGCTGAAGCGCGGAGCCGGCAGAGCTTTCCTGCAACTGTCTCTCGGTGAGACAGGAACCGGGCAGATCCAGTCCTCCCCGTGTCCACCCCCCCTCCGCTCCCTGCTTCAATCAGCAGGAGTCTTTGGTTCAGAAGGCACATGTGTGCATCTCCCCACAGAAACCCTCCTGTATCTGTTTTTATTTTCTTTTAAATAATCTCCTTTGATATGAAAAACCCAGACAGTGACCAGGGCCACCCGGGTTCTAAGGGTTCGTTCTCCCAGAGTCGATCCATTTCTCAGTTTCCTGTTTCGTAGTCCTTTGGGAAAGGCAGAAGGAGACTGTGGGTGTGGGTGTAAACTCAGATACCGTTGGTCAGGTCTGTGATGATGTTGGCCTTTACCAGCTTGCGGAGGAACTCCTTCTCCTTGGATATGTTGTGTGTCCATGACTGTGGGAGAATCAGAGGAAACAACAAATTCAGGATGACACGAAAAATAACCAGTGATCATTGTGAGAATACTTCTATATGCACCGAGGCCTGTAGGTCTCAGAATTTCCTATTCCCAGTGTCTATACGTGTGGGTGTTCATGTGTGCATATATATGAGTAAAGCCACACTGGGTCAGCTTTCCTCCCTGCTGTGCTATGAGGATTCAGTCCAGTGGGCCGATGTGTAACCAGAGCCGACGGTTCCTGTGCGGTGCTTTGGGATGCAGAGACTGAGAAACGGCCAGAGAGCAAATGAAGGAGGCAAAGGGTGGAGGAAGAAACATACAGGAGGGAATAGGAGGGAGAAAAAAAGTGGGGAGCTACAGGAGGTTGGGCCCTGCAGCTGCCTCTGAGTCTATCCTGCTGGTTCAAGACTCTCCTACGGCCTGTCTGGGTCGGACCTCCTACCACTACGTGATGGGTCACAGCAGGACCAAAAGGAACAATAAGATACAGTTTTATTGGAGATTAACATAAGAAACAAGGCTGTTATGTCCGGAGCCAGACTGAGATATATTTCTGCTGTCAAAAATCATGTTTAAATAATACATTTGAAGAAAAAGCCTTTACAGCTGGATGCACCAAATGTAGCCCCCAAGCCTCGGAGATGGCATGCTGGTGTTTGCTGTTTGATTGACAGCTGAGCTGGTAGAGGCCCAGAGACTTGTCCAAAAATTGAGTGCTGGTAAATATAGCTTACAAGTCAAGGACAGAAAGTGTTTTGTTGGCAGACTAAGGACGGGCATCACTTAGCATCCAAACTGTGCGATGTTGACATTTGCAGGTAAATGTTTACTCTGTTCAATATGGAACATCCGGCTCGCTAATTAGCTTGTCAGCCTGTAAACTGACATTAGAAGTGTAGCTTTGCCCTGGTGGATTTGTTTGGTTGACAGCAAGATAAGGCGCAACACTAGACGTGTCCTTGTTTGTAGGAGGAGAAGGAGGCATTAGCTGGAGAGCTTATGTGGTTTGCGGTTCTCAGCCTATTGCTCTTTTTGTGTTGTGTCACGGCTGCTGTCTGGCTGTTAGCTGAAGACTTCATAAGCACAATGACAGAACGCTGATGATAAAATGCTTGCTGCAAATAAGTTTAAAAGGAAACGGCAAGATGGATATCTAAGAAAAAAAGTAGAATTACTGTCTCGCAGTTGTTATGCCTCCGCTAACCCAAGTTGCAGTTACATTCAACATCCATTTCACCCAAGATAAGTGTCACTAATTCAGGATGCGACCAAATGTCTCTCCTTGTATTACTTAAATATGATGTTGAGTAATGGCCAGCAAAGTGTTTGTGTCGCATTATGATGTCACAGTGAAGTTGACCTTTGACCTTTAGGATATATAATGTCATTACTTCATCAGGTTATCATATTAGACATTTCTTTGAAATTTGGTTATAGTTACTGCATGAATTGCTTGAGTTATGGCAAAATACATGTTCAAGGTCAAATTGCCCTTGACCTTTGACCTTCAACCATAAAATTCTTATCAGCTCATTCTCGAGTCCAAGTGGATGTTTGTGCCAAATTTGAGGACATTCCCTCAAGGCCTTCTTGAGATATCGTGTTCACGAGCATGAGACGGATGCCATGTCACAGTGACCTTGACCTTTTGATCACCACAATCTAATCAGTTCTTTGCTGAGTCCAAGTAGACGTTTGTGCCAAAGTTAGCAGACACGGAGCATCATTAAAAAGATATTTACATGACATTCAGAGCACGTCTATGATTCAGAGTCTGGGGCTGGATTGTCTGCACACAGTTCTTAACATGGAGGTGGGTGAGCCGGCAGCTAGCAGCGCTAACTCAATGAACAGAATCAACAGCGGCAACAGTACAGTGCTAATGTTGTTAACCTGAGGGGACTGGAGGGAGGGCGCTGTGCTTCAGCAACTAACAATATCAGCGGTTACTGCTGTGTGAGAGCAGTGCAAAGCAGTGGCCATTACAGTAGCTACCCAGGGACTGACATGTACCGCTGGACTGCATACAACAACATCGAGCACAGTAGCTTGGATTACGACACACAAGAGAGGTAGCTTGACTTCACTCTCTGCTCAGGACGCCATTACTTTAAATATCTTTACAAAGCATATAATGGTTTGCTGCCATATGAATGTCGTAAACAGCTGTGTTAATATAATTTTCAAGTCATATTTTGTGCATCCTGATTATCTCTCATTTTAGCTCTGATTTCCTCTCCTCCAACATCAGAGGGAAATATCTACGTCTTTAGCTGCTAGGTGCAACACTAGGCTCACCAGCTAGCTGCTACCTGTCTGCTGCGACTGGAAATGAGGTTGATGAGAGCTGTGAGAGTGAATCGAGATTTGTTTGTCAATACGAGCCACCCCTTTTCACATACAAGTTTCATTTGATCCGCTGCTGATATAAAAATATTTACCATAGCAGCTTTATTAAATATATTTGTCAATAAGTCTCACACACCACAGCAGATGAGCTCAGTAGCATCACACTGTCTTCAGTGATTATTGTGATATCAACTTTTTGCGTATCTCGTCTAATTACACAATTTCCGTAACGCTTCAAAGCACCCATCCAGATAGGAAACTGGCTCTTTCTTTGAAGCAGTGGAATAAAACGTGGCTCATTTCACGGTTCCAGAAAGCCAAACAGCCCTCGGGGGAGTGGCAGCGGTTAAAAGTGTTCCAAACAAAAAAGCCCAAACTATTCCCATTAATTAGCCATGTGTGGCTGATGA
The DNA here is from genome assembly GCA_026686955.1 of Epinephelus cyanopodus. Classification (NCBI taxonomy): domain Eukaryota; kingdom Metazoa; phylum Chordata; class Actinopteri; order Perciformes; family Serranidae; genus Epinephelus; species Epinephelus cyanopodus. The sequence goes on along the minus strand of CM048926.1, from coordinate 14,995,307 downwards.
TGACAATGTTGATGAAGATGATGATAATGAATGCCAAAGGTTCACTGAGAGTTTAGACAAAGGTTATCATCATACTGAGCTCATGGTTTACACACGTCAGCACGCCGGTGACATCTTTGATTCCACTGGGTTTTAGCGTAAACACCAAGAGGAAGACTTGACTGATGAAGGGGAGAGAGATCCGTCATGAGGGCGTTTAGAAAATGATTGTTCAAACGACGCACTAACAGTCAGCATGTTGATGCAGTGCCTGGGAAGAGACCAGTGCCAAAATTTCAGATGCAACCTTTTGATGTTTTCATTCTTCTGTTTCAGATAGTTTTTGCGTAATTTAATGTCCGCAGTACTCCAAAGGTAAGAGGATACAAGAGAAGTTCAAAATATGCATCATATTATTGCAGTTTTCTTTTAGTTAAAAAAACTTAACTAACTAAACCAAATGAGCATATTTAAACTGATTATCATACATAGAAAATGTACCATATGACATAGTTACACTGCAACACACCGCAGACATTTGTCCTCCCACCAGTTTTAAAAGCACCAAAGAAGCTTCCATTGAACTCCCATATCTGAATAACTTCATCTGTCAGAGAACAAGGAGCCGATCAGCACGAGGGACAGATCCCATTAATGCAACGCCACACATTCTGCAACAATGTTTGTCAAGCTCAGAACTGTCATATCTTTGGATGCAAATACAAAAGCAGAGAGAAGTACCATTCATGCACAATTCTTAAACTAATAATACCGTCAGACTAAACAGTGACGGCTTTGTAGTGAATGTATTTTGGCTGTCGGCCAGTTCACCTCTTCCCTCTCCCTCCTTCACAAGAGTGGTGGTCCCTCCTCATCAAAGATTACAGTCATTTGTTTCTTCAGTTATTCCTCAGTGGCCGGAGAGAAGCCAGAAAACATTGTTCTCATTAGCATGGAGTAGAAATCGGCTCATTTAAGAGCGCCTTCATAATAAATGATGTGCCACATTTTTACTTTTTAATGGGCTTCATTTCACCAAAACATGCCAGAAATAAATGCTGCGCTCAGATGTTCAAAAACTCACCTCTTTAATGGCGGACATCTTGACAGTCTCGTAATAGTGCAGAGGTGCGTGGGGCGTGTTCATGTCGTAGCCGAAACCAGCCACCGCCACCTCGTCACAGTTATGCAGCGCCATCGTTATAGCGACTGTTCCCAAAGTTGGAATGTTCTGGAGTGGAAAACAGAGATGGAGGCAGGTCAGAACATCACAGTGCACACACAAACACACACACACACACACAAGCCAGGAGCGTTTGTTGATAAAAATGTATTTGTTATGATTTTATCAGACAATTCTGAAACTGATTCTGGTTTCTGAACCTAGTTCAAAGACAAATGTCAAATCTAGAGTGAGGATACACGACCAGAGCCCTACAGGACACATCAGGCCGGCTTTCAGACAAATATTTGCAAATAATATTGGTTTTCCAGTTAGGTTCAGCCTAAAACTGAGGGCTACTTTTTGTTCAGTGCTGGGGTTCATTATTTATGTAAACACACTTGAACGCAACATAAAGACTATTTCAGGTGGTAAATATTCATGTACATTAACCTTAGCTAGCTCCATGTGGAGGAAGTCAAACAAAATTTATCAACACCTAATATTACCAAAAGATTGGGGTACTTGCTCGGGGGATTCTGACAAGACCAGCTAGCAGCAGCAGCAATTAAGGGGCCGTACACATGTTTTTTGCGCTCTCAAATTCATTGTTTTCAATGACGCCAGACTGACGCCGCACACACGTTCGCGAGCGCTCATTTCTCAGGGCGCGTAAGCTGCCCTCTGAGATAAACTGACTTCAAATTTTGGAACCCAGCAGCGCACATCGCATGCCATGTAACAAGGAACAACCAATCACAGCCGACAGATATCTTTCCCCTTTTTCGTAAATATCAATCTGTGATAAATATGGGGGAGAAGTTGATCATTTGAGAGCAGGGCTGCAGAGCTTTACATCTGTCCCACAGACGATAGGCCTACACACTTATAAACAGCACTTGGAGGAAGATCAGCTCTGCAACCTGCCACTGCGCTGTGGAAAGCTGGCACAAAAAAGGCACATATGTAGCGCCCAGTGCCCGACCTTGCATTTTCCAAGCGGTTAAAGACGCAGCATGTGTATGGCCTCTAAGAGAGCTCATAGGCATCTTCTTGACATACGCCAATAGCAACACTCAATTTTTTACCACTGATAATGTTGTGTAATGTGTGCGTGTGTGAGACGCGTTAAAACAATTAACCTTTAGCCTATATAAAACAATGCCTTTTAACCATCATTTACAAGGTGCCAACTGTGTAATCACTGTATACAGACAAGCTGTAACCATGCTAACAACAATAGCGTGCCAAGACCAAACTCAGCCGACATCACCTGGGTCGGGCTGGGGTCTGGTTCGGACAGAAATATGCGTCTCAAGCCGCAGTCCTGTCCGATCCCTCTCATGTATCTGCTTCCTCCCTCCCCTGCGCCTCTGTCTTTGTTCTGCTCCACTGCTGCTAACTGACTTTGAGCACTTGGTGATTAACTATTACCTTTAAGACTCGACCCCTGCAGACCCCTGCTACGACACAGTGATCTACAGGGTTGAACTGTGCTTCCTAACCGCCTTGGGCTGCCAGAGATCTGGGGGGTACAGGGGCTGTGTGTGATTGTGTGTGTAGATGTTGGAGAACAAGAATGAGGGGGAAAAAAAAGAGTGTGTGTGTTGGAAAAAAAGTGGGTGCAGAAGAAAGAGCGGAGGGAGGCCCCATTTAAATCATTACCCTGATTTGCAGCCCTCAGGGTAGGTGGAGCTGAACCAGCAGCTGGCCAACCCCCTACTGCGTGTTCTAATACAGATTAATTTACACACACACACATATACACACACACTCACATACACACTCAACATAAACACCAGAGTAACAAATAGGCCTCCTCATTAATTTCCACGTACATAAACATAAACTATGACTCTCAAACAGAGATGGGAACGTGTTCGGGGGAAAGAATGTGCCAAATCATACAACCCTGCAGCCTGTATTGTACGAGACAACACTGCAAACACCCAGACACAAATGTGCACACACAAATGACCCTCTCTCTAACTCACACTCACACACACACAGGCCAGATGCCCACATGTTGAACACATGTTGCAGAGTGGAGTTCATGCAGGGGTGTTCTGGTGGCCCCAGAGGGCAGAGCCACGGTGATACGCTCCTCATGTCTTCTCCAATTCTTTAACAATATCCCCCTTACCGACAAAACATGAATCCAAACATCATCATTACTTTATATTTTCCTGCCGTTTATTTCTCTAACAAAATGTTCTCTGATTTAGCAGTCTCAGGTCCAGACAAACATGATTCATAAGGAACGCAAATACGTCAACTTCTAACATCCAATAGAAACAGGGTGCTGTAGGATTCAGACTGGAACAGGGTTACAGCAGGTACTCAACAGTTAGGCAATGTCAGCAATTAAAAATGGTTTGGTATTTCCACTTAATCTTTGAGTCTGCTTCTTTTATTTAGAAAATGGTGGAGGTAATGCCACCACCCTGAGGTAAAGAACCTCCAAGAGACACACATGATAGCACAAACATGCTTAATTAAAATGTGTTCACGTCCAACTAAATGTCCACGCTTTCACATTCCTTACCTGTGCTGCGTGATATTAAGCTTCCAGGTTTGGTAAATCTAGACCGCACATTTCTTTTGGCAGTTTAAGGTATTTCATTTTTATTCCTGGTTTCCTGTTATTCCATGTGAATTTCATTAAAATAGAATCCCAATGTTTGAACACGTTAGAGAAAATATATTTGGGTAGTGCTTTGAAAAGGAATAAAAATCTTGGTGATATATTCATCTGTGCAATTTTAACTCTTCCAGAGGGTCTTGTTGGAAGTGTTTTGATGTATGTGTCTGTGTGTGTATGTGTGTATTTATGGTACCTGTTGTTGTGTCCTATGTTAGTATAATGTTCCCCTGATTTAAATGCATCAGTTAGGGTACGGTCACTTGTGAACGAATGCAGGGCAATGACTATCAATTACTTGTTGGCTACCTGCTAATAAACACCGCAAAACATGATGTAATTAGTACATTTCCACTGTCTTCCGATCCACGCCTTTCTCCTGACTCACTGCCAGCCAGGAAGCATCTTTTATGTGAGGCAGTTAGTGTGTTTTTTATGGCCAGTATAACATTATCGGTTGGCAGTAACAAATTCCTTTGCTACTGGTTAAGGCTGAAACTTTGCCGGTCAGAGTTCAATTAAGTTCACCCCTCTGCTTGCAATGAATGGAATTGAACAAGAGGCAAATACACAGCAATGTTAATTTCAGTCATGCGTGACCGTACCCTTATCAGTTAATTATATCCTACAAACAGATATTTATATAACCAGTTAAATTATATACTATAGTATAAACTAATATTTATGTGACTAATTAAATTATATCCTGTGAACTGTTATTTACATAACCAGTTGTATTATTTTATTTTCCTTCTTTCTCTTTTTTTAGGACCTGTAACTTCAGTTTTATTATGTTATATAGTTTTTTAAAATGCGGGGAAAACCCCCACAATAAAACCCAGCTGCAGAATAGATCATGTTCACCTTTAGAAAAATTTCAATGCCATGACGGTGGTACTGCTGGACCCTGATCAGAATTCCTGTTACATGAGTGACAAGCACAACTTCTAAAATAAAAAGGTAAAAGGCTTTGAACAGTAGATTTTAAATTGTATTTTTTCTTCCATCATTTATTTTTATTGTTAAGACTTTTGTGCAGTTGCAGAGGGCACAGTGTTGTACTGATAATGACCATTTCAGCATGTTCGTGTTTCCCTTGGTGTTATTTTTTAACAATTTTCTTACACTGATGTCGGCATGTGTCTTACCCCTTTGCCCATGAGGCCATTGTTGAAGGGCAGGCCTATGAACTGGAAGGCAGCCTCCTGGATGAAGTAGGGATTGAGGATTCTCATCTCTGTCGGCTCCCGAGGCACATAGTGAGCCACCGACTTCCAAAAGCCCTCTATGCCCCTCTGAGGTATTGGCGAGGAAATCAGACATAGGGGGAAAAAAGAAGGGAAGAAAAACAGAAAATTAGATTTCAACATAAATACTGGACTGTTTTGTCTCGGCAAGGCCGGAGTCATGAGCATAAAACACAAAACTGACGTCCGCATGATGCCACCTCCACGGTGGACAGCCAACTGCAATTTACCAACTCAACATCAAAGTGAGATTATCGTCCGTAACACTGACATAAAACACAGAAGCCAACCAGAAGCCAGACCCCTACCAGCACTGATTAGGGAAATGGCTTTTGGGCCTTTAATGGATGAAGTCAGGGTGAGGGGCTCGCAGGACATCAGTAATTACGACTCCTAGCAGGAGGAGAATCAGGGAGTGGGTGAGGGGTGCAGCTGCCCCTCAGTGCTGAGTGTTTTACTGCCCCCCTCTACGACTAATGAAACCTTTTTTCATTAGTCGTAGAGAAGAGTGTTGAGAACTCATTAATATGAAGGATCTTATTGTTTGAGCAAATTGTTTTATTGATTTGTCTAAATTTCAGAGAGCAAAGTTGCTCCAAATGCACCTTAACACACATCCTAACATCAGTGTAGGACAACAGCAGACACAAATTTGCTTTCACTTTGTCTCACTCTATTTAAGAAAAGAAAAATAATTACGTTATTTTTCCATCAAACCTAAAAGCAGAGGACGGAGAAAAACATGACTGATAAGGATGATTAACTTTTAACAAGTATGTTTACACGCACGGACTCCAGATTTTCCTTCCCATTATTGGTTTGATCTTCTCCACTTTTCCCTGACATGCCCTTATAAGGATTCTCTCCAACTTTCCAATCAGAACCGACTGCTTCTCGATCACAACATCTGCTCTCCTGACAGACAAGTTGCACGTTCAGTGGCAGTGTTTGCTCAGGCTTGATGAAGGAGCGTGCTGTGTGCTTTAAGATTAGTACACTGATGAATTGATTTTTAATTGTGGAAAACTGGTGGTTAACAGGCACATATACACGTATGCTGGCCTGACTCGGCCCGTCAGCCCAGCTTAACTTGGATCTGCATCTCCATGTCTCAGGGATACCTGCTTAAAGGTTCGTCTTTAACTTATGACGTGCTTGTGAAGCAACGGAGCATTTTTTTCTGTCTGCCTCACAAGTGTTAATGTAGTCAACAATTTTCTTACAGTTGTCGGGATTTATTTAATATTCTCTCACACAACATGAACATGTGTTCTCCTCCACTTAGCTTGTAATGTCTCAGAAACACAGGTGTAGTGCTGCTAGAGTGCACCACTTTTTTACTCCAAGTGAGGATATAGAATATTCACAGTTTGCATAATTTGTTCAAAATTAACATACTTTTTTAAATGCTTGGAAATCCAATCATCACTTAAGCGTATGTCATGCAAGAAGTACACAAGAATGTTGTCAGAATTATCAAATTGCCATTTAAAGTGTGTTGATTGACCCAGGACGTCAAATCATGCATTGAGTAACATGCAAGTTACATTATACCTTAAAAGTTTTTTAACTTAAAAGTTATTTGCATTCTTTGAAATATAAATGACTCTTCTGACCGTCTTTTAAGTTCATCTTGGGCGCAACTTGTTGTGTTTAAACCGATCATGGGAAAGCATATCATGGTTTCACTCGTCATGGCCTACAGTGCCAATGGAAAAGCCCTACAGCTGTGTTGATAGAGACGTGTTTCTATGGCCCATGAAATCAATCTGAAAGTAACTGTCGGTGTCGTCATACCATCTACATGAGTCTTACAGATTTTTAAAACATATTTTTGAAACCATTGTTTTAGGTGTGGACATTTAGTGTCTGCTGTACTTGTACAGTTGGAAGAACCCAAAAGAGAGTCCCTATTAAACATCCATGGTTAAATACTGCATTTGAAAGGAAATGGTTTAATCACACCTTGACCCGAGGGTGTTCTGTGACACCTCCGGTCTTATACAAGACAACCATCATCATTAGTCGCTAGGGCAACCTGTCAGACAGGCCGGCAGAGCGACCTAAATAATATTATGCAACTCAGATGAAATGCACTTGTTCAACTCGGTCAAACCACAACAGCCACTGAGTAGCAGCAAACTGAGACAGACTCACTAAAAAGGTGCCCTTGAAAGTCTCTCTTCCTCATGCTAATTGCGGAGATTAAACTTCCAATAAATCAGGCTCCTTTACAGCATTATTTCCAATAATGCACCAAATAAATGTGCAACCAACTCTCTGTGCGTGATTGACTCGCCTGACAGTGCGACTTCCTAGAAGGCACGAAGCCAATACGGTCAGCAGATGTAAATGGGAATCACCTGTTCAAATAGTCAAGCACCCGCCTGGCCGCCTTTGATACAGCAATGCACGACTGTGTGTGTGTGCGCGTGTGTGTGTGTTTGTGTGTGTTGGCAGAGGCAGTAGCAACAAGTCTGCTGGCTTTGTGGCTTTAACAGTGGCGGCTCGTTTTGAACGTGGGCCCGGCTCTGTGCCTTCGGCAAGCTGCGACAGGAACAGCAGCTCATCTCTCCTGTCAACACAGCTTGTGTTTGCCAGGAATCTATTTAGCTGTGCTGTTTGGATGTGTGCACGTCTGTGTATGCTCAATAAAGAGAGTAATGCATTTTTTTCTTCTTTATTCTAGGAAGGAGAGAAGCTAATGACACACAACATACACACCCCTCCGCTTTACACAGCAATGACCCGACATGTACGTAGACACAAATGTCACGGGGTGGGGATCTCTTTGAAGATGTTCAGACAACTGGCAGAGTACAGGTGGCTTTGAGAAATGTAAGAGCAATTAGTATGTATGGATTCAGGCCTGTCGGGAGGGAGGGGGTTGTGGGTGCAGTTATGAGTTTAGGAATGTGGGAAGGTCCTTATATTAAAGGTCGCTATCTCACATCCCTACCAGTTTAGGATGCACAGGACAGGGAAAGTTAACCTTCTGAGACCCACTGGATCACTGGTGACTGTCTTTAACTGTCTTTAAAAGGCTACACTCATTTTTTAATCATTGTTTAATTTATCATGTCAAACTAGACAACCTAAAGCTAGCATGACATAGTTGGTACCGATGGATGCCTGTTGGGGAGATCAGTAAATAATGCTCCAAAGTTAGGCTTAATTTTGACGAGGGAAAAACTAGCATGCCCATTTTCATAAGGATCCCTTGACCTCTCACCTCTAGATATCTGAATGAAATTGAAAATATGAACATGCCCACTTTATGCTAATCCCATGCAGTATTGGGCAAAAACCAATCCAGTTTTTTGCCTGCTGTATAAATGTGTTATTTTCACCTATTATAAATCTGGTGTATTGGATTATTCAGCACGGTGGAGAGTTTAAACTTGGACCTTGGAATTGCGTAAATTGGGTATGACTGGAAAGCTGAGACTCTTGTGGACACAATGAGCAGAACTGTATTCATGTGTAATGTTCGTCCATTTAACTGTAGTGAGAGCTTTATTTGAAACTTGACATCACTGTACGAAATGACCTATTGTGACCTCTAGAATAATCACAACCTCATGGAACTTTACAGCCACGAACTTGAGACCTTGGGCAATGGGACGATGTTTGGATTTCTGAAGTTTATTGACATTAACGGGTTCCTGAGCAATTTCCAGAACAGAAGAGCTTGCTATCCAATTGCCAAAAAATGCCAGGAATCTCCAAATGTCAAGAGTTATTGGCACCAAATCACAGCATGGATTTTTCTATGGTGTTACTCAAGGTCCTGGTGTCTTAATGTGGTACTTTGTGTGTGTGTGTGTGTGTGGATTTTTGTCAATTTTTCAATTCTTGAGTGGTCATAAATGGTTACATTTTTTCACCAAATCTGTCAAACAAATAGTATCAACCTAAAAATTGGTACAAAAAAAAAAACTGTGCAACACAACTGAGCACGGGAATGGCCATCATACACGTCCATCATAATGTTTAAAGAACCTATACACTCAAAAGAATAGACGGCTACCCAAAACACAATGTGTATTTCAGAATTATGACTAGAAAAACTTGACACAGTGCAAGGCTGCATCTAAATATAATTTTCATGTTCCCAGCTTTCTGATGATGTGTACCACTTTTATGTGGCATATACTGTTGATGTGCTATCTCCTGCTAAATATCCCCTGTCCCCCTTAAAAAAGGCCACCATGGGTCTATAGTGGGTCTCACAGGGTTAATGATAACACTCCATCCTCTCAAACTACTCCAGACGAGATGTAGAGTGACAGCAATGAAGACTCTTTGGGTTGGAATACTAACATGTGCAACAATGATACAAGTGGAGTTTTAATAACAGGTCTCATTTGGTTAGATAAAAAGTTAAAACAACCGTGTAAATTCATGAGCAATGGTGGAAATTTCCATCAAAGACTGCCGTGCAGAAGCAGTACTCAAAGCTCAAAGCAAATAGCCTCCAGGGAACAGGATGTGGCTTCCACTGCGGACTGACCGCTAACCTCTTCGTGAGTGTGTATTAGTTTGTCAAGAGAAACACTGTTGAGCCGGTGGCATTTGACCATTACTGAACAGGAAGCTGCAGAGTGCTCCTGCACCACGTACTCACCAACCCTTGACATACACACATGCTCAAAGGTGAACAGAAGTGTGCAGCTTTGGTGTTTGGGCTGTTGCTGGGCTGTGGTCAGAGAGGAAATGGCTGTTTCCCTTCTCCTGCGACAGCTTTATGTTTAAATTGGTCGGGATTATTAGATTTAAGTGTGTGTGCGCAGGGCTGTGTGCTCCAATAAAGCACCTGTTAAAACAACCTTGACCTCGGAGAGTTAATTGTTTGCAATGGAAGGAGATACACTGTAGAGATGTCGAAATAACCCAGTCAGAAGTAAACTGAGACGTTACAATTCGACTTCTGTAGACATTAGTCAAGTTTCCATCCAAATTTAGGGCAAATTCTAACCAAATTTCCAGGAACTTTGCAAAAGAAGAAGAGAATTAATGCTGTTAACATGAATTAGGAATTGTGTGTATCACAAACAGTTGGTGGCACCAGTTCGTCGGTCATGGGACACTGAACCATCGCCATGAAACCAGGAACAGGGTGGAGTAAGATGACATAATCACAAGAGTGCCAGTCAAGCCTTACACAAATGAAAACAATGTTGAAAACGTGACTGAAAAATAGGATGTGTGTTTCATGCATAAAATTGAGGAACGTTAAGGTTTCCACATCTGCCACCATTTTCCGTCTCTCTTTAGTTGTGCTCAAGCTTCATTCGACATTTACGTTACTTCTTTTTTGCAATTTCTTTTTTTGCCCTGAACTTCTGCTATTTCCTTTTAGATATTTTTGAAATGCACATAAAAGCAAGTGGACGGAAACTTTGCCATCTGAGGTTGTCCTCCTTTAACCTCTCAACCTGCATCTTGATTGTTATAAGTATTAAGGAGTCTTGAACTACGTGGGCAATTTGTCAATGAGTCAATTAAACATTGCTAGCCTCACTAGTTGACACCAGAAATAAAAGTCTGTTAAACTTATTAATAAAATTATTATGATTTTATGTGATTGCATTCACCCAATGAAAATGCAGTTATAATAACCAGGTACCTTACAACAAAGAATACTGTTTTCAATAAAAGTTCTTTGTTAACTTGTATTAAGGGAGTTTATGTCCTGTTTTGAAGGATAATGTGCCACACATTTCAGCAGCATTTAAAATACAATTTGGTTTGGTTACACAATTTCAAAAGGCTCTTGAAATATATAAAGTATTTTTTGGACATTGTTTCACTGTAGTGATTAAACTGTACTCAATTTTGACTGTTTTCTGGGTGTTTTCTTACTATTCTCGTCAACTCGTTCAAATTTCCGTTTAAACATCAGTGAAATTAGTCGTTATGAATATTCCAACATTGAACAAACACAAAGTTAGATGCATCTTAGGCGGGTAAATATATTTTGGTGTAATGACGTTATCCATTCTCATGACAACACAGAAAACTTCCCTTTTATTGCTTCCCTTCCCATGTGTTAATGATGCGAAAGGTGGTGCCATTAATGCATTACTGAGAGTAGACTAATACCATAAAAGCACTCAGTTTCTTTATGTCGGTGTTGTCAGTTACAACAGAAGCTTTGTAAAGGCTAAGTGTATTTGTCTTGTAATTTCACAGCTGTAGGAAAATCACTGCTATACAAACCATCACCAAAGGAGCTTAAAGCACAGGATTAGAGCCAGACAATGTCAGAGGGTGAGGAGAAGACCTACTGTAAGCCACGATGATGGATCAAACAGATGGAAAAAGTGATGTAGACTACAGAGGGTAAAGTACAATGACAAAATGAGTGCTTAAACGGGAAATGTACAACATTCAGAAAATGCAAAAAATAACTACCTAAGATTTCACTTTTAGGACTGCGATCAAAATGGAACGGGTAGAGTTTGGACCCAATGCCAACACCAGGGACAGGCGGAACAGTTCATACTGAGCTTTAATGCACCACTTCAATAAATACAGGGAATGCAGGCTGGTGAGGCAACAAAGAGAGTCAATGTTCAGTTTCAGAGTCCCCAGGGGAACAGAGTCAGGCCGCAACTCTCCACGTGGAACGCCGTAGCAGCACACAGGTGAGTTGCTGGTGTCCACCAGGCGCGCACACACACACACACACACACACACACACACACACACACACACACAGCAGACAGTTCAATAGCGTGCAAGGCAGGGGGCAGGCAGAGAGCAACATCAGAGGAGCTGAGAATCCAACACCAGGAGAACTCACTGAGAAACTAGTCTCTCCGATACGAAGCCGGCTGAGGACAGAGGAGAGCTAGACAGCAGTGATTAAACATGGAATCTGCGGCGCACACTCAAAGGCGAGGCGCACTGCTGTACAACGAAGCAACCCACAGCTCAGAAGACCACAGGTGGCTAGACTTATAAACTCACTTTGGAAAGATGTCCCATTCTTTCCAGAGAGCTGTAAGAAACAGATGAACTGGGACCAGGGGGGCAGAAGCAGAGCTTGTGGTCAAAGACGAAGCAGGTGAGTCAGCGACTGGCGGGATCTATACCGATGAAGCAGTCCGGAAATGCTGGAAAGTCTTGCATGAGGCGAAGAATAACACGGCAAAGGTGTCGGTGAAGACAGTGTCTTTATAGTGACAGGGGGTAACGGTCCACAGGTGAGCGGCGTTAGCCTGATGAAGTGGGCAAGGAGGACTGGCGAGAGCGGGAAATGAGCGGACAGGCTAGCAGGTAGGTGTGGTGACGAGACCGGGTGAATGGAAAATCACTGAATGGGCTGAGAAAATGGCATGTATAGAGGATGAAAAGCGCCCAATGTGACACAAATATCTCAGCACAGTTAAGATCATGTACAAAAATTAACTCTGGGCTATTGGTGGAGAAAACTGAAATTAGGATGGGCATAAATATGATGACATGCATCCTTTTTTAGTTACAGAAAACTGAAAATGCACAGTTGCACTTAACTACATCTAAATATAAATAAGGAGCAGCTTGGTTTAGAGCCGGGACTTATCCAACCTTACGTTTATGGCTTTCAGTGTGGTTTGGTTTCAGTGCAGCCAATGAAATTTAACTCACCTTCAAACTAAAATGTTTCTACATACTGGACGGAGCAGAAAGCTTAGTTTATAGTTCCCAAGGGACTGCGTGAAAAGTGCAGAAATATGGAGCACTGTAACACGAGAGGAAAGAACAAAAAGTTGCACATCTGCTTGGTTACTACAGGTGGCTCTAAAGCCCTTCAGTGTAAACAAATACAAACAAACCTCAGCTTTCTGTCAGCCACAAGTAGTAAATCCAGCCACAATCTTGTCACCAGATACAGTGTATGTCTGATTCCAAAGTTTCGACCTATCCTTGTGTGTTCTCCAGATAATCTCTTAATACGCTTGGAATGACGACACAGATGTTCGTCCTTCCTTGACAGGCAGCCATCAGACAATTTGGCTCTATCTGGCTGTCTGAGGATGTGGTTGTGTTTGATGTTTATGGAGAGGACGACTCAAACGAGGTGGACTGAATTCCGGAAAGTAGACTTAGAGCAATTTAGAAACGAAAACGGCAGCCCCGAACTGCTAACGATCGCAATTAAGGTTGTTCTGGAGGTCATTAGCACTGTGTACATGTTAGACCTTTGAGTTTACAAGTTGCAGTGTCTCACCACATAAGTGCTCCACTGAAGAGGAACCATTTCAGAAAGAATGTTTGAAAGCAAAGAGGTTTTCCAAAGCAGCTGGTAAGTGCTGAGATGCACAGCAGGGGTTTGCTGTTTCTAAAATCCTAGAGGTAAAATTTTGGACAGCTTCGGTTATTTTATTGCTGTTTGTTAGCCAGGAATCTGAAGCATTCACCAATTTGCCTTTGCTTTTCTCAACACATACCAAGACCTCTGCCCTCATTGAGGTCATGGTGGTTTCTCTTTTCCTGGCCTCTCTTAGGTTATCCAGTGTGTGAAACCTTTGTCTCCACACTCCCATGACGGCCAACCTGAAAACAGTGCCAAAACTTGACAGCACTGTGACCCTGAAGACTTGTTTGGGCAACATGGGCTGACTGACTGGGCCTGCTGGTATCTGAGTAAAAGACTAATTAATCCCTCCAATGACCAAGTCCATCGAGTCAAAGTCTCCTTCAACTAGGGCTGGGCGATACGGCCTATACAATATACATCTTACTTTGACATTCAAAATCTCCTCTAAACTACTGTAGACTACTAAAACAGTCATCTACTCTACAAACTAATATTACAACAAAGTTAAATAATAAAGTACTATTATAATAAATGTAATTAATGTACTGTTATAATTAGGTTAAATAAAAGTACTTTTCTACTAAAAGGTAAATAAAGTGCTGTCGTAGTTAAGTTAAAGTACTGTTATTATAAATTTATAGTTCTTCAAAATAAAGTTAAATAAAAGTACTAGTAAACGTGAGGATTCATTCACTCTGAGCAAGAAAGAAACTTACAGCTCTCAAGGTCATATAGTCATTTAAGTCACACTGGTGCTCCATGGTTGCAAAATGCTACTAAATGGTCACGGAAAGGAGCTCTGCAGATACAAAAACACACACCTTGCCTCAGACACTATAGCCCAGGGGCGATTGGCTTGGATGGGCAAGGAGTGTTTGAGACGGATCATGTTTGTGTCGGTGGCTTAAAAAAAAAGAAAAGGAAAAAAAAAGAAATTACGTGTCAATTTATACTTGATGATACAAAGTCATTTTATAAAACCGACTTTGAACAAGCCATGATACATTGAGGCTAATTGATGTATCACCCAGCCCTACCTTAAACTTGCATAAATACTGAATTACCCAACACCCATTGCATCGGACCACAGCACTAAAAGGGAACCCAGAGTAAAGGTCTGAGTGTTAATCATTGCAGGGTGGGTAGGTGACTCATTTTTGAAACACAACACTCATGGTAATCAGTGACATCCGGACCCTAAGTTAGTCACTTGGTTCATGTTCAAAATCCATGTTTACAAGTATGTAAATGTTTATGAATGCATGTATGCATGCTACTTTGGGCTTCTGCGCAGATGTTTGGGCTTAAAAATGAGCCATATAGCTGATATTTCTGTCCATCGGAGCATCCTCAGTGATAGAGTTACAATAAACTCTTCTGGCTAAAATGACATGTCTATAAACTGAAGCGTCCTGGCTGTTACACGGAGATCAACAATAGGAAATGCTTCATGACAATATTTTAGCAGGAAGGAGATCATTTGGAAATTTGTCCGTTGATGTGAAGCAACCGGCTATTTTGGTAATTCCTTGCTCAATTTCTGGCACTGCCTCAGATATGTGCAATGTTTTTCAAGATTGGCTTCACTACAATATTTTGATACTTCTGAGTGAGAACCCCTGGCCGTATTTCTATTAAAGGAGAAGTACTCTCTTCCTGAAATTGTCTCCATCCATCATTTATCTCTCTGGCGTGTAGAGAGCAGGGAGAGCTCCTGTAAACAAACAGGAGAGATAGAACACCGGCACTCCACCTTCGAGCCCCGTGTTTACCACCGGCTGTATATCCTTCACTGGCTCTGTTTGAAAATATCCCTGCATATACAAACAACTGCGGCTGTGTGTGCATGAACCGCGAGTGCGCGCTGTGCGTGAGGGCAAAATTGAAAACTAGACAAATAGGAGAAAAAAAGAAAACATCGACAATTGTGGAAATCATGTTTGAGCACATTTGTAAACAGAGTGTAACTGGGCAATCAACCAGGAGGCTGTGTATGTGGGGTCGGACTTTACAACAGGCGACAAAGTTGAGTTGTAATCATGCAGACCTGTGGTAATGAGGGATTAAGGAAGTCGGAAGCCTTGTGATGCTGACGTACTGTGATTGTATATGTAGCAGAGGGCTTCACTGATCTAAAATGCAAGACACATTCAGGAAGAGAGCTGCATCTGCAAGGCCAAAATCTGACCAGGACTACGGTCAAGTTTGCAACACTTGTGCGTGTGTGAGTGGGAGTTTTCTGAGTGTGTGTTTGTGAGAGTGTACAAAAACACTAAATAACAGATTGGGAAATTGCCTCGCTAATTTGTATTCTGTTCAGCCATCCAAGACTGCGCTTTAGGCATTTGAAAAGCCACAATAGCGCAGGATAGTCGAGCACTCTCACAAGCGGCTGGATGAGTCACTTGCGGCTGCACAACAAGCCTGTACCACCCACTAACCTTTTAAAGAAGAAGAAAATACACTTGCTTTTATAACCGCAGAAGGAGAGTGAAAAGGTTTTGCATCCCTTGCAGCTGTGAGTGTGCAGGTTACACAAAGAAATCCCCTGATGGACCAAGAGATGTAAAAGCTCCCAAAGGACAACTGTCCTAAGTTACATTACGTCTCCCGCTGGGATGGACTAAATGGACATGAAGTAAAGGGAGGGATGCCTCCTGCTGCATGGGAGGGATCCTGCTGTACATCCCAAAGTACGCTGTATCACTCTTAGATTAAGATGCATTTAACGGAGTTAGATTAGATAACCTGTTGTCTGGCAGGTGTCTACAGGTATCAGACCCTTAAATCTAATGATTTTTAAAGCCTTTTTGGATTATTTTTTAAGCAAATTTAGGACTGATTTTTGTACAAACGTCAGTATACATGTGGTCCAGAGCAGAGGTAGGTTTTATGTAGGAATATGGTTGTTAGAGCTTGACTCACTTTGACAAAAACAAATGAAAAGATGGGTAAATTAAATTAGGTCAAATGTTTGTGGCAATTACGACCTCACAAATCCAATTTTAACACTGTTTAATTTCTTTTAAGCCTAATATTTATACAATTAAATTGAAGACATTTTGAGAGTTAAAGGCCCTGCCGACACCCCGTACAAATTTAAATGTATCCCCCAGGCCATAGATGGCTCATACACACACAAACATCTCCTCGTGTTTGTGTTTCCACTGCATTAGTCTGTGCAGGGTGTAAGTCCAATACAATGAAGCTAGGATAACCGTCTTTTAACAGGACCTCAGTTCCTTTCATGTTGTTGCTAAGTTTCTGTTGTAAACAGATATTGTTGCGGATTTCAAAGGGACAATTCACCCCAAAATTAAACAGACATATGTGTCCTCTTACCTGTAGTGTTATTTATCAGTCTAGATTGTTTTGGTGTGAGTTGCAGAGTGTTGGAGATATCAGCCGTAGAGATGTCTGCCTTCTCTCCAATATAATGGAACTAGATGGCACTCAGCTTGTGGTGCTCAAAGTGCCAAAAAAAAAAATACATTTAACATGTCAACAGCTAGGTCTGTTTACAGAAATCATGACCTGTTTACTCAAGATAATCCACAGACCTTGTTGTGGGCAGTTTCATGTTGGAACTATTTTTCTTTCTACTGAACTACACCTGCCAACTGTATCATCACACAGAAGGAAGCGTGCATCCACTTATGGATGAGAGACTCATGCTTAAAACAGTGCAAGATGTAAACATTAATGGCTCTAACGTTAGCTAGCTCAGAGATGCTATGTGAGCTAGCAGTAGATGCACACTTCCTCCTGCATGGTGATACAGTTGGCGGGTGTAACCTGACACCTGCTACGTAACATGCAAATTTAACTTAAACAAAATAAAAAAGGGGAAATTCAGTCGCTCTTAAACCTTGAAGGACACCCCACCTCACTCACATAACTTTTAACAAGAATCTAAAACACTTCAAAGTGCAACTCTGCCCATCACACCAAACGGGCCCGAAGTAGTTTAAACCAACTGACCAACACTGCCTTTCTTGGAGCTTGAACCATTTCTAGCAGGGCTAAAAATGGTTGTGAAGTCACTAATGTGAAGTAAAGTGCACAGAAAACGTGTCCATAGAATGATGTATTTATAAGATAGAAAAACAACTATTACAGATGAATGAAAAGAAAGACTAATCAAAGGTCAAACATGAGTCTTTGCACATCTGTCCATTCTCTCCTTCCATATCATCATCAAGGCTTCAACCAAACAACACTGATTTTTTTTTTTGTTCCCTGATTTTTAACCCATGAGAAACATTCTTCCCTCCTCAGCAGATCAAAGAGGGCTGAGTCGGACGCCAGGGGCCAGATCAATTATCCCAGGCAGCCATTTCCACTGTCCTCTCCGTCTGACACACCAGAAAAATCTGGGCCCTATCAAAGGCTGAAGGGGCCATCAACCAGCCAAGCGAGCTATTTTCCTCCATTTTACTTTACTATTACCTTCCACTGCTCATTTTCTTTTCCCCAGCTATTATCCCTTTACCCTGTTTCACTTTATCCTTTCCATCTAGCATTCCTCTATTCTCTCAACCTTTAATCCGACTTCACACCGCGACTTAGTTTCAGCTCGACACCGTATGACCTTTCCATCCCGTATTATAATGGCATTGTCCTTTCCTCTGTATTTTCCCCCGTCCCTCACTCATACTGTTATGACAAATGTCACCTTGTAAAAAAATCCAGCTGGCAGCTGCTCCCTCAAAGTCACACGGCTGTGCTGGAAACAGAGCAGGTTTCCCCAATTCAGATTAGACGGGGGCAGTTTAGCTATTCTGCCTGTGTACAACCTTAAAGGGATGTACAAGTGTCATTGAATGGTTTAGCCCATTGGCTTCAACTCACTTACAGTAGCTTTTATATAATTAACTACATTTGAAATTACAAAACATTTGTGTTATTTTACAATAAATTGCAGTCTAAAGGCCTTTTTAAACCACAGACAACACAAAAAACAAAATTAAAATACAGAATCTTCGTTGGCGATTTTTTGCTTTCAAACTTTTCACACCGAGGCCAACGCAGATATTCGCATTCTGTGCACTCCATCAAAAACTAAACGTTCTCACCGTCACACCACTGTCAATATATATATATATATATATATATATATATATATATTTATTTATTTTTTTTTTTTACTATAATATACCCACAGTCAACTCTACACACTGGCGGGCTTGTTATTCCAGGTGTGCAATACAGTGTAGAAAAGTTATAATGTGGTTGCATTTCCAATGGGTGGCTCCAGATTATTGTCACGAGCTTCACTGCACTGGTTTGCATCTCTGGTGACCAGACTAAACAGAGTCCAAGTTTGTTTAACATACATATGTGTTGGTGATACATGGCCGTTAATATAAGAGTCATCTAATAAAACAGGACTCAGGGGCTCAGTCGATTTCTAAAGGAAAGACATTGAGCTCATATGTTTCCATTGCTGGTAATAACTACAGTAATACTAAAAATAATTGACACAACACTATCACTTGTCCTATATGGTCAGATTTTATAGTATACCTTTTCCAACAACAAGCAATTTCTGACACTAATAACGCCCACAGCGTAACATCATGCATATTTTTACCCTTGTGTTGTAAGTTACTCATCATCACAAGCAAGATCAGCTGCTACACTTCCCCAGATGTTGTCTTATAGTTGTTTAATCATCTTTATTTCAATTGTTAAAGAGGTTGCTATTTTGTGAGCTCAATATCCATATCGTTGTGTGACGCCATGAAGAGAACTATGACACTGAGAAAATCTACTGATGGCGTACGCAAAAGTCGCCATTTTATGGGTTTGAGAAAAAACTAAAATTTCAGATTTAGTGCGGATAGGCTCATAGAGATACATGGGCTTGAATTTTGAAACTGACATGATTTATTTGCACAATTTATTTGCACTTGGTGTGAAAAGTGCCTGGAGAAATATTCGAAATTTAATAATGCTGAAAGATTGCATGAAAATAATGAAGTGATAACAATTTCTTACAAATATTTAACAATCCATGCTTTTAAAACGTTCAGCAATAACGTAAGGAAGTAAAGATTTGTGGTAAATGGGCAAATAAATTCCTTTAAAATACGACTACCTTTATTTTAATGACTGTGGAAAGCCTTTACTAAGCACTCCCACTGTCCTGCAGCTGAATCGAAATAATCTCAAAGAGATACTAAAGACTGTTCAACAAGAACAAAATGAAAGTGCTCATGGGAGCTTTTTTGTGACAATGGATATAAAAGGACGCAGGAGTCATTAAATATGACTGCCTACTGTACTTTAAAAGATAAGGGACAGCCAGCTCTGTCACTCAGTTGGATCCTTGTGATTAAAAGGCCATTTCATAGCCATTTAACTGGCAATCATAAGGTTCCACAGGACACACAAAAGACCTGTAATGTGGTGAATTAGGTCTAATTATGGGTACAGCAACATCCAAACAAGTAAGAGAACAGGTTCAGAGGGGAACAACATAGTTTATGAGATAATGGCAGTGTCATGTCATGGAGACAATTCACTGTGCTAGTCATTGGCTTTTCTCAACGGTCCGTTCCACATTAGGTATTCAAACCATCTAAAACATCCCCTTTATATAGTAGAGATTCACTCTGTCTTCTTAACCCCTTTACAAAAACGGCTTACATTTCCACAAGAAGGAATGTACAGAATGTGATCGGAGGTTAGACTGCTATGTTCTGCTAAAACAAGACACATAACTCAAATATTCAGACACATTTAGACACACAGAGAAGTAGAAAGTCTCTGCAGTACTAATTTAATGGTTGCAAGTCAAACACAGGCATACCTGATGAAACACATGTGAAACACCTCTGCTCTGTCAGTAGCCGAGAGTCGCTGTTCCTTTATCTTTCAGGTTTGTGTGTGTGTGTTTTATATGCTCAATGTTTTTACTTTCATTCCTTAATTATTTAAAAAAAAAAAAAAAAAAAAAAGATCCTTACCAGTTTCTCCTTGAAGACCATCTGTCTGAGCCACTTGAAATCCAGTGGTTTGAAAGCGGAAAAAACAAAAAGTGAGTCTTTTTCATAGTTCTCAGGCTTCTGGATAGCTCCCTCTGGATAGGTAATCCGTAAGGTGGTTTTGGTCCCCACGTCTTTGCTGTAACCGCTCACTGGGGCTTCGTTCAACCTGCCAGCACAGAACAAAATGTTTCAGTATGAGGAATCTGGGTTAAGAAAAGCCCATGGCGCAGAAGTTAAGCACCTGGGATGTTTTTATTTATTCATCAAGTACGGCATATACAATTTAATAAGATGTTCTCTATATTAGGAAACATTAAATATCACACATGGTACTGTTTACATTCTGTTCATGCGGTTTTGCCTTGTACATTTTATAGCTTATGGACACTACTATTGTTCTGATGGCCATTCACATAACATTAATTTACTCCAGCATCATCTTACCTCACTACAACATCGTACTCATCTATCCGCGAGCCCAGAGACTTGTTGAACAGGATTCCCCCGTTGCCCACAATGATGCATCTTTTACAGCTGAGACTGCAGGACAGAGGGGTCAGTTAGTAACATTACAGGGAAAATTTGCCACCTAGTGTGCTATATTGACAGAGAAAGCTGAGCTCGCAGCTGCAACTCTGTTGGTTTTCCAGTGTCCAGCAGCATCATTCGATGTGACAGTGATGTTGTTGGAGGAAGGAAAAATTAAAGGTTGGATTTCGCCTCAGGGTAGCCAGGACGCGTAATCTAGTTACTGCTCTTAAGAAAGAACTTTCTCGTCCTCTTCGCTTGTATTACAAACTAGCAATGTTTCCAACATCGGAAATGGCATCCTCAAAATATGAGTGCAGAGGATGTTATGAATGGAGATACATTTTATAGTGTTTGGGCTGACTCAGATATTCAGCTGACCTTATTCGTGCCAGATTATACAGCTGAAGAAATGCAGCGGAGAGAAGCCGAGGCTGCAGCTGCATTACGTGCAAGAGGATACGGCCTGTGGGAACCCTCCTGCACCTGAGCTGCTGAGAGCATGCATCGACTAGTGGTGCCATTGCTCAAAATGCCCTTCAATGCCAAATGAAACTGAATCATTCTTCTGCGATAACCTTCAGTGTGAGCAGTTTTTGTTGGATACTTTCACTGTCACTTTACTCCCCACTTGGATAGAGGTGTGCTGGAGAGTGTCTTCAGGATCCTGAAAATAAACTAGAAAAGACAACCAAGACCAGCAGGACCAAGAAGGCAGATGACAATTTAGTAAGTATATTATGTCAGCTATTTCGTTGTTGCCTCTTAGCAACATACTTCAAATAATTTAAGCTTGACTTTTATTGTGACAGGTAAAACACATTAAGGAGCAAAGTAGTTTACACCAGTTTAGGGTGCTGTCAGACCTAGAGTTGTCTTGCTTTGGTCTAAATCAGGACTAATTTTGGTTGGTGTTCTCACGGCAGCATTTACAGGTGGATCAGATCAAATGCCTTGTGTGAGAAAGCTGCTCTTGATTGGTCAGAATTTCCATGCGGGAAAAATCCAGGAAGTAAACAAAACATTGAAGAAGAGTAGCAGCTCCAACTAGAAAACAATGTCTGATGCTCATGTTTAACCCAAACAATGCGTAATGCGACTGCAGTTGGTTCAGATCGAGGTCGGAACATGTTCTCACCACAAACGAACCGCACCAGAGTTCGTTTGTAACCAGACTGAGACCGCCTCTTCAAGAAGGTCTCAGCCTGGTTGTTTTGGTGCGCTGCCGACTGCAATTGCTGTGTTCACACCTGCCCCAAGAACTGCACTTAAGGGAAAAATAGAACAAAGTCTTCGCGACAGACTAGTAGCTAGTACGCAATGTACGTGGTACATGAAGGCACTGCCGGTACAGCTGTGTGAGCAGGTGAACTCAGCTTCCTCTGTCAATATAGCACTCACTGAGGAATTTATTGCTTCATTGGACTACATTTGTCATCAGCACTGATTCCATAAAATTCATTACAATTTCATATATTACATGGAAAAGTTCATAAAAGTTCATATACTTCACATTAAAGTTGGAACATTTTTCCTTTAGAGAATGATGGACAGACAAAACAGAACATCATGTTAATGTGGGTGAGAAGCAATAATTACCTGTCCAGCTCTTCTCCAAGTCCATAATTTTTCGTGGTAGTTAAAATGGTGTCTATGATTCTCTCTGCAGAGGGAAAAAAAAAAGAAATAAACACCATGAGTGGACTACATTTAGTTTCACCTACACTGCACTTTTTAGGTGAGGGTACGACATATAAATACTTCTGTAGGTAATTGTATTGCACACTGCAGTTTGTGTATAAAATATCTAAGTGGATAACAGCTTTCTTGGAAATGAAAGGGAGACTCAATAGTTCCAGAGTGGGGTCAAAGTCAGGATTTGACAGTGGATAATGGAGCACTACCACCAGGGTCAGTCACCTAAAGCCCTCCTGGTAGAGCACTTCACAGATGATCACAGATGAGGTGATGTTTTCTAGTAATGAGAATGAAATATCTCAAAAGCCCAAACTGAGAGAAATGCTCCTTTAAAAAGGAATAACAAACTGCCACAGACTTGGACATACCACTAGAGATAAAACAATCTAGGTGGTCCTAAGACAGTTGGAGGAGAGAACACCTCTCTCCGTTTATTCAGTCACAGATAAGGAGTGACCAATCAGCCCTCAGGAAGAGTGCTGATGGGATTACAGAGGGAAAAAAGCTGTTGTGTTCCTGGGAGGAGTGAATCTGCGAGAAACCGGCATACAGGGTTCGGGATGGTATGCGTGTGTATGTAGAAACTCTCCCATAAAAGCACTCAGAGAGGAATGCTGTTTTCAAACAAGCACATTCTCCTGGTTAAGTGGGCGATGTTGAGCTTGTCTCCCTGCGTGGCCAGCACCCGTCTGATCGCAGGGTGAGAAATGGGGATGTTTAGCCATAGCACGCATTCCTGCCATGTTCTACGGGGCATTCTGCGAGAGTCACGCTTCCAGCATTAGATATTACACATATTTACCTCTCCTCTCCTGACCATTTTTAGCCCTCTAACACTCATAATTTATGAGGACGATATCCTGAATGTGCAGATTCCATTACAGTTGTTACTATCTTTGATCCAGGTTTCATTTATAGTAATACAGATGCACCAAAGATAGACCACTTGGTTTAATGATGGCGGTTAATCAGCTTTTCTGTATTTGCATTCCACAAGTCTCCCAGTGTCACAATTACTAAATTCACATGCACACTAATATTCCACTATATTCTGAATATGGTAACATTAGAAATTTGATACTGGTCACATTAACAGCATATTATGTTTACATATTCTGAATTTGGCTCTATTCTGAATGCATTTTCCGATTAAAGGCTAGTTTATGCTCAACGTTAGGAACGTATATAGACAGTGGCAAAGCCTTCTATCCGTACTCTGCGTTCATGCTGTCCATCTTTGTGCACGTTTTGTCAAAGCTTATGGATAACGACAAAACAAAGCAATACCACTGGAATTCTTGGGGGCAGTGTTGTGGAGTTCAAGTGAGACGTGACTGTAGGACACGACAAAGACATTTCAAACATGGCAGAACGAAAGGAATTGGTGATACAGTTAAAAAAAATGTTTGCTGTTGTCAGAAACCATAGATGTATAAAGAGAACTGGATACAGCGTTGGAGGCCCATGAAAGTTGCTCAGTGGCGGATGAGGCCAACAAGTATAAATGAGCCTAAAGACACATGGGATATGCCAATATCATTCAGGTTTTGAGAGCCTTCTTTGGACCATATACAGCGTCTTCAGAATATGTGTCTCAACTGAGGTCTTTACAGCAGTTTGCGACACATAGCCGCTTGTCTGTTCAGTTCTGTGTGTTGTGCACAAACCAACTACCCACCAGTTTGCAAGGCTGTTGGGGTAGAGATGCTTGTCCAAAAGAAAAGCCCACATTTCCAGACGTAAGGAGAAATACACCTACTTTTAAACATTAAGAGAGACTTTGGTATAAACAGGTTTTTGGATATGCTCAAATATCACAACGCCCACCTTTTCAAGAAGGTGGTTTAAGGAATGAAAGAGGGAGGCTCTTCACATCGTCCAACAAGTCCAACACCAGAAATAAACTTAAGCAAAATGGCAAAATCAGCTCCACCTGTTCCACTTTTCCATATTTTTAGGCATGTTAATTGGAGTGTGCATTGCTGCGTGTCAACAGGGATATCAGCAGAATATTCATTGTCATTAGCTTTGTAAACACTTCAGTAGGAATCTTTTCTTTTTCTAAATTAGGGTAAAAACGTGTTTTTTTGTACGTGTAAACGCAGTCATTGGTAAAAAATGAGAGGCATTTTCATTGCCCTCTTTACTTCACTTAATGTAATCACCATATAGTACACTGCCTGCGAAAGGGGGGCCAAGAGAAATAGTGAAGGAAAGAGTAAAGGGAGAGTGAGAAGAAGAGAGTTTAGACTGGGGCCTGAGAGCAGTTTGTAAGACGTATTACAGCCCCATTCACCCTGGCTAACGATCCTAATGATTAACCTGCTGAGGAGAGGAGAGCAGAGCAACAGCCCATTGTTTGGATGTGGTGTCGATGTCTGGCGTCAAGCATCACCCCGAGCAGCATAAACACAAGGCCGAGGACCACACCTGATCCAAGCGGGTGAAAAGTGAAAAATCACAATGGGCAGGACTCTCTTCCCGAGGACGACATGGAAGCTAATTGTTATAAGTACTCGGGGTAAACATTTCAGCGAAGTATGTCTCGTGGTCGGAGCCAAAGACGAATGGCTGTTGGTTCAGACATTGGTCTAACATGGAACTCTTGAAAAAAAAAAAATCTTTACTGGTAACATAGAGAGAGGTCGGAAGCATCACGTAACACATAAACACAGACACATTGTTGGGAAGAGTATAGCCTAAACAATATAAAAGAATCATGTGATCAGGGAGTGGTATTTGTCAGGCCTGCACTTTGGCAGCCTTTTAAAATCAGCATCAACTGAAAGGTCATAAAATGACAATCTGATTGCAGTATAGTGACTTAACTATCAAGGATACTGATCATTTAACAATCCTGAAATATAGCTGCAGGGACCGAGGTGATACCATCTTCCGACTGAATACCAGTTCAAATCTTTGGCATCAGTTTGTTGCATCCTTCTGGCTGAATCATGTCTCCTCCAAAGTATGTGTATAACTGTGTAATGGTGTGTGTGCCTTCAGTTGATGAGCAGGCGAGAAAGACAAATACATCTACAGTGAGAACCCAATGACCCAGGAATATCATTCACAACTCCTCTGAGTTAACTGATGAGAGC
Organism: Epinephelus cyanopodus; assembly: GCA_026686955.1. Lineage (NCBI taxonomy): Eukaryota > Metazoa > Chordata > Actinopteri > Perciformes > Serranidae > Epinephelus > Epinephelus cyanopodus. The sequence continues at coordinate 14,969,651 of CM048926.1, read as the reverse complement.
ATAAGTTGCAAACAGTGCTATAAACTACACTTCAGGAGGTTCAACACACCATCATTCCTCTTTAACCACCAGGACGCCGGCATTCTCTGCCAACATTCTTGTCTTTCAGATGCTATAGCGAGCCAAGTTTGAGGTACCAACCATGTTATGCTGGCTTGACCGTAAGAAGGTTCAATAACGCTTCAAAATTAGGCAAAATTTTGGTGAAGGAAAAACTGGCAAGGCCATTTTCACAGAGGTCCCTTAACCTCTCACCTAAAGACATCTAAATAAACATATGTTCTACGGGTACCTACGAGTCTCCCCTTTACAGACATGTCAACTTTATGCTAGTATTATTTGTTATTTGTTTTATTGTTATTTTCCCCTGTTGTATTTTGGATATTTCTGTCTTGGCATTGCATAAATCTGGGATGACTGGAAAGCTGAGACTCTTGAGGATCTCATGAGCCCAATTATATTTATGTGTGAAGACATTAGCCTCCATGGTAGCCATTTCATTGTAATGAGACCATTTTCTTAAACAGATATCACTGTATAAAATGACCTTTCATGACCTCTAGGATAATCACAGCCTCAAGAAGCTGTGCAAACACAAACTAGACACCTCTAGCATTCAGAGGATGTATGGCTTTCACAGGTATATTGACACAAAGGGGGTTTCTCAGCAGGTTCCAGAACAGAGGTGCTCCCCATCCAATCACCAAAATACGCAGTTCTTACAGAAATCTCAGCATGTCAAAAGTTTTTGTACCAAATCACAGCATGGGTGTTTATTTTGTGTCTTACAGTAATGTGGTATTTTTATGGTCATGGTTTCCATGGGAATAGCCATCATATACTTCCATCATGTTGCTGTAAGCCCTATACACTCTAAACTTGAAAAGTTTGAATAGGCACTTTACCAGAACACAGTGTTTACCTATTTTTTGCACATATTTATGACTAGTGCTGAACTGCATCTCAAATTAATCTTCAGGTTCCCAGTTTTCAGATGATTTATACCACTTTTATGTGAAGTATACGGTTGACCTGCTATCTAAGATCCCCTATCCCTCCTAAAAAAAAAAAAAAAGACAAAAATGGGTCCATTGTAGGGAAGGGTGGAGTAAAAGCGGTTGAACGGCTTTGACACAAATTGTAAAGCACTGAGCAAATGTTGATTTTCTGCAAATCTGTCAAACATAATTTAAGATACTCTCTACTCTCTCTAACTATATAGGCCTCTGGCTGATGAACACCATGTTAACAGCTTTACTAAGCTCACTTTGGACTGCAGGAAGACATCAGAGAGAACATTTTACATACAGTGAGAATAACATTTAACAATTCATGCAAAGTACAGCATAATACTCAAATTGACCGTTCAGTGGCGGACTGGCATCCTGCCGTGCTGATAAGTATGTTTTTTTCCCCCTCTGAGACCAAATCAACACAGCTTTACTGTTCTCTGCTGTGGGTGATGTGTGCCAGAGATACCTCCTGGCAAAATAAAAAGTAAAAATAAACCTCCCGCCCACCACCACAACTCCATGTTCCCAATTTGGAATCCTTTGTGGCGTTCTATTCAAGATCCACACGTATCATCTCTCCACATGAGTACCGCTAAAAGGGAAACCCCGCTGCCATCGCAGTCCGTGGAGAAAACAGAAACCAGGTGTAACACTCACACAGGGAGTGCTCTTTTGATAGCGACTGAGACAGTGTGTGTGTCTGTGTGTGTGTTCATATGACAGCGGAGGAACTTGCCGGAGCACAAAGGTAACAATCACTGTACCTTCTGCTTGCAAGTATTGGAAAATGTGACAGAGCATGTCACTGAGGCCAGCTTAATGTTATCTCTTCAGTTCCCATGGCATTGTGTACTGGTTTGATATCTAAAGTGCTGGAGTGTGTTAAGGTCAGGGAACAAGTACAAGCACTGTGTATGGAAACATTAAAGTTGGAGTGTTGGGAGACATGCAAGCTCCCTCCTCCCAAGATAGAATTCATCTCGCAAACAAGAGAACATCACTGACGAGGGTTTTATTGTGATAAACACAGAAGCCTTCTGGGCCGAGATGGTAAATAAACTGACAATTTCATATATTCTGACCTATGGGCAGAGAATTATGAACTGTAAAACAAGTCTTTTTTCAGCCTGGTCTGAAGTTACAACACTGGTTCAGCCAGACTACTGAGATAAAAACTGGCCAGGGGTAAATATCTGATAGATCAAACAGCAGATTAGTTTCATGGCACTTTGCCACAATAACACACACACAGTCTTTGGGGAATTCCAGGTTCTGAAATGGGCTTTCCTTTAAGGCGCATTTTTAAAAGAAAAAATACAGGATTATTTTGATTCAACACATCGTCTCGCAAGTCCTCCTTTATGAAATAATCTCTAGCTCCAAACTTGTTTTATTGTTGTGTTCAATGACTCATAAATATTGATGTTATTAAGTCAACTGTCAAAAAGCATTTCTTAAAGGGATACTTTGCAGATTTTTAACCAGCTTTTATCATAACAATGTAGGTAGTGTGTGTAAATGAACTATGGCAAACTTTCTCCATCTTACCAGTGCCAAAATCTCCCTGCTAGAATGTTGCTGCATCACCCAGCAGCTTTTTCACTGGTTCTTGGGCTGTTGTTGAAACTACAGCACCTTTATTGGTTGAATCCAGAAACAGGGACTGGGTTTGACAGCCTGACTTCGTCACGCCATATCAGAAATGTGAGATAGTCTGAAAACTCTCAGTACAGTCAATTTCTAATAGGCGTAGTATCCCTGGAGTGAGTGTGCAACAGCAAAAAATGACGTTATCACATACTTGTTTTAATTGTGAAGGCTACGCAAGTTATCAGTCATCGTCTAAAATGCCCCATATTAGATAAACTGCTGTGATTGGCCAGACCAAGGCCAGGTCAGCTGGAACTCTGTCTAAACGGGAGGGGAACCAGACCCATCCGCTAGAGCCAATAAAACATGAGCTCACAGATTCGTCCAATTCCCAGGCCGAGGGTTCAATAGGTTTTTAATAAATTAAGATCTGCTTATTGAATCTGGCCAGGAAACATTATGATTGTCACAGTGACCTTGACCTTTGACCATCCAAATCTAATCAGCTCATACTTGTGTCCAAGTTAACATTTATGCCAAATTTGAAAAAAAAAAATGCTGAATGGTGTTCTTCAGATTTCGTGTTCACAAGATTGAGACAGAGGAGGGCACTGAGACCTTGATCTTTGACCTATGACCACCAAAATGTGACTACTTTACGTTGAGTCCAAGTTAACATATGTGCCAAATTTGAACAAATTGCCTCAAGGCGTTCTTGAGATATCACCTTCACAGGAGTGGGACGGACTGACAACCCAGAAAACATAATGCCTCCAGCCACGGCTGTCACCGGTGCAGAGACATAACAAGTTCATTAAATGTATCGGACACATCCAATCGGCAGCTGTTGCTTACTGTACTGCACCAGCTACTTACTCCAAACACTGAGCTGAATATTGAAAACCTGATTCAGAACCATTTGGTTTAGTTCAGTCTTCAACTGGGAGATTCTTAAATTGACTTAAGGTGAACATCTAGATCGTTTCTCTATAGAAGAGTTCACGCTCTGTTGGTCATTGTTGAACTACAAAAACAACAACTGTGTACAACAGAGTTACAGAGTGATGTGTGTGTACAGCCAAAGATTGTTTGTGAGCAAAAAGACACACCAGCTGCAGACAGCACACAGAACACCCAAACTTTTCAGTTAAATGGTTACATAACAATTGTTTATTAGTTCATCAGATCTAATCTACTAAGAAAGACAAGCCTGCTGCCTTTATGTTTTCAGTTGCTTATTGCTAATAAAAAAAGAAAAGAGTACAGGGAGATCAAATGTTTGATAAGAGATGTGTAGACGTCATGGCTGGAGGAATCTCCAGTTTTTTGTCAGCCAGGAGACAGAACCAAAATAAAACCAGCTATTGGAATCCATCCCTACTCAGAAGTCAAACAATAGCCAGTAATGAATAATGTGAGATAGACATTAGGTCATATATTGCATTTAAAAAAGGCTGCGGTCCAGCAGTTGCTACTAAAATCTCCAATGTTGGACTGTCCATGAATAAACCAACAGCAAGGGTTTTCAAAACCACTTCATGCTTACATTACTATATAATGATAGCATAACTTTGGCAAAGACTAAAGGTGTCATACTGTAAATGTATACTGTGATGGATGACCCATCTCCTGTTGTCTCAACTCAGGAGAAGGCAATAACAAACCTGAGGCAGAATATGTGCTGCCAAAAAACACCAGCCTCCCAACAATGACAAATGATGAAAAGTGCAAAGTGGCATAACATTGGCATTCTCCTCAGCTGAACCATCAGAGCAAAACCTTGAGGAGAGTTAAAAAAACACAAGTATTTGGACAAAAAAAAAAAAAAAAAAAAACTCTCTGAATCGCTGCCCACATCCTTGATTCTTTTCAGCAATTTGAAAATATCTATACTGCAACCCTGCAAATCTGTTGGTACCAACACCAACTCCATAGTGTCTTTCCCCTCTCTTTGTTAATAATACATTGGTATGGTTGCACTTTGCTTAACCTAGACATCTAAAAAACATCATGGTGAAACTGTGAAACAAATGTTTCACACTCCTCTTAAGGAAGAAATACATAGCCAACAACATGGCTCAGTTATGCAACACTGCTGCTTCTTAATATCTACATTTTTCACAGAGAACTTTTAGCAGCATTTTTAATGGTTTGATTGATGTCATTGTTGCCGAACGTTGCGAACAAGTTTAAATCAGAGTATTTAGGATAACTGGATGTAACTCTCTCTCTTAAAAACCTGTCAATATGTAGACCATAACTATAACTATAACTTAGTAATAAAAATAGTAGATTTTTTTTTTCCTTTTAAATGTTATCATCCTTCACACTGGCTGCCAATCAGGGCTTTTGATGTGTCGCACACTACATGCGCCAAAGGTGACAAACAGTTCCCCGTGAACTTTTTTTTTTTTAATTAAATTACATTTTTAAGCTGGAGTTTGCCTTTTTATTAGGAAATGGGTGCCCACAACATACTGATACAGTCAATTAAAAATCCATATATAACCTTTTATATGGGGCCAGTTGAATTTTGCAATAACAATGTGTGGTTATCACAACATCCTGTGATGTCTCTTTAAGCATTTACATGACAGTGTAGACTAATGGATCATATTGAATTACATTTTTCTTGTTTTTCCAATATTCACTCCAGTGATCAGTCAGATCAAATCTAATGAGAAGCCAACTAGTGCGTGATGATAAGGAAGAAGGAAGCTGGCAGCTCTTACTTTTCATTTCATCACCTTTTGACCCAAGTGTAATGTTGGCAGCTCAATACAAAACTATAAATCATCTGGGCAATATTGAAAACACACAAATTTGAGCTTGGTACCAACTCAATCAGATTGTTTATTACTCTAATACACCAGGCACTGCAGGCACAACATACCTGCTGTCAAGCTCCCACACAGCATCTAAACCTCATAGAATTAGCAGCACTAACAACATATTCTCAGCTTTAACACAACAGATCAAAATGTTACCAGTGTTTGTTTTTATGGACATCATACCTGAGCACATTATTTATGAATGTACAGTAGATGTCACGAGTGACAGGTACTAGGTAGAATAAACTGTTCTTACCTTGTGTTTTGAATCCAAATGGAGGTAAGTAATTGCTGACTTTTCCGAGACGTTTGAAGTTCCGATCAAGAAACATTGGTGCTGGTTTTATGAACCTGCAAGGAGGAGAAAGAAGAAAGAGAAATTACTTATTCTGTGAGCATTCCACCATGACACCTTTCTCCTCCCCATAGAGAGACCCTGTGATCTCAGCTCCATCTGGGCCAAAAGTGTTAATGATCTGGTCATAAGCCACAAAGTGATAAACAAAATCGCTTGTTTCACTGTCACTGTCACATTAATCCCCATCTCCCCTGCTAAAGCCTCCCCAAAACCGTGAAGCCTGAACTCAGCAAAGAAGCTAAAAACTAAGTGGGTAATAAAATCTGAGAGGCAGGGAGCGACACAGTTAGCGGCTGCAGAGCATAACCCATCAACATAACCTCTCCACCCAAGTCTAAATCACAGCTGACACACGGTTTTGATAAATCTGCTGGGACAACTTGCTCCTGCCAGGATGCTTTTCCTCAAATGATTCGGGGCGAGACTGTTTCTACAAACTGAATTAGTGTGCAGGAAGCAGTTCTCACTATTGCCTTTGTAAAAATACAGTATCCAGAAAATTCACATGACAGAGAAACTACTCCAGCGAGAACTAAGTCATCCTGACAGATTGAAAAGTTTGAAATTTAAAAAGAAGTTTATGATCAGTGTTTTTTATGCCCCACTAACTGCTACTTCCAGCATTGCCTCCTCCTCATCCTGTGTGTCTGTATGAATGTGTGTGTGTCCCTCTTTGATTAATTGACGCTCTAAAATCAAAAGAAGCCATTTCCTCTCAGTCACGCCTGCGACCCGAGCGCTGGGCTACGTGCCACTTCTGTAAGCGTGGCTCCAGGATGAATGTGTGTTTTTATGACCTGCTGTCAAACTAAAAGGGGGGGACGGACACAAGAGGAGAGAGAGAGATAGTTGCTCTCATCGTCTCTTTTCTGGCGGTAACACGCGTGGCGCTCCGTGTGTTTTCGTGTCAGACCTAAATAATCAATCAGGACGCACACACAGAAAAGACAGAGCAAGGCGCCTTGGAGAGATCTATTGAGCTGGTGTGTATTATTTTGTTCATGACACAAGACAGTTGCAGGGATTAGCGGAAGCCAGACCACTAGCGAGATAACTATTGCATCTCACTGAGGGGCTAATGGCTGGCTGTCACACACACAAACTCTCTCACCGACCATAAATTACAGCTCCCGCAGCTGACAGGCTACAGTAACTAGCAAAGGCATTTTAAACTGGAATCAGGAGAGGATATACAAGCACCATCACGCTCCCTTGTTTCTCAGCAGGAATCTTGGACAGCTTGTTCCCATAACACTGCCATGGGTTCACAAGAAATATGCGCAGCTCTGAGCCACAATGACCAAACATGGCCGACATTATTGGGAGGCCTTCCGGTTAGCTTAAACCTCGTCCAAGCACCCTAATCGGTCTTTGATACCCTCATTATCCTCCAGGTTTAAAGCATGAAAGCTGAGAGAGCACTCTAGAGAAGACTCTCTCCCCTCCTCACATCACCTGACAGGGGCACACACACGCACACACACACACTCAGACTTCTGTCCTGCCAAAACAAATGGAGATTCATTAAACCCAAGAATTCTGAGGCCAGGAGAGGCTATAAATAACACGGGACCATTGCAAGTCACTGAGCCCTGACCGACAGTCACTGACATCCTGACAAAGCAGAGAGACAGGGGGCTGCTTGTTGTTAAATAAAAAGTGAGGGCTCCCAAAAACAGCCAGCAGGCAGGGAAGCATTGTGCTCATTTCCTTCGCTGGGTCCATCTCTCACGGGCAATATTTTCATAACCGTGCCGCTCCAAGTTCACTGCCAACACTTGATTTAGGGCTCCAATACAAACAGTTTTGGGTAAAGCGGAGGGGAGGGGAGGTGTGGAAAATAAATTGGATTCTGCAGGGCAGGGGGCTTCAGAAAAGACAAACATGGAGGAAGCAGGAGATGATTAGAGGGAGAGGACCTCACTGCGAGAGGTTAAGTAGGTTTTCTCTAACAGCTGAACTGTAGGCCACACCTATTTAAACAAAATGCTAACACGGACTTTTAAATTAGTTTGTTTTGGCCTGGTAAACATACAGAGCAGGCGTAGTTAGCAAACACTATCTTAATTGGTTGACTCCTTCTCACACAGGACATGATAAATCACAAACTGCTTCATTGTGTAGAATCAACTATACACTTACACTCATGCATACAAACACAAACATACACGCAAACTTACACAAAGTGCAGCATTAATTGAGCTCATTGACCTATGTGTGGCTGGGCTGGAGGTGGTAGTAATCAGTGGGGTCCCTGTGGGGGTTCTGTGTTGTGCAGAACTTTGATCCGACACGTGCGGCTGATTAGAGGAAGTCCTTAGGAGGGAGGACGTTGTTAACACGTAGCCTCTCAGATAGGTAGAGGGCAGCTCCACAAAGCTGCTTCGTGTGTCTTGTTAAGTAGCGCTCTGCAATTTACAGCTGGCAGTGCTGCTGATGGTGTTTGTGATTCATTCAGTATTTACTGTATGTTGTGTCATATGGTTTGGATGGCCTCACTTTGACAGTTTTAAGGATTTTAAGACTGAAAAAATATGAATGTGCTGCGCATTGATTTAAGGTGGTGCTAATAAATTTTGTGCTGGTGCCCCTAAACTTTTCAGTCGAGAGTATGAGTATTACTAGTGAACAGCCTGAGTCCTGTAGGGAAGTTGGTAGCAGGATTTTATATTAAAGTGTGATTACAAATACTTCAAAAAGTAACATATGTTTATATATTTATGTAAAAAGGTTTTGTGAAATGTATTGTTGACCTGATAGTGTATTTTATTAAGTACTGAACATTACTGGGCATCCTCAGGCACTGGATAAATCATGTTCAATACTTATTCTTAGAGATGGGTGGACAAATTTGTCCCATAACTAGTTCAAGTGCTGCATTGAAGTGCTACTGGCTATTGTTCAGCAATGCTGCAAAGTGCCCCTCTGTTAGCTTAGCTCTGAGAATGCTGCTGATACAATGCCCTATAGATTGAGCTGAGATGGACAGCAAATAGAGGCAAATAGAAAAATCAAAAGAGCCAATGACATCAGTGAGGGCCGTGGCGGATTGTGTGGACTGTGTAGGCTGGGTATCAGGAAGCTCTTCATGAGTCAGGACAGGAAGTTGGTTGGTGTCGTTCACAGAAAAGGCCTCTAAGGCTCTTGGATGTGATAGGAGAAAGATGGGAGACCTTGTACTCGCCTGACAAACGTTCTTTTGTGTAACAGGGGGATCACAAGGACACAGTCGGGGGTTTGTAGTGGGGGAGAACATGATAGACACATGATTGAAACTGGGAAAGATTGTAGAGGAATGTGGGGGCTTCTCTGTTTCTAACTCAAAACCCTCAAGGCCAAGTTGGCTTGAGTAGTGACATCATGCGTCTTGGTATGCTCCAGTGACAGTTTTAGCTTTTCTCCCGCTGACATCCAATTAAAATGATTTGTTTGCGAAGCTTGCATGTGAAGATTAAAAGGAGTGTGCCTGCATCCAGCTGCATCTCCACACTGTTATGTGAAATTATGTGCAAAAAAAGCGTGATCCTTCTCACTTAGGATAGATGGTGGTCATCTTGGCTGCTGCATATCCTGGCTTGCACACTCCTTCGCTGAGGTTGCCGTACTTGTATGCCAACTCTGGTGGCCTGTACATTGAAAGAACAGAGGGGGGCGATTAATCAGACACATCGTGATAACTGATTATCAATTACACTGACACATTTCTAAGCCTCAAAAACTGAGCTTGTCAAACAATCTGCTTGAGAGATAGGTGGAAAAAAACGGGTTGCGTAGGAAGTTGGAGAGCTCAGCAACAGCTCAGAGGATCACCTGTGTGTGGCGAGACAAAGCAGAGGGGCCTTGTTCAAATAATCACACCGGCAGTGCTAAAACTAGAACCTCCCGATTACTAGAATGATCATTAATAATCTGATGTATGCCATGAATCTAGTTCAAATAAACAGCGAGAAGGGAGGGAGGCCCGAGTCTTAGCACTATGTGAGGCCTGAAATCAGAGCTGGCAGGAGAAGCTGTCAACTGGGACTGCTTGTGCACAATTCGGAGCTCCTCTATGTTGACATATCAAGGGAATACTTCACTCCACAAATAATAATTTTGTGTATCAATTGCTCACCTCGTGTTACGTTGAGTAAACTTTTATTCTTGCATGCTCACAGAGAATAAAGAACCGAATAACTGAGAAAATCCTTGAGGAATTGAAGTTATACATGACCATGTTTAACAACAGCAAAACTATATCAAAGCATCCAATTACATACTTTAACATAACTCGTGGAGTATGATCCAAGTCTAATATTATCCATCATACACTCAGTACTTCCCAAACAGATGGCCCTTTATGACAGAGAACTGAACTGAAAGTGAAACTTATCTATGATCTCTTCAAAGCCAGAGTCCATTGACAAAAATAGTAATTTTATCTTGCTGTACACGGGAGCTGCTGGTCTGCTGCTGCCTCAACTGGTTGATTGTTTTTGTTATTGTGTGAGTTTGATGAAACTCACACAATAACAAAAACACCATGGTCACACAACAATACAAACAAACTAAGTGATCAGGGCAGCAGTAGACTTAACGCTCTCATGTTCAGCAAGGTAAAATAACGGTTTTCCCTCAATGGAGTCTTGCTTTGAAATAGCAGATATAAGAATTAACAAGTAGAAATACGTTTCACTTTTAATCAAGTTTTCCTACAGAAAGGTCCGTTTGTTTGGAAAGTGTTAGGCATGCGACTGGACAAATGAGACTTGGATTATACTGTGCGAGACGAGTTGTGTGCGTGTGTGTAACAGTTTGGCTTTAAATATTCAGTAAAAACTAAACAGTAATGGTCTCTCGTTTCTTACGTTTATAAACAACAGTAACTCAGAGTGAGATTCAGATTCTGTACACAATATTAATAGTTCAACTAAATAAAATCTACCACAAATTACACATTTAAACAGTTTCCAAACACAAAAATGTCCCCTGGGATCTTTATATATAAATCAACAGGTGATTTCCTTCTTTTAGCAAAATCCTAAATGACTCAGTTGTTGTTTTTTTCCACCTGGACCTTTATGCTCTGCCATTTCTCCTCGAATAATCACACTGTAACCTGTGACAGGCTGTTACATAGGTTTATGTTACCAAAAGTTTAATCACTTTATGACACCGACTCTCGTGTGCATACGGCGAGAGAGGAGAGGGAGAGACGCTGTGCTGCTGCCACGGGCTGTTCATAAAACATTCAGGATGCCACAGTTTATTCCACACTACTGAAGCTGCTCCTCTTTTTGGAACCACTGATACTGATACACAAATGTTCATTTAGGGGGCTAGGTAAATCTTTAAATTTCTGTATGCTAGAATGCTGTTTCTTTGCAGCTTGGCCTCAATTGGCCTCAATTGGCTGGTACAGGATTTGGTGGGAAAGAAAACTTGGGGGCGCTTTTCCATCCAATCCAATCAGTCAGACCACCAGCAGAAATAAATTACAAATCACAAAACTAATTACCAGCTTTATGATGAATTGCAAGCTTGTCTGCATGTGCTCTACTGGAGTAATATATGACGCTGTAGATATAATGTAAGGAGCTGCATCAGATAAACTGAAGCCATGTGAAAACCACCTTAAAGTGTGTGCTGACATAGTGCTTACAGTGTGTGCGCAGAGTGCAGACAGACGTGCCCTGTGGGAGCCGGGGTGGTGATGGGAGTGTATGATTATTGCCCGCATGGTAATGGGAGGACCGGAGAGAGGCCCTTATCGTGGCAGTTTAGAGCAAGAGTGTCAAACCAATTCAGGGAATTATACACGTATCAACAGACACGCTGACACAATGACGGCTGTGTAATGACTCAATGTAGCATGTTCTCGCCCTGACAAACCACAGCCGCTCTGGAATAAAAAGGCGAAAACACCGACTACATCACGATTCACACAAATCTCTTCATGTATTACTCAGACTACCGATTAAATCTGTGCATTTGTCACCAGGTTTTGGTTTGGACTCCAATGAGACGTAACGTGTTTATTTAAAAACATCAAGGGAGATTAATCGGCTGAAGGTTTACGTTTTCCTGTTTCATGTTTCCCCATTGATCAACCGCAACGTGTATGAATAAGTGCTCACTGGAACAAGCTGTAAAACATACCTAAACTAATGGAGTCAAAGTAACTGGGAATTCAGCTGTTCTAAATATAACAACTAGAAATATCCCACACAGTACATGATGGAGAGTTGCTAAACGTGACAAATGTTTACTACAACGAGATGTACTCACAGTTTTGTGTCCAGCTGCAGCAGAAAGCCCTGCTTATCATACACTGGAAAAGAAAGAGAAGAGGAAATTACCACGCAGCTCTACAATGCAGAGAAAAGGAGACATAAAGTACAGCACATGGACACTTTCTATGTTTGAATCATTAGCACTGTTCATCCAATGTACATAACTGCAACTATCAGCTCACTGGCTGTAGTTGTAAACAACCTGTGCATCGTTCACAGGGAAAACAAAATGGCGAATGTAAAAGAAAATAAAAGCATTAGAATTAAGGATTTGTGACAAACAAGCGAGGTTAGGGAGAAGCCAGCCAAAACAATCTGTTGAGTTTAAAATAAAGTTAGAAAAGAAGTTAGAGATCACCTATGGACAACCAAAGGGGCGGCCAATAGGTGCCTGGTGAAGCGTTGAGGTAGAAGACAGAGAAGCACAGACGTAAAATATTTTTGAAGAAATGAGAACTTTATTCTCGGTGATGTCATTTGAGTATCTATGTCTTATATTCTATAATTATTAAACAATGTCTGTCAGTGAAATGCTGTAATTAGCATGACAGAGAACTACGTTTAACATGAGCATTAGTTGAAAGTAGGAAGAGCGTGGTATTACTCCTGTGGTTGCGGATCTTGTCTTCACAGAGAAGAAGCTGGAGGAGAAAGATAAAGAAAAGGACAATGGGAATGCATGACGGCTGGTTAGGGAAGGATCCAAGCACTGCCCTGGAGGATGGGACTTTGCCATGGCAGCCAAGATGAGCGAGTGAGTGTGTGTGTGTGTGCGCGTTATGTTTCTGTTGAGAAGCATAAAGCAGCCAAAGGGCCAAGTTGAGGCGACAGCTGGGGAGAAATTAAAGCGGCAGGGTCCTACCATTACGACAAATGTCGGTCTGTGGAACCTGACAGTATTATGCACCAAAACTCCTGCAGACTGCTTCACTTGCCAACCATTTGTTACTGAGCCAAGACAACAGAGGGCAGTGTTGTATCACACTGCAGCTTCATGTAAAGGACCATGACTGAGCAGATGTTTTATCCCTCACTAATTGTCATAGGTACCAAATTCAGTTGCTTTCCCAGTTGAGAACACACCGGACTGACAAAGTTGGCTGTTTTGTTTTTGAAAATTAAAAACTTCTCAACCCCAAATGTGGCTGCTGAAGTATCGCAGGGTTTTAAAAGGCTCTGCCATTTTCTTATAATGGTGGCGGTACAACAAGGATGAGTGGGGGTTTCGATTGGTGGGGCTGCAGATGTACCTGAGCCTACTATTCGTCCCACGGTGGTGTCCGTTTCCATTTCTGAAACACAAAATGGTCAGTTAGCAGCGTTTGAGGTCAGTCTGTTATGGGGCAGCATTGGACTTGAACACAAAGCCAACTGCAAATGCCAGACATTACAGAGTCAGAAGAAGCGAAGGAGGAGAAGGAGGGGTTAGAATTATAATTCAGACTACTGGGATTAAAGCTACTAAGTCTCAATCTTTATTCAAAGGCGGAAAGCCCAATGAAGTGGAAAATTAACTGCAGAAAGCCCCCATTGTGTTTCTGTGATTACATGACAGTAGTATATTGAAAGTTGGCCATAAGAACTGCATGAAAGAATGAGCACAAACATTTTTGGTAATAAAACACAAAAAAACAAATGATAGGTGGATGAAAGTGGTAAAAATGTAAAGCTTTCATTGTTGCGTTAGCAGAGATGTATATTCCAATGAAAAAAAAACCTTATTAGCCCAGTGTAAAAATCACCCAGCTGACAGTTTGACAGTCACCCAGTATAAACGGGCAGGGTCTCAGTGCCTCTACCTGTAATTCTTTTCACTTCAGCCCCTTTAGTCGGGGCTACAGTTGTCTCTTCTGCATCACTCTCTGAAAACAAAAGGGGTTAAGACACTGAAAACAAGATCACCAGTGTAGAGCTGTGGAAGTAACGATACAACTATTAACCAAGACCAAAGCACTCAGAATATTTTGAATAAAAGAATGTTTTCAACATCAGCAGAACACAGACCGGAGCTACGCACAAAAGCAGGTGCACACAAAAGGCAGACACAGAGACAGAGAGAAACAAAACATTGAAGGTTTAAGGCTAATCCCCCATCACAGTGTGCATCACAGTGACATTCACAGAGTATCGCAACAATGCAGAATAAATGTTTTAGAATCTAAAGAGAATAACTTAGTGCTGGACAATATGGTCTATAAATAATACTGCAATATTTTAGGTTATGTGGTGATACACACTATATATCTCGATATTTTAAAATCTTCTCTAAACTACTATAGATACTAAAATACTAAATTACTAAACTAATGTTACAAAAAAGCTAAATAAAGAACTTAGTTTTATATAATAAAGTTAAATAATATACTGTTATATTAAGTTAGGTACTGTTACATAATAATGTTAAATATGATACGGTTATAATAAAGTTAAATAAAGTAGCTATCGTTATATAATATAGTAAAATAAAATACTGTCGTAATACATTTAAACAAAGTGCAGTTACAATAAAGCATAACAAAGCATAACAAAATACAGTTAGAATAAAATGAAGTAAAGTACTGTTATAATCAATTTAAATCAACTACAGTTTCCAAAAACTTGAATAAAGTAGCTATTCTTAAATAATAAGGTAAAATAAAGCACTGTTTTAATAAAGCATAACAAAATACAGTTATAATAAATTTAAATCAACTACAGTCACAGTTAATCACTTCAATAAACTACAGTTACAATAAAATTAAATAAAGTAGGCACAAAAGTACAATAAAGTGCTGGTATAATAAAGTTAAAGTACAGTTATAATACATTAAAACAAACTGCAGTTACAATGAAGTTAAATAAAGTAGCAATTGTTATACAGTAAAGTAAAATAAACTACTGTTACAATGAAGTTAAATAAAGCAGCTATAGTTATATAATAAAGTTATATAAAGTACTGTTGTAATAAAGTAAAACTGAATACTGTTATCATAAAGATAAAGCATTTGTTATTATGAAATAAATCAAAATAAATCAATAAATAAATCAAAAAGTTTTTATTCTGAAGGTCACAGGTCGACTCGGGCCAGAAGTCTTAATTTTTATGCTGTGAACTTGAAGCCTCTGGTCAACAGTTAGCGTCAGCACTTAACGGGAAGTTTAACTTCACCGCAGCGCTGTTAAACATGAAGGTTTAGTCACTGTGAACGGGAGACAAACTAACAGCTGTCCAGTCACACATTAATAATATTTGCAAGTTGCACTGGTGCTCCATGGTTGCAAAATGTGACTACATAGTTGTGGTCTGCAGCCCTGCAGATACAAAACACACGCCTCTCTTGATTACATACTATCCCAGGAGTGTGTGGTCTGCATAGGCGGGGGAATGCGTGTGAGAGAGGGAGAGCAAGACAACAAAAGTCTCATGCCAGCGGCTTAAAAAAATGACATCACATCAAATGGTGTTAGTGATAGTCATTTTATATATCCCACGTGTAACAAGCCGCGATACATCGAGTGAACTCAATGAATCGCCCATCCCTAGAACGACTTATTATACAAGTCTGTCATATTACAAATTCACAGAACAATGTGAGAGATTCTCAATGTTTCTGTAAGAATATGTGCTAACAGCAGTGACAAACCCACAGTGACGATGACTTTCTCTGAACTTGCTTTAGGCCATGTTTATTGTGCTTGATTAGGATTTTTTGCAACTGCTGCACATTTCCATTCTACATCCCCTTTCAGATTTATTATTCTAATTTTTTTTACCGAACAGATAAAAACACAGAACCTTTAATTAAGAGGCCGGTGAGCTTCAAACAAAAACACCACACGTTTTAGAGAGAAAAATGAAAACAGTCGCTTCTATCAAAACAATCAGAGCACAGCTGACGTGTTGTTTCATCCAAACGCTGATGATTAACCACGACTAAACTACAAAGCCCTCTTTAAAACAGAGCAAGAACAAAAAGCGCTCCTTGTGACAAAGACAGCATCAAATTCTGCAAATGTAAATTGCTGTACAGACCTGTCTTCTTTCATTATAGGCTGTAAGCACAATGCAGCCTCTCCATGTGAGGGCTGCTGGCAGATCAAATTCCCCAATTAGGAAGCGTCAAACCCTGTCCCAGCTGAAACTGTATAGGCGTACACTGATGACCACAAGAGAAGGCGATCCCTGATGTTGAAAACCAAGCTGGGCTCAGGGATATTTAGAGCACGCTCTTTGTGTGACGGCTGATCTTACTGCTAATCAAGCATGGACAACGACAGGGGGATGGGAAATCCCTCTTAGAAAGATCATGTATCTTTATAGATTGTAAAGCAAAATGTAAAAACATTTTTAAAGATATTTAAGGACACAATTAAAACAAATGGATTTGTCATGACAACATCAATTTCATGAACTATTTGAGTGTTTTATTTTAGAAAAGCGATTAGGGGTGAAATCAACAGAGTTAAAAGTTGCAGCTTGTTGGCACAAACGTCAGCAGCTTGACTGGTGGAAGTGGAACACATTCATTTCTCACCATGCAGGTGTTAATTTCAAGAGCAATTTAACACCCCACGGTGGTATTGCTGTTAGTAGCAACAAAGCAAACTATTATGAGTGAGTGCACTGCTGGGAAACTCTGAATTCAAAAGCATGTGCGTTACAACTCCATCATGCAGCACAATTTTTGACGGAAAGAGGACCAGTCACTTACAAGTGTTGGCCTATCAATGTGGCTGTGTTATGTCGAGGGGACAGACTCGAAACTCAAAACAAAACCCTTTACGTGGTGTTGTGGAATCCATGTGTAAAAGGGGTTAAACACAGGTCATGTCCACATCACGTAATCATACAATCTGAAATCAACATTCACACTATTAACACGCTTCTCTAAGACATAAAACCAAACCAAAAAAAGTTGACAAAGGGCACAAAAATCTGAGCACAATGTCCACGTACCACTGTATACCACCCATAAATTTCCAATATACAAAAAAACTGTTATCAAGCAACCAAAATACCACACTAGTCATGTGACTACTAGTGAACCATTTTAATTAAAACTGAACAAACTCAAAGTGCTGATGAAAGTCATGAGATGTGGCTGAAATCTCTGGAAAACATCCATTATCAGATAAACGTGATCATTTGATTTTAGCTGCTTTAAACATGGTTTTCTGTGGCCTCCATCTCTTACACTGCCCTACAAAAGCTAACCTGAACTCTATGCCACCAGAGGACCAGTGCCCACTTGATGTGTCACATACCCATGACAAAAAACACTATATACTAGTTTATTACCAAAAAACTGAGGTGTATTTTTTAAGATGACAGCGTGCATGAATAACAAAAGACTAGATTTTAGTTTCCCCTCCACAGTCAGCCAAGATGGTCGATCATGCATCTCACACACATTGGCACGGAAAGAACAATGAAGACCTAATCTGGTTGACCTCCTGTTATTCTAGAGAAAACAGGGTGTAAATATTGCAGTAAGTACAAAATCCAACCAAAACCCACAGTAAACTGCAGTAAATGGTGTTAATGCGTTATTTGGGAATCTATCAGGCCAAGAAAAATCACAGTAGGTGTATTACGGCCAATGGTGAATGTGAGAGTGAGAATGAGGATGATGCCAGTGACAAAATAACTGGTAATGTCACACTGGCCTTAGCAAAATTAGTGATGAAGATGAAGATGATGATGTCAAGTAATCTTAAATTAGGTCAAACCTGATGAATATTACAACAAAATAATACCCTGAAAGTTGCTTTAAGTTCTCTCTCTGTTACTACCTTTAAAACAGACATCTTTAAATAAATAAAACAAATTAAATAAAGTTTTCCTCCAAAATTGGACCTACTGCACTTTGCTTCTGCATGACCTATAAAGCTATACAAAGATTTATACAAAGGCAAGTGCAGTAACTACAACTTAGGTGCATTTTTCAGGTCATAGGTCAAATTATTGATCTTTTTAGGCATTAAAATGACTATCACTAATCGTTTTTAGTTTCAGTTACTGCAGTCAGCCTTTGTAGGGCAGTGCAGTGTGTAACAATACAGCAAAACACACTGTTTTGTTGTTCACACTAACATATCTTTCTGTTTCTTTTATCAGAAACCTAAACACTTCTTAAAATAGTGATTTGATTGCACTTTCTCCTCCAAGGTCAACAATAATTTCTGTCCTGCTGCACTGGGAGAGTCGATCGAATCGCTTTTTAATCCTCACAAAGTTGTCTCACAACGTGAATACAAATCAATGACAGCAGTTGTGTTGTAAATGCTGATATTGACACTCAAAACAAGCCGGAGGCCATGGAAAGTTTGCTCCAATAACAACACAAGTGCCCGTTCATGTCTGTGCAGGCGCACACTGTTGCATCACGTGTACAGCTGCATATTAAATGCACAAAAAAACAGCTTGGTTTTTTGTTTTTTTTTTGTACAGTGATTCAGCAGGCTGTGTGAACTTATTTCATCGTAGCTGCGCAGGCTTTAACTGGGGTTTGAGTTGAATCAGACAGAAAAAAAACAGATACAAGCCCGAGCAATTCTTGAACATGTTAACTGAGGGCACCTCTGGAGCAGCTATGATAAATACTATTTAGAAGCTAGCTACACTGAGTGAAAAAAAAACTATAGTTGAAACAACACAGGTAAAGTGGACAGGGCCCCTCAACACTCCAGTCTTACAAGAGTCAAACAACCACTCCAGCTGACAACAGAGGAATGACAACGGTCACACGAAACTGCTCTGAAATTGACACTCCAAGGTCGCTGCCACGGCACAGTCAAAAGATAACGTGAAACAAATGGACACAGAAAGTGCTGCCTCTGGCCACTGGTAGAAAAAACAGACAGAAATCCAGGGAACAGAATTCAGCAGTGAGGCTCATTACTCAAACAGGCCTGGATAAATCATATCAAAGGGGGGCTACAGAGGAACAACAGGTCAGGGTACGAACCCTCTGAATGTGGTGACCATCGGGTGGATCTGCATAAAGCGGCTCGTTAAACCCAACTCCTGTCACAGCCCTGTGACAAGCACCACACACACTTCCTACAGGACGCCAGCTTGTCAAGGCATGGGCTTATTGAAAAGACAACTAACACAGCATCAGATTCTGTGTTATAAATTAGTGCTGTCACAATTCTCCAAATCTATGATTCGGTCAGAATCATAGTTTAACGGTTACTTTTAATCCTTTTTTTCAGCACCAACGGCTTCGCAATTGTTTGTCTATTGAGTACTGATCAGTAAAGATCATTGGTTTTATGGCCTGACAACTATCATTTACATTTTCAAATTCATCTATCCATCCATTTTCATCCACTTATCCTGGACTGGGTCATGGGGGCAGCAGGCCGAGCAAAACACCCCAGAAATCCCTCTCCCCAGCAACGCTTTCCAGCTCCTCCTGGGGGACCCCAAGGCGTTTCCAGGGCAGATGAGATATATAATCCCTCCAGCATGTTCTGGGTCTGCCCCGGGGCCTCCTACCAGTAGGACGTGCCTGAACACCTCTAACGGGTAGTTCCCAGGAGGCATCCTGATCAGATGGCCGAACCACCTCAACTGACCCCTTTCAACGTGAAGGAGCAGCAGCTCTACTCCGAGCTCCCTCCGGATGTCCGAGCTCCTCACCCTGTCTCTAAGGCTGAGCCCAGCCACCCCACGGAGGAAACTCATTTCGGGCGCTCGTATCCGCAATTGCAAATACATTTTCAAATTGTTTTTGTTTTTTTTTAAAGTAGGCTACATGGTATCAAGTGTGATCAAACTGACATATTTTTTTTGGAATGTACTACACTAAGGTCACATGTCAAATCTTTAATGTCAAAGGGACCTAAATATACTCATTTGCAGGTTCATACTTGTAATGAAGGTTTCCACTAGAACATGTTTAAATGCTTTATTTTCCTTATACTGTCTGTGCTGGAACACCTGTATCACCCTCTGTCTGAAACACTATGTTTTAGCACCTGTCTCTTTCAACCTCCCTTTCAAAAAATCCCAGTCTGGTCTTCCATAACTCGGCATCTCTGCACTATCACTGCAGCTGAGGAATGACTATGACAGGGAATAGCGGCACTTTTTACCATGAAAAAAATCACCATTAAAAGCTTCTGAACACAACTGGACATGTTCCAGAGAATATGATCTAAAATCGGGCAGAAATTTACAACATCGGCAACCACGTTTCCATGTTTCCCTAAAGTTAGCATGTAGCTTAATTTAGCAGTTAAGGCTGCTTGATGTAAACACTCGCAGTAACCTGGAGCAGATCTAAAGAAACCTGGCACACTATAACACTCAGTCTGTAGCCAGAGAAGAAAAACTTATTGAAAGAGAGTAGTCAGGGTGGTCTGAAACCTGAGGTTTTTGCACACAGGGACTACTGCTACATACATTATCAGAAACTTTGGCCACACTTCATGTGAACATCCTTCATTGTAATCGCCAATTCTGCTTTAATTATGATAATCAAAATCAAAGCTAATTTCTACTGATTTTAACTTTACAATCAAAATCACAATACCCCTATTAAGAATGCTTCCTTCTTTCATCACTTTGCACTGGTAAATACCTCAATATTTCACTTGGATTTCATATCAAAATGTATCTTAAACTTGTGTTTTTTACTGCAAAAGGACAAAAATGAGTGTATTATAGATACACATACACTAGCGCCACCAAGTAATGGCAAAAAGGCAATGCATAGAAATGCTCTTAATGACACATATGATGAGCAAAGCATAAGCCTCTACAGTATATATTCCATTTGTCTGTGAGGCAGTGACTGACTCTCTACCAATACTGTTCAAGAATACGGAGAGATCACCCAGATTGGATCCTCTCAGTGAGACAGCATAGCTTAGCTGACCAGGGCAGAGGGCAGGAGAGACCATCCACATGCTCCTCTCTCTCCTCTGACCCTCTTTAAGCCAAACATCTGGCACCGCAGTAACGCAGAAAGCCAATATTTCCCAGTGCATTCAAAGCTCTTCTCTTCCTGCTTTGTGCTATTGAAACACAAGTCAGGGAAAAAAAAATAAGCTCCATTCTTGTGCTTTCTTCACATCAAAGGGTGTCAGGCAGTTATTAAAATAAACTGACTGCGTATCATTTCAATCCCATGCAGGTGATGATGGTACAAGGTTGAAAGCATTTCGCTTCGCTGCTTTGGAGTTGCTGAATTGAGACAAAATGGAAGGCAACAGAAAACAAGAGGCTTGTTACACAGAGACTTTGGTCACAGCTTGAGAAACCGCTTTGATATGGACCACAGACAAGGTCATCTGTTGATCAGGCGTACGGTCTGTGATGCAACACACACACACACAGAGACGACATTTTGAGCAAAGTTAAACACATATGTTTAGTAATCCCAGTTATGTTGGAATATGAAGAACACCACCTACATTACTTAAATTATCTACAATTTATAAATTTGGACTCATTTATGTCAGGCAGTTTTACACAACCACTAAAATTGGGGACACAGTCTGCGACTGTACATCCATACAAGGCAGAGGGGCAGAGCAGGGTTAAGTTCAATACAGACAGTTTGAAATGCCAAGGTTGACACAATTTCATGCACATTGGATGAGACAAGACCCCCTGACTGAGTTAAAATCACAGGGAGCAAGGCAAGAAATTTAGATAGTCTTCTTACCCAAAGATTTACCTACCTTAATATGAAATGTGCAAACAGTAGCAGCTTATCAGACACATTTAAGGCTCATTCTGTAATGCTCGATAGCCCTTTCAGACAGTAGCATTGCTAAATTCTTCTATCTGATTAGCTATTGTCTTTTGACTTTCCACACAGTTCTGTTATGGTAGAGCTCCATGTTCAAATATGACAAAACTTTAACAGATTGAAAATCAACACTTGCGCCACAGGCACAAAAACACAAGCGGATTTTGAAGTCCTATTTGTCCACACAGCGGGACAGACGCTGGGGAACAGCGATGAGTTGAAAAGGAAGTAATGACATCAAGGAAGACGAACATTCTCTGTTTTCTATAGGTTTCCTGAGAGATTAAAGGAATACTTCAACCCCCAAATGGCCATTTACATATCAACAACTCAAACTGTGTTGTGTTGAATACAGGTAGAAAACTCTTTTGCTCACATGCCTCCACAGTAGACAACGAGTCCTAAATACTGAGAAAATACTTGATGAATTGGAGTCATAGGGGATCGCATTTTACAAGAGCAAAACTATATTATATCACAGTTTCAGGCATTGGACAATTAGTGCACCTGGACTGTTCTGCAATAAGACTGGATAACTGAGACTTGACTTATATTGCACGAGTTGTGTGAGAGCCTTTAAAACAGACGCTTTGATACTGTTTTGCAGTTGTTGATTGCAAGCCTCTGTTTTACGTAGCCTTGATTCAATATACCCTGCATCTCTACGTTTTATTACAAATGCAAAGTCCCGCACATGTCACTGTATTCTTTATGATTTCGTTGGTTGGATGTCACTGACCATTCACAGACGACAGCATTGGTATATTTTTATCTATAAAGCAATTTTGGGTAAACTTCAAGCCTATCTCTGCAACCCCCTGTGTGTCAGCTCTGGTAGTTGCCAGCTACGCTCCTGCAAGTTTGTTGCTTTTCAAAGCACCTTGGACATGGATCAGTCTCCAAAAGGATCTAAAAACGCTTATATCAGTGAATTTAAGGACATCATAAAAGGATGTGGTGACAGAAACATGTGCTTGTTTTTTTGAGAGGCCACTATGTTTGAATAGTTATTGTTTTATTGTGGATTTTTGTATAATATGTTGTATTTGTTGCATTTTAAATGTGTTTTGATTGGCTGCTACCTTGGCCGGGTCTCTCTTGTAAAAGTGATTTCAATCTCAATGGGACTTCCTGGTTAAAAAAGGATGAAATAAAAATAATAATAAAGCCTCTATGACTTCCATTCATCAAGAATTCTCTCTTTCGCAAGAAATGGAGGCATGGGAGAGTAACTGATAGACAAACGGTCATTTGAGGAGGTGGAGTATTCCTGAAGCTATTCTGCAGTATAATGTTTATCTCCGTGGATTTCAAAAGCCGTTCAGTTGTCAATTTCACAAGTGTACGTTCAGATATTTTAACGTTATCAGATTTAAACCAAGAAGGCCTGTAAAGAAATATTACTTGGTCCTGTGTTGGCAAATTGTCACAGCACCTCCAATAGAAAAATGCCCCTTTTCAAACATGACATCACCGTGAAAGAGTTGCAGAACATTTAAGGAGCGAGATACATGTCTGAATGTGTTCCTGTATATTCCCGACGACAACAGAACAAGCAAAGCTGGCTGCTGATAATTGGCACTGAGTGTAGATGGATCAGTCCTGGCTTCAACACACCATCCTGAATCATCATATTGCTGTTCAGAAACCTAAATCCCTCTGCCTAAGATCAGTGTGTTTTTGCATCACAAAGACAGCAGTTGGGAAAGCAACGGACTTGACATGAACGGGCACATTTCTCCGTCAGGCTAATCCAAACTGTCTAGGTCTATGATTACTAAATAAAATGTCCAACTCTAGTTCAGTCATAGCCAGTGTGAAGATATCAATGACGCAACACAAGGGAGATTAAAAAGAAAAGACTGTTCTCCACGCTTTACACTTCAGAAAGCACGCTGTCCCTCGAGCTAAGCTCTCAATCTGGTTCAAAACACTCACATTAATGTTTTTTTGAGCCAAAAGCTGCTCCCTGGGAATGTTTTCCTAGAAAATATACTCTGTAGGAGGCTCAGGACAAGAAAGTTCCAAAATTGTTTGGGAAATCTTCTAGCCCCCTCTGCTGGATTTTAACAGCTGTTTCAGGGCACCAACAGTGTGACATAACCCCCCACCAGCACCAGTTTGATCATGTCTTTTGCCTCAACATGTATTTCTCATGAGGCCAAGTAATGTAACAGTATACAAAAATCCCTCATCCTCACTGTTCTAGAGGTGGACTCAGAAATGCAGGGTATTCAAAGTTACAAGGAAATCACACTGACTCATAACCAACACCCAAACATACCAGGGGCATTTTTCAGTGGAAAGTGGAAAACGTGTCTTCTCGGTACGTTAAAAAAGGGTATTGCAAAACTGCATTTTCAGTTATACGGGTGATGGTTTCATCATCAAAGTGTGGAAATCTCAAAATGTCATTTCCTCCTATCTACAGAAGAGAGAAAATGAGTACGCTGTCTAAGATGGAGTTAGAAAAGGCTTTCATCTCTCCCGTTTAGGTATTCTAACTGAAGCCGGGGTAGAGGGCTGTCAGTAGATTTCCATCTGAGAGACTGGTTTTCAGTAGCAAAGAAAGAGCAACTAACACTGGCTGTACAAGACAATCTGATTAAGCTCTCCCCACCACATCCGGTGCTCTGGTGGAGTGAATGAAAAACTAATGCAATATCAGAGACAGATACGTTTTGGGGAACCAATACACAGCTCGACTAACGGTTCACCAGAGACTGCAGAATGAAACCAAAAGAAACAGATTGAAACAGACGCACGGTTAACTGGCAGTCAGCACAGAGAGGCAAAACAGAGACATGTTGTCGAACACGTTTTCTCAATAACATGTAGGTTTCAAAAAAGGACGATGACAGATGGATGATCAGGTAATGAATCAATGTTACAGACAGTCAGACTGGAGGGTGTCACTTACGAGGCTTCTGGCCCCATACGTGTAGATGTAGCTTCCCAGAGGAGTAGTAAATAAAGCCCAGGACCAGCATGGGGCACAGGACGAACAGCAGCTTGTGTGTGGGCTTCATGGTCTTCAGTCATTCACATGACACCATCCAGGTCATCACCTGCAATGACAAGAGGGTACAGGGACATGGCATTTATAGATCCCGAAAGAGAAGCTCGTCCGTCGGCTGCAAGGAAACAATTGACAAACCCCACTTGCAGTGAGAGCAAAGAGGAACACGCACACAGGGAGGGAGTGTGGATAGAGGGAAAAGGTGGAGTCAGAATTGAAGGCTGGTTGGAGGTAAGAGGTTGGAGGTTAAGAGAGGCGTGTAAATAGAAGAAAATACAATGTATGTAAATGGGATGGATGGTAGTTTTGCAAAGACTGTTTCTGGTCAGACTCCACCAAAAAAAACAATTTGAATTCTCTTCTCTTGGATATATACACCATACTCTCTCTTGGAGGACTATTTAATAATGTCTGGAGGAAGGAAATAAAAAAACACAAGTAAGAATAAGAAATATGTTTTTGTTCCTTAATTTTGACAGACTAAAAGAAAAAGCACAAAGTCGCTTTTTGCGGTCATGACAGTGCACAATGATGACAGCTACATACGAGCACATATCAGTTCTCCAAGCGTTCATGGACAACGCGGTCTCAAAAACTGCAATGTACTTAGTAAACAGGAAACCACGCCCTCGCTGCTGCAGAAAGCATGACAGTTATAAGATAAAGGGGATGAATGTCCGCCTGTCATTGATGTTAGTTCATTTGGTGACACAAAACAGTGACACAAAATTACTGCCCCATTCAATCAATCTCATCTCTCAGCTAACCTGTGTCAGGCACACAAGATCTGGATACAGACCGTCCGGATTATACATATCGAACCAGCAAATCATGTCGCACTACACACTGTGAATCATGTCCAGTCTACATGTCGCCTGACAGCAGACAAGACAAGCCATTAGTCATCTGTGCGTCTGTGTGGCCTGGCCTCTGTTTTGAACAAACTCTGCTAATTAGCTCGAGTAGCCTGCCATCTTGTGAACTGTAACCCAGCACCCTGCATGTACTCACAACCCCAGATATGGTTTTATCTTTGCATAATCTACAGCTTTCATTAAAAACAGTGCTGTGCAGATTTCTCAGATGTGACATGTTAAATAAATAAATATATATCAAATTCAATCTGGGGCATCTTTGTGTGATCCTGAGAAACTGCTAGAGGCAAGTGCAAATGAGCAAGTATAAAGCATTAGCGCAGGGAGGTGTCTGCAGAGTTGAGCTCAGATAAGACTGTAATATCGCTGCAAAACCATGCATTTCAAAAGAGCAGTTCATAATCCACATGAGGCATTAGATGCCATTCACCAGGTTATAAAAGCAATGTCTTAATGCTCTATTGATCCCCTCATATAAAATGCAACCTGATGACACCACATGGCATATCCTACATAGAATACAACTTATCCACCAATAATTCTGTAGGTTAACTAAATAAACTGTTAAAAATGTAAAAGTTGGTGGACAGGCTGCCAGGCGGTCGGATTGATCGCTCTTCCTGACAAGGAATTTAACTGAAAAAGCAGACACCTGCGGAATAAATTTAACAGCAGCTCGGGTGAAGTCAGGTAATTTAAGACATCAGGTAAAATGGGGCAAATAAGGTTTTAGATCTTTTTAAAAACTAGGAGCCAAGTGCAAATGCGCTTTACATGACACAAACATTTTGACTGGTCTGAGAAAACTAGGATGGGCTGAGCAAAGATTAAAAGAACTTGCGAGATAAGACATGTGGCATGTTTATCTTTTTTTAAATAGCGGTAGGAGTAGTGCAGCTGAAAACAATATGGAGGATGCTGCTTAACTGTGACTTAAAAGTAAAATATTTTCACAATAAATGTGTCCTTTAATGGGAAAGCATTTTGAGTGAGTACCTTAAACATTCAAGTGAAATGGAACAAAAAAAAAACTAAAATGAAGTGAAACCAGCATCTTTTCAGGTCACCTGGTGCCATAAAATGATCAAATATGCTATCATGTGCCACCCTAAATATTTAAGACATTATTTTTGTCGATTAAAAATGATTAAAGGTGATGCAGTCCCAAACTAACCCTCGCTGTTACACACATGCAAACATACACGTGCATTTCCACTGCAGACAGACAATATGGCACCAAGGTAAGAGGCAGCAAAATAACAGAGGACGCATGGCAGAAAAGTTGGGGGATCTTTTAAATGACAAGTTGGTTCCATTAATGAATTAATGGCTAAGCTGATAACGGATGTGACCATTTGAAAAACAAACATGACTGTCCCATTTTACCTCACCAGCTGCCCCATGTTACCTGAACATGTGGAGTGAAGTCAGGGTTATGATGCATTTAAAGGTCCAAATGTCTAAAATATTTTACATGGCAATGTGATTTCTTTATAGAAATATAGCAAAGATGCAAAATAAGTTCCTAAAGGCAACACTCGAGGCAGTCTTTAGGTTTTGAGGTGGTTTTCTTGGTAATATTACCGAGAAGTGTCACACATTACCTGCCTCCATCCTCCTGTACAGTGCAGCCAGGGTTGGAAATTAACTTTTTTGTCCACCTGCCACTGATTAACACATTACCAGTGTTTTTTAAGGGGCTGCTGAGTGAAGCAGCCGGTTACATATTTGACCAGCCAGCATGTACACAAGCAAGCAGCCAACACCACTGCAACTCTCAGCAGCACAGTCAAAACAATGAGTTAATTTCCGCCCAAAGATGTTGCATTACTTCAATAACTTCTTGCAACATTGTCCAGAACCACACGAGTAAATTTAACCAACATTCCGATATAATTGTGACAATAAGAGCAAAGAGGGTAATGTAAGAGAAATGGCTCAACCACGTCCCGTAGTAAAGTGTTTTAACTCACCACATCAGTGTCAACGGGTTTCAGTGGCAGCAGTGACTGTCCCCTCACGTTACACTCATTTCTTTGCACATCAAAGTTAGGTCTTTACTTTCGCTTGTGACTAGTCGTGTGGCTCACCGAGCTAACGTCAATGTTAGCTAGCGCTGAGTTTGCGGCACACGAAGTTGAGCAGTTAGCAAGAAGACAAACATAACGGAACTTTGAGGTCCCATAATTCAGCGCTATAACGTTACCTCAGCCTCTCCTGACACAATGGCTACCGGACACTACCTGAGGGTTTGTCTTACTTCAGCAGGCTCGGTTTGCTCCGAGGTGTTACACGACACTGTGAACATAACGGTCACCAGATATTAACAAGGACGGCGAGTAACGACGGCACAAAAAGACGACAGCGAATATCAAGCGGCTAGCGTTAGCTTAGCCTGTCGCTATGCTAACAACGCTACGTTGGCATAGTGGGGAAATTTGCCTTGATCCAGTCGGCAGGCCCGCAGCGTAACAACACCGCTGGTTGGGGGAATTTTTGTGGCCAGACATGAGCTTAGTTACAAGCGCAATATGTGGCCGAAACACGCGTAGCATTGATAAATGTACGCAATGATACATGTGCCAAAGTGTGACAATGCTGAGGTAACCCGACGGAGGTTAGGAGAATCAAGGACCCCCGGTTTGCCAAAATTAACCACCACCATCATTGTCGACTAAAACGCGGCGCTGCAACGTCTCATTGTCATTTCCAGTTGATTGAGATAATTATAGACATTACCTTTTCTTATTTTCCGAGTCCTCGGGTCAGAAAAGAGAGCAGCCTTAGTATAAATTGAGGATTGGTCGATAAAACGACCGTGTTCTCCCTCCTCTCCAAGCCATCGTGATGAAATCCGTGAGAGCGCCCTGGCTCTGTGAAGCACAAGACGACCAGTCTGACTGCGCGTTTCCCCTTCTGTCTCAGCAGCTCTAGTTTACATCAGGAGGAACAAGCTGCACCTCCATCAACACTAACACCATCAGCGGCTGCTCGCGGCTCTAGCAGCAACACACTTTGTCGGCTACAGTCACATGAGGAGGTATCTCCGTGAATTACGATGCCCCCTCCTGATTTAACAGAAAACGAATGCACCTTTTCAGATGGTTCTTCACGTGGTGCCCCCTCTCTGCATGTCAGCTGTTGAACATTGCATTGTGGCTGGGTTTGCATTTATAGCACACACGTCAGGCACCCCGCCACCACCAGCCGGCTGCAACACTACTTGCTCAGCAGCAATAATAGAGATGCAATAATGTAAAGAGCCGGTTGAACTGCATGCCCCTCACTACTATACTGGTATGTGACTGATCAGCACTACTGTGTGATTGCCCACACAGGTGAGAGACATGCTGCTATCCCACAGCCAGGGATGGATTTGCTGAAATCCAAAGACCTAACAGGTTATTAGTGGTGTGAAAGCAAACAGCAATACAAGGGCGTAGGTTATGTTTCAACTTGGGAGGGCTCTTATGTAATGGCATCAAAATTTTAACCATCAAACACTTAATTTCTTGCATCCAGGTGGATTTTTAGGCCCTTATCATACAGAAAGTGTTTTAGCAGCTGGAGGCAGCTTTTTGTAATTGTTTTAAATGAGAATAAAGCTATTAGCACTCTAGCACCTGGCGTTTTTCAAAACTTCAACTCAGGCCCCATTCACACAGAAAGCGTTTTGCAGGCTGCAAGGTGCGCCGCTCTGCCTTTTTTAAATTGAATGCCACTGGTGGAAAAAAAACAAGCTTGCTGCGCCTTTTTATTGTTGCCAGGCCGCCACGGACTCACCTCCTTAGCCAAACATTCCCATGTAATCAATCTACTGTTTATTTATCTATTTTATTTATTTGACAGTTATTAGTATCTAGCTCCTAAAATGTTGAGGCAGAGGTACTTGCTGTAGCTCTGGTTGAGGGTGAGAGGCTGTCAGTAAATAGTTTGTTGGCCACAGGCAAACGGAGATCTGTGTGGGTACATGAGACCCTAAAAAAGACAGTGGATCATGGGGAGTAGCACAGTTGGTCCAGGAGCTTCACCTCCATGATGACTGTTTCCAGGCGCATTTTAGGATGACTCACGGGCAGTTTGACAACCTGCTGTCTATCGTCGGACAGTACAGCTCTGAGTATCCAGCAACCATTACCACCATTTTTTCCATTGTTTACCGACTGTAAACTTGTTGTGACCATAATAGATGGCCCGCCTCTCAAGTCATCCGATTAGACAATGGGAAAAAGATGATGATAGAAAGAGATGACATGGGGTGTTTTTCTGCTCTGAGTTGACATTTTTTCACCACAAGATTTCGCTTAGAGCACAGAAACACCAGGCACGTCACAACGCAAAAACCACCACCAAGCATTCTCATTAAAAACAATTACAAAAAGGCGCCTCCAGCTGCTAAAATGCTCTCTGTGTAATCAGGGCCTTGAGCGGAAATGCGCCCCCACATGATCTCAGCTTTTTGTCCATTGTCTAGTCGGATGATTTGAGAGGTGGGCCTTCTGCGATGGTCACGACAACTTTACAGTTGTTAAACAATGGAGAAGAAACTGGTGGTAGCAGTTGCTTGATACGCAGAACTATACGGCCCCAGAGTCATCCTTAAATATGCCTGGAAACGGCCATCATGGAGGCAAAGCTCCTGGACCAACTGGTGGATCCACCCTCTTTTTTAGGGTCTCATGTACCCACACAGATCTTTGTTTCCCTGTGTCCAACAAACTATTAACTGACAGTCTCTCACCCTCAAACAGAGCTGCAGCAAGTACCATCTGCCTCAACATTTTAGTAACTAGATACGAATACTATTTTTTATTTTACTAGCGACATTCAATTTAAAAAAAAAGGCAGTGCAGTGCGCCTCATGATTTGCAACCTGCCAAACACTATCTGTGTGATTGGGGGCCTTATGTACCAAGTTGTGCCTTTTCTCCTTCAACTTATGGCGTAGCTGCCTTTACTTTTGTCAAAATAAAAGTCCTCTACTATGAATCAATATCCAACAACCTTAAATAGTAGTGACGGTCAGTGTATAGTCTAAACATAGAAAACACCACCATCCAGTGACTGTCTTTGCTCTGCTCCGTTTGCAGTGATTTCCCTGAAATGTTTAGCTATAATTACCCCTCAGGGAACTACAAATAGTAATTACCTACACAAGCGTGAGCCCCTTTAGCTCCATGATTCATTCTGATACCTTCCAGGATGAGAGTGTTCCTGTCCACAAGCCATAAGCTGTTTGTCACAACCTGTTATTTGGAGTCTTGTTGAGTCTACATAAATGACTTGTATCCAAGGAGGCAGTTTCTACGGTGACGGTCATCATGATGTCCACAGGTGGTCAAACAAAACTACTGCCGACTGCAGCGCCAGAAAGAAAAGCTTAAACTTATACTGGAATTTATGAAAATAATATATATACAGAGGTGATGAAGAGCCAAAGGTGGTCAATTGTTAAAAATTTGAATAAAGTTTCTATCTTAAAGACACAGTCACTCCAAAATCCAAAACATATATTTGTCCTCTTACCTGTAGTGCTATTTATCAGTCAGACATTGAGTTGCGGAGTGTTGGAGATATCAGCTGTAGAGATGTCTGCCTTCTCTCCATTATAATGGAACTAGATGGCACTCGGCTTGTGGTGCTCAAAGTGCCAAAATAATACATTTAAAAAACCTCAACAGCAATGTCCCTCCCAAAAATCATGACACAGTTAGTAAAGATAATCCACAGACCTCGTTGTGAGCAGTTGTGTGGAGGAACTATTTTCTTCCTACTGAACTACACTTGCCGAATTGTCCACAGAGGTCTCTTCCTTCTCCAAAACAAACAGATCTGGTGATTTAATCCGGTTAAAACACCAAATATAGCAGGGTTACTGTAGAAACATGGCGGTGAAACATGGCAGACTCTGCGGACGAGGACTTGCTCCCTTTGTAGAATTAATTGGCTCAGTCTAAGGTAACAAAAACAGAGTGATTCTTATTTTCAGGTGATTATACACTAAAGAGAACATATGTATTATAATATGTTCAATTTCTGCCAATGTACTCCCCTAACTCCTACACACTGGACCTTTAATTGTTGTTGAGTTATTTTGTCTCTATTAATGAGATCTGCACGTTTAAAAGTTTGTGTTGTATCAGCCCGACCAAGTCATACCACAGTCTGCCATCACTAATATTATTTCAGAGGAGAATAAGGAGACATTCTGATAGTCGTCTGCAGTTCAACACTGCAGATGAAATATGAGTTGTGAGCTCATGTTCCTGTGCACACATGTACAGTCAAGCTCATGTTCGCTGATTCAGTTATTTAAAGCAGTCGTCACTGCGAGCTGTCAATCTGGCTGTGAAGCGCTAAAATGGTCACACACTGATAAATGTGCACAGACGGTGTGTTTGTCAAGTCTTTCAGAATAGAAGTAGTGGTTTAAATATGTGAATAAGTTATTCCCCGCCTCTGCTAAAACACTTGATAAACATGGGTCCTGCAGACCTTGCATGTCATCCTCAATCCCAGTTGGGACCTATCATGTGGCTGCTTACAGCAGATTGTTGTTTGGCAGCAGATCCATAGTCCTGTCCTTCACACCTGCTCGGGTTACTCTGCTAATTCAGTTTTCCTCTCGGATCTTGCGTCTTATTTGTGCCCTGACATTCACAAGGCCTCGTATCCTACATAAGCAGTTGTTGGGCTAA
The DNA here is from genome assembly GCA_026686955.1 of Epinephelus cyanopodus. NCBI lineage: Eukaryota > Metazoa > Chordata > Actinopteri > Perciformes > Serranidae > Epinephelus > Epinephelus cyanopodus. The sequence continues at coordinate 14,937,249 of CM048926.1, read as the reverse complement.
AAGCCAAGGTGAGAGAGGGTGGGGGTTGGAGGGGTGGTGGGGGTGCAGGCTTCCATTTTTGCCCTGCATAGAGTGTGGTAGTAGCATACCGATCTATTAATATTGAATCAAGCAGGAAATACAATCTGCTCGCCCACTGTTCTCCATCTGGGGTCAGGAGATTAGCAGGAGCCAGGAGAATAAAATACATACACAAGCACATGCTGAGATATATACACATACACAAGAGCCTATTGAAGTGTCACAGGATTTATTTTTTTATTTTTTTCAAAGCTGGCGTGGGACTCCTGGTTGAGCTGGCAGCACTTCATGGCCTTTGGCACATGGATCATTCGTTTACATCACACTTACAAGAGGGAACGACCGGTAGCCACAGAAAACAATGCAAGGAGCTGAAATTTTCCATTCTCTAACCCTGTCTGGGAAGCGCACTGGTTTGTGTTTGTCTACCGGTAAAGAGTCGTGTTCCTGAAGGGGGAAGCACTGTTTGTTTTAGATGTCCACAGATCGTAATGCATTCGCTTCACTGTACTTGCTAAGTGCCAAGGTGAAGCAACATCAGAATTAATTCAATCCTTTTGGGCTTGAAACGTGACTCAATCATCCACCATCATGCCCTGTTCCTCTAATGCTCTGCTATCGAACCGACAAAGCAGTGCAGACTTGAGTGTCAGGTCTGTTGTGATAACAGGAATACATGCTCCAACAAAAATGAAATCCTTCATCCAGTGTGGGTTGCAGAATCAGTGCCTCTAGTAGCAATACCATCAAGTCTATCACAGGAATCAGCATTTCATCCTCTTCAAGTGTAACCAGACAGTTTCCGTTGTGCACGAGCTCCCACTAATGCCCTCAGGAGCTTAAAGGTACGATGGATCAGTGGCTGATGGAAACAAATAGAACAATGTTCAGGAAAATGTAGTGCCTTTGTGCTGTTATTAAATCTGGGGTAGGCAGTTTCATATTGTCTTCATTGGGCAAAAATTAAATAACCTTTGAGCATCTTGTAATTCAAGAGGGCAGAGAGAACACTAGATATCTGTATCTCCTCTTGGCTCTGTTTTCAGACTTTGGCCAATCACAGGTCGTTTCAGAGAGAGGGTGTTCCCCTTGGCTTTTCTACAAATGCAGATGCACGTTCACAACCTTTGGTGAAAGCCTGATTCAGTGGCGGAAATCCTGCAGAAAAGGTTACACTTCCAGCATTAGCAACAACTGCTTGCACTGCAAAGCAACCCAAAAAGGAAGATGGACTTATCATGAGTCTAAAAATGAGTCAGACAAAAAATAATAGCTATACAATAATAGCAATGCATTTCAGGGATGGAGAGAAAATGTTACCACAGCCTAAGGCTCACGGTGGTGGCCTCAAATTCCCGAACATTAGCTAAAGCCTCAAGGCACAGCATGTTCTTCACCTCATTCCCCGCAACAACAACCCACTCGCTGGGAGGAGTGCTAGCAACAGCTCCAGATACTGACCCCCCAGTCAGGGGGTGCAGCGACCCAAATCCGTCCAGTGCAAACCCCAGCTTCAGGGCACCGCAGAGCCCAGACTCCCTGCTCAATCAGGAAACTTTCTGTTGCTGCCATTACACAAGTAAGAACCAGGGCAGTGGCTGGCCACCGGCCTGCTGTGACAGCCGGCTCTGTCCAAATAAGAGCTGCTACAGCCGCTGAACAGTCTGTCTGCCTGCTCTTCTCCTGGGATAGCAGGCCACAGCAGCGTGGAGCAAGGCGAAGGGACTGTGGGGTGGCTAGCTGGCTAACTGTCTCATTGAAGCAAGGAGGGGCTGAGCAACAATTAAATAAATCAATGTATGGGAAACATTAGGTGACTGTATAAAGCCTGTGCATTTGCCTGTGGTCATCTGGTGGGAGGGCTTAAAGTAAAGAGGGGGAGCTGCAGGATTATGGTGTGTATTCAAATTCTGCTGCTTTTCTTTCTTCCCTTTTCCATATTTCTGCCTACTCAAGCATCAAACATGGCTGCTTTTCCAATCCAGTTACTTCAGGCTTTAATCTGACTGTATAGTTTACATGTAAACGATAATACTGGGAGATAACAGCTGTGCAAAAGCTCAATCGCAGGAAAGAAGATCAAAAGAGATTGTAAACCCCTTGATAAAATCTGCGCCTACCATCACCTTTAACCCCTACTATCCACAACGGCTGAGTAATGAATCCCTCTTTACTGGAACTTAATCTGGATTCTTGTCTTTCACCTCTGGTGCAAGCTACGTCACAGCATCAAATTAAGCACGCACAGAAACTCTGGTGAGACATACCATTAACGAGTGTATTCTTATCCCCAGTGCAGTACGTCGCCAATAGCGAGAGTGTAGTCACTGCTGAACATAATAACCTTTGACAACATTTTTAAAGACTTTTTATTGTTTGGTCATGTCATCTGTCTGAGTGAAATTCCTACATGAGTAGAGCCAGACTTTACTGTGGCAACATAAATAATTGATCGTTGTCATCTGAATCATAGATGAAGTATCTGCTCGACAGCGTGGCTTTTGCTCTGGCGGCCAAGCAGCAGGAAATAAACAAGTGCTAATGGGATACTGATAGATTCCATACATACAGGGGCAGACTGCAGTCTGAATGAACAACACTTTCACTTCCTATTTATCTTCTATATTTACTGTGCAAGGCACCATCTTGACAGGAGCACTACTAGACAAAACCCTGTAAAGACACTTGTCATCAATCAGGAGGAACAAAAGTCCCCTTCAGTGTTGCAGTAATTTAGGTCACGGCCTCATTTTCCTCGAATTGTTTCGACTTCTGCTATTTCCATCAACACAGTCACTTTTAATGCTCTCAGTGATCAATGTGTCCAGAAACTTTTTACACCACTGTAATGGAACCGACTATTAAGTCAGGAATGTAACCACAAATTAAGCTAATTTAGACACAGAAATTGATCTTACTCTGCTGCTGTGGAGCGCTCAAAGGAGTAATTTGAGAATTTGGGAATTATGCTTATTTGCTTTCTTGCCAGAAGCGAAGAGAAGATTAACATCTCTTGTCCATATGCTGAATATGAAGCTAGAGCCACATTAGCTTAGCAGGTGGTTGCATAGCACCAAGACTGGAAGCAGGAGCTAGTCTGGCTCTGGAGCCTACCATGTAGAAATGAGTTTTGGTGTAGTGGAATAGTTTGGTATGGTTCCAGTATGTCCCTCACATTTTGCCTCTGTGCAGATTAAACAAAACCTGTGAGCTTTAGCTGTTTCCATTTTTTTATGCTCAGCTAAGCTAACATGAAGCTACAGCCAGCAGCTAAGCTACATTGTCAACTGCTGGCTATAGCTTCATATTTCGCACACAGACAAGAGGCTAATAACAGGAAGACCCAGGGGAATGGAAACGCAAAATGGCAGGATAGCACCATAAGGGAACTTGGTATTGAAAATACTATACAGTCCTGCTTTGTCCAGGACTGTTCCGGTTTCAAGCTGGGCGTCTTGAGTCCTGACAAACATCTGTAAAACACTAAAATGTCCCATTTTACAACATTCACTATCAAATTTTCTCCGTTTTCACCACAATTGTATACTGTTATACTTGTTTTCAGCATTTACATAAACCTTCATCATGCTGTCCCACTGATTATTACCTAACCCAATACAGAAACACAAAAAAATACACCATGTGTCTGAATTCAACACTGATTTGTTTGTATGTGACAATCAATCAGTGTGTCATTTTCACGACTTTTGCCTTATGACGCTTGTGGCTCTTTCTGACAGAAACAATTGGTATGCAATGCTAACAGTTAGCTTCCGTCCCAAAGCGCTCCAACAGGCTTAGCCGACTCCTTCGTAAAGGAAATGGCAACAAAAATGCTGTATTCTGCACAAACTGCAGGAGTAGGCACATTTTTGGTTGTAAATTCTGAAATAAAAGATCTTATTTAGATGGTCAAACTTTGGCTAAGGGGTGGCGAGTAGGAAGTAGCACCACTGTGACAAGGCCCCCAGGAAGTTTGCCAGGCTTTGAAGCCAATTTTACATAGTGGTCAAAAGTGTAAGTACACCATCCAGGTGTGTCACGTGTTGCCATGGGACCCAGAATGAATTTTTCCTACAGACTTACAACGAAAGAGACTTATAAATCAGTTGATACATTTTTTTGAGCTTCACAACCCCCACAAAGTGACTTCTTTCACCATCGTAATTTGATTCATCCGGTCCAATAAGATTGGAATAAGGGCTGCAAGATTAAATCATTTTATCCCCATTCAAGTTAGTGGATTGCTAATTCAGAGGTTCGCTGTTTGGCCACACTTGGCTGTGCTCTGCTGACGTAACTCTCCAGTGTGCCAGTCCCATAAAGGCCCATTTATGCTCAACGTTAAATACGGATACGGATGGAGCCTTCTGTCCATGCTCTGCGTTTATTTCTGCACGTTTCCATAAAGCTCACGGTTACGGGCCAAACGGAGCAGCACTATCACTACCCGATACGTAGCTCTAGTGTGACACGAAGAAGAAATAACAATGGCGGAACTTTTTGAGGAAAGGTTGTGCGAGTTAGCAAGTTATCGAATGCCCCAGTGGACATCCTAAAGTACTGGAAATGACGCTCGTCATCAATTTCTCTCATTGGCAGTACAAGAGAAAAGAATTCTCCGTCCTCCAGTCGCGATGTATTTAACGGCCTCACCGTCCACCGCCTCCTACAACGCTGCCTCTGTTTTTGTCTTTTATGCAAGAGGTACATTATCAATATCTCCTCCACAGTCGCCATGTTTGTTTTTGAGGTTGTTGTTGTCATAAACTTTTGACTCTGGGCTGCCTCCTGGTGGATATAGTGGTTAACATCCATGCCAACGTAAAGGACGCATGGAAGTATGTGGGCAGTGAAGGTAACATCGTTTGAAACACGTATACATTTTTGTACATAAAGGGAGCATAAATGGGCCTTAAGGCAGAAGATCCAGGTAATTCCAAACCGCAAATAAAGCATTTTTTGGTTTCATGCACCACTGACCAGCTTTCATAGGAATGAACGGGGTCCCGCCTCCAACACTGTATCCAGGGCACTTAATATATCTGTGGTTGTGACCTGGTTTAGTGGAGCAAATGCAGGTGACAGTCATCTGAAACAGGCAGCTCAGGAGGGGACCTTTGCCACCATCTGCAGAAACAGAACCAGAGCTTTTTGTCAAGCTGGTTTGCAGTTATGCAGTTTCCAAATTACCTACGCTGTTGTGGGTTTTGACGAAAGATCATATTTTGTCTACTGAGGCAGGCAGGCATTGAAAGGTGTGCTCAGTAGGTCTACTAAGCACTGAATTAATTGTCCCCCATCTTGATGAAAACACTTATGGTGCAAGCGCAAACATGAGCGCATGCATGAACGTGCAGTGAACTTAAGAGTCCTGAATTGGGGGTGTGAAAATATGGTTATCCTAGGTAAATAGTAAAAGAAAAGACAGCGGTAAAACACTTCAGCAGGGAGTGTGTGCCGCTTCCTAATGATCCACTTCCTATAGAATAATCAAAGGCACCTTTAAATGACGGTCAAAGAGATGAGCTTGTGAGGTGATGTGCTGAAGCAGTCTGCTCACCTTTCAAGCCAAGGGTTTCGACACTAAAATCGGCACACCCTGGCAGAGACCTCATTCACATTCTTTCCTCCCTCTCTGTTTATCTTCCTCGCAGTTTATCTGTTCTCTTCCATTCAAACAATTACGCCCAATCGCTCTCCCACGCATGACTTCATTAAACACAAGCAATGTGTCCATTCAAGTCTCCAATTAAAGTAAACACAAGAACGCGAGGGTCTGGGTTATTCAGTAATGAATCAACAGATTAAGACAGCTGAACTGGGCTTTCATTTAGTTCTCTGGGCCTTTTATAGATACTTAATCCTTCATGGGAAAATCTTTAAAGCGATAGTTTGATATTTTGGGAAGTCGTATTCTTCCCGAGAGCGAGATGAGAGGATTAATATCCCTCTCATGTCTATAACTTGAACATGAGGCTACAGCCAGAGGCTTGCAGCTCCTCTAAAGCTTACAATAAATAACACTGTTTTATCATGTTTGTATTAAAATCAATATCAAATGTAACATCGACAGGATGTAGGATTTTTTTTTACAGTGACTTATGTGCTGTTGCTGTTTCTAAGCCAGAGTAAGTGCCTGCTGGCTCCAGCTCCATACCTGAAAGTGGTATCGATCCTCACGTCAAACTGTTGGCAAGAAACCAAATAACTGCATTTCCCATAATGCTCTTTCTATTACGATAATGCAGCAGTTAATTTACATCCAAAGTTGAGCATTAAATTTCACAGTATTGCTAAAACTCCCGCAAAAAAAGGTTTTGATAATTAAAAGTGTGTGACAAACCAGTGCAAGACCTAGCACATCCCCCAGATGATGTTTGTTTTTGCACTGCGAACTGTAAAATATTTGCAAAAATACAAAATTACTGGAAATGTAAAATAGACTACACGTGGCTTTCTTTTGGACTGTACTGCTTGCAGAGTCACTTTCCTCCTGGAGTGCACCGGGGAGCTTATTTTAAGCCCGAGTGGGCCAAGGTCACGAATTCATCCTTGGCCCACAAATAATTCCTGTTTTTGTATCAAGCCTCTATCTACACCCAGACAGATACTGTATCTTAGAGACAGATTACTTTGAAAAAACATTCCCATGCGAACAGAGAAACAAACATTACCATGCTGGGAATATATTTTAGGATGATATAATATGCATTACTTGGGCCTTTAAAATGTTTTCACCCTTCTCATTCTGATCACGTCTGATAGTGTGAGACTCTATTGGTGTATGAGCAGCTGAGCGGTGCCTCTGGGGCGAGGATGTGGCTTTTAGGTGTCTTCCTTTAACCCAGATTCAGCTCTGCTTTTAAATATAAACGTGTGTAACCCATTTGATTACTTCAGCGCTGTAAGAAAAACCCATTCTGACTCATAAAATATATCTCTGCAGTTCATGGCCTGAAATTTCCCCCAAAAGGTAGAAGCACACATTACCTTGTCAGCTTCGGCTGCCAAGTCCTGAATCCACAGTATTGGTATCACACAGACTGCAGGGTCGGCTGAATGACAGAAAGAAAAAAAAATCGAAATCACACATAGAGCTGCGTTTCCAAAAGGGACAGGGAAGCCAAAGACACAATTTCACATGGTCACTGTCCTTGTAGCACTCTCTGCAAACATTGGTCAACCAATAACAGGGAGGATTTGAATAACAGAAACTGGTGCCAAAGTTGATCCCAATTTAAATACAAGCAGTGCAGACTGTCGGCAAATGTTAACCTATGACAGGATGGGCTGGGAAGTCAGTTTGGCCTGTAACATTTTAAAAGTACAGTCAACTATTCGAACATGTCACATGAAGGAGTAACTGTCTGGCTGTCTAGGATTATTCTATAACATGACCAGGGATCAGATGTGGCAGAAAACAGAGATAAAAGGAGATATTCAATACGGCATGTATTTACCATACAACTTCAATTAAAAGCCTCAACCCAATTAAACACCTGACCCAGCCCCTATTATTGGCCCAGTGTGGCTACGTTTGACAAATAAAGGCCTGTCTCAATTAGAGGCCTGGTCTGGTTATCAAGCAGTTCATTTTTCTAGAAATTCTTTGGATGTATAAAACCGGTTTTTCATGAAAAATAATCCAAGTTGTGAATATTGTTTTAACAGGATAAAGTCAGTATTCCAGGTGCCATAACCCTCTCGGATGCGTTGTCCGTTTGCACTAGATGAAATGAATGATTCATATTTGATGTTATTTGAAGCCTATTTTTTATAAAAGTAATATTTATACTGGTTCCAATAAACAATGTGGTTGTTTTTCCTGATCTTTGCTGAGCAACAGTTTTGTGTAACAGGAAAATATAAGCCTGCTGAGTTCAGTGACTTAAACAAATAATGGCCCGGGCTACTGATCAAAGTTTTACATATCATACATAAGATATTTTAAGCACGGAGACATGATGTTTGTTTCTCTGTTTGAGTGTTTGCAAATTTGATCTGATATGTATTCTAATACTTTATGGTAATTATTACAGAATATTGCACGCAGCACAGTATATTTCACTCTTGATGTGGACAGGTGAACATGCATTGCGTGCGAAGACATTTTCAAAAAGTCTGTATCAGAAGTCAGATTGTCCAAAAACATGAATACACAGCCGTCTGTTACTCAATGGGCCTCATGCAGGAACCAAAAGTTTCTAAGTATTTTTGTTCATATCCATGATTTGCTTTACAAATGTTTTCTTATATTTCTCTCCTCTCTTGGATAACATTTTACGAGAGGTCGAGAGCAGTCTTACCAAGGTAATGCAAAATATCTTGTTTTCACAGTCCAAGGATTATTTGTCCAACACGAGGAAACACAACAAATTTATATTCAGGAACATAAAAGATATGGAAGTTCACCTGGGGCACATTCAATCTGTGTACCGTTTTACTTTCCAGGTTGAATGACATATATCTCTCAACACTGTGCAACAGGCTTTGAGGTACAATTTTTTCTCATTTGGTGGGCGTGTCCGAAGTGTTACCCACAGCAGCGACATGTATATAAATCAAGTTCTGGCAGTTTTGGCAACATATGTTTCTCATGCCAATACAGCACCTTTGAAATGAATTGAATTAGATTCTGCCCACTGGTAGACCCAGGACACGCCGGAGGGGGTTACATATCTCATCTGGCATGGGAACGCCTTGGGTTCCCCCAGGAGGAGCTGGAAAGCGTTGCAGGGTAGAGGGGGGTGCTTTGCTTGGCCTGCTGCCCCTACGAACCTGCCCCGGATATGCGGATGAAAATGGATGGATGGATTGATTCTGCTGTATAAAAAGGCAGCACACTTGCACAACACAACAGGGTGTTCGACACATCCCTGTTTCTGTTTAAATAAACATTTTGCTACATTTTGTTGGGGCTAAATGCAGCCCAGATTTGGACGGTTGGTGCATCTGGAGTTGCCTTCTCTCTTTTTTTGTCTCTTATCAGAAAATGAGGAGAAAATACAAGTAAAAATGTTGCTGCATGAGGCCCGTTCTCTCATTAGACTGAGTGTCAGGCAGAAGAAAAGTGTGTTTGTTGCAGCAAAATTTGCGTAATGCTCATCACCATGGCATTTGCAAATCGGTAAGTACTGTAACTCCAAGCATAACACCAACCCACTGAAAACACAAACAACAAGCAAAAGGTGAAAGATGTGGGTCATGCACAGTCACATGTACACCACAGTTGGCTTCTATTAGTTCAGAATTACTGAATGAAAACTCTTTCTCAAAACACCATGATCTTTAAAATTTGATCATTCTGCTTTTTATTTGTGGTCGAAACAATACCACACAAGTCATTTCCAGCCCTGCCAGACCAGAGCCAGAAGGATCGCATGTTTGCACACACAAGATTGTTCAGAAGATTATGGGCTGGATGCATCATGTGATAATATAGGGCCAAAGTAGAGCCTGGGGGAAACATACAGGCTTAGACTGCTGCCGGCCGCCGCTTAATGAGGTGGCAACAACAGGAAGTCCCATTTGAAAGAAACAGGAACAGGGCTGTACATTGTCTCAACAGCAGCACAGTACATGTAGTTTGTGTAGAAAATGTGGAATACAAACATTTCCATTAGACAGGATACATGTGATCAGTCCTTCGTTAGCTTTGATGTCAACATCAAACGCAGTGAGAAATGTAGGAAAAATAAAAAATAATTTGCTATGATAGAGCCAGAAGAATAAGATGAATTAGAGCTGTTGCGCAGCATTGAGTGAGGGCCAGGAATTTTGAGGAGGATGGAGGAAGAGGAGTGCCAGGCAGAGAAGGCATTAGCGTGTTTATTCTGCATCACTCAGAGTTTGAGCTCGCAGTCTTAGACACCAACGGCAAGTCATGATCTTGTTGAGCTACCAGCCAAGTGACAAATCACACTATGGCTTCAGCAGTCACCAGGGCTGCATGTAAAGGTAGACTTCAACTATCCATCCATTCATCCATCCATCCATTTTCATCCACGTATCAGGGGTCAAGTCGTAGGGGCAGCAGGCCAAGCAAAGCATTCCAGACGTACTTCTCCCCAGCAACACTTTCCAGCTCCTCCCTGGGGAACTCAAGGCATTCCCAGGCCAGACGAGGTGTAATCATATGAGATATGAAATCCCTCCAGCCTATTCTGGGTCTGCCTCGGGGTCTTCTACCAGTGGGACATGCCCAGAACACCTCTAATGGGAGGCGTCCAGGGGCATCCTGATCAGATGCCTGGGCTTGAACCAGCAGGCGACAATGCTAACCACTTCACCACCATGCCACCCACTGGAGATTAAATTAGCGAGAATTTGCCGTAGCTGTTTACAGTACAATGGAGGCCAGTCTGAAGATGCTGCGTCGCAAATTTGGTGTTGTTTGAGTGAAAAATGTGGGAGGACTTCAGTTTAACTAAAGTGTTCCTGCAGCTTGAAGCATCTGAACATGAAATGTGAAAGTGAAAGCTGCAAAGTTGTAGCGCAAACAACTGATTTGTTATACATTTAGATGTTTCCTGTTGCGCCACCATGAGGATTATTACGCCCAGATTTTAGCTGAGGAAGTTTGGCACGGACTGGTTGGTTTATTTTTACTAATGGTAAAGCAGATTTCATGGTAGACAGAAGAAAAACACGAAGCAAAACTCAGCTACTCATAAGGAGCTCAGCAGAATACACTTGCAAATACGTAGTATATTTTTAAATATGTGGTATAAAACAACATATGGCGCCATAAACAGCAAAGTCAAAAAGAGCTCATGAGTCAGTGTGGGAAACGGCACAAAACTAGTCGTCACCTGCTTTTCTCTCAATGTGTCAACCCTCTTATCAACTCGCGCTTTCACACCTTCACACATCTAGACTCTCTGTCTCTGTCACTCATGTTCACACACACACACACTGTCTTTCACATCCCCATGTGTGTGTGTGTGTGTGTGTGTGTGTGTGTGTGTGTGTGTGTGTGCATACTTGATGTTTGATGTCTCGGTAGGACAGCAGGAGGTCGGCAAAGCAGCTGTAGAAATGCTGCAAAGCTTTTTTTTATGTGTGTGAGGGGCCGGAGTTTGTGAGCAGGAAAGGCAGCAGGCAGGTCGTCACAAGCACGGCTCGCACACTGTGAATAAAAGACAAGTAATTAGCCTGAGGTCAGGTTATGGTCTCTGCCACCAGCCGTTCACATGATCTGATTTCATGCATTCTTCCAGATTTCTCTTGTCTATAATAAATTATTTCATGACCTGATTTACTTAAAGCCTTAAAGCCACACAGAGGCTTCATTGCTTTTGTTTGTTCTTGTAAACACATTTAGAAATTGAGAAGTGAGGCAGCGTGACCTCTGTAATTAGAAGAGACTGCAATAAATTAAGGAAATTAGCGGTTTAATACCATTTGCTTTGTTGATTTTTAACAAGAATCAGCCATTAAGACGGGTTTAATACAATTTGAGCCACACAAAAACCAACTGTTATCATCCTGGGAAGGAATGAAGATAGCGAGTCATGTGTTTACTCACTGAGGTTGACAGTAATCTCTGTTTGCTCTGACCTGCAGTTCACCTGTGTTCGGAGTGTAGGGCCATGTAACCATGACAGTGGTCTCATAGCCTCGAGTCAAGCTCTGCTCTCAACAGCTTTAATCGTGAGGTGTGAATCAGTGTGTGCCCCTGTTAATGCACAAGTGGCTCATTTCTGACCTTCAACTCCTGAGGAGCTATTTGGCAGTTAAGTCTGTGATGTGGTAATGATTAATGTGAGCGAAAGAAGACTTCAAAAGCGAAGAGGACAGATTCAAGTCCTAACAGGTGATATCATGCCAGAATATGGAATATTTTATTGATCCAGGATATTAGGACAAGTAGACTTGCTCCTGTAGATAAGCAAAGACTGAGGATAACAGCTTTCAAGACGGGGTCATCCCTATGTTTCCCGGGTTCCCCACTTACCACCCAAAAGGTTCTATATTTCTCGCTCAACCAAAAAGGGTTCAATGTTTCCCGCTTGGATGAGCAGGAAACATAGAACCCTGGAAACATAGATACGCTCCCTTTAAGACAATCATTTATGTCAAATCTCTGCCAGGTCTCACTCTGCTTTGGCAACACTATCAGTCAATTGACCCTTCACTAAGTCCCACCCCGAGATGCAGACTGGCCAATCATAATGTGGCATTGGGCCGGCTCAGACCAGGGTCCGACAACAACATAGATGTGCTCCATTGACTCTAATGCAATTGTTTCAGATTTCGGTTTTGTAGATTTGGAGTTAAATGTTGTGCCTGGGGCACGTCGTGTATTAATGACACTTGTCACCTGGAGAGGTTCCAAAACCAAAATCAAACCCTGAAAAGTGTAGGGTTAGCTAGCTAGCTACTGAAGATATAGCCTACTGAATGTATACACATGCTGCTTTTGCTTTTTAATGATTATAACAGTGAAACAAAGACCGACCCTGCTGTACAGGAACCAGTGAAGGGCAGCAGGGAAACTATGCTGATGTTCAACCAGCTGTGTGTCATTGCAGTGTGCGCAGATGAATGAAACTTTCAGAGTATGTCTCAGGTACTCATGAGGACGTATCCTGCAAGTTTCATGATGATTGGCCCAACGGTCATGGAGTCAAGTCTATTTATGTGCTGATAAGCTTGGTCCAATAATGACAAATGTCCAACAAATTGGACCTCTGGTTTAGGACAAGATGTCACAAATGTGTTTTTCAAAAGATCTGAAGTGGCAGAGAATCTAGTCAGACAGTCTTTAATGGTTCAGGGTTTTTTTTTATAAAGCACACTGAGCTGCCGTCGTGTGTCAAAGTTCAAGTCAATCCGACCTTTTGATGCAGGAGTTATGACTGTTCAAAGTTGACCTTTAATTACAGCGCCCCCATGGGGCCGATCGGGTCATATTTTTTCAGCAGCATTTGCACACTGTTTGCAGATATGTGTTTGTGGTTTATTGCTGGATAGTTAGGGTTTTATTGTATTTCATTGATGTCTGTTTTATGGTATTAGTATTTTTACTTTAGTGTTGAAACGACCCTCTGCAAACACTGTTTCATTTTACCTACATCACTGTTGTATGTTTGGTGAGATGGCATTTAAAGCCTGCTTTGATTTGATTTGATTCGATCGTATTACAGTATTACAACAACCTCCCCCATGAGAAAACAAATGAGGAACTTTCACCCGGGGTAGCAGGAAGGGAAACTGATAGTCAAATGACAACAAAAGATACTGGGAACTACCCTAATTTTTGACGTAAACAGGAGTCAAACATCTGCCCCTGAAAAATCAGCTTGACTATAAGTGAAAGCAGCCAGAGTTAAAAGGACAGTTCACCCTAAATGAAAAACTCATTTTTCCTCTTACCTGTAGTGCTGCTTATCAGTCTAGATTGTTTTGGTGTGAGCTGCTGAGTGTTGAAGACATGTCTGCTTTCTCTGCGATGTGACTGAATGTAAAAACAGACTTTGTTGTGAGCAGTTTCATGTAGGACCTATTTTCTCTCTAAACTACACCCAGCAACTGTATCACCACGCAGAGGGAAGCGTGCATCTACTCATGGACGAGAGGTTTGTGCTTGTGATGGTGTGAGATGTAAACATTAATGGCGTCCTCCTCAGCTGAGCTGTGAGGTTAGCTAGCTCTGTGGTGCTAGGTGAGCTCGCAGTAGATGCACGCCTCCTTCTGCGCTGTGATACCATTGGCGGGCGTCGCTGCTCACAACAAGGTCTGTGGATTATCTTGAGTGAGTAAATGTCCGTTTCACACAAGCCACTACTAGAAGAGATGACACAATGCTGATTAAGCCGATCGGCTCCTCTAACTCCTCGCGGTATTTTTCAATATATATCATTTTTAGTTTGCGTGTCGACTGGCGACATTCCCACGCTGGTGCACAGGAAATGCCGCGTTTTACCTCACAACAACAAGGGAGGGGGAGGAAGAGTGGAGAGTCTCATAGCAAGAGGTAGAGCGCAGGTAGAAAGAGAAAGCAACATGGCGGAGAACACAAAGAAGTGGCCGAGACACGGTTCAGAAGTGGATCCTACCACAAAGAAAAGGCCTGGACGTTCGATTGAAGGTCTATTAGCAAAGACGGAAAGTGACCGATGGAGAAGGCAAACAAGGATTTGTACTGGCGTCGCTATTCCTCTGTGGAGAGCCCTGAAGGAAGAAATTGGCCTGAGGGCAGACACAGATGTTGCCTTGCTGCTGTTGGATAAGTAAGTGACTTGGTTGATAATTATATTATGAGTAGTATGTGTTGCTGTTACATGTACTGGACCTAGTGCTTTATTATTTTCTTGGAAATGGTGCTATGAACGTAATGTAATGTTAGCAGCCTGGTGTTTGCCACGTTGTGTAGCGTTGTGTACACAGTGTGAGGCGAGTGTTACTCTGTGTACATGGAAGTGCCAGCTTATTTGTTGTAATAACGCATTATCCGCTGGGGGGCGACAGAAGTTACACACTATAGCTTTAAGTGTATTTTTTGGCACTTTAAGCAACACAAGTCGAGTGTCATCTAGTTCCACTCTCTACGGCTGACATCTCCAACACTCAGCTACTCACACCAAAATAATCTAGACTGATAAATAGCACTACAGATAAAAGGAAAAATATGTATTTTGATTTGGGGTGAACTGTCCCTTTAATGTCTAGGAACGGTTAAAATGCATCCTCCCTTTAAACTAGTTTCACTGAGGAAGAATAATGTTTCCTGTTTCGCAAGAAACCCATGATAGAGCTGTGGCATCAGCACAAAACACTGTCTGTATTTATCTGGAAAAAGGCCCTGTGCGATTCAGGAGGGTGGGTACAGTAGCAGTACGAGCTAATGAGTCAATATCCCAGTCATTCATGATTTACATCGTCAAATGTGAGAAATTAGACACGAGTGGTGGTAAAAGCAGAAGGTGTTGTGGGTGTTGTCAAGAAATCTGATAGTCTTTAAATAGCGCGGCACAGCACTGCACACGACAGTATGTTCTTTACAGGAAACCAGTACCCACCTTCCTGTCAGATACTACAGATAAATATCAGTTTCAAAAAGTGTTAAACCACAGTCATCAGGGGTGGCTGGAAATGGATGTCAACCAAGTCAAAAATAAAACGACACACATCAATGAATTAGTCAGTTAAATTCTAAAAATAACGTCTACTCATAAAAAGTTTCATACATTTGCTTACTCTCTATCAGTTAGCAAACATTTCTATTTTCCGTTTATCATCAATTAGTGGATACAAACTATTAAAACTTAGCGTCTAGAACGCCTCCCACACATTTAATCACATATCTAACCCCTGTTTTACTCACACATTTCCTATTGTGTTCAACTATGCGGGGGCTCAGTATGTTTAACACAACAAACACGGGCCTTTTTCATACTGTAATGAAACAAGTTGCAAACTCCACATAGAGGAGCTCCCCCACCCTGGGGTTCGAACCAGCAACCCCATTCACCTTCCTTAAAAACACCCCCTTTTGGCTGTTGGTCTTGAACAATAGTCTGCTGCCTGTCTCGCCAAGGTGCCATCCAACACCCCCTCCTCCTCCTGATAAGCGGCTCATATACATGTAATCCGAACTGTCACCTTATGTCACCCTTGAAATGCTGATATAATACATGTGAACCATACAGATGTAACGTCTCTGTGGTTTGCAGAAATGCGCAATGCCAGCATTTTATTCTGACAATTAAATGTCCTTATATGTGCTTACAGCTTTATTAATATGTCTTGTAAACTTCATATACTACTATTATCATAAAATTAAGTGTAACTGTATGCTGTAAAGTGTGGAAGAGGCCAAAGCTTTGAATTATTTGCTCATCAAACACTTGCTGGTGACTCCACAAGCTGTCACCGAGTGCATATAAGGACACCACCACTGTTTGGCCGTTGTGAGGAAACAAACTCAGCAAACGATTGGTTAACGCCAGTGTCTGAAAATCAGACATCAATAGCACAAAGTAACCTGAGCTCTGTCACTTGACCACCATGTGACCGGTCTGAGGCGGTTGTAGACAATAATACCCTACAAACAGAGGGACTCGAGGGAGCCACAGCTGCCGGGTCACAGAGAGGGGTGAGAGATGGTGTGAGAGTTTAGATATGGAGGCGTGCTGAGAGATGGTGTGACAACAATCAGCGAGCCATTTGTTTGCATGTTGTTAATGACTGTATTCAACAGCAACAAACACGACGCTGACACATTATATTTTTAAGTTGACATGGGACAGTTCACCCCAAAATGTTTTCTTCTTACCTGTAGTGCTGTTTATCAGTCTAGATTGTTTTGATGTGAGTTGCTGAGTGTTGGAGATATCGGCCATAGAGATGTCTGCCTTCTCTTCACTAAAATGGAACAAGATGGCACTCAGCTTGTGGTGCTCAAGTGCCAAAAAATACATTTAAGAACTCAACAGCAATGTCTCTTTCTAGAAATGATGACACAGTTACTCAAGATAATCCACAGACCTTGTGAGCAAGCAGCAAACTCAAGGGCTGAAAAACGAAGCCAAAGCAGAAGTGCCAAAAACTGCAGTTCCTCAAACAGCCACTTGAGGCTGGCTACAGAGGCGAGTCAATCCTCATAGACCCTCATGTTAAAATGCCCACATTTACAGCAGAAATAAACATGTTTACAGCCTGGTACAAGCTATTATTTTCCCATTCATGACCACATTTGATTAAGGCTTAAAGTTACACATAATTGGAGCAGGGCTGCTTTGAGTGACAGGTTGTCTGGGAGAAGTCACCACAGTCTGTGAGTCAGATCCATCCCTTTCTCCACCACAGCGCCACCCTCTTATTCAAATTTCTTTCTGGCTTCAAAAAATCAGGATGGCAATAGCAAAAATGCCAAACTCCATGAGTGAAGACTGGAGTTCACAAAACAATAATGTCACCACGGCTATGTCTATTCCTATACATACAGTCTGTGTTTGTGAGCAGTTTCATATAGGAACTATTTTCCATTAACCAAACTACACCCGCCAACTGTATCACTGCCCAGATGGAAGCATACATTTACTGCTAGCTCACCTAGCACCACTGAGTAGGCTAATGTTTACACCCCACACTGTCCTGAGTACGACCCTCTTGGCCATGAGTAGATGCACCCTTCCTTCGCTTGGTGATACGATCAGCGATTCATGGACAGGAGGGTCCTGCTCATGACAACACAAGATGTGAACATCAGTGGCGTTCTACTCGGCTGAGCTGGAAAGTCTGCTAGCTCAGTGGTGCTCGGTGAGCTAGCGGTAGATGCACACTTCCTTCCGCACAACAATACAGTTGTCAAGTGCAGTTTAGTAGAAGGAAAATAGAGCTATCTACGAGTAAGATGCCATTAACACCACTTATGGATAATTACAAGAGATGTTATAATTATTGACTAAATTATACAGTAACATTTGGAAATGTTCCAACCCAGACACCAGAATAAATCTGGGCATTGTGCCTTTCTGCAAACCACAGATATGTTAGATTTAAATGTTTTATATGTAGCAGATATATTTCTTATTTTCAACAATCTGCAACACACACCGAAACAATCTAGACTGATGAATAGCCCTACAGGTAAGAGGAAAAATGTATTTTTGTTTTAGGAGTGAACTGTCCCTTTTACCAAAAGTTGACTACACATCCAGCAGATACAAAACATTTGCTTAAACCTTTGTTTCTGGCCGCCTGATGAGTGTCAGTGCAACATTATCTCTCCTTTTAGCTCTGTTTTAGTCTCCACCAACTTCTGAGGTAATATCCGGCTCATTAGCAGGTAAGTGTTCCACTGTGGTTATCATCTAACTTTATCTGCTGTTTATAATATAACAGATAACATACAGTAGGTTTATCAGAGCGAACCAAGTGACCCTTAACAGCAAAATTGTGTCCTGTTAAACCAAAACAATGAGCTGAAAGATGCCAAAACACCTACAGGGCTAAAGAGAACTGCAGAGACAGGTAATAATTCTTTGAATATCTTCAAATTCGTCTTTCGATCTGTCGTTACAAAGACAGAGGATCAAGGGCTTAACAGTGCAAATGGCCCGAAGCAGATGAAGAGGAATCAGAAAGCAAAAGACAGAGACATCAAATAACAAAGGTAAACAGAGAGCGTGAAGATGTGGTAGACACATAATATTCAGCGTGAGCTCAAGCAAAGGTTACAAACGATCTTTCAGGATACTTACATTTGAGATGCCACCTGTTTTCTGCCAGCAGCAGTATGGTTTTATTTACTCAGTAAACGAGGGCACTGTCATCTGAACGCGGAGCTTCCATGTAAGTCAGGTTGAATAGGATATGCCAGGGAAACTGGCACAACTCTCGGATGAATTCACATGACACTGGTCTGTTTAGTCAAGATACACCCTTCTCTATTACCCCACATAGAAATCACTTTGTTCTTCGTGATGATCCACTGCGAGCGCATGCATCATACTTGTTGAGCAGTGCTTAACCACACAGTAGCTCTTTTATTTAATTTTAGCTCCCACGGACTCATTAAAAAAAAGCCGCTGGTGATAGGAAATAAAAGCAAAGCAAAGCAGCTAATTACATATTTCAGTATTAAGTGTTGAGTCATGCATTTTATGCTTGTATCCTGAATGAGAAATCCAGTACACTCTCTGTGAAACACACAAATCTAAAAAAAAAAAAAAGCCTTTTATGAAAAGCATAAAAACAAAACACTGAAACCTTGCAACTGACTTATATATCAATGAGGAACTGAAATTGTTTTGTAAGTAAATCCTTTTTTAAAATGGAAGGTTTTGTGATAAGCTCCTAAACTGAGAAAACACAGACAGCAACATGATTCTCTGCAACCATATTTTAAGGACAGAACGTATTATCAGATCATTAGTTCAGAACACTTGTGCACTTTCACACAAAGCAGCAAATTATTTAAATCTAAACATAATTAACAAGTGAAGACAGGTACAGCCTGTATTTGAGAATGCAATAACACATACAGTGTAATTAAATCATACAAACCTGAATGGTAAACAGGATCAGGTAGAAATGAGAATTGAAAGTGAGTGAAGCTTCTTTAGTACCTCTAAAGAGGCGTGTTCAGGTGTGTCATTGCTGGTCATTGTTTTTCACGTCATCACATTCCCCACAAGATGTAGAAAACATTTGTTCCATGTCTAAATGTTTCTGTTTAAACATCAGCATTTATTCATATTCTTTACGTTCCTTTTTATAGCATTTACAGCTTGTACATGGTCGTGCTCACTTCCCCACACCTGGCAAAGGCTCAGAGGGGTGGAAGACAAACAAAGCAGCTCGAGCTGGCACTGTTGCCCCTCTGTCAGCAGATGTTATGATCTTGTGTAGACGTGTAGGATGGGAGGGAAAAGGCACAGAGCCAGCGGTGACGCTCAGCCAAGGCGTCTGGCTGCAGGTGGTTTACTGACAGTCTCTGTGCGTGTGTGTGCATGAATGGATTACATCCAGTTCTCTAACAATAACATAGGTTTGTGTTTTCCTGCCACCTGTCTGTCTTCATTTCTTGGAGCCTGCTTGGTTCATTTCAGGAAATAAACTGCAGGAGATGTTATGGAAGATCGCGTCCGCCATGAAAAGACAAAGACAAAGGTGAAAAGTTAGCCTTACCTCAATATTCAAGCGGTAAATTTAAAGGGCAACTTCTGTATTTTTCCACCTGGACCATATTTCCTATGTCCAAGTGACTAATAGCAATACTTTTTTAAACTGGTCCAGTGTTAGTTCAATGGTGTTCATTATATTTCTGACAATGACTTTAGTGTTAGGATGTTACATACCTTGACATGTTTTGGCGGAAACTTCCTCCTTCCTCAGAAGTGTCACTTGGTGGTGGTTGTGATATGCTTTATCAGCTGATCTGTCAGGGAGACAATGACCTACCTGTTCTCCGAGGCCAATTTAAGCCCATTGAAAGTGCTTGTTTTTGCCACTGACAGGCTCAGATTGTTATTCTAAGTGTCTGAAAACATTATGGAAAGGACCCCTGCAGAGATAGATCTTTTTGTCGAAGAGGAAGGTCCTTTGTTTAACCAGAGGAAAATTCAGGGGGCCCCAAAGTCTGTAGTGCTTAAAGTAGTACTTTAATGGTTAACAAAGCAGCTAACTCTCCATCCTAGTCTTATTAGACCTGACAGCGGCCTTCAACACCGTTGATCAAACCATTTTGCTAAACAGACGAGAAAATTCAGTTGGACTATCTGGAAATGTCATTACCTAACCAGCAGGACATTCTCCGTCTCCCTTGGCAACCACAAATTTCCACATCCGTTGTGGGGTCCCACAAGGCTCAGTCCTGGGTACATTACTGTTTAACATCTATATGCTGCCGCTTGGTTCCATCATACAGAAACACAATGTATCTTATCATTTATATGCAGATGATACACAATTATATATTTCACTCTCTCATAATAACCTTAGCCCCATAAATGATCTGGTTAACTGCATCAGTGACATTAACATCTGGATGACCAAAAACTGAGAGACAAAACCGAGATTTTTGTGGTGGGTGCGAAACATCAGAGGAAGGAGACCAGTTCTAAAGTGATTTCACTGTCTCTGAAACCCAGTGAGCAGGTGTTGTCATGGATCCAGAGCTTTACAAGACATAGTATCACAAGGACCGCATTTTACCACCTTAAAAAACATTTCCAAAGTTGCCTGTCTCAGTCAGACACTGAAAAAGTGGTTCATGCTCTCATCTCCTCCAGACTAGATTACTGTTGTGTCCTTCTTGCCGGAGTCCTCAAAAAGACTGTGGGGCGGCTTCAACTAATTCCTCCTCAATACCTCTCTGACCTGCTCACAGCCTACAGACGCCCCAGAACCCTCAGATCATCAGACACTGGTCTCCTAACTGTGCTCATGATCTAAAATAAATTTGTTGAAGGTGCATTCAGTCATTATGGCCCCACTCTCTGGAACAAACTTCCTGATGATCTGAGATTCTCTGCAACTGTGTCATCCTGTTCTCCGAGGCCTATGAATAGTTAGTGCCTCTGTCTGTCTATTTGTCTCTCTCTTCTTTTGGGGATGTGTGATTGGGAATGTCTGTGCGGGTGGGCTGGGGATGAATTACTCTCAAGATGTAATTTGTTTTAATTCACACACATTTTATTTGATTTGATTTTATGATCAGGAATTTGTGTACAAAATGTATAGCAATCCATCCAATCCGGACCACCTGACCAATAACCAACCAGCATTGCTATCCACAAAACCATGCTGCTAGCGTAGCTTATAATTAAGTTGAGTTTCTATTTTGTATTTTGTAATTTTGATTTGTTGTCTTTGTTTTATTTTCCTGGCTGAAATGAACTTCCATAGCACAGCACACAGCACATATTGGTACTGTACATTCTGAGGTAATGTTTGCTCTACATCCCCAGGTGAGAAAACAAACACTGCCAGAGGATATCTTTATTTACAAATTAGATTAAAATAAATGTATAGCTTATTACAACAGCAGAGACCATAATCAAATCCAAAACACACAAGAGAAACAAAACCAGAATGGCAGCCAACAAAGGCCTGAAACTGAAGCAGGGAAATAACTGCTCTGAAGCGTCACAGAGGCTTTTCTTTCTCGTCTTTGCGTGGCAGCGAAGATGGCAGGATGTCTGTGCTCATTTCTCACTACCAGCCCACAAGTGAAAGACCACATCCCAGCCGTCTACACACTTTTACTTCACTTAAGCAGAATTTTAAGGCTTCAGTCGCGGCGTTTACGTCTAGAGAGCAGAAACAGCATCTCCCGGGCCATTTCCTCAGATTGAAGTTCGGTCAGTACTGAAATTCCCCAGAGGCGTTTCATTCAATGTTATAAAGTTCACGCCGGGTAATTTGATTCTCTTGATTCACACATTTTTCAAAGAACAGTTTGAAACATTCTGAGCATACAAAGCATTCATGAACCAGCCCTGAACACACGGGTAACCTCAAACAGTTCAACTGGTTCATGTGAGGAGAGCTGACAAACAGGAACGCACGCACACAGATAGACCCGAGGTTGTGATTAAGCACCTGCCCTCTTGGCCTCTGACTAGATAAGAGCCCTTGCAATACATTTTTTTATTCACTTATTCTAATTTCACCCATGGCATCAAATCTCAAGTAAAGGTCCAGTGTGTAGGAATTAGGGGGATACGTCGGTTTTCTCAAGTGTATAATCACCTGAAAATAAGAACCGTCACATTTTCGTTACCTTAAAACTAGATGTTTATATCTACATAGGGAGCTGGTCCTTGTCCACAGAGTCTGCTGTGTTGCACTGCCATGTTTCTGCAGTAGCCCAGAACGGACAAACCAAACACTGGCTCTAGATCAGGCCATTCGTGTTCTCGTGACGGCCAGTATAGTCAGCACTCTCTGCGACAAGCACTGTTGCTGCTTTTTTTTGATGTGAAACAGCTTTATTCAGTGTATTTACGCTTTAAATCACTGGGTCTGTTTGTTTTGGAGAGGAAGAGACCTCTGTGGATAATTTGGTTTCTGGTAAAAACATCCTGAATGAATTGAGCTCAGGTTATCAGAGAAAAAAGGTGAGCACACATTAGCACGTTAGCAGCCTGTCTCCGATGAGCTGACCAACGTCGGAGAAACACTACTTTGTAATGAGAAACTTCTTCATTTGGTGGTTTTACTGGTTTAAATTACTGATTCTGTTTCTTTTGGAGAAAGTTCTAATGACAATTTGGCTCCCTGTGAAAACCAGTTGCTTGTCGCAGACATGTCAAACAGCACTGGAAAAACACTGCTTGTAATGTAAAAGCGGTTTATTAAGTGCTTTTACTGGTTTCATCGGGTTGGTTTGTTTTGTAGAGGAAGATACCTCTACGGATAATTCAGCTCCCGGTAAAAACCTCCTGAATAAAAAACACCCCCGCCCTTCCCTCTCCGACTTCCCTTGTCCTTTTCCACTCTCTCGTTCGAATATGGCTCCAATAAACCAAGATGGCGACGTCCGAAATGCCAAACCTGAGGCTTCAAAACGGGAGGCCACAAACCAATGTGTGAGCACGCTGGCTACACCACAGATAAATAAACAATGCGCGGGGTGCCCCAGCCCCGAAAATATCTATGCACAGCCCTGCTGAAAAATCCAAATTTGAGATTAAATGTTTCCAGAGAGCATGGTTTATGTCTTGTTTTTGTAAGAGCATGCAATTGGTTTTACAGTTAAGGAAGTTAAAGTTCCTGCCTCTTGAGGTAACACTGTAAACATCGGCAAAATGAATTGTATCAGGGATAGATCCATGACAGACTCCTATATAGTGGCAAGCAATCAGGTAATGGAGTCCATAATTCATTTTGTATGTGCTCTTTATGCTCTCTGGATTATCAGATACATCACATTTCCTCAGGCAGCTCAATATATACAGTGTGTCTCAAGAGAAGGGTAGACTGCATACCGGGAGTCAGCTGGTTGATATACAGTACGGGCCAAAAGTTTGGACACACCTTCTCATTCAATGCGTTTTCTTTATTTTCATGACTATTTACATTGTAGATTCTCACTGAAGGCATCAAAACTATGAATGAACACATGTGGAGTTATGTACTTAACAAAAAAAGGTGAAATAACTGAAAACATGTTTTATATTCTAGTTTCTTCAAAATAGCCACCCTTTGCTCTGATTACTGCTTTGCACAGGTTCAAGAGGTAGAGTCATTCATAGTTTTGATGCCTTCAGTGAGAATCTACAATGTAAATAGTTAGTAAAATAAAGAAAACGCACTGAATGAGAAGGTGTGTCCAGAGAGAGAGAGAGAGAGAGAGAGAGAGAGAGAGAGAGAGAGAGAGAGAGAGAGAGAGAGATATGCAGGACAGACGGTAATGACAATAGCTTACAACAACCTTCATTAAAGTGATAATATTATCGTTATAGTTCTGGCTACTGTGGTACAATATGTTGAAAGTATATATTAGTGTATATTAGTAATATTTTTCAGTATCCATTACAACTACTGTCCAACCCTACCACTACAAGCAGGTTAATCTAGTGTGGTGCTCCTTGTAACTGTCAATATGATCGTCGATCAGGCTGCAGACAGGCAGGATGGTGGAGTCGAGGCTTGTCGGCGGCCTAAAATAGAAACAGACCTGTATTTCACTGGGCTGACAGTGAATCCAGGCTGAAGCAGAGATCCAGTGGAAAGATAATACCTGAAATTGAGCCGTTTTTCCGGTACAGTTGGAGAAGTGGTTATGATGTGTGCAATGAAAACAAGTTGACAATTCAGACATTCCTTCAAAGGCCATATCTGAAGATCTGATCATCTGCAGAAATGCAAACATGGCCATGCAAATACACAGCTTAGCAGTACATATCCAGAAGTAACTAACCCTTCCTATGAGTGCTCCTAATAAAACTGCTCAGTTAAGGACTGATCAAGACATTTTAATGTGATTATAGATCCCTGTCTCAAAGGAAAATGATGTCTGTGGTCAGCCTTTATCATGTGCCTTATGGATGTGATCTGATGCAAGCTCAAAGTTATAATGACCAAAGCTCCTGCTTTTTTATTTGAGAGATCAACATCGTCACGTCACCTCCGATTACCCACAGTATAAAAATAGACAAATTGGTTTGTGGACTCTCATTTTGAAGCCTCAACATTCAGCATTTTGGCTGTCTCCAGACGTGACCATATTCAGGCGAGAGGCTGGCACCGTACAGGAGTTTGGAGAGGATCTGACTGGCAAGCTGAGGATTCCATCAGCAGACAGCCTGTTACTCAAAGCAGCCTGGCCTTAAAAATAAGTAACTTTAAGCTGTACAGTTGTCATGAACGTTGAAATCACCTACATAGACCAAAACCACTTTTTGTACCAGGCTGTAAACATTTTATTTCTGCTGTAAAGTTGGGCCATTTAACACAGGGGTCTACAAGGATTGACTCACTCCTGGAGCCAGCCCCAAGTGGCCAGGAGAGGAACTGCAGTTTTTGGCTTTATTTCTCAGCCCTGGAGGTTGCCACATGAACGTGACCATATTTAGACAAGAGGGTGGAGCTGGGGATGAGCGAGGGGTGGACCTGACTGATGCTGCGTTGACATGGAATCAGGCAGATGGCAAACGGTAAACGAGCCCGGTGCCACTACGAAATCATCAAAATCCGGCACTCAGGCAGAAACCGACGAAAAAGGCATTTTTTAACGTCGGCACATGTGGCCAGTTGCCGTTATAGTTTAGCTGTGCGGTGGATGGGTCCAACAAACATGGACTCTCACCCAAGAGAGCAGTGCTCGCATCCCGTAAGATTCTAAAGCTAAACCTTGTTTTTTTATTAAACCTAACCACGTTTTTGTTGTTGAAGGAAAAAAACATCAATACACAGTGTTGTACCAATGTAGTGCACTTTCCTTTGAAAATATTAATTTCACAGCTCTGCAGCTTCTCGCTTTGTCTTTGTTTTCTGACTGACAAGACCTTGAAGTTCTCAAATTTCCCTCCTACCACCAACACTTTTTCGTGTGAATACTTCCTGCATCTATACTAAGCTTAGTGGAATGCAGTTTTAAAACAGGTTTAATTGCACACTATCAAACATGCTTAACTATAAACACTCCAACCAGTGTGTGCGAGTGAGCAACCAGTATGCACAAAAGTTGGAGGTTTCATGCCAGTGCCTGCCGGATATCTACCAAGTTACTGTCTCAAAATACATATTTTTGTATGAGCCAAATATACAGGTATAACAAATCTGACACGGCTCATAACCCGGAGTTCATGCAGGTTGTAAGAAGTGATACACAGAGCCAGGAGCCATCCATCTAATCAAATTCCAGCAGCGCTCTTCACCTCACAAGACTCGTCCTGCTTTGGCACAGCTGCAAGCCCTCTGGCTGAGACATCCAACACCACTAGTTCAAAAACATGAGGAGGGGGGAAAAAAATGCAGGTGACAGCTTGCTGGAAAACTGTGCTGCTTTTAATAGAAATACTGCCTGAGATAAAGCAGGGGTAGGCAGTTTAATCCCATAATAACCTTTGAGCATACTCTAATTCAAAACTACACTTCTCGGGCTTCAGAAAACCTAGGCCGTGATGGTAGACTTTGGCCAATCATAGGTCATTTCAAAGACAGGGTGTTCCCTCAAGTACAGATGCACGTGCACGTCCCTTCGGATGGTGAAAGCCTGATTCACCATCCAAGAATCCTGCAGAGAAAGTTGCTATTCAGGCATTAGCAACAACTGCCTACACTGTAAAGCAGCCAAAAAAGGAAGATGGAGCGTGACAAAAACCTCAAGGTGTCAAACTGGCTTCTAAATTTCTCAGGTCCCAATCTGCTTAAAGATTCTTGTGATGTGCAGGTATCCCAGATGTAGCCTCCCAAAAAGTGTGTCTAACAATAGAGTGCTGCAGGAATGAGTCCTAAAACCTGGAGATGAGTTAGCATTTTACCACTCCCAGTTTTCTCTTGGTCCTCTACATGCCTGATACAGGGTTAACGCAAGCTTAAGAGACTCCCACGTTTTGTTTTACGACATGAAATGCGACAGAAAACACTCCACTCATCAATTTTGAAGAGGCGACTGCGTCGATGGTCTGTATGCCTGTTGAATGGCTTGACTTTTGAAAATGGTGGTGTTGTGGTACTGCGGCAGGAAATGAAACCTTGCGAAATGCTGGAAATGATGTAGTTTAAAAGACCAATCATAGCTCTTGTGGTCTGCGTTGCCTCACTGCATGGGTACAATTTTTTGGAGGTGCATGTCGCATCTCTGCGTCAGTTGCAGAGGGACACAACGCCTCTGCAAAGCTCTCTGTGTTGTAGGTATGCAGAAGCATAAACCTTGCTTAAGTGTGGCTGCAAAGCTCTCTGTGTTGTAGGTATGCAGAAGCATAAACCTTGCTTAAGTGTGGCACATGTAGAGAAAGTAAATTATAGAATACTCTTTTTTTGCTCAAAACTTTACTCAAACAGTTGTTTACAAAGAGCGTACAGATTTGATGCTGAATTGGACAGAAATTAAACCTAATAAGTCAACAGTAGCCATGAAATGAGTACAGCTAAAAAGGTATCTGCACACCACGTCCTCCTGAGAGCACCGCAACGTCTCTCCACACAAAAGACGATTTAAGGAGGACATACAAACATGAAAGAAAACTTGCCCAAATCTGGAAAATCATCCTCTTACTGCTGTTTATTTGGGATCAAACTAGAACCTGGTTACAATGTTCACCTCTAGAGCTAGGTTTTATCAGAAACACACAAAAAAAAAATCTAATCTGAGTGGAGACTATGTGTCGACAAAATGGTACATGTCCTGTGGCAGGAGGTAAAAAATAAGTGCTTTTTGCTTTGAGGGCCAGACCGGCACTCACACCCTCCGATCCCCAAACAGGACGAGCGAGTCTCAAAATTTAAACAGGATGTCTTGAAAACCTATCAATATAATAAATATAAATACATCTTAGGTTTTCTACAGATTGTGAAAAGGACATGACAAAAATAGCTTTGTTCTCAAACTCAATGCACTCGCATAAATAAAGTGTAATAATAACATTAATTACAATAGTTTAATAAACCATAAGCTTTAGAAAAACTAAAGTACGCTTGGCCCTTTGAAATGTAAGGCTCGGGCCTTTCAAACATGTCTAGTTTTTCTTCTATCTTCACAGTAGACGCACGTTGACAAAGCTATGACAGGAAGTCATGATGATCCATGTAATGCGGTGCACTGAGTAAAATCTAAAGATGTGATAAAAGGTGACCTTGAGATATTATTTCATTTCTTTGGGGTTTTAACCCAGTTCTAACTGATGACTCAAAGTTTGGCCTGTTAAACTTCAAAAAAGCTGATGATGCTTCCTATAAAACCTCTTCCCAAGCACAAGTGTTCTTCACTGCAAAATATGATGATAAATAGTTATGAAAATAACATAAATCTGCAAATCAAGAGCGAAAGGTCGTTTATAGAAGAGATGTCACCAGAGTAGAAAAACAGTCCATTGTATAATGTGTAATGTTTCCTTGACAGCTGCTAAATGTGGTGGTAGAGAAATAAAAAATAAATCCTGCCCCAGTTAGATAGCCCAACCTTTTCCATGTTTAATAATTCATTGATGGCTTCTTCCTGAGAAAAAGAAGAGAAAAGATAATGAAATGGAGGAAGAGAACACAATCTACAGAGTGTGATGGGAGACGCAGGTCAAAGAATATTATTCAATGCACACAAAAGTCATTTAAAGTCCCAGCCGTAGTTTATAAATATGTAGCCCGACAGGCCGTGGAAGAAGAAGGTGATGAGGAAGAGGCGGAGGAGGGGGAGGAGGAGGAGGGGTGGTCGTTCCTATCAGCAGTAGCCAGAAACAGAGAAGCCAGACCGAGAAACAAAGATCTGGAACTGCAGCTCTCTGTGGTGAGTTGATGAGGAGGAGGTGGGAAAGCAGGAAGAAGAGAGAAAGCTGAAGTGGACGTCACTCCATGATGGTTCGGTAAATGACGGGCTCGATGTAGTCCTCTCTGTATCGAGAGTTGATCACCCGTTGCCTTTTGGAGTTCTGCTGGACCTCCTCCTCTGAGAAGAGCTCGAAACGCATGTCTGACGCCACCGACTGAGGACGGAAAAATCAGAAACAGAAATCAGTGCTTTCTGCTGTTACACATCTCAAGTGTTACAAGTCGCACTCTGCACGCCTCATGACACGTTTTCACGGCAGAACTGGTTCAGAGACTTTGTGATAAAATGGGGGATTGTTTAGTTACCAGTCGTGACTTGACTCGTTTGGGCAGATCCTCATCCAGAGTGTAGATGTCTTCCCGCTTGACGGAGATTTGCGATCCGTCCTCAAACTCCACCTGAATGCGCGCACACACACACACACACACACACACACACACACACACACACACACACACACACACACACACCAGATAGTGAACCACTGATACAGATGTGCATGAAAATTCCTTTCACCAACATGTATGTTCATGAATGCTGCTTTCAACCGTTACTTTGTTACACAGCTATTTTAACACTTTATACACACACACACACACACACACACACACACACACAGCAAAAACTTCATGTGTTAGCTGCAGTATTTTTCAACCTGGACCCTATTTTTTGTATGTTTCTGTATCACAGTGACTCATGCGAACAACCATTTTTGAAACTGGTCCAGTGTTGTTGAACAAACATGGCTTTTGGGGTTTTTATTTTGTTCCTGGCTACTCTGAATGAAGTGCGTTTTACAATGAGAGTACGCTACTGTAACTCTCTGTACAGTGGTAATAGTCAGTCCTCCACACTCCATTTCACACTGCACTTTGTAAAGCGGACCAAACCACCTGGACGTCACACAGTCACAACAGCTGCTCGTTCCGCACCAGAGTTTGAATGAGCGTTCACACCACTGCAAACGACCCGAACTATCTGTCCGGTGTGTTTGCCGATTTTGGGTCTGTTTCTGATTAAACAGTTTCTCTATAACAAAAACATCTGTCTCTGAAAGGAGACCCTTAAAATAACAATACGCGCCTGTCAGTGGCAAAAACAAGCACTTTTAGTGGACGTATATTGATGGTTGGGTTGCAGTGCTATGTGTGTGTCATGGTACAATAACCATCTCAGAATATATCAGGATTTTTTGATTGAATAAATGCTTTATTATGACTGAAACTTAAACCATTTTTAATATTTAAGTATGGGTAAAAAGTCTGACGCAAAGAAATGTGCAGGTGAGATTTTCCGTCTGGCTGCTTTTTTCCCCTAAAACTAGATAAGCAAACACATTGTACATGGTATGACAACTGTCAATTTCCACATTACGGCATACAGTTTCACAGTATATCGTTGAAACCCTAAGGTTGTTTTGCAGTTGCTGGCTGCAGCCCTGTCGCTCAATACTGGACCAGTTTAAAACAACTGTTGTTTCATTAGTCACTCAGTCAGAGAAACTCGGGAAAACAGGGTCGAGGCTGGAAAATACCACGCAGCCTTTGAACTGGATCGTAAAACAACACGTAATTATTTCTCTCTAATAGAGCACCGAAACATAATTAGAGGAGAAACTGCATAATCAGCCCGGCCACATAAAAGCACTTCACTGTAAGATATCACATATTGATGAGCAAGCTCATTCATTTTTAATGAGTCCCAGCATTTTTACTTTCACCATGTAAGACCACACATTTTGAGGTTGAGAAACATAACTCCATCATGTGGCTTAGAGAAACTGAGTAAGCCTTTTAGATGCAGCGTATGCATGTCAGTGAGACAGACAGATAAGAAGGGGGGCTTACCAGGTACATAGGGATGGAGTGTGACGCCATAAACTTGGCTCCATATATCAACCCATCTGTCCATCGCACTTGAACAGCGTCACCTACGGCGGGTGGACCGAGTCGGACACAATCACGGTTCTGAAAAGAGAGCGAATGATGTGCATTAGATGAGGAAACTGAAATCAGCTGACATATTTTTAGTCTCACTATCTTTATCTGTGTGCTATTAAACTTCGTCCCTTTCCATCTTTGCACATGACAGTAAATAATGACTGTAAGCAACTCTATTAACCTCAATGTCCTCTGGGAAGAGGTTGTCGCTGTACGACCCGTCATCGAACACCACCCTCATAGAAAGTGGCTGTGGTCAGCTCCACCACCTCGCTGTGGTAGTAACGGCAGTTTCTGGATTTACAGATCACCTTCTGCCCGACTGTCAACTCGCGCATGGAGGCCTTGTTGCGCTGTAGGGACAGAAACGGAGCGTTACATTTGAATGCTTATCACTTGACAGCGTTTACAGCCTCACCTGTAGAGCACAATAAACAGCACAAGTCTATAAAAGATAACGCAGATAGGATTGGTCTACTGTGATGGCTATAACAATATTTGGTCAGAGATGTTTACACAAGCAATTATACTGCTCCATGCTACAATAAAACATGAACATTACAGTTATGGGTTTAAACAAACTTGCTGTATGTCTCTTGACGGAGCCAAGCAGATGTCTGTCTCCCCCAATTAGTGAGTCAAAGCAGCATGAACATGTACAAAAGTAAGAATCCCTCTGGTAGTTTGAGAGCTTAGAAAAAAGGTCTTCAAACTGTCACTGAGCTGCATGGCTGACTAAACCAGATCTGGAAGTTAAGATGCACGGCCAATTAGAGTCTTCACAAAGATCCTCTTTGTCATTACTGTACAGTAACACAGAGAGATCTTTACACTTAGTAAAAAGGTTTAAATTCCACTTCAAGTGTAGAATGTGATACTGGAGAAAGGTGGATCATTGTTGTCTCACTCCCTGATAGTATGTCAGTTCGGTCAGACTACCAACCCAGAGTCGTCTCGATTTGACGACCTGGGAATGAGACTCAACAATCAGCCATCTTTCTCCAGAAACTCAGGATTTCAGGTATATAGGTTATGATACGGCCCCTAATTTCCAGGGCTGATACCTGCAGTTATTCCACAGGCTAGTTAATAACATGTCGGGCAGGAAATCCAAAGTGTGGGATCATTTTGAGAAGGTGAAGGACGAACCCAAGGTGATATGTAAACTCATCTTCATTGGTTGACTACAAACATGACGTATCATCTGAAACATGGAAGTAGCTACATGCCCATTAGCCCACAGCGTCGTTAACAGGCGGCTCGCTCAGTGTGTGACGTGCACTTGTAGATAAAATATAGGCCTCTATTAATGAAGGTTCATTAGTACGGTTTGGTATTTCTCTGTAATGTAGCACAGTGTTAACAATGTTACTGATACTATTCTCTCTCACACCTTCAACTCAAACCATTGTGTTGCCCCGCCCAAAATATATCATTTAACAATAAAATTAATATCGTAAACATGCAAGAGAGTGCCTTCAAGATTAGTGCACATTGTACAACGAAATTGGCTCTGTGGCTTCTGAAATGGTACATTGACCTTCCACGCAGCCCTGCCACACCAATAAATAATAACAATAAAAAAGACAGATAAAAAAGAGGAAATAAAAAGACGTGGCATATCAGAAACTTCTATGTGTACATTGTGTCAAATGCCATTACATTTATCTGATACTTAGAGTCAGACACCAAATTATATTGAACTTGGCATGAATCCTTGTTCAGGGCTGCTGTTCTTCCTGCTGTTGAAATCATTGAACTCTGATTCCATGGAAGAAAACTTTCTTTACAATGAGGAACTGGAAAAACCACAGCCTGGGTTTTCAACATTGATGCCATATGTGAAACAGAACAGTACAGGAGCTTCAATCAAAACAGAGGGGCTTTCCAAAAAGATTTGTTGGCAGAAAAATCCCTCCCAAAAGTCAGTTAAGGTGAAATGTTCTTTTTTTTTTTCTCCAACATACGTGTCAGATCTCAAAATAGAACAAAATATTTCAGCTTCTCTCTCAGATAAAACAAGCTAATCCAAGCTAAGCAGTGAGATCAGAAAGAACAAGTGGATGTGTATCATGTGATTTTGATTTCATCTTGCAAGAAATCAATCCTTCCCGGATTCTGCACGCTGTTTTTTGAAATTCCTGACTTTAACGGAAGATTATTTTTATTTATTTTTTTTAAATAGATGCATGTTGTTTGTTTGGGGGGTTTTTGCGATTAAATTGCGGGGGCAAGTGAAATTTGTAAAAAATGACTGTGATACTGTCCCAGATTCTGAGCCTATTATGAGCATTCAGTGTTTTCCACAGAATTTCACAGTCAGACACACACCGCTGAATATTTACTGCTGAATTACAGCTCACAACTCACACCAATGGCTCTTGGCTCAGACTATTTACTGGAGTTTGTCCGATAGTTAACCACTGACATTTTTGATGACTTTCGCTGTTCTTTTATCTCAGACGTGTGTTTCCACCGAAACATGTCAAGGTATGTAACATCGTAACATGTCTGAGATAAAAGAACAACGAAAGTCATTGTCAGAAACTGAAGACAATGAACACCACTGAACCTCGAACATTTTTGTTATGTCTCCTCTCGTCAGTGAAAATCAAGCATAGATTTCATCTTAATTTTTAACATCAAGATCTATTTTTAGCTCTTCATCGTCTCGTTTTCATCACGGAATAAAGATTGTTGGCTACACAGATTTGTGGCGCACAATTCTACAATAAAATGAGATTTTACGCGTATTAAATATTCAAGTTTGCGGTAAAGTTGTGGTAATTGAACGAAATCGCAAGGCTGAGCAGAATTCACTGGGACTGGCTGAATTTGCAATTATTGCTGTGATCGCAACATCCTGGAGGGGCTGAGAATTGCTCCCATTATCCTCATTTAAAAAATAAAAAAATAAAAAAATAAAAAAATCTAAACACAGATGAAAACACATATGACCATTTGCACCCAACTCCTTACTGATGCCCTGACAGTGTTTCTGTTAGGTTACCTCAGGCATGATGGGCGCTCTGTGTCTGTGGCAGGTGATGAAGACTATGAACGGCCAGTCGTCTGGGTGCATCAGGATGCCAGCCGCCTGAGCGCAGGTGGGGTGAAACGCCGTGGAGCAGCGCCCGTGGGAGCACTGAACACAGCAGCCCTTTACCTCCCGCTTCATCCGTTTCCTGCAGTATGCACACTTCTACCAGGGTGACAAAGACAGGCGCGGAGGGGGGAATAGTGGGTCAAGAGGAAAAGTTGCAAGTGGCGGGTTAAAGTAAAGGAAGTGCAGAGGAAGGAAAGGAGGAGAAAGGAAACAAGCCAAGTGGGGAGGATGAGAGGGAGAAACATTTTTTTTTTTTAACGTTATCAAAGGGATTAAACGCAGGCAGACCCAGACACGAACTGGAAGAGAGATATGTGAAAAGGGAAATTACACAACTTCCTCTGGATAATTTAATAGCGTTCTGACATCATTTGCACTTATTTAGAGGTAGATCCACTGAGAAAGACTCCTTTGAGATCAAGACAAAACAATAGAGACAAGGCCGACTATTGTGAAGTCCAGCATTATTTCTGTGTGTACGTGACTCATACACAAAAACAGAAGGTAAGAATATACTGTCTGCCACACATTATTTTTACAGTGAACCCTTAGCTCTGGTGTGTCATGGTAATTTTTAATCACAGTTTTTTTTCTAATCACGTCACAGCTGTATTACACAGTTGAAACAGCATTCATTGCTCAGGGGCCTTATCGAGAAGTGAAAACAGAGCAGGGACAGCCAAAAGGCGCCACAGCAGTTTCACAGTGGTGAAATGTGCGTCCTTAGTGGGAACCACAAACAGATGCCATCAGTGTACGACTCTGTTTACCAAGAATCCAATCTGTTTATGGGTCAAAGATACTTGGCAGTGGAATAATAGACTTGTCTCATAATGTCATGAACAAGCTTGGCATCATAACAGTGAGATACAAAAACTGGCAAAGGTTAGAAAGAACACAGTAAAGAGGAAGGGCCACTCCAGTGTGTTGACAGGATTCTGGCACATAAAGTCAGTATTAGTAAGTATTACACCTTTACACCTGCTGCTACAGAACAGGTCTCCTGATCTGAATCACTGTAAACACATAGAGCAGACTGATGTGACCGGACTGAGTCTTACCAGTTTGAACCGGGGCAGTGGGATTGCAGAGAGGTCAATGGGGCCTCGCTCAGTGACGTTGACAAAGCGAGCTTCCAGCACAGTGATGGCACACAGCACATGAACCCACCTGAGTGAAAGGCAAACAATTCAAAGTCCAGGGTACAGTGTTTCTAGAAAAATTACACAATTAAACAAGTACACATTAGCTTGTGGTTGGGACTGGGACTGGTTGGATGTCTACGTATAATCAATGAGAACAAACAATGACAGCAATGACTCCATGAACGATTTTTTTTATCTTGGAAACAGCAGTGTGCCAAAAAAATACTCGTCACTGTCCACACTTGCTTTTTCTAGAGCTTTCAAGTGCATCTCACACAGTCCCTCATCCTCTGCAGTGTGTGTTCATTCAGTTGTCATGAAGACAGCCGGCATGGCGTAGAGATCAATGGAGATGGTTATCTCTGTGCTATCTGCTCAAACTTCATTTCCTGAGGAAGATTTATCTTTACATGTCCACTAATATTTCCACCATCCATTCATCTTCATCTGCTTATCTGGGGCCAGGTCGCGAGGGCAGCAGACCAAGCAAACACCACAAACGCCCCTCTCCCTACTAACACTTTCCAGCTCCTCCTGACGGACCCCACGGTGTTCCCAGGCCAGATGAGATATGTAATCCCTCCAGCGTGTTCTGGGTCTGCCCTGGGGCCTCCTCCTACCAGTGGGATGTGCCTGAAACACCTCTACCGGGAGGCGCCCGGGAGGCATCCTGATCAGATGCCCAAACCACCTCAACGGACCCCTTTCGACACCAAGGAGCAGCGGCTCTAATCTGAGCTCCTCAACCTATCTCTAAGGCTGAGCCCAGCCACCCCATGGAGGAATCACATTTCGGCCACTCGTATCCACAACCTCATCTTTTAAGTCACTACTCAGAGCTCATGACCACAGGTGAGGGTTGGAATGTAGATGGACCAGTAAATTGAAAGCTTTGCCTTCCTGCTCAGCTCCCACATCACTGCACCAAACCGCTGTGCCATCTCACGCTCTATTCTACCCTCACTCGTGAACAAGACCCTGAGACACTTGAACTCCCTCGTTGAGGCAGTAACTCTGTTTCCTCCATTTGACCAAATACGACAATAATCCATATTTGAAAGAGGTCATGTAAACAGCACATTCCCAACGTGGCAATTTCCGGATGTCAATACTATTCAAGTTTCAGGAGCAAGTACGCAGCACAATCAGAATATAAGTCTCGATTGGGATTTTAACAGAAGTTCACGACGCATGGCCTCTTTTTTGTTTACTGTGCATGGATAAAAGCCCATATTTGTGGTCAAAAGGAGAAACAGACCTATTTTAAACATTACGAAAGACTTGGATATTGAAAGGTTTTTGGATATGCGTAAATATCGTAACCACGACCTTTTCAAGAAGGTGGATGAAGGCATGAAAGAGGGAGGCTGTGTTCAAACGGTCCAATAAGTCCACCACTGGTAGAAAACTTCAACATATATGTATATATTTTTTTAGATAGTTTTTAAGGGCTTTTTTGCCTTCAATTGATAAGACAGTTGTTAGCAGGAGGGGCAGCAAGGCTCCGCAGGTTGGGAGCAAACCCAAAACCAAAGCTTTTGTACATGGAGTGCCTGCTCTACCAGGTGAGCTAATGGGCGTCCTGAAAACGTCAATATTTTGTTGTGATTATTGACATGTTAGGACACAGTAATCAGAGTGTGCATGGCTGCATGTTAAGGGTAAAATAAGGAGAATATTAATTTTCATTAGCCATGCATACAGCTTAGTAGAGAGATTGTCTCTTTTGGAAGAAGGGCAAAAACCAGAATATTTTGTACACGTAAAAACAGTCAATGAGATGCAGTTGAAGGCTCCAAAAAAAGCTTCTACATGGACCATAAATTGAGAGTATTTCTTGTCAAATGTTATGACTTGTTTTTGGATGGAGCAGAAACCAAACAGTGTAGATAAGACATGTGGTTTAAAATAACTAGTGACTGATGGTTTATGAAAAATACACAGGTTTACTTTCTTATGGCATTTCATGTTGGAGCTGATATTCAAATGTTCATAAAGTGGCTACGTGAACAACTATTGAACATCCAATAAATTTACAGTTTATTATGGTTAACTCTACTACACCATTCATAAAAAGGGGATCCACGAGATGGAGTTAATTATATAGTGAATTAGTCTGCATGAAAATAGTAAGACAGTGAGTCCTACACTGTCACATTCGAGACAGTTGCTGAACAGGAAAACATTGCTTCTGTCTATAGGTGTTTCCTGCCATTTAAACTGACATTCACTCATTGTGCCCTACACCGAGTAATAAAATGTAACC
Organism: Epinephelus cyanopodus; assembly: GCA_026686955.1. Taxonomy (NCBI): domain Eukaryota; kingdom Metazoa; phylum Chordata; class Actinopteri; order Perciformes; family Serranidae; genus Epinephelus; species Epinephelus cyanopodus. The sequence continues at coordinate 14,900,324 of CM048926.1, read as the reverse complement.
ACAGGCTGAGGGTGTGCAAAAACCACACACACTTAGATCCGCTCTCTGTATGGGTGTGTATGGGTGTGTGTGTGTGTGTGTGTGTGTGTGTGTGTGTGTGTGTGTGCGTGTGTGTGCGTGTGTGTGCGCGCGTTTTTAAAGTGCATTTAGCTCGAGGGGCTTGGTCCAGCAGATGGGTTTCAGCAGCAACAGACTGAAGAAACAAGCAGGCTTAATGCGGTCACAGGAGAGTGAATGGTCGGTGTGGGTCTGTTGTGTCCCAACCAGTCTGACATGCTGTGTCTGCCATGTTTTGTAAACATCATAAATCCTTCTCGAGCACTTTTGAGCACGGTTTATGACTGTGACCATGAAGACATTTAAATTAGAAGGAGCATATTTTCTGAGAGAAAGAGAATGTGGCACTGGGTGAGCTGAATGGGGTTTTCTATCATCTACTTCTTTAAGATCCCATGATCTTAAAGAAACGATGGCACATCCTAGAACGCACAATGTCTTCAGGGATACCCTCATGCTGCTGCGCTAGTGGGTGTGACTGAAAAGTCCAACCAAAAACCACCTTACTGTCTGTACCATTAAACCAAACTCCCTTTCTCCCTATGACTACTGGCTCTTTGGTGTCCACATTCACTCTAATGTCCAGTTAATCTAATTTCCATATGACATTTTATCATATGACATCATTTCACTGCACACTGAGCTCTTGTGCTAAATTTTGCTGCTCTAAATTTGGGACCAGGGGCCTCATTACAGAAAAATATTCTAACTGCTGGGCCTGTGTTAAGTTTCATAGAGAGGAAAAATCCCATCTTCCTATGACAGGAGCAACTCCTTCACTCATGGCTGCGTCCTGTCCTTTCTCAAACCTCCTGTCTTACATTAAGTAATGCTTATTATAATGTGAAGTTGATTCTTCAGTTGGCAATCGCCCTGTCATGCCTGTATCTATGTTCAGAAGGTGCACATTACTGCCTGTTTCTTTTTAATTAGAGTAAATTGGTGTGCTGAAAGTCACTCTTAGCAAATAAACAAAGGCAGAGCCCGATGCTTCCTTGTCGGCTTCTCTAGAGTCGGATGTAGCACGTCAATCAAATTCAAAATTTGACTTGGCAGTTTAACCGTATCACAGTATCACATAATTGACCTTTCGCTAAGCCCCGCCCTAACAAGCTGACAAAGCAAGCATGGAGCCCACACTGTAACTAACTGCACTCCCTGAAGAAATATGATCATATTTTTGGAAAAGTGAAACAGTGATTCCAGAGAGAAGCAGACAGAGGGGTCTACAGTCTGTGTTTGAAGGATATATCCAGGATGTCAAACTGACTCAGCAGCAACAACAGGTTCAAAAGACAAAGATAGTTAGAAGCTAAAGCCGAACTATAAGCTACAGATCACAGTGTAAAAGTGAACCGCCACATCACTGCTGATCACCACACAAGACAATGAATATAAAGGGAAACTTTGCTAATATTGAACCAGCTGTGTGGCATCACAGTGTGTGCAGATGAACGATGTTTGGCTTCGCCCTCGTGCTGCTGCCAGCACCCGGACCTTCACTGCTGGATAAGCAGGGATCTCCGGGGAAAGTCAAACAATGTTAATCTCCGCACAGCATGTGTATACACTCAGTAGGCTATATCTTCAGTAGCTAGCTAGCTAACCCTACACTTTTCAGGGTTTGATTTTGGTTTTGGAACAGGGAAGAAATGTATATCTTTTTCCAACCTCTCCAGGTAACGAGTATCATTAATACACGACGTGTCCCAGACACAACATTTAGCTCCAAATCCACAAAACCAGCCTGAAAATGAAGGAAATCTGATACGACTGCATTAGAGTCAATGGAGCACAGCTGTGTTGTTGTCAGACCCTGGTCTGAGCCGGCCTGATGCTACGTTATGATTGGCTAGTCTGTGTGCAGGGGTGGGACTTAGCAAAGGGTCGATTTTCAGTCAGAATTATCCTTAAAGGAATGAAATAGGAATCCCTGAATTAGTATGGTTGTGTAACAGCTAAATTCCTAACCTAAGATAAGATTAGCTAAGATTTATTTCCCTGTGCGGTTAGGAATCATGTTTCTGTATTCATGAAAATCCCAAATGTCATCCTGAACTAAGATAAGACAGGATTTCAGACTTGGGAAATCTCTCGACTGAGGCTCCAGCTCAGAATAACCCTCACAACATCACAGTTGAGAAATTGCTGTAATACAACTTCTGGTCCACAAATTAAAGCTCTATGGTTACAGCGCTATTGTCTGCTGGTGTTACTTACTTGTCATTGTTGGCTCTCTGCAGAGCGCCGCCTCTCAAGGAACACAGACAGCAGTCCTGGAGGAAGAAATACAACATGTTTTTTATTAAAATACTCACAGCAATGGACTCGTTTATCTTTACCTCATCTAAATCCTGATGTTTGGATATATGATGTTCTACTGTGTATTTATAGGTTAAACTGGGGATAACTTCACCTCCTCTACGGGATCACACTGATAGGTATCAGCTATATAAAGCCCAATCTGTTGTTAATCCTTTGTTTCTCACAAATCCACTGCGTACCTGGTACAGCAGCTGTCAGGGACGCCTGACTGCACTTTGGTAAACCCTCAAAACATACAACTCTGCGGAGACAGAGTTGCACTCATAAATAAACAGAAGAGAACAGGATCAGTAAGGAGGATGTTGGCAGGGTGTGAAGTGTACAGAGGGACTCTAGATCCAAAAAAGGTCACTCTGCCTTGATATCATCAAAGTTCACCCCAACTCTAAAGTGCTGCTGTTGACTGACGACTTTCACATATGTTGTTCGTGGACTTTAATTCCTGTTCAGACCTTCCTGCCACATTAGTTGCAGGACGACACACCTTTCCTCACAGATATTGAACAAAGCATGACGGAAAAATACACAAAAAAATTTACAGAAAAACTTGTTGGGGTCATCCTGAACGCCACTCTCATTCTTAGCCGAGTTAATAACACCAGGAACTGCTACACCTCCCTTGAGAAAATTCACAGCATTCAATTTTCTAATGTAGAATAAACGACTATAATAAGATAAGATTAATAATAAGATTAATGAAAACACTTCATCTGACTTAGAACAGTGACAGTGTGGAGCCCACCAAAATGTCACCATGAATTATAAAGTGAACCATTGCCCACTGGTGGTCAGAGGTGTGTTTGTGCCAAATCAGGTCACATTCTCTGCATGCTTCACAACAATCTATTGTTCTGTGCAGAAAGGAATGCTGAAGGCAACGGAAATTTAAAGATAAATCTTAAACACAAAGTTGGGGGAAACAAATTCCCTGAACATGGACACACAAAGGAAGAAAACACTCTCACTGTCTGAGAACAAAGGAAGCTTTCGCACAGAGAGCCAAGTTTGTTATTATTAATTCACTGTGGGCTAACTTTGATGTGTTGCTGTGGTGTACATATATGAACATGGATTATTGTTTGATGCGTCTCAGCAACAGTGACACAAAGAAAGCAGCAAAGTTTGTCTTATGTCATCATACACTGGTGACAGCAACGGTCAACCGCTGGCACTGATCTGTCATTGGCGGGAGTGAGCTGTGAATGCAGCGGTTTGCCACCATGTGGTTTTCACCCTGAGCTGTTCTTAGACTAAATGTTTTCACTATTTAGCACATTTAATCTGAAAAACAAACACGTGCAGACATGACACCTGTAAGGCCAGTGCATTCTCTTTAATCGTCCTGAAAATGAGAATCAATTACCGCACTGACAGGGAATTTATACTTCTGTGTTGAATCGACGCCATTGCTTCGGCGTAGGCTCTACGTCGCCATGGAGCCTATGCCGTAACCTGACGTGCACCTCCCCACAAATGTAACTACGCGTCACAGTGACGCAGACCTCCTGTCTATGTTTGTAAGCTGAAACCATTTCCCTCAGTGGAAACAAAGCTTTTATTTACTTTAATTTCACAGATAAGTAACAATACATTTTGGAGACAATAAAGCCTCCACTAAAATAGCATTTTAAGACTTACGTGTGATTTATCCTGACTTCATATGAGAAGAGGAAATCTCTGCTCGTTGCTAGGCTAATTTATACAATGTAAAATGCCATAGGCTTGTGCTAATAATGTTAGCATGTTGTATTTGTTTGGAAAACATGTTTAGTATAAGACAGGTGTTTTGTCGGTGAACCTTGTGAGCTGTAATGGAGTCAAATTTGTGACGTTACCTGTGTTAGATGTTGCTGTTGTCCCTGGATTTATATGAGAAGAGGGAAAGATCACTAGTTGCTAGGCTAATTCATGCAATGTAAAATGCCATAGGCTTGTGCTAATAACGTTAGCATGTTGTATTTGTGGGGAAAATGTGTCCAGATAAAGACAAGTGCTTTGTCTGGGAAGGCTGCGAGTTACAGTGAAGCTGATTTGTGTACTTGTGTTTGAAACTGTCTATATTAAGCCATGTTTAATGTGTGTTTTTGATCAACTAAACTTTACAGCACTTCACATGAAACTTCCGTCATCAACCAGTGTTTTGGAGGTGTAACTGCAGAGTGACAAAGACACACCACCGCTCAAGTAAAAATGCTCCCAACGGCGCAGGCGACGTAAGTAGGGTCTGCGCACAACTATAAATCCCACATAAGGCTTTTTTCGACCACTTATGTGCTTGCACTGTGCTTAACTTTAAAACATGATTCATGATGCTGGAATTTCTGAGCAACACCGACTTGTTGACCTTATTGAACAGTCACCAAATGTTCTAAGATACAAGGTGACCTAATGCAGGGATATAACAAACCTGCAGCTGTGTGTGCTGGGTCTGCTATCAGCGTGATGAGCAAATAATTTGAATAAAGGAAAATGACTATCTGCAACAGGTAACCAAATGAACTAACCTCAGTGACTGCATCAGCTTCACAGCGGGCGCACAGCCAGTCATCCAGCTCTGCTTCATCCCCGGACACACCATAGCAACCTGAACAGGAACAGAAAAGAACATGTCACACGTTCACTACTCACGTGCTTCATTTCACAGCGTGCTTTTTCCTCATATATGGCTGGTTACTTAAGAGAACTGGGGGAGACCTTTCTTTGAAAAAATAAACAGTGTGCACCCTGTGGTTTTATTCCCCACACTGGTTGTTATCTTACGAGAGCATGAACGATATCTATGAACATTAGAATCAAAGATAACGAAGACCATCTGCGGTAAAAAACATTGTGGCATGCACACGTAAAATAAAAGAGGAACTGGGAATGAGAGCAGGAGAGCACTGAGTGCAGAGATTCTTTTTTCAAGGGCTTAAATTAGGGCTGTCACAGTGAAGGAATTTCCCCTGCGGTGATTAAACTGGCTCAACAGCGAGATATGCATTACTGCCATTTTTTGTGTGTTGTTTTTGCCTTTATAAATAAGCTTTGTTATAAAGCTATTATTAGATTATTTTATATGACAAACATGTCACAGCACCACAGCAATGAGGTGCAATGGGTGTGTTTACCCAAAGTTGAACTCTACACTATCGCCGACCAGAGAAAAAAAAAGGTCACACTGCTGGTGTTCGTAGCATATTTTAAAAACTGTGTTCCCATTGCAAAGAATAAAAAAAACAAACAAAAAAAAACACTAGCCTTATGAGAGAAAGAAAAAATGCACATATAAACATAGTGGTTGTGGAGGTTGCTGAGTCTGCACTGAGGGAAGTCCAACATGGACTGAAATGTTCGCACTCTATGCACTAGGGGTGGGACATACGGCCCTAAAAGAAATCCTGCAACAAAATAAGTGATAGTTTTACAGTTTGCCTTCAAATATTTAGTAAAAACTAAACAAAGTTTGTTTGTCTTTAGTTTATGAACAACAACAGTAACTCAGAGTGAGATTCAGGTTACAATATTAATAGTTCAACAATATAAAATGTACCACAAATTACACATTTAAACAGCTCTCAAATACAAAAAATGTCCCCTGGGATCTATACATATAAATCAACAGGTGAGTTCCTTCTTTTTGAAAAATTCTAAATGATGACATATATGTAGTTTTTTTGGTCAAACCATGAGCATCATGTAAGTTTGCATCACCAAAAGTTTATGACAAAATCACTTGACAACACCAACACCCGCGTGCGCATGGCGAGAGAGGAGAGGGAGAGACGCTGTGCTGCTGTCAGAGTATCCGCTGACTGAGTTCCCTCTGAGTGGTAAGTTGCTAAAAGAGTCTGAGAAGTCCGGGGCTGTTCATAAAACATTCAGTTTACTCCACACTACTGAAGCTGCTCTTCTTTTTGGAACCAAAGCAGAGTTGGTAATAATTTCGCTTTCAGCTGTGCTTGTTGTTGCCGTGGGTATCAGTATGACATTGATATGTCAACAAGTCAAAATATCACGAGTATCACATTGAGAATTTTTCAAAATGATATTAAAAATGATACCAGCATTATTGTGAGCGACAGGATATAGCACATCTCTACTATACATGCATTTTCACGGTCACATTTTTGTTCTGTGTGCGAGTCTTCCTGTGCTACATTGTGGCTTTTGCTTGCCAACCTCTGCATTTAAGTCATCAATAGCGCTGTGTTTTAATATTGCAGTTATTGCAACAGCCCTAGTTAAACTGGCACCCAACACCTGCAATGCATTTGTCAATGTGTGTTCGTCTTGAAAACAATTTCATATTTAACAACCAAGCCAGGCTCCAGCAGAATAAAACATAATTGGAAAAGACAAATTATATGTACATGCTGTATGAGAGCTCTTGGCGCTGCTGGCTGAATTATTTAGTGCAGTACAGGTGTGATTGCGTATTCATCCATCATCCGTTTAGGGTCTGCAGTGAAGCTGTTTGTGATGTAACTGAGTGGCACTTTTCTAACAAGTATCAAATGATCTGAATGTTCTGTATCTAAGATAAACTTACATTAACAGTTCCTGAAGTTTTAATACCAACAAACACTGTCACAGACACATGTTCATCACAGAAAAGGGTCTTACTTGTATGTACGCGGACGCAGCACTGAGTACAGCTGACCAGCCGGCTGGTCCCGTCCTCTGCTACGTGAGGGTTGGACAGCTGTCCCTCTCCACTATCGTTCGTCTTGTTAGATTGGGTGTTGAAGCACATTTCTGGGATGAGTGGCTTGGACCACTGTCGGCCCCCTGGACGGTTCACCAACATCACGCTGGAGTTCCCAGAATTGGCCTCAGACTGGAAAGAAGGGAAAACAGTCCAGTGGCTTGTCACATGAATATCTAAATGGATCCAACCCTCAGCTAGAAGAGGCTGAGATACATTCAAACCTGTTAAGTGTTAAATCAATGCAGAGCCGTGCTAACATAATTCAGACATTAATGGCCCACGAGACATTTGTTCCACTTAGACACAAAAATGGTAAGCTATTTTTTAAAGGGACAGTTGACTCAAAAATCAAAAATACCAGTTCTTCCTCTTACCTGTAGTGCTGTTTATCAGTCTAGATTGTTTTGGTTTGAGTTGTCGAGTGTTGGAGCTATCGGCCATAGAGATGTCTGCCTTCTCTCCAATGGAACTAGATGGCACTCAACTTGTGGTGCTCAAAGCGGCCAAAAAAACTCAACTCAACAGCAATGTCTCTTTCCAGAAATCATGACCCAGTTACTCAAGATAATCCACAGACTTTGTTATGAGCAGTTTCATGCAGGAGCTATTTTCTTTATAGCAGAGTCCCACCTAGCTCCATTATATTGGAGAGAAGACAGACATCTCTACGTCCGATATCTCCAACACTCTGCACCTCACACCAAAACAAGCTAGACTGATAAACAGCACTACAGGTAGGGGGGAAACTATTTCTTTTTAGGGTGGTGAACTGTTCCTTTAAGAAATATCTATCCTGGGAAAAATCTTTAGGAAAAAATATGTAACTTGTTTGTAAATAAGTAACAACAGTAATAGAAAGACACATTTTTTACACATTATAACAGTAATATGGCTGCAACTGATGATTATTTTCATTGTCGGCTGATCTGTCGATTATATCTTCGATTAGTCGACTAATCATTTTATCAATAAATCTGTTAAAATGTTGAAAAAGTCTGTCTGTCTCTCCCAAACCCCAAAATTATGTCATCTAATGTCTTGTTTCTACTCACGCCAAAGTGTTTTAGTTCATCGTCATAGGAGAGTGTGTAAAGCTGCCAATAGCTGAACGTAAGAAGCTGCAATAAGAGTATTTTGGGGTAGTTTTACAGTACTTTTCTACGAAAAATGATTCAAACTCATTAGTCGACTACTAAAATAGTCACAGATTATTTTAATAGTCGAGTAGTCATCGGTTAGTCGACTAATAGTTGCAGCCCAAAACAACAATAAACCACAATTTATATAAAGCATTAATAATGATATCCGTGTTTAACTTGAGCTTTTACATTATTCAAAATCTGTATTCTCTGGTCCCAAATCTAATGGCCATCAACACTGTCAGACCACATAGGCCATCACACAGTTCTCTCTGGACGCCCTATTTTAATGTCTGCTTTAGAGGTGGGTTGCCATACAGTACAATTTTCTATGCAACCCTGCTGACTATGACCGTCTATTCTATATGGATGCAGAATGATGGTAATAAGGAGCTTAAAATAACAGAAGTAACATCATAAAAGCATTAAATGCTTGTAGTTGTCACCTGATGGTGAGTGTGGAAGAGCAGGCAGATGGAGCAGTAGGGGGCCTGCTGGCCCATTTTCTTGTTGTACTCTCTCTCAGCCTGAGGGCTATACGGCCGACACTGCCACAGCTGTGTGAGCGGCTTTGCCCACTCCTCTTTCTCCTCTTGCTCAAACTCTGTATCTATGTACATGTCTACAGACAGCACAATGGGGTGGAGGAGGAAGATGGAGGTGGAAACATTAGAATTTAGAGAAGTTTAAGCCGTAAAAAAGAATATAATAGAAACAGAATAAAATGGGTAGAAAATGTCATTAGAACAAAACCTGATATTATTACTGACATTATATAAAACTACATGAATCAAGTGAACTACACAACTGCGTACCATCATCACTGTGCACCTCTCTGATCAGAGGGTGATGACGCGGCAGATTACAGAGCTGTGCCTGCTGCTGCTGCTTCTTCACAACCGACTTGCAGTATGACTGCTCTTCTGCCACCTGCTGGAGCAAGACACGTACAGCAAGACAAAACTTTACAACAGACACTACACTGTATCTGTAGAAATGAACATAATAACATCAGTGTCCATGAAGTCTCCCAACTATGAGACATATTGGGAGCTCTGTACTGGTATGCATACACTTCCATATAAGCACTGGGCCCATAGATCCCTTTCAGAATTCGGTCAGAGCTGGTAAGTACTTACATGGTGATAACTCTGAGCGATCACCTTCTTCTCATCATCATGGTCTGGTTTCCTGACAGGAAGGGTGTCATTCTGGATGACAATGGCACTATCCACAAGTGGGCATTGTTTACTCTGTAGTTTGACAGTATGAATGACATTGGACATTCAGGGCAGACTTTAGAAATAATGCCTCATGAAGTGCATTCTGCCACTACGGAGGTGTGTTAGTAGAGTTAGTCATTAGGCTGAGATCAGAGAAATTAGTATGCAAACATCATGCAAGGAAAATGCACCAGTACAGAGCCACCAAAAAGTCCTGTTGCTGTTTTTCCCATTAGTACATGCATGCACAGAAGTAAGACACTTTAATGAGCACTAACTAAAGAGTGATTAAAAGCCATTTTGAATTTGGTGTTAAAGGGATAGTCGGATTTTTTCAAGTGGCGTTCTATGAGGTACTTATCCAAAGTCGGTGTGTTACATACAATTTGGTGGTTGGCAAGCCCCCAGTTATAGAAGCTAAGTAATATACTGCTGTGGACAGGGGCAGCAGCAAAATGTGTTTTAGCTACCTAAATGAAGGCCGACATAAATCAGTATCAGTTTAAGTGTAAGCTATATTTAGAATATTTTCACAGCTTTCCTTTGCTACCTTTTCTCAAGCGTAGAACGTCCAGATTTGTACATATAAGCGCAACTGTGCTGCTCACTGTGTTACGCTGCAGATCAGCTGTTATGTTCAGACTTTCAGTGGTTTATGGAAGAAACATCAATACAAGAAAGTCACTAAAAGTCCACTGAGACAAGAAGGTGCCTCGACGAACCAGAGTACACATAACAAGAACTTACAGAGAGAGATTCAATGGGCCAAAAGAAAAAGATGCGTAGATATTAGGTTGCAATGGTGTGAGATTCTCACAGTACATTGTACAAGTGTCTAAGAAAACATCATGGTTTCACGGTATTACAGAATTACTATTACAGTCACAATGATCTTTAAAGAAATGAAAATGGAAGAGTTACATTTGGTCAAACGAACATTTCACTACTATAATTGACATCTGAAACCATTTTCAAATGGAAGTATGTGAAAAAATCTTCCATTTGAAAAATAGCTAAAATAAAGGTGAGATTTTGCAGTTTTATTTTTTTTCTTCAGTTTTCTAAATGAGAAAATGCACACGCTATAATAACCATCAATTTTCAAATCATAGTATACCTTGAAATCGGTATACACGGCTGCAATCCTAGTAGGAATACCCAACTTATAAGGCTGAGAAATTGTAGTGCCAAAAGAAAGGGGCGGTCTGACAGCAAGGTGTAGCAACGAAAATATTGATATATGATTATTTTTAGGTGGCTAAAATAAGTTTTGCTGCTGCTGTCAGCACGCCCCCTGGGAGCATGCCCACAGCCATCTACTGCAGGAACTATACCATGGATAAGCACCTCATACAACCCCACTTCAAAAAATCCAAACCATCCCTTTGAGTCGACAGAAAAGACAGTGCATGCACAGCATAGAGTGTAATCTGTGCTATTACATGCATGTCACAGTGTGCAGAGAGCAATTAATGACTAACATTTCATTTCACTTGTTGCATCTTTGGTATTAGTGTTGTCTCAATGCCCGTTATGTTAAAAGAAATACAAAAGTACAAACAAAACCCAGACCTTTCTCTTGCTGTTCTTGGGGGCCTCCATCTCTGTGACTTGTGGTTGAGTCTCAGAGGAAGTAGACATGCTGGTGGGTTCAACTTCAGGCTTCTCCACTTCAATCGGAGTTGCAACAGGCGTTGCTATTTCAGGTTTGTCCTCCTTTTGTTCCGGCTCCACGACACTATGTGCTTCTGATTCATCCACTGCTGCTTTGGTAAGAATAACTGTGGTTTCTGGCTGTGGCTCCTTTCTTTCACAGCTCGGTGCCTGAGGCAAGGACTGAACCTGTGTGTGTGATAGCGTACTGGTTTTGTGCTGGAGATGACGGGGTTGATGTTCTCTGGCGTAGCTGTGCACCTGCAGCTGTGTGTGAGGCTGTTGCTGCTTCTCTAGCGTGTAGCTGTGCACTTGAAGAGCGTCTTTTGGACTCAGAGTCCTGTGGAAGAGCAGGCTGGCGACCCCCATTTTGCGGGTGGGCTGAGCAGTGGTTCCCGTCCACGTAGGCGACGCTGAAAGTGACAGATGTCCGTTTCTGTGCTGGGACTGAGGCGTGATTGCAGGTGCGCGAGTCTTGGTGTAATGTGGGGGGCGGCAAACATCACTGTTACTTTGGGTTAAGCCCCTGTGAAATGGATCCAGTAAAGTGAGCTTGGTTGGGGTGACAACCAACTTTGGTGGGCCTGTAAATTAAACCACAAGTCTCTGATTAGAAGATTTTGCTTTCAGCATCAGACAACTGTTATTACATACCTAGCTGCATGAAAGAAAAGTAGGACACCATGCACAGGTGATAATACCTTTAGTTCTTTTGCCATCTTGTGATGTTGTGCGTGGAGGTATGAGGCTTAGCCTTGGACGCTTCTCATACTGCTCCACATCATCTTCATCTTCGTCCTTAGGAACAACCTCCTCAGGCACCTCCAGACACACTCTGTGTCTCTTGGTCTCTATCCTCTGTGTGGTGCTAAGGTCCAGACAGACAAACAGCAAAGGTTTGGAAACAGCAGACTTAACAGTAGTCGTTAATCTAATAGTACCTGGCACTTAGAAATGATATCGTATATTCTGAGTAGGTATTTTCGAACAGGGTTTACAGCTCCTTTTATACAATATGGCAGAACTAGCTTTTGTGTGCATCGCTTTACAGAGGCATACAAGGTCACAGAGATGTCTGTCTCTTGTCGTCACTAGACTTTCCATAGCTGACATGCCCATGGGTGTTCTGGGAGAAAATCACCCTTAGCATGTACTTAAACATGTGACTGTATAAACCACTTAAACAAAAACAAACATACACAAGGACATTGTTTTGTGTAATAAATGCCCCACCTCTTCCGCTCTCCATCCTCCCCACAGCTCTCCATGGAGCTACTGTTGCTGGTGATGTCATTAAAGGACTCCCCCAGGAACTCCTTCGCCTCCGGGGTGGGCCGTGTGTGGTCGATGGGTACCACGTCTCGCCCTGCCAGCCACTGCTCGTAGCGATCTGGCTGGAATTTCCTCACAAATACATCCATGGAAATCTTCACCATGTCTTTACGGCACGAGCACTGAAGTGAAGAAGAGCGTGTGATTCAAATGGCGAATGTTACAGGGGATAGCGTTGCACACACAGTTGTTGACATGACAACATAGGTCAACTATGGTTTTCTAAGCTGTCATTAGGCGGTCCTCACCAAAACTGCTTGCTTGCCGTACTCGATCCATCTCTCTGTGGCAAAGTTGGTGGATTCTGCACAGTTGAAACCGTGGTTGAAACCAGCATGATAGGCGTATGGGAAAGTCACCATGAACTCACCAGCCTCCTGAGTAATCTAAAGGAGAAGTGATAAAATAATCAGTAACTGCAGTTTATGCATTTGGCTTGTTAAGTGGGTATAAAGAAAAGCAAGTCTACTCATACCTTTTCAAAGGGAATGCCATACTTCTTCAGTATAGAGGGAGAGATGAGAGTCATCTTGTGCCTCAAAAAGGCCTCACAATTTTGGGAACTACCAGGAAAGAACCCTAGAAGAAGAGACAGCAGACAGATGTTTAAGTCCACGATAGTGAACAGCCTTAAACTAAATGCACTGACAGAAAATATTCCTTTACCTGTAGCCAAACGCTCCAGTCTCTTCCCGTGCTCTGGAGGTACACAGTACCTGCACATGATCAAATAAGTCTTCTTAGTCACAGTAAACTGAAACCATGCATTTATGCACATACTGTGCAGTGTGTTGTCAGATTATGTTGCATTACTCCACTGAAAAAAAGTCACAAATTTCCAGACTTCTCAGTAGATTGGTTCAGACCTTATTTGACATCTGAGTAAAAATAACCAACCCTGGGGAACTTGCTTTGACGCACTGCAACCTTTCAGTCCACACTCTTACGCAGGAAGTTGGACAACATTCCAGTATCAAACATCTCTGCCCAAAAAGGAAGTAAACTAACCGGTGCAACATATAACATATTTTGTAGACCCTTTTAAAAATAGAATACAAAAATGAGTTAAAAGTTCAATATTTTCATTTTCAGAGCATCTGTGCAGCCTTGGTTATTCACTGTATCCACGGAAACAACAAACGCAGCCGTGAAGGTTTCTTTACTCAGGAAAAAAATGGTCTGTTTACTTTATTGATAACTACATCACTACATAATTCATGACTCATTTGTGATGCTACATAGAGCACCTATGCAACTCAAAGATAATGCTGTATTTCCTTTCAGAGTAATCTGATTGTAGCAGAGCAGTTTTGCAGAGCAGTTTTGCAAAGCTGTGATGTACAGACGTAGAGGCAGGTTTGTGTAGGAGTGTGTATTCGGTCGTACGCTGTACTTCTTGTCTTGCTTTGACCACATCAAGCTCACTCTGGCCTGCACGCTCACACAGGGGTAAAACATTTTGGCTGTGCTAGCTGCCTGCTTCACACACCATGAAAAACACTGCATTGTTTACATGATCAACCTTTTTTAAGAAATTCTATATTTATATTTTATAAAACAGAAAAGTGGCAATAATCTGGAAACACCATTATTTTTCCATACTGTCTTGTTTTCCGCACATATCCAGATCCGTCCTTTTTCAAACTGTGCAGGAACCCTGCAAAGCATTCTGGGATAGAACCCCCTACTACATAAATGCCGCAGTGTCACTAATATGAAAAATGAAGCCTGACTTTTCTGTGTGAAAAGGCCATTACTTATGTAAATGACACCCATTTCCATGTGACAAAAAACATCGTCTAACAGCACACGCCCTAAACTGTGACTACTCCGTTTTTAAATTAACACTCATATAAGAATATAGTTACTCATAAGTTACTTCTGCATCTGATTGAGAAAAAAAACGGGTCCTTACCATGATTTAGGTTCTCCAAAGTGCAAGTAGTTGATGCTGTAGAGGTCCATGTCCTCAGTGTGCCATGCAAAGGTGGTCTTCCACATGCCAAAATACAAGTAGGGTGTATTAACTCCCTCAATAGTGATGCCGCTGTCACATTCAACAGTATCCAAAATGGTATTCAGGTGGCAAATGTTCCACTCTTTGACTTCCTGCAGGAGTAGAGCAGATAGTACAAGATCAACAGATGAGACGTGAAGCCATCATAAGCACCACAGTAATATCATTGGTATCTCTTGTGTATCAGGTCAACAGATACACAGGCAGCAACTGGAAAACCAATCAATACTAATAAATATTCCCCACAGCAATAACGTCCAAGAAATGTCAACTCACAGGGTCGTACAGAGATCCATTAACATCTGCTCCATATATGGGAGGGTTAAATGTCACATTCTTCCAGTACCTCTCTCCAGGTCTTCGAAGTCGTCATAATGTGGACTACAGTACCTATAAAAGGCATTAACAAGAATTAATTAGTACAAATGACATAAATCTGCAGTTGACAGTATTTAGTGACATATGTAACAGATCCGTGTGTTATATTTCTGCACTTCTCACCTGTCACTGTTGGCAAGCCTGCGAAACTCTCTCACAGTCATAGACTTCTTCTGAATGTTGTACTGTGTGAAAAGGCCCGACTGGCCTGTCACCAGCTGCTGAATGGGCGCAGGGATCACCAAATCATCAATGTCGTCATAAGAGGCTCTGGGCTTCCATTCCTTTGGTGGGACAATCTTGGAGGAGGAAAACAGACACTGAGTTACGCTGCTTTCTTAACACTGTTTGTTATCAAAATGATTCACCAGCGAAGCTTTGGAGGTATGAATATATTTATTTTTCTGACAAGCTGGTGTGAATATGTGTGCAACATATGGAGAGATGGAAATTACACAACAGATGTCTACATAATTTCATAGCAAAAAAAACAGATATCAGACATTATAATTGTCTGACAGCAGTCAGAAATGTGTCACTGAGGACTGTATCTTTGCTAGTATTTAATTTTAATATCTGCCCACTAGACATGATCCCATAAAGACTGCAGTGTGTCAGCACTTACTTTAGCCAGGCCCGCTTTATGTGCTCCCTGGGACTCAATGTATGCAATGTAGCGGCTGAAGTTCTTGAATTCCTCAGCAGTGGGGTAAAACGTCATGATCCCCTTGGAACCATGATTTTGGGAACCCGCATCTGACGCCATCCCAAAACTCAATGGCAGCTCCTGCAGATTGTAAATGGAGAAACTGTCAGTATGTTTACATGCAGCTTGAGAAAATCAAATTATTGGCCTAGTCCAACTGAAATTGGACTATCTGTAGCTCGACTAAAACACCTAGATACTTTGACTGAAAATTGAACTGCTGCTGCATGTATTCACTTAGTCCGACTGGAGACGCACTCGATGTTCTGCGCATGCACCACTTTTTCTTTTACGGGTTTTGACCCGGAAGAAGGAGATAACGCAGCAGCAGTTCAGCAACTCCCGGAAAAACAAACAAACAAACACCATGGCGACTGAGAAGCAGGAGAAGCACTACTGGACAGACAAGGAAACTACATTCATGCTGCGACAGCTAAAGGAGCTACACATTTTGAAGTTTACGGATGGTCGGAAAACACCAAAGGTGGATTTATTTAAAAGTATTTTCTGAACAAGAACCAGAACCAATTTAATACGCACTATATTAAAAAGGACACAGCACAGCCTATCGAGGCGGAGTTAGACATACTTGGTCAGAAATTCCATTTTCTCTTCTGCATGTATACTCAGACAAGACGAGAAGTCCGACTTGACTGATTAGCCGAGCTATAAGCTGAGCTCAACTACTGTGTGCATGTAAACGTACTGTGTGATTCTATGATGTTATATATTAATTAAAGGTTAAGGCCGGTATTTTCAACCTGGACCCTATTTTTCCCAAGTTTCTATAGGTAACTTTTGGGAAAAACAACTTTTGAAATTGGTCCTGTAGTGAGAACAGAACAATTTAAGCTCACTTAAAGTGCTTGGTTTTGCCACTGATAGGCTCAGATTGTTATTTTTAATGTTTTACTATATTACGAAAGAACCCTACAAAGAAATGAAACGTTTTCTTGTACCTTTGCTTGTTCCGGGCAGTTTTTTGTCCATGTTTTGCTAACGATAAGTCTCTTTCTGATACGTAACTAAAATATTTTTAGTGTCACAGCAAAATATTTAGCCAATTTCGACAATGTGGAAAGTCTGCGAGATTACGTCTCACACAAACAATAACCAAGGACTCGGATCACCCTCTCAACCCACACTTCACACTGCTGCTGTCTGGGCGCAGATACAGGACCCTGAGATGGAGACGAGCACGCTTCAACAAGAGCTTTGTCCCGTCTGCCATCTCTGCACTTAACAACCTTCCCCAATAACCTCATATGGACCCACTGCTCCTGAGTGTCATATATGTGTCGGTTGTTCAATGTCTGGTGCTGTATGTGCATGGTGTTTTTGTGTACCCAAATGTTGTGACAGTTTGTGAAAACAAATTTCCCCATGGGACAATAAAGCCCATCTATTTATTATTAGGAGACTTCTCCTTTAGCAAAACTTGGACACAAAGCAGAACAGCGAAAGGTGTGGAAAATGTTTCATTTCTGTAGGGGATTCTTTCTGTAATGTCGTAAGAAACTCACAATAGCAATCTGAGCCTGTCAGTGGCAAAAACACGCACTTTAATTAAACTAAACTGACGGGAAACAGTGCCCTGAGTGGTTACACTATGGCCTGTTTCCCACTGCTGGCTGCAGCACTCTCCTCAATACTGTACCATGTCTAAAAATAGCTATTCCCTAGGAGTAACTTAGACACAAAAACATGGGACACTTGGGTCCAGGCTGAATCCACATTTAAGTATCGGCTTTGAATCAGCTCATTTCATTATTCCTTTTATAACCCACAGCCAGGCATCTTTAACTGGATCCTGACTTTTTTGGCCTGCACCCCTGTAACTTCATTGAATATTAAAAACATGCCTATTAAAAGTGAGACATTATTCAGTTATGAGATGCCATAAAAACATAACATTATTATATTATTATTATGTTTCTGGATTTCACTGACTATTGAAAGTACCATATCAACATATCAACCACTTGGTAACATAGGTGACAGCTGTTAAATACATCTTTAATTGGTCGCACTTTCACAATGCTCGTGTCTCCTACATCGTCATATTCATTATATGTCTGGTACTGAATAGTACAGGTAGCACAACATAACTTAAACATGTCACCGCTGTACATCGCGTTGTGTTTTCCTCGCTGTGGCGGGGAACAGCCTGGACACACATGAGTAAAGCTACCGCCTCCCTGATTGGCTCAGCCCGCGTCTCTTTAACTCGATCCACTGCTAAACTCCAGACAGCTAACGTTAGCTCATTTGCTAGCCTGCTAAAGCAACACGAGCTAATTCGTGTAACTAATATGCATTGCCATGTAGCATAGCATTAGCTAGCCTGGCAGCATACATGGTTTCACTAGTAATGGAGTCCTAAATTGCTCTCGTTGCATACATGCATTGAGGTGCAAATTAATGGTCGACGTTGCTACGTGGAGTGCCATTTCGTTTTCATGTTGTCTCACATGGGAAAGCAATAATCACAAGACAGCTAGCTGTTAGCTGTTAGCTAGCACGACGATAAGATGGGAATACCAGCTAATGCGTTGCTGAGTATAGCCGAACCAGCTCATTCGTGTCGATACACCACCGGCCGCTAGCAAACTTGTGCACAGCTAACATTACCTTCCTCGTGAAAGCTTAGCATGTTATAAAAATAAGAACAACTTACTACTAGCAGCGACGCTCCACAGTTGTTCAAGTTGAGACTAACAGGCAATACAAAAAGTGAAACAGTAATTCGCTAAGTCAGTGATATATATTCCAGGAAATAGACGGCACCCGAGCTTTAGCCTAGACATTAGCTCCTGAGCAGTTCCGGCTGTGTTATCGTTCACATTAGCATCGTGAGTTAAGAAGCTAACAGTCCGGGACGGCGGCGCGATAGCTCGACATGCACACGACGTTACTCACCACCTCCTCTCGGCTGAGTCACACGATGCTCCTCTGAGTTGTAATCACCTCGTAATCAACACAAACAGCAGTTGTGAACATGAGAGACAGAAGACAGCTTGCTAACTAAACCCCCTGTGAATAGATCACTGTCCTCCATTACCTCTTCTACGCATGTACACGCATCACGGATTTTGTTTACCACAACACGCATGGGACACGCTCAGCCAATCAGAGGCTCGTCTCGGTGACTCGTCATATGACGCGTGAAAACTAATGGCTGAAAGTTAACTTTTATGATGCTGCGATGATCTTGTGTTTAGAAAACGACATGTGGTCTAATGAAAAGATTTTAGGTAAGTCAGAATTTATTCTTGTTTCAGACAGATTGATGTGCTGGTAATGTTTTAACTAAACCCTTCTTTCTGATCACAAGCTTAATAAATGAATAGAAATATATAAAATAAAAATAACACACCATTATTATTATTATTATTATTATTATTATTATTATGATTTTATTTTTTATTATTTGTTATAATTATTTTATTATCAAGCTTTAAATAATAAATATTGTCGAAAAAGAGCCAACAATGTTCAAATGGAATTTATGGGGAATTATTAAATGAATACATAATAAATAAAAAACACACCACCATTATTATTATTATTATTATTATTATTATATCATCATCATTATTATTATTAGTAGTAGTAGTATTAGTATGATTATTCACATAATAAATATTGGAGAAAAGAGCTAACAATGTTCACATGGAATTTTGGGGGAATTGATTAAATTAGGTATATATCTTGAGGATAAATAAATAAATATGTATATAAATAAATACATAAAAATATCAGAAATAAAAAACACTTTTATTATTACTATTATTATTATTAGTAGTAGTAGTAGTAGTAGTAGTAGTAGTAGTGGTAGTAGTATTCAAGTAAATCTTTGAGAAAAGAGCTAACAGTGTTCACAATGGATTTTTTTTAGGAAAATAATGAAATTAGGTATACTTCTTGAGGATAAATAAATAAATACGTATATAAATAAATAAATAAATGAAAATATCTAAAATAAAAAACACATCACCATTATTGTTATTATTATTATTATTATTATCATTATTATTCAGCTTTAAATAATAAATATTGGAGTAAAGAGCTAACAACAATCACATGGACCTTTTGTAGAATTTATCAAATTAGGTGTACTGCTTTGAGGATGGCAAAAGATGTTGCATTTTTTAGAAATAAATAGGAAAGATAACCAGATTATACTAATCCAGTTGTATCCTGCATCAAGCTGTAAGATTTATGTCAACAGTTTGTCCTCATGAAATGATAATGCAGAAATATCATCTACCTACTTTTTTTTTTTTTTTTTTTCAAAATACCTGCATTTTTGTGTGTGTAGACTACATAAATGAAATTAGTCAAATTACTGTTACGTTGTTATATCCACCAGTCACTGAAGAAAAACGGACTATATTACTGCAGACACAAAAACACACAAAATCACCTGTTGACTGTGAACATCGGTTTTTATTTCATGCCAGGAAAGGCACATTCATACACTGAATCCAACGGTTTTGATAGGCTATATAATGTTATATGCATCTACATTCAGGCAGTGCATATATTATGATTCCCATGAATAAATGCAACAATAACATTAACACATTTTGTTAACCACAAAAAGATATAGCACATATGAGCACTGACAATTTGTATATGCACACTTTTATAAGAGGAAGTACATGTGCACCCTGTAGTCCATACAGTTTTACTGACCTTTTACACCAAAGGAGACGTACAGTACATTGCATCAGCAGCACTTGTTGGTTTTTGGAAAGTCCATAGAGAATATATAATATTTTTCAGATGTCAGCGCCAAGTCGGTTTAGTTCCAGTCTGTTTCTCTCTGTTTTGATCCAGTTGCATAAGACCAGCCATGTTGCATCAGCATTCTGTCAAAATGCATATATAACAGACCAGCGTGGTCAGTACAAATGTCCTTCCTTTGGCTGACTCATATTTGATTTTAAGCTTTAGACACCCAGTCTCAAATCCACCACCATTTGCTTCTCAAAACAGTTCACCAACTAACAGAGATGCACTGTCAGGGAGCATATTAGACTGTGCTTTTACCCGCACCTTACTGTCCCACTATGAGACAAAGCAGCACCCATGAATGAATGTCTTTCAGCGAGCATCGTGTTTCGCTCCTTCTTTCTGTCGGACACTATTAGATAAATAGGATGGACTGGAGAGTAGTAGGGGAACACACTCAGCAGCTCAAAGCGGTCGGTACAACCACAGTTTGTTATGGCAGTTGCTGTTATTTCAAAATAAAGGCAAAAATAATACTTACACATTAGAAGGAACACTCATTTGATTAGAGAGAAGTGCACAGGGGGATTTTTCAATATGAGAATACATTGTCTGACACAACTCTCACACCTTTTCATATTCTGGACTCATGCAAGGCCTCGGTACTTTGTATCCTTAGGATATTATATACTACTGCAGAAATGGCTGCTAGAATAAAGGAGGAGAACCTTCTGGCATCCATTTTTGTTTGTTCTTGCAACATGAACCTCTCGTTGAATATTACTTAATTTTCATGCAGCTATGAATCGATGAATCGGTTATATTGTGCTTGACATAGACACACGTAGCTTTTTGGGTTTAGATTTTATATTAGAGTTCAATATATGGAAAGTATATTGCTGTACTTTGGAAAGAGATGAGCCAATTATATTGACAGTAGCTGTGATTGTGAGTCTACATGTTTGAGATGGTGTACACTGCACATTGTAGTGGCTGGATTGCAGATACACAATGGATCTCCATGTTTCTCCTTCGGCATAATGTCATTTATGTATGCATGTGGTGTAATTAATAATTACATATTGCATGTACATCGATATATATTTAGGATTTTTAACCCATGACCTACTACTTGTCAGTCCGTATTTGATGATAAACTATTATCATCAACACTTAGGTGTCCATCATCGTACTGGCAAATCAGATCTGTAGTTCCTTATTTTTGCCGGTTTTCCCACTGAGAGCAGAAGTACAATGGGCCTACCATACATTACTAACCAATTTGTAAAGGCAGAGCAGAAGCTCTGCGGTACTTCACAGAATATTTAAGATAAAGTCGAGGCAATTCACACACCATTTCATGGATTTTGCATCTTGTGGTAGTCAGTTCTTCGCCAGATACGTTTCATGAATAAATCACGAATGGACATAGTCCTCCAGGTGTTGTGTCGTTTTGCAAACATGACGCGATGGAGCACAAACTGGTATCAAAAAGCGAAGCACAAACTGACTGTGTATTTGCATCCATTCCTCTCTTTATGTCCGTTCCATCGTTCCCTGGTCGGCACCATGCCTAAGTCCTGCTTTATCTTGGAGCACCAGTGGCCGTCTGCATCCTGAAGATGTGGCCCTGCTTATAACAGCTCTCAGCCTGGGAGCAGCCTTAAGAACACATGCCAAAAAAGGCCTTCTACTTGGTTCCGTAATAAAACTAAACTCCTCCGTGGTTATTTGTCCATAGCTTTATTGATTCTCAGCGTGTGGAGAGTGTCACTGAGAGCTGTGTCTGCTGTCTTGCTGCTGTCTTTTCTGGACATGTCGGGCTCCCATAGAAAGAACTCGTGGAGAAGGGTGTTGACAGTGTCAGGGCACTCCATCATGACCATGTGACTTCCTTCCTCGATGACTTTTAGGAATGCAAACAGAAGGATCTAGAAAGGGAGGCAAAATGAATGCAGAATATTATGATGGGTAACAGTACAGCGCAAATATTACAACAAGTAAAAGAAAACAACCAATCACAGCCGAGGAGTCTCTAACGCAGCTGTCAGTCATGTCAATCACTGCTCATGAACTACAATCAAACTGGTCAGCGCTGATCAAATATGAATCAAGATTCTGTTACTGCATTGCGTATTTCTCACCTAAATTGTTTTCAGAAACTATTTATTTATATTTTAGTGTACAGTTTAGCTGTAAAATGAGAAAGCTGGTTGAGCTGGTGGGTAGAGCTTGATGCTCCGCTCCACTATGTTCAACATGGCAGCCTGGTCACAAACTTTCTCATTTCACAACTCAACAGTGCACTGTAGAAAAGGATTTTGAGGGCTTGTAAATAAAACCCACGCATATCGTTTTAATTTTAATTAAGTATATCTGTCATCAAGTAATGAAAGGAGTGAGCTAGTGAGTTAATGGACCCAGAGACAGTTATTATACATAGGGTATATATTTATTTAATACTTGAGGAGATGATTCACCACCAGAGACACCGCCGTTTGATATATTTCAGGCTGATGGAGGACCAATATCAGGTAAACTAGCAAATAGTAATGTTAACAACTGTTAGTTAACCTGCAGTGCAATGCATATTGGGATAGGCTGGGCCAAGAGGGATTCATCCGTTGCATCCTCCAAATTCTGGTAAAGAGGGCTGCATTTCTCGGCCGCATTTGAAGGAGCCTTCAAAATGGGACAGCCTTGGTCTTCAAATGCAGCCTTCGAAGGCTGCAGCCCCTGAATTGAGACAGAGCTACAGTCTCCCCTCCCCGTACATAGCTGCATATTTGTTAACAGTTACAACTGCGACATAAAAAAATACCATAGGAAGTACTCCAAGATATTGTGTAATCCCTGCACTGCAACATGTGCTTGTGTCAGCATCCATGCAGGAAGGCCAAAGTCAAAGTTTGTTTCATGGGACTGGAGAGTGCTGAGCTGCATTCAGGCAATGCATAGTTATCTTGGGAACTAATCAGTTGAGCATGGTGTGCTCACTTGATTAAAAATTAAAAAAAAACTGGCATGATCAGTTCAATCGCCAAGCGGCAAGGCAGTGCAGTGGTTAGCACTGTCACTTCTCAGCTGGAGAGTCTTGGGTTTGAATCTGTTGGCCAAGAGTTAATATCACTCACTTTTTACGAGTAATCAGTTGTGTAATGTATTACAGAGCACAAGCACAGCTCTCTCATTTCACAGCTTAACAGTACACTAAAATATGTTTCTGAAAACATTTGAAGTGAAAGACAGGCAATGCAGTAACAGAATCTTGATTCATATTTGTTTAACTGCAGTTTACGAGAAGTGTTTGACATGACCGACAGTTGCGTAAGAGACACCTCAGCTCTGATTGGTTGTTTTCAGTGCACTGTAGTAGACTCTAGCAAATGCCATTCGAGGCAACAGGACGAGGAGAGACATGATTTTTTTCACAGAATATCTCTCTTAAATAAAACTTTGTGAATGACAGTAACAGCAAATATGATAAAAAGTGTTTCCCATAGAAGTCAACCACTGTAGCTCTAAATATCACATGATAAATCAGCACTCATTCACTAATGTAGAAGTACTTTACCTCTGCCATCCGCTGGTCCTCATCCATGGGCACAAACTTGTCGCACAGGCCATGAACCAGAAGGATGGGCACAGTGAGCTCGGCGTGGTAGACCTCATCCCCCTCAGGCCAGTACTGGCCGCTCATCATGGCTCGCAGCACAAACGGAGACACATTGAAGGCATTGCCCTGCTTCAACAGCTGCTTTTCTTTGGCACCCTGACGGGCAAATCCAGCTCTGAGGGTCAGAGAAGAGAGAATGTTCTTTATATGGTTTCTCTGTTTTGACATCAACAAGCAATGCTGTTTATTCAGGCAGTACACAAATGCAGATCTTACTTGAGGAAGCTCCAGGCCAGACAGGGTGACAGACAGTGCAGGACACAGGACGGCAGCTGGAAGATGGAGCATAGGCTGGGCTCCAGAGCTGTGGGACCCCCTCCATTGATCATCACCACCTTATGGACCAGATCGGGATATTCGTGGGCCAGGAAGGTGCAAAATGACACACTGTAAGAGACAAAATGAGATGGGTGCATCATGTTAATAACTACAAAGGTAAATCAATATGGTGAGTGATTTATCACAAATTATGTCACTAATCTTTACCCATAAGAGTGGCCGATGAGAATGTTGCGTTTCCGAGCATATCTCTTAAAGATGGCACGAAGGTCCTCTGCAAGGGCATAAAATGTATAAGCTGCTGCAATCTGTGGAGCGGTGCTAGCTCCATGGCCCGCCAGGTCGGGGGCGATGACCTCATAACCAAGCCGAGAGAAGAAGTCCAGCTGGCTGCTCCAAATGTCCAGAGAACCTCCCACACCGTGCACAAAGAACAGGGCTACGTCTGAGTGCGTCCCCTTGCAGCTCGAGATCACCCTCTTCGAGTCGATTTGCACTGTACGCTTTGGCTTGCGCCGGCGCCGGCGTGGAGGTGGAGCCGGTTTCTGTTCCCCAATGGATGGAGGAACTGGAGGAGGAACGGGGTTGGGGTCTGGAGAGGAGGGCATTTCTTTGTAGTCTGCCAGCTCCACCTCGACTGTGCTGCACGGCTCCAGATCCCCGTCCTGACACTGCAGGATCTCAGAGTGCAAAACATCACCGAGGTTCTCAATGACCAGCTGGCCGTTGCGGTAGACCGTGATCTTCCTTTTGCAGTGGACACTGCTGCCAGTGCTGCTCTCATCCTGATCCTCAGGAGAGCCGTCGTCATCATCGCCATCCGTCTTCTCCTTGCCCGCAAGCTGCTCTTCCGTTACTACAGGTTGACGCTCGGGGACAATGTGCCGCACCCGCAGGACCCTCCCAGGTTTCACTTCCACAAACTCAAAACCATCGGAGGGCTCTGACGACTCCAGGGGCAAGACCAGACTGGCAGCCTTCCCAGTCAGGCAGCACAGTATGCCTTCGGTGATACTGGTCAGCATGGTGCTTCCCTGCATAAACAACATCACACAGACAAAGCAGATCATCACTCAGATGCTCAGTTTGAAAAAGATGATGCATAAAAAGTACAACACGGAAAAATAGGTCATGTTTGTAAAGCTTCTACTTCACACAACACATTTGTTTCTCGCTGAAAACATGTTTTCAGGTTCATTTCCTGTGGAAGTGTTGGCAAATGTCAACAGCCCAACAGGGAGATATTGGGTCCCAGCTTGGTTCCTGTAAAAATTTGACCCAAGCTGTTTCCTAGCAACGCAGTCACAATGAAACCGTCTCCTCTATCCTTTCATCAAACTGCAGTCAGTGTCGAGTGAAAATGAAACGCACCAAGAGCGAGGATGCTTTCAGATTAACAGGCTCCATACTGCTATGCAAATCCAACATGCCATAACCAGTGTAAGCGCAGCTCTTTGTGAAGGTCGACGAACATACTCACCTGGGTGACGAAGCAGCTAAACATTCAGGGAGTCCAAGTCCATAAACAGACAATATAAGAACAATACTCGCGTCGCACTACAGTTTCAATGTCACTGACCATCGACCTTTTACATGTTGAGACATTTGCTATTAATAACCTCCCCCCGCTTTTCACATGGTCAGAACCAGGATATATATAAATAGGAAACATCAGTCATATGGCATGACTGTGTACATGCCTGCAACTGTATGTCTCATAACAGCATGACAGCACTTTTCCCAAGCTACAATGCTTCCAATAGAGATGAGGGATCGAAACTATCTTTGTTTCCCTGCTCAGGTCCAGCCGCAGCAAAACTGCATTCTGGCAGCTGTGCAAATAAAGCATCATTTGTCCTCACGTTTCATACGAGCACAGGCTGGTTATCTCTAGGAAACAGAGTGGGAAGAGTCACCGACATGGTAAGGCATTACTGTTTCCTGGTTACAGAAACGGAGTGGATCAGAGCGCAGCATGTTTATTATTGCCTGCAGGGCAGAGCTCACTTCACAGCTCATATCATATCACATGTAGTTAAGATCATGGCTTGTATTTCATGTCTCCATCTGCTGGTGGGCCGTCACGATAAGAGTATACATGCACAATATGATGTTAATTCCACTACAGAAGACTGGAGTGTGGGGAAAAAAGTGTATATATATATCAATATTGGTAATCAGCATATCGAATATCGGCAAATAATCCAATATCATGCAACCCTAAGGAATATGGTTATTAGAGAGTTAGATTGGTTTAAAGACAGTGTTAGGTTCAGAGATTTTGGACATCAGAAATGTGGACTCTCACAGAAGAGCTTATTTTGACTAAAATAAATTAAAAGATGGATAAATAAAACTGGCCTCCAAATTCCCCAGATTTCAATCTGATCAAGATGTGTGGAATGAACCGGTACTCCAGTGGTACCCTGATCCATCCCTGAACCATGGTGGGTCCTCCTTGGATTAGGCTTGGCTCTGACTTGTCGAGGCATGGATGCAGGACCTCTAGGTGGGGTCCTCTAGGTGCCTCTAGGTGTCTGGCAACAGATGCTTTGAGTCCTGTGGTTTTGAGGTGGGGTATCAGCATGTCCCACGGATGCTCTATCAGATTGGATCTGGGAAAGATGCTAAACTGCATTTTGTTTTCTCAGTACCTGTGCTCAGTGCAAGGACAATAAAGTCAAATCTAATTTAATCTACATTTGTAACAGTTTCTTGGTTAAAATCAAAGGGACAGTTCACCCCCAAATCAACAATACACATTATTGGAGATATCAGCCGAAGAGATGTCTTCCTTTTCTTGAATGTAATGGAACTAGATGGCACTCAGCTTGTGGTGCTCAAAGCACGAAAAAAAAAAAAATACATTTGAAAAACTCAACAGCAATGTCTCTTTCCAGAAATCATAATCTGGTTACTCAAGATAATCCACAGACCTTGTTGTGAGCAGTTTCATGTAGGAGCTATTTTCTATCGAACTACACCTGCCAACTGTATCAACATGCAGAAAGAAGAGTGCATCTACTCATGGATGAGAGGCTGGAGCTGTTACATAAGCTACCTCGGTGGTGCTGAGGTGAGCTGGCAATATGTGCATTTTGAGCATCACAATCCAGGTGCCACACAGTTCCGTTACGTTGGAGAGAAGGCAGATATCTCCATTACTTGGCAACTCACTCCAAAACAATCTAGACTGATGAACAGCAATACAGCGAAGAGGGGAAAAATGTATATTTGATTTTGGGGTGAACTGTCCCTTTAGGCCCTCAACAGCAGCTTGGTTAAGGCACATGGAGCTGGTTTACTAGTGTACGTCTGCACAGCAGGGTTCATGCTGACCAGTTACACCCATGAGCCAAGTGATTGTTGACAGACAGACCTGTCTTTGCACAAACATCCAAGTATAGCACTGACGTATCGATTGTGCAGTGTGTCCTTGTTATCATCCACCCATCTCTCCATCTATGTCTCCATCTATGTCTCCATCTATTTGTGATGGTTCCTCCACTTTGACGCCTGTCTGTCATTTCATTAGGATCCAATCAGCTGTGGCACATCAGCTACAAGTGGTACATGAGGTAAAGGTTCAAGTCCTAAGAGGTGGTGGTTGACAACATGGCGGGATGTCACCTTGTTTAACAGTTTAAATGACTCTGGTGTTAAGACGCCACAACACCTCATTAACACAAAGCCAACCACATCAGCGCTGGCAAAGAGCCCAGTGACTCCAAACCAGGGATTCTCCTCCTGACCTACAATCCATCACCACGGTCATCCAGGATTTGAATACGGCTGAGGGACCAAGTGGTGTCTGACACCCACACACCCCACAGCCACACAGGCTTGAGGTTACTCATCCATGAGGATTTTTTTTTTGGTCTGCATTGCAGAATATGTAGGTTGATGTGTCGGCCAAGTCTTATAGTAACACACATTTGGTACACAGTGTGCTGCTCTGTTTTCACATCACACGGTACAGTGCGGCGCAGTCTGCACATGAAATGCGTAGCCTATATTTGCAAATATCCACCATCATCACCTAGTTTCTGTTAAGGCGCACTAATGCACAATTATCAAATAGCTCAGCTGGTTCTAGAAAAACATGAGTCATAATATCGAGGCAAAAACCGCAGTAGTATTTTAATAATTTGACGCATATCATTTACACATAGGCCTAATTAATAGTGTCGCATTATAATTTAAAAAGGAGTTATATGTATTATCGATATATCTATTATTTTTGCTGTCACACAACAAATGCATGCAATCACCGTGCAGCTATTGATCGATGCCGATGACAATGCGCTGCACAATAAACAGCAGCTAATTAGACAACAATGCAATAAAAATCGACCCCTTACCTGCAGAATTACTGATGATGGAGGCTGATCAGGAATCTGCACCAGACGACGCGGGCCGAGCTGAGAAAACGTTGCATTTGGTGCAACAATTTGTCTACGCTAGAGATGCTGCAAGATAGTCAGAGCTTGTTTTTGGCCTCGGCAGACTGCGATCACACAACATGGAGAGGCTCGAGATGGTGGTGATGAAGCATGCATCCATGAAAGTGTGGAGACTGCATCTCAGTAAGACACCCATTACGATTGCAATGTTGTTTTTTTTTGTCTCTCTCAGCATCCACTGCGCACTCAGGCCAGACCCTACCCAGCCCTGCTGCCCTTGTATCCGCAGCAGCAGCAGCGATCTTCGGGCATTTTCGCTGCTGAGTGGCAGCGAAGAGGACGAATAGAAGACAGCTGCACACCCAGAGGAAGCCAATGGGAGACGGTCGTTTCCTTGTTGCCAAGGCTGATAGAAAAGCAAAATGCGTGCGTGCGCGTGCTTGCAGTCGGGGAAAGTGACAGAAATTATAAAAATGACAGTAAAGCTAATTATCTCAATAGGCGGGCACGTGACCACAATGTGGCTGCAGGCATATTATCAACTTCATCATCATCATCGTCATAACCTGACACCTGAGATGGTGTTACTGCAGCTGCTGCGTCACCCAAGGCAGAAATGACCTTTAACCAATTAGATTAAGATGCGCTGCGTCCCTCCGTTACCCTTGAACTCCACATCAACAAACTGGCACAAGTGGGACAGTGGGACAGCCCGGTGCCTGTCACGGAATGCCAGCTGTGACGTGGGGCGGAGAGCCTGCGAGGGAAACAACTGTGCACTCTGGCAGCAGATGTAAATAACAGTTACTGCTTGATGTTTATACATGGCACACACTGGTGTTTTAATAACAGGATTCAAAACTCAATTGGGTCAACATGCCAGATAGGGCACTCTGTCCTCACACATCAGCCCCCCCACACACACCACACTGCATGTTTTCTTATTGAAACCAAATGGCATTGAAATAATAAACAAAATAAATCTTGCATTGTATGTAACAACAGAAGAACTTAGCCCTCAAATGACAACCAGTATTCCCAAAACACTATATCAGCCTCTCATATATAATCCTATTATTGTCATATGATCATTAATGACTCTCTTGGTCATTTTATTAATCATTGTAAAAAGTATCATCAGTAGTAGTGGATTATTTTTTCACTGCCCAGCATGCTTCCTGCTGCCATTTATCTTTTGTTGTATTTTTGTGAATTACTTTAGTGATTTCGTCTGCTTTATTCCCTTTTTGTCACTGTCTGTTTTCTCCTTAAGTTGAGGGGAGATCCATTTGTATAAGCTTGTGGCCTCTTGACGTCTCCTGACACATTTTTTAATTTTATTTTTATTTCGTTTTATTACTGTTTGGACTTTATTCAGTTTTATGCATGTGCAAATAAAAAAACAGTTGTTATTGTTGTTAAGTTATTGTTTTTGTTTGTTCTTTTTGCTCCCTTTTGCCTTAGATTCTTAAATACATATTTGTTTTACATAACAATGTAATGCTTACTTGTGTGGACCCCGGGAATAGTGGATGATACTGCACCTTGGTCATGTCTAATGTCTAAACTTCTGTGGCTTCTTGACCTCTCCTGACACATTTCTTCCTCTTTATTTTTTACTATTTGGATTCTATGCAGTTGTATATATGTGCAAATAAAATACAATAAAATAAAATTAATAGTTCTATTATTTTTATTTCTTATTATTATTTAATTACACATCTGTTTTACATAACAATGTAATATTTACTTGTGTGGACCCTGAGCAGAGAGGTTGATACTGCACCTTGGTGGTGGCTAATGGGAATATGTCATACTAAAATAAGCCTGTGGCTTCTTGACCTCTCCTGACACATTTCTGATTTTTTCTTTTTTATTATTTGGATTTTATGCAGTTTATGTGCAAATAAAATAACATCAAATAAAATTGAATTAGATTAAATCAAATTAATAGTTCTATTGTTGTTGAGTTGTTTTTGTAGTTTGCTTGTTTTCTTTTTTGCTCCCCTTTGCCTTGGATCTTAAATCACATATCTGTTTTACATAACGATGTGATGCTTAGTTGTTGATACTGCACCTTGGTAGAGTCTAATGGGAACACAAATAAATGGACAAAATATATAATCAAGATGTATTATTACAAATATCTTAAACCTACCCATGCACAAACGAATTGCCTCTTAGCAGCATTGAGTAAATCCTCACATCAGAATTCTGAACATAACTTTCAAACCTTTGTGAGGATGTCCCAATCGAGGCATGAAGCGGATAGTGCCACCATGCAAAAAGGGGTCTCCCACAGTCTATTATAACAAGGACAATGACCAGGTGTCAGGTGGGTGACATGCTATGATACACAGGAGTGTTTAAATGTCTGCTGAGGTGGTGGAAAGGATTTACAGTAATTATTTCTACAGTATTCCAGAATATAATTTGTTCTATGAAGATTAGAGCTTTGATAACATTATATGTCACAGCAGATTTGTGATATATAATGTTATCAAAGCTCTAATCTGATTCTGGTGACTGTTACTGTGAGGTTCAGCTGCTAATAGCACATACTGTAAGGTGGGCCTGTGCAGACACTGGTGTTGTGGTAGCAGTGGTGCAGGGATTAATGAATGTATTTTGACATTATGTGAGTGGGGCCTGTTGCATGTTAAATGAACTGTTGTGCTACACTGATCTGAGACAACAATACTTAGTGAGAGCAGTTGCAATGTTTACAAAAGTGAGAAATATAACTGTGTTTCAAGACGCGCTTCAGCTATTGAGGAAAAACTGCAACATTTGGGAATGCTATACCCTGAGTTTGTCTTTAAGGCATAGCTTGTTTCAGGCTGCACACCAATGCCATCTCTTACCTCGCTCAGTGTGTCCCGTCTGTCAGACACTGATGTCAAACAGCACCCGGGAGAGTCCGAGCTGTTATCCACGCAAATAAACAGTTTATAGGTGAAACATGATGTTGGGTCGATTGGTAAACTGTTTGAGACTTCAACCTGAAAGGCGTCACTCAGGGAATAAACTACACAAATCCACCAGCAACACGCGCTTCAATTGGCTGAAAAGTCTGAGCCAATCACTTTGCTTCTTGTAGGCAGGTGGCCGGCAGAGCTGTGACATTCACTGGTCTCATGTCTGTGTCAACTGTGTAAATATCTAAAGATGAACATTGTACGCTCGTCTCTTTCCCGACTGCGTGGATTTACCAATTTCACCAGGTAACAGCGTTCACGTAGCTTCATGCTAGCTAAACGGCAGAGTCAGTAATGTTTGGTTACGATGCTAACAGTGGTAAACTAGCTTAGCAGCGCGTTAGCAGCGTGGCTAGTTAATCAAACAGGAAGCTGGCTACTAGGTGGATGCTAATTACATTATAGCTTTATTGATTTACAGCTGAGGGCAGTGTAGTTGTTATAATATTTTATAATATTTTTAATGTAAATGTTAAAGTAGCAGTTATAATGTGTTGCATTGCGTCCATAGTGGACACCAGGCTATGGGATTCATGCATTATACCACTCCACACTTAAAAAAGGAACTAAGATCATATTTAAAATTCATATTTGTTATTCCTACAGTCTATGACAGTCTCCAAAAATATCCTTAAACATGAACAACTCTCACATTCAAAAACTAGATGTCATCAAGTATAAAGTCAGGAGCTGCTCCATAGACAGTGAATTGGGAAACAGGTTATAGGCTGTATATGACCCTGAGAGCATCCAGGGTATGTTTGGGTATGTGGGTGCATTTTATGTTTCAAGGCTGAGGACACTACAGTAGAATAAAACTCATGTGGACACAAAATCAGGCTCCCAGTGTCAGTGTCTATGGGACAGCTCCAGACTTTATACACTATAACATCACAAGTTTGAGACTTTCTCCTTTTGTTTCTGGCTTTTAAAAGACAGTAGCTCAAGTTCACTAATAATGATTGCACTTTCCTAGGCCATGGAAATAACTAGTGATGCATGATACTGGGTATTTTGCCAATATCCGAGATGCCATATATCCACTTTTTCCCCCCACCTAATTTTAGAGCTCATCAAGTCTCTTCTGTAGTGGAATTAACATCATATTATGCATGCATACTCTTATCATGATGGCCTACCAGCAGATGGAGACATTAAACACAATTTTCAACATATGTGATATTCACTCATTGTGCAAAATAAGAAAAAGCATGTTGGCTGATTGTGATAGTTTATTTTAAAGCTGATATTGGTTGATACAGATGATGTGCTGATATTATAATGCATCCCTAGAAATAACGTAATTGAATTCTTAATATAGGTATAGCAGCACTATAAATGTATTACAACTTGTTGTAATTGTGGCATAATGTTGATATTAAAGTCCAGTGTGCTGGATTTAAGGGTATATTTTGGCAGAAGTGGATTATAATGTAATAAGTGTATTTCTTTAGTGTATGATCACCTGAAAACGAGATTAGTTGTGTTTTAGTTACCTTAGAATGAGCTGTTTATATCTACATAAAAGCGGGTCTTGGTTCATGGAGTCCGCCATGTCACACCAGCATGTTGCTATAGTGGCCCAGAACGACAAACCAAACACTAGCTGTGTGTTACAATACCCCTACCACCATACTAGAGTATGCCAGAAAAAGATTCAGTATGTCCCAATACATAGTATGTTAAATGCAGTATCCTAAAATACAGGATGTTCTACTACATCCTGGTATTTCCTACTACATCCTCTATGCAGCAGATGGTACACCACATCAACTAAAAGTGTCTAGTGACCAGTGAATAGTAATAATAGGAGTATTAATTGTTTAAGTGATCAAGAAATAATCAAAAAGATTACAGACAACAAATGGACATAACTATAAAATAACAATGATGGAGAAATGCAGATGTAATTTTACTGCTGTATGAAATATGTTAGATTGGAAGAGACCTCAGCAGTGGTTTGGCTCCCAGTAAAAACCTAAACAATGAACACTGTAGGAATTCTAAACGGAGAAGTCTCAGATGGTTGCAATCCACTAGATGCCTCTAATCTTACACACTGACTCTTTAAAGAACATTTGTTTATAACATTTTTAATCTGTCAGCAGCGTCCCTGCAGGGAACCTCGCAGTAACTGGCAACACTCACCTTAGATTATTCAGCAACTGGATTGTGCCCAGAGCAGCAGCGGGACCTCAGATTTCCAGATGTGGGCCACTGTCTTCACAAGCTGAGGGATCAGGAGTGTTCCAACAACTTCCCTGGCAATACCAGCAGGTACGGACAAAGAAACGGGGAACAGAGTATCAGCCCAAGAACATCAAACGCAAGAGGACCCACGGTTGGATCAAGAGGATGAGCACACAAGGCGGCGTCGAGGTGGTTCTACGGCGCATGTTGAAGGGACGGAAATCACTCACACACTGACAGACCCTATTGGAAAACCTGCAAGAAAACAGACACTGATTCAGAAATGCTGGCGCTGCTCAGGGTGCTCAGCTAAGGTGATACTGGATGGGTTGGGTGTGGCTCTCCTAGTGCATTAATAATGGGCGGGAGAATGAAAACTGGCCTTTGACAAAGAATTTGCATTTACCTTAGGGTAAAAAGAAGCCTGGTAGTTTCATGCAGTTGCTTTTGATCCATAAAGTTTTGTTCATAATCATTAAATGTTATCAGATGTATCGATTTGATGTGTGAAGTCATTTGATTCAAAGACAGAATGAGTCTTTAAAGAATTGTTGTTCTCAAATGAAAACACCAATTCTGGTTGATTTGGAAATAAAAACCACCTCTGCAGAATTCACATGCACTTGAATTTGTAGCCCCAACACACAGTTTGTCAACAAAGGGTTTGTTCTTTGTTGCCTCAACAAACTAAGCTTTGACCTTCAAAGTTTGCTGCCATCTACTGTTGATGACTAAGCTGTAGGTTTATTAGGTTAATGTTAGAGAAGATAAGAGATAAGACTTTATTAATACCACACAGGAGGAATGTGCATGTTACAGCAGCTCAAGAGTCAGAAGCAAGAGGAAAAAGTGAGTGCTGAAAAAGATAAAATCAACAATTACAGAACTACAAATTAAATAAAATAATAATCTGTACACACTTTTCATTTGTACAGATACTGTATGTCCATGATTGATAGCTGCTAAGGGGAACTGAAATAGATACATGGTGGGTGGTATCTTTACTCAAAAGGTATACAAAAGGTATATTCTGCACATTAAGTGGTATGTTACACAGACACACTTAATTAATCCCAGGGGGGGGGGGGGAATTCACTTGTCAGATACACACATGTACAAACGGGAGCGAAACATGCATTAAATGGAGAGATGTCAGAGTGAGGCGGCTGCCTTGGACAGGCACCCTGAGCAGTTGGGGGTTAAGTGCCTTGCTCAAGGGCACCTCGACAGTGCCCAGGAGGTGATCTAGCACCCCTCCAGCTGCCAGTCCGCGCTCCATATTTGGTCAGTAAGGAGACTTGAACCGGCCATATGGACTGAGCTACTGCTGCCCATATGTGGATATGTGTGTGTGTTTAGATAGATAGATAGATAGATAGACTAGGCTTTTAATTGAAATTTTGTGGTACATCATAACACTTAAAACATAAATAGACTTATAAAGAAAACACATTTAATTAATAACCGGAATAGTAATAAGTTGGGGCATAACTCATAGTTTTATTGTCAGTAACTTAGAGTTCTTGAGTAAAACTTGCTTTGCTATTGTTCAGATATTTTATAAAACCTGTATTTTGTGAAGCACTTTGCAATTTCATTTCTGTAAAAGGTGCTATATCAAATACATGTTTTTATTTTTTTATATTTGACTGTCAGCAGCAGCAGCTGAGAGATGATGGACACACACACTGTGCAGAGCGGACATGCTGTAAAGTCCTTGTGTTGTTTTCATGAGCTTCACGCCACAACCCCCCTCGGATTGGCGGAGTGCTCTGTTACATAATCACTTCTAGCCAATCAGCGCATAGCTGTCCTCTGTCTTCACGCACCTACCACTGCCCAACCAATCAGGTGCGTCGAATCTCGAAACGTAACCGCCCCCGAACAGGCGAACAACAGAAACGGAGTTATGAACTAGTAGCACGTTAGCTTCGTAGGACGTTCAATTTTAGTTTCGGTGTCGTTACTGCTCTATGAGCTGTTGTTTCCAGGTAATTCAAGTGTCGTGATGCGTTCACATCGAAGCTATACGTAGTTTGTGTTTTGTAGCGGTCGCAAGAGGCTGTCGAGCGGGTAAACAAACCGGTTTCTACGGGTACGACAAAGACAACAAGGCTTAGTAGCTAGCATTAGCTAGCGAGCTAAAACAGTAGCATTTGCTCGTTTTCACTCCAGCAGGTTAAGGGACGAAGAGCAAGACAGACAGAAATGGAGAAGGTAGGTTCACAGCTAACTGTCTGCTGAATTATTTAGATATAAGTGATATAAGTTGGCTGTTATCGGCTTCGAAAGACATATTGCTGACATGGCGGCGAGTAGTAACGTACGCACTTCAAGTACTCTGACACTTTAGACCATATTACTCCAAAGTTGTCGCGTTAAATGCAGATTGTAGGAGTTATTCTGTGTTACCCAGGTATGGCTGTGGTGTCTGGCCTTGGTTGGTACTTTTGGTTATATTATTCTGTTCTGCTCACAGTCAGATTTCCTGAAGGGGCTGCCTGTCTACAACAAAAACAACTTCAGCAGGTTCCATGCAGACTCTGTATGTAAAGCATCAGTAAGTCATTTTTATTAGTTCTCAAAATGCTGAGACAAATAATCATGTTGTGAATGTGATATCGGTTAACCCACAAAAGGACCATTTGTAAATTAGTAATGCCTTGTTCTCTTGAAACCCTGAAGAAAACTCTGCTCTGCTCACATGCCTCTACAGAAAACTGCAGACACATTGATTCGCTGATTGATTTAAGATCATGTTGAACAACAGCAAATCTGTAACAAAACATCTGGTTACAAAGTCGCACAATATAGTCCAAATCTCATTTATCCAGTTGCACACACATACTTTTGAAACATGTATTTCGTTGCTAAAAAAAAAAACCCTTGGCTTTGAAGTAAGCCTAGACAAGTTTCACTTTCAATTCAGTTGAAGGTATAAGTACGTGACTGGATCAGTCTTGTAGTGGTAGTTGATGAGGTTGGTTTGCTACTAAGTAAATGGGTAAGTAACGAAATAGAAAGTGGGTTTACAGTTTTATAGATTCCAATGACTTTTTGGCTGATAAATAGGTGTACTGTATCGGCCAGAAAAAGAGGTGGGGATACTCTCTACACCTGTGAATACCCTCCACTGCAGCACTGGACTGGAGAAATGATACTTGGATTATACTGCACAAGTTGTCTAAGAGTTTGTAAATGTATGTTTTGATATGCTGTTGTTAGACATGGTCCCCTATCAATCAATAAATCGATTCACCATTTTCCATAGAGGCATGTGAGAAAAACAAAATTGACATGACTAATTGATAAAGAAATGGTGATTTTTGTGGATGATGTATTTCTTTAAATTCAAGAAATGTTGTCACATGGTAGTACTTCTTTTATTCAGATAATTCCTGCTAATTTATAGGCTGATATGTATCTCAATGTCATTTTAGAACCGCCGACCATCAGTGTATCTTCCAACTCGGGAATATCCATCAGAGCAGAGTAAGTGCATTGACTTCTAAATGATTTCAGCCGGGGGGGGGGGGGGGGGGGGGGGGGGGGCGCTCAGTGTCTTGTCACAGTAGATGAAATACATTGTAGGTGCCTTTGCTTAGTAATGTCGTCATTTTCAGGCTTCAATTAGTGGAAATCACCTTCAGTTCCATCGAGACAGTGTAGTCATGACTCAGCTTGTTTATCAATTTAATAGTATGGATGGGAGCAGCTGATTTCAGTTACAGTCTCTCTTCCCTGCGTCTTTCAACTTCGTGTCTCAATCAGTGTCTGTGTTGTCTCTCCTCAGTCATTGTCACAGAGAAGACAAACATCCTATTGCGATATCTTCATCAACAGTGGGACAAAAAGGTATTTCAACACAGTTAATGTAATCAAAGAGACAGTGGATGCTAATTATTGAGGTTATGACTGCAGATATCTAGTTGTTCTGTGCTTCGTTAAATGTGTGTCTTTCTTACTTTGTCAGAATGCAGCAAAAAAGCGAGAGCAGGATCAAGGAGAGGGCGAGAACACGGCGCCGCCGCGGAAAATTGCCAGAACAGACAGCCGGGAGCTGAATGACGACTCATGAATCGCTGTGCTGTTGATGCACACCCAGCAGAGACTGACCTGTACAAACAAAAAAAAAAACATGCACACACAGATGCAGAATATAGGCCTTGACACTGAAGCACACACGGATCCATACATTTCACATTTCACACCACAACCGGCATGACATTAATCCCAAATAAACACTGGTCTTAATGTTTGCATTTGACTTCAGATTCCCTCATTAACCAAATACTTTATTCCTCAATTTACTACTTTCACCCAGTATTTTTACTTCCAAGACACCTCTGCCTCAGATTTCCGTATTTGTAGTTTGAAAATAACATACATCTACCTCCTTATTCCTCAACCCCTCTGCTTTTCCTTCACTTATGCTCACAGTTTTTTTTTAAAATATGCAGCTCCTATGCTGCTATTTAAGGGTTTAGTGCTGTTTAGAGCTGTTATTCAAACCATCTCCGTGATATGCATGTTTTAATTTAAGTATTTAATGCCATCTTTTGTGGCCCCTACTCCATTAAGAACTTTAAGTTTTGAATTACGTAGTGACAGTGGCCCTAAAAATGTTATTTTTAGCTCATCCTTTATGTGATTACTGTCATTACAGTAACTGAAAATAACACTGCATCGTTGCTTAGATTTAATAATCCATTCAGGGTTTGCTGTTGTTGCAGGAAAAGTTGAGTGCTGAAAGAAATGTTCTTTTGTTTCCTCCAGATGAGAGATGATTTGTTGCCTTAAATGGAAGCGAGTGTGTTTTCACAATGTCTTAGAGTGACCCCTCAGTTTACATTGTTGTTTCAGGTGAAGACATGAACCACTGTTGAGCTGAGTGGATATTAGTGTGTCTGTAAAGATACATTCAAGCCAATATAGTCATACAAGAGGATGAGGTGTTTTTGTACGGAGTGACCTGCAGATTTTGTAGCCATATTCTAAGTTTGATGCTCAGTAGTTTGAGATCATCACTTTATGGGCAGCATGTGTATCTTTGGAAATGCAAGGTTAGCACAATATTTTGTGGAAGAGGTGATGACTACAGTTTTGATTAAATTTATAATGTAGCTGTACTGCTGTGTAGACTTCCCGTACGGACTGCTGTCAGTCACATTTCTTCAAAAGCTTAAGCAGTATTGTGGAAATGTGTGTTTGGATTCACAAGCTTTTGACAGCAGGGCTAAATAACCAGCCTGTGTTTGCTGCTCATAAAGTCGTTGACACTCGTCGTAAAGCTTCACAAGTCCTGTATATTTGTACAGTATGTATATTGTGATTGTTCTGACCCTTTTTATCAGGTAACAAGACAGCAACTCGCTCTGTAATGTCTTTCCCAGGTTAGCCATATTGTCATCTGATTTTGTTTAGCCAATTTGTTCCTGAACCCTGGAGGGATGCAAACCAGAGTTCAGTCAATACAAACTAAAGCATTTTGCTCAGTTTGCTTTGCACCTTTAGGAACCTCACAAATTGTATTTGCCACATTTCCACAAATGTTTGGCACAACTCTCTGTTGAGTCTATTAATGTACATTTTTGTTCTTTTGTTACATGTTGCTGTTCAAAGATTACAGAGTTTATGTGCAGTCAGGCTGTTTATCCAAGTAGAACATGCACTGTGAGGTTCTTGAGTATGACTATAAAACAGAGACGTGCAGTTTTGTTTTCCTGGCTCTTCATAGAAGAGTTTGCTAATTCTACTTTTGTTATATGGTTTGTATTTCAAATGCTTTGCTTTTGAGTTGTATAAATGTATTGTCAATTTCAGATCTTGTTCTTGTATAGATTACACTATGACATACAGTAAAAGCTACAACTCCGAGTTAATGGTGGTGTTTTTTGGGGTGAAACAAGTTATACTAATAAATAGCACTACAGGTAAGAGGAAAGATGTGTATCTGTCCCTTGAAGGGGAAAAGATCATCTGGCAAAGACATCCTTCATAGATTTGTACTTATGCAAGAGTGTGTATGATGTGTTTCAACTGTTAGTGTTAATACATGTCCTCATCCAAGGAAACAAACCAACCCAGCAAACGTCCACCATCCAGCATTACATCTTTACAGTTAACAAAATCAGCCAATGCTTTATCTCTTGATGGACATTTATTCAAGTGAGATTTATTTGCATCATAGAAGTACATTCACTAATTTATGTAGTAAAATAATTCATAGAAAATCAAAGTTAAGAAAAATAGAATATTTTTTTATGGTCACAGTGAATATAATTTGACCTATTGCAGAAGAATACGATGGCTTTAAAAAGTGCTTTACAACTGAAAAAGACATGATGGACGTGTAATGCATGCACATGATGCAACATGCATTCAATACAGGCATCAGGATGAGAAACAAACCTGAAATGGGAAGCTGCTGTTCGTGTCCATCAAAGGTCCAATGAGTACGATTTAGTGGCATCTAGCAGTGAGGACTGCAGTTTGCAACCAGCTGAAACCTCTCCAGGTTAGAATTCCTTCAGCGTCCAATGTTCTGAAAGGTTTTTTTTTGGCAAATTATCCGCAGAGGTCTCTTCCTTTCCAAAACATACCAGTAAAATCACTGAATAAAGCAGTTTCATGTTACAGATTAGTGTCTACGATGCTGTCTCAGCTTGTTGCTAATGTGTGCTCACCTTGTTTCTCTGATAACCTAAGATCCAGACGTTCAGGAGGTTTTTACTGGGAGCCGAATTATGCGCAGAGGTCTCTTCCTCTCCGAAACAAACACTCCTGGTGATTTAAACTGGTAAAAACACTGAATAAAGTGGTGTCGTGTTAAAATTAGTGTTTCTCTGATGCTGTTTGGGCTTGTTGCAGATATGCTGCCAGCCTAGCACCTGCTAATGTGTGCTCACCTTTTTTCTCTGATAAATTAAGATCAAGACGTTCAAGAAGTTTTTACTGGGACCTGAATTATCCGTACAGGTGTCATCCTTTCTGCAACAAACGGACTTGGTGTTTCAAATGAGTAAAAACACTGAATAAAGTGGTCGTGTTAAAATTAGTGTTTCTCTGATGCTGTTTGGGCGAGTTGCAGATGTGCCGCTAGCCTAGCACTTGCTAATGTGTGCTCACCTTTTTTCTC
Source organism: Epinephelus cyanopodus (assembly GCA_026686955.1). NCBI lineage: Eukaryota > Metazoa > Chordata > Actinopteri > Perciformes > Serranidae > Epinephelus > Epinephelus cyanopodus. The sequence goes on along the minus strand of CM048926.1, from coordinate 14,859,403 downwards.
TGATAAATTAAGATCAAGACATTCAGGAAGTTTTCACTGGGACCCGAATTATCCGTACAGGTGTTATCCTTTCTGCAACAAACGGACTTGGTGTTTCAAATGAGTAAAAACACTGAATTAAGCAGTTTCATGTTGCAAATGAGTGTTTCTTCCATGCTACTTCAGCTTGCTGCAGACAGACTGCTAGCCCAGCGCCTGCTAATGTGTGCTCACCTTTTTTCTCTAGTAATTTAAGATCCAGATGTTCAGGAGGTTTTTACTGGGAGCCGAATTATCCACATAGGTCTCCTCCTTTCCAAAACAAACGGACCTGGTGTTTTAAACGAGTAAAAACACTGAATAAAGTGGTGTCGTGTTAAAATTAGTGTTTCTTTGATGCTGTTTGGGCGTGCTGCAGATGTGCTACTAGCCTAGCACTTGCTAATGACTGCTCACCTTTTTTCTCTGATAACTTAGGACCCAGATGTTCTGGAGGTTTTTACTGGGAGCTGAATTATCCACAGAGGTCTCTTCCTTTCAAAAACAAACAGACCTGGTGATTTAAACTTTTAAAAACACTGATTAAAGAAGTTTTGCGTTAAAAAATCAGAGTTTTTCCTACACTGCTTGTCATGAATGGCTCTGAAAACATGAATGGCTCTATCTTGTCCCAGTGTTTAGTTTGTCCGTTGTGGGCTACTGTAAAGACATAGTGGTGCAACGTGGCGATATCGGTGGATGAGGATCCACCCCTAGTGTAATTATAAATGGCTCACTCTAAAGTAACAAAAACAACTTCTTATTTTCAGGTGATTATACACTAAAGAAAACATTCTTATAATACTGCATTCCTTTTCTGTCGATACACCCCCTAAATCCTGCACACTGGACCTTTAATGATCTGGGTTTTGAACGAAAGATCCTCCACATCAACATAATCTGTTCTGGTGCTGTTAAAAACCAGGCAGTCATGCAGTATTTTAACCTTAAGTAAAGGTTAGTCAAGCCCCATTCAAGCAGTTACACTTACTGTACATATTTTACATGGAAGTTAGATAATCAAGTGTTAATGGATACAGTATAATACCTTGTGCGAAATAAGTTGCATCAAGAGTGAAAGTCTACCGCTCGCTGACCTTTACATGTGGTCCTTGTGACTAATGTGTTCTCTTACGGTACAGGTGTGTCTCTGAATGTTGCCTGAACATTTGTACATTGCTCTTCATCATATTACATTGGTTGAACGTTTATTAACTCTTAGAGTTTTCTAAATCAGTCAATTGTCTTGATTCTCCTTTATCTGACTCATTGGAAGGTAATTCCTCCAGCGATGTGTTTAAGTCGCCCCTGCTGGGCTGAGCGTTAGCAGGCTGCGGCGGTGGTTGTGTCCCGTTCACACACACCACTGTCCCCTCTGACTTGCTGAAGCTGAACAGTTTCCCAGGACTGAATGTCCTGTTGGGGGACTGTGACCTCTCCTGGCCACTCGGGGGAACAGAGGAGGTCACGGTTGAGGCTGGAGCTCCAGCTGCCACCGCTGGCTCCTTTTTCATCTCAGGCGACTTTAAGAACTTGAGAAATCCTGGGAGCTTCGCCTCACCTCCTGTTGGGGACTGAGCTGGTGAGCGAGACGTGCCGGAGGAAAACTTCCCCTGCAGAGGGATGATCTGCTTCAGCTTCATCACATTGTTGTTCCCCAGCAGAGAGCTGGGTCTCTTGGGTTTGTCCCCTGCCTTGCCCCCCGGTGCTTTGTCGTGATGGTGCTGGTGCTGCGTGTCTGCCCTGTGGTCGCTCTCCTGACGGGCCTCGGCCTGCAGCTCAGCCTGACGCTGGAGCTCCTCCTCTTCACGCCGGCGTCTGAGCTGCTGTTGGAAGTGCTGCTGGGCCTGCTGCTCGTGCTTCTATATGGGGAGGCGTGTTTAAATGAAGACACAGAGGAGGAGAGAGGAAGAGTCACGGACAGAAAAAGACAGTGAAATAGGAAAAGAGAGAAGAAAACTGTACCTGAATAGCCTTCAGCTTTAACACACATCTATCTATCTATCTATCTATCTATCTATCTATCTATCTATCTATCCTGTGAGGTAACAGTGTTAGCAGTTATCTATCTTTAGATGTGTGTACAGAGAGTAACTGTGCCTCTGTGCCCTAGTTGTCATCCTCTCCAGCAGAGAGCTCACACAAACAAGCTGTGTTTACACTAAATATGCTGACTCCTGCTCATAGATGGGCTCTTTTTTTTTTTTTAATCTCGACAACACTCATCAAAAGCCTCTTTCACACATGCAGTGTATCTCTGAAATGTTCATGATCATTTCCTGCATGGAGTCATGTGTGAATGCGACTCAAGGATTGATATTCAGGAAATCTGTACTGCCAATTTCCCAACTCAGGACCTCTTATCATTTCAGGGAAAATGTCGGCACAGCTGTATTGTGAATGGAAGCTGCAGCATTGCAGAAACAAGCATGTAAAGGTCTGTCTGTCTTTTTTGTCTCCAGCCACATACACGTACATCCACCCTACCCCCATCTTCTTCTTCTGCTGGTGAGATTCATGGCTGCTGGCATCCATAAGTGTTGTATACCACCATCTGCTGGACGGCCCTCTGCCCTATCTATTCCAGCATTGCTGTGGCATGTGTTAAAAGCCACGAGACAAAAATGTTCCTGATCAAAATACATGTGTTAATAGTGAAAATCACTAGCAGTGTCCAATTTATTTACCAGTAACCAGTGTGTGTGAGAGGATTAAGACACCACTGAGATACAGTAAAGGCCACTAATGTGATAACAACACTATACAGACAAAGAAAGAAACAAACAAACAGTTTTTTCCTTTGGACAGTCAGAAAAAGCTGCAATACTGCACAGTTTTTAACAATCCACATCAAAAGACTCCATGACACAAAGGGGTACGTATATAGAGATATAAACTGCACAGAGTGCAGCCAACAGCAAGCCTTACGTTGGCCGAAGGTCTTTCAAGCTATGACACAACTATACCTTGAAAGCTTCCCTTCGTCGGTACTCTAGCTTGGCCATCTCTTCTGCAACCCAGCCAGGGATATCAGGGATGGCAACATGGATGATGTACTTTAGGAGGATTGCAAAATGCTGTAAACCACCAAGACCACAAAGGGACAGGCTCAACACACGGTTAACATCAAGGCACAATCACAGTCTGTTTCTGTGTTTTTACAGACCAAACAACACAACTCAAACACTCAAACACTGTGTTCATTAATGAACTCCTGGATCAAAAAAATCAGATTCTGAAGGTTTTAAGAAGTCACAACAAAACAGAGCAGGCCATGCACATTTTATTTCTTTTGTAATATAATATAAAGTGTCATTTTAGCCCTGTTTCCACCGAGCAGTATGGTTCAGTTCAGGGTAGTACCAATGGAACCGATCTGTACCGTCCCCACTTTTGGTCCCCCCTCTGTTGGGGTACCTAGCACACAGATCTGGTACTAAAAGGTGGAGCTGTGAACACTGCAGTCTGATTGGTCAGTAGAGGACGGTCACTTTGCTCAGGGCTGAGTTGTGGCTGGTTTTGAGGCTCATGTAACCACTGTTCATACTGTGGAGAGTTTTATTAGTAAACTGTAACTATAAAATGAAAGGATGCCTTGCTGCCTCTCACAGCAGCTGGAGTCGGAGAAAAATATCTTAACTCGCTGGGCCGACTGCCGGTGACTTTTAAGGTGGAACGTCAGCTTGTAATGTTACTCAATGCACGAGGTGACAATGTGAATCCATCAGCACACCTTAAATTTCACTGTGACAGCTTTGACCATCACTTTCGTTTTTATTGTCTCTCTTAAATGACATGCACTTATAGTAATGAGTGGATCTTCAAGCGTTTATATAAATTAATTTTGTCCGGGTTATGTGAACTGCATATACTCTAATCCTGACTCAGAAAAAAAAGCGTTGGAGCGTCATTCCTGTGGGTATTTGCGGTGGAAACGCTAGGGTCAAGGTACCATGTCTGAAGGCTGACTTTAGGTTCCAAAGTGTTTGGTGGAAACAGGGCTTTTGTCCCGTAAAACTCAACTCTTCAGGGACAAACCTGTATTTATCACACACAGCGCAGTGCATACCTCCAGTAAGACGATGGAAATGATGGTCATCTCAGGACTCAACCAGGGGAACAGACGCTGTAGCTGCCCACACTGGCCAATCAGGTAACAGTTAACTATAATGGCTATCAAACCCATGGCCTCCATTGCAGTCTGACGTTGAGAGGAACAGAGAGTAGAGATATTTACAGGCTGTCAGAATCCCTCACTGTCAACAAAGCAGCCTGGCGGGCACTTCTGACATTTCCCCAAAACAAAGCCACACTGACCTGCCACTGTCCGATGTTCTCCACCCTCTGTCCGAAGGGTCTCTGCAGGCCGGTGCAGAGCTTCAGAGCGTCGCTGCGGATCTCGATGATGTTGTTGATAAGAGCACACATGGCCGCCAGGGGAAACGCAGAGGAGAAAAGCACCACGTAGCCAAACTGGATGAACATTTCCTGATAGTCCTGAAGCGTATCCTGTCGGGGTGAAACATCATGAAATATAGATGATTTTGTGTGATGCAAGGTGAAAAGTAAAATTAGAGTCCCACCTCGTATGTCTGCATGCAGCTCTCAATCTCAGCCTGGGTCAAAGTGACAGTTTTGGGTTCCTCTGGTGGATCCATCCATGACTTCTTATGCTCTTTCTCCTCACTGACGTTCTTTCTTTTCTGACACAGAGACTCAGATTCCTTTGGAGAGGACACAGTGGAATACTCGTCAGTCTACAGTGCTTCCTTTACAAAGACACGCAGTTTCGTTTTGATCTGTCAGTGTACTACCTGGATGATTTTAAAACATCAATCACCACAGACATGATGTCACTTGAAGGGAACCTATTATGCTTTTCTGTATTTTTTGTCTTATCTATAGTGCTACAATGAAGGATGTTCATATTAAACTTGGCCCAAGTTTCAAATAATAAAGTAAACATATGCAAAAGTAATCCCTCTGCGCAAAAACCTCAGCTTTCCCTCCACTCTGAACACTCTGTTTCCAACAGAGGGTATAGTGCCTTTTAAAGGCCCCGATCACACAGAAGGCGTTTATTTATTTTAGTTATTTGACGGCAATTAGTTTCTAGCTCCTAAAATGTTGAGGCAGAGGGTACTTGCTGTAGCTCTGGTTGAGGGTGAGAGGCTGTCAGTAAATAGTTTGTTGGGCACAGGGAAACGGAGATCTGTGTGGGTACATGAGACCCTAAAAAAGAGGGTGGATCATGGGGAGTAGCACCAGTTGGTCCAGGAGCTTCTCCTCCGTGACGGCTGTTTCCAGGCATGTTTTAGGATGACTTATGGGCAGTTTGACAACCTGCTGTCTATCCTCGGGCTGTATAGCTCTGAGTATCCAGCAACTGCTACCACCAGTTTCTCCATTGTTTACCAAATGTAAACTTGTTGTCGTGACCATCACAGAAGGCCCGCCACTCAAATCATCCAATTGAACAATGGGAAAAAACTGAGATGACGTGAGGCGCCTTTCCCACTTGAGTTGAAGTTCTTTCAGCTCAAGGAGTTCAGAGCGCTCCAGCAATGCAATGCAGGGCGTTGCAGTGCAAAAACCGCAAGCAAAAAGCTTCATTCTCATTAAAAACAATTACAGAAAACCGTCTCCAGCTGCTAGAACACTCTGTGTGATCAGGGCCTTAGTCCTCTGACGACTCAGTGTTTTACAGTGCGAGTCAAATTCACCCACTCACACACAGGTGGTTGAGGCTACCATACAAGGTGCCTACTGCTGCTCAGTTTTTCAGACATTCACACACTTTTGGGTTCTTGCCCGAGGTACCTTGCCAAAGATTAATCGACATGTGGAGCCAGGAATCGAACCACTGATATTCAGATTAGTGGACAACCCGCTGTACCTCCTGAGCTACAGCCACAGGCTGTATGAGGAAAATCATGTGGTTTTTTGGACCATTAAATCGTGTATACAAGTATGAGCCTGAAAGTGAGCATAATAGGTCCTCTTTAATTTGTGAGACTACATGAGACAAGTTGTTCTGCTGTATTCGAAAGAATTTAGCATAAAACATATTTATGTTTCTTTAAAAAAGTGGAAAGGTATGATTATTTTAAACATATTCACTGGTTGAGATGGAGTGTTTTTTTAAGTAGACAAAAAAGCCATAATCATAAAGCTGAAACAGGATGATAAACTATTATAACAAATCGACCACATACGTGAGACAGTGATTCACAGTCGCTGTCCTCATCACAACTGTCAAAAATGCTTGATGGATCCATCCCTTCCTCCACCAGTGTAGGACTGTCCTCAAGGCAGCTGCGATCCACCGGCAGCGTTTCTGTCATGACATCCTGGTAGTCAACCTTCTCAGTGAAGCTCACTTTACGTTGCTTCAGATTGCTGTCGTTCATGTCCCACTCCTCTTCCGTCAGCCTGAATCCAGCTTTCAGATCCCCTCTTTTCTTCTGCTCTGGGTTGCCGTTAGCAGTGTGAGTGACGGGGATCCCTTTGGGACCCAGGAAGGAATAGCCTGTCATCGAGGCTTGGGCCTTTCCCAGAGCCAGGCGGCCGTACTTGAGTATGATGGTCTGGAGCAGCTCCCACAGCACCTTGGGGGTGAAGACGCCCAGCTTGTTTTGCTCGTAGAGATAAGGCTGGAGGACCTCTTTGATGTTCTGCAGGAACTGGCGGAAGATCAGTAGAGTGGCTAGCATCTGTGAAGAGCAGGACAACATCTGTTACTGTGCTGAATGTGAGAAGTGCAAAACAGGAAACACATGCACGCATTCAAAACGTGTTTAGCAAGCACATCTGATGTAGATATTCAGTCTGACTGAAGGTACAAATGCAGGTCACTGTCTGACATGATCCCACGATACCTACAGCATGTGACACACCACATGACATTTAAGGTGCACTATGTAACTCTTCAGAGACGAAATATCACATTCTTCCTCTTACAAATGAAAAGTATATTTGATTAGTGATAAAATGCACCTATTCAAAACACTCAGAGGTTTTGCTGCTGAAGCCGTACTTGGTCTGGTATGGTAGCTAATTTTAATTCCACTTTTCTGTAATCATCATTTGCTACACCCTCCCCCAGAACAGTGACTGTCCAATCATAGCTCAGCAATCATAACTAATCACCAAAGAGAACTGGATACACCTTTTGAGGCAGAGCTCTGTCCTTTCCAAAAAAAGTTGGAGCTCAGTGACACATGAGGCCAAAAGAAATGGGAATAAGTCTTATTGGGCCCAATGGCTTCACATAATGGAACAGGCTCTGTTCCTTAGCACATGGTCAAGCTTTGATTTTTAAGATGCTATTGTGAGCTGCCTAACTAGCTTAGCAACTGTAGTAGCTGAATAGCATTATGTACAGTGTAGTATTCTATTATTGTGTAGCTGAACCTGGGTGCTATCCATGTTCAGGGTTATGTCAGGAGCTCTATACTGCTCTTTCTTGGACGACTCCTACGACATTACCTGAAATAGCATTACACAGCAGCATTTAAAAAGCCTTTTCTCTTAGGACATTAAAAGTAAAATAATGTTTGAAATTATGAGTGTGTAACAAGTAGGGGAGCTTAGCAGCCAAACAGGGTGATGAAATTATCCCACATTTTTCCTTGTCATACTTGTAATGCTAGGACCAATTAGCTATACACGGCAATGAAAGATTGATGATATTTATTTGTCCTCTACATCAGAGATTCTCAACTAGTGGGCTTAGCTAAAGTGTGTGGTGAGGAAATGTGATCCTAAATGCATTCAATTTGGATTCATAATGGCAGGCAATGATGCTGAGACGCTGTCAAATGAGGCACTAAATTCATAGAAGCTCCAGAGACACTTAAACACTAAGCAGCTGGGATGTGTTGAGAAGCCAAAAGAATATTTACCAAGTAAAAAGGGATGGGCTTCAGACACAACAGAAAGCCATCATTAACAGGGACACTGGCATTATACATTCTTCTTTATCATAGTATGTTTTTTAACATTTGTTTGGGAAGGTGGTCCTTGGAAATTTTTTGACAATCAGAAGTGGGCCTTCAGTTCCAAAGCCCTGGTCTACATGAATCATCAACTGGTGAGGATGCTGACTTTTGGCCTGTTGCAGCTTTAGCTTCAAGTGTGTACTTAAAGGGATAGTGCACCCAAAAATGAAAATTCAGCCATTATCTACTCACCCATATGCCGAGGGAGGCTCAGGTGAAGTCACTTGCGGAGATCCAAGGGAAGAGTGGGTAGTAGCACAACTCCACCTAATGCAGGCTTACGGTGCCCCAGATTCAAACGTCCAAAAACACACACAGTGTACCTCCTCTCCCCTGGGATCTCCGTAAGTGTTGTGAGGACTCTAAAACCTCACCTGAGCCTCCATCGGCATATGGGTGAGTAGATAATGGCTGAATTTTCATTTTTGGGTGCACTATCCCTTTAAGAGCCTGTTTACAAGATTCTTGTTTTGAAACGAGTCAGCTGGAAATAAAGATGAATGGCCTTTAAGCTGCCACAGGTGGTAGTAACAGCACTGAAACAGTGTCTGTATAAACAGGGCAGCCAGCAGGATGGGACCATGGACAGGAAGGGTGTGACGTTTTGATGACGTGGTGTATGCAAGCCACCACAGGAGATTTAGTAGTAGACGATAGCAGTTAGCAGCTAACTCAAAGAAGAACAGTGGCTGAAAATGTCCGCAATTTCGGAAAACAATGAGGTCCGGGAGCTTCTTACCCTCTGAGCAGAGGACGAGATAAGCTGCCATATCCTACTTGACCTTATACCTCATTCTGCTTAACTCAGACCTCTTGTCCTCATTCGTAGACACTCTTTTGTGCCATGTGGTGGTAGTAAGACCACAATACACTAATCCATGTAAAAACAAGATGGCAGCCATCTCTGCCAAGTCAGTCTGCAGGCGATGCCATCACAAAAGTGGACAAGGTCCAAAACCTGATCACATTTAGTGACTGAAACTTGTTTATTTATGATTAATAATGTTTGTAGTTTGATATGCCATACAAAATTTGATCAATTTTAGCAACAGTTACAAGCTAAGGCGCTGTTTATTAGAAAGTACTTGGGAATATTCAACCTGTTAAAGGACATTTCAACTTTATTAATGTCTCCTTTGAGGACACTGTGACTTTATTATTGTTGACAATGTTTAGTTTTTTATACTAACAGGTCTTACTGATCCCAAATAGCTAGGAGAAATTAAAAATGCATACTAAACAAAAGTTCAGGTCTCAGGAGGATATAACAGAGAGGGTAAAAAATTGTTGTTGCCACGTTAGCACCATTGTTATTGCTTATAAAGTGCTGCCGACAACATATGTGAGACTGACGTTGCTGTGTTAAACATCAAGCCTGTCACGCCTCTTTTCGCTCTGCAATACCGGTATACTAAGTAAAATCACACACCAGAGTGTAATGATGCTACTGTTGTTTGCTTCTGTGTAAAGGCATGGAGAAGGGACTTAATAGCGTCCCAATAGCGCCATCTCTGTGTAAAAAGGGGCATAGTAGCTTTGGAGGGTAGAATTCTTATCAAGCAGTCAGTTGCCATTTTTGGCCCCAGTCGCCACAGCTCAGCACAAGCTACATATTGTCATTTTGATGCCAATATTTTGTCTAATTGTTTGTGATTCTGCCAACTGTTGTTGATACCTCCTTCAGTCGCTCCATGTCCTTGAGGTAGAATCCAATGTAGAAAAGGCTAAGGTACGAATTGATGAATTCAAACTGCAAAACAACCAGAGCACATCAAACAGGAAGTCAAACAGATGCTCAGTCATGATAAATCATCTCTAATCTGCCACAAACAGAGGAGGATGCATGACTTACAAAAACCATCTTGATGATGAGATTATTCTCATAGGCACTCTGAAGTCTGTAGTTCTCTGGATGATGAAATAAAGAGAAGCATTTGTCAATGCGAAGCTGGATGACAGTGACCACATGACTGCGTTTCTTTTAACTGCCTCATAGAGAATGCAAAGGACAGGAATCTCTCAGGTCAAAGCTCCCTACATCAGCATTCAGCCAGCATTAAAATATACTCATACATACTTAAAGAGTGTCTACCCAATAATTATTATCACTGGCAAAAATGTTCCATTGTAATCTGATGTCTTGTAATGTAATTCCTTTATTATATATTACAGAGTTTTGTGCCTGGAGAGTTCACGTGGTGTCTCTTACCCATGTCATTAAGCCAGTAGGCGATCTTCTTATACACTTCATCGCATATGGTCACAGTAATGGCCAGAAGTATCTTAGGAATGAATCTTGTGATACCAGGTAGCTCCTGAATCTCCATCACCACTTCCTGCAAGGTGCATTAGAATCATGATAAATATTTAATAAGTCCTTTTCATTCATATCCATTCCCAAAGCTATTTTTAAGAGACTTAAATATGAACTGGCAAGACGTATTTGGATGTGCTTTGTTTAACCTCTAGAGTTTTTCTGATAAACTGTAGTTCTACTCTTTCTGTCTTGCTGCTGTTTAAATGTTTTTATTGATGTTTTTGGGTTTTAAGTCTTCACAATAATTACATTTATAGAATATCATCCCCATTTATCAGCTCCAGACTGTATCAGCTCAATTTCTGTTGTGTTATCTGTTCAAACCTGCAGTTCCAGGCAGAGGAGCATGGCGAGGAAGACAAAGCAGAGACAGAGCAGGCAGATGGGCAGGCTGACCAGCCATCTGAACAGAGCTCTCTTCCAAGGTGGGTAGTAGAACTCCTCACAGCCCGTTATGGGACTGCAGCGCTTCACTCCCTGCAGGGACAGCAGAGGAAGAGAAAACCAGAAACCAGGGAGCACATTAGAGATGTTTGGTTTTTTTGCATGATTGTAATCATCTTCACTGGAAAATGGATTGGAAACGTTTCTGTGCTCCATAATCACTGCTCGTTTGCCTGATTGCCTTCCTGCTTCTGCTGTTGCATCTCAGGTTACATGTCAGTTTTCAGAAAACATCTGACATTACAATTGAAACACCAATTTATATTTTGAGGTTGTCTGGTGTGTTTTACACAAGCGGCAAACTGCAGGGGCTGAAAAATGAAGCCGAAAAGCAAAAAACTGTAGTACCTGTAATGGCCACTTGAGGCTGACTCCAAAGGCAAGTCAGTCCTCATAGACCTTAAAGGGATAGTGCACCCAAAAATGAAAATTCAGCCATTATCTACTCAACCATATGCCGAGGGAGGCTCTGGTGAAGTTTTAGAGTCCTCACAACACTTACGGAAATCCGAGGGAGAAGTGGCTAGCAGCTCAACTGCACACCTAATGGCTGACGGCGACCCAGATTAAAACGTCCAAGAACACAGAACTGAAACCATAAAATATCTCCATACTGCTCGGCCATAGTGATCCAAGTGTCCTGAAGCCCCGACATAAAAAGTTGTTAAAAAAACGTCATTTGAACTCTGCTTTTAGCCTCATTATAGCCTGTAGCTCTAACTGCCTCTGTGTGCACCGCGCTAATGTGTGTACGCTTGCGTGAAACCGTAAGATATGGGCACCGCCTTCACGTGTGTTCACATGCTTTTGCTGGTCTCGCGCACAAGCGTGCACACGTGAGCACACGTGAGCACGGTGTACACAGAGGCAGTTAGAGCTACATGCTACAAAGAGGCTTAAAACAGAGTTCAAATTACGTTTTTCGGAGCTTCAGGACACTTGAATCACTACGGACGAGCAGTATGGAGATAATTTGTGGTTTCAATTCTGTGTTCTTGGACGTTTTAATCTGGGTTGCCATTAGGTGTGCAGTTGTGCTGCTAGCCACTTCTACCTCAGATTTCCATAAGTGTTGTGAGGACCCTAAAACTTCACCTGAGCCTCCCTCGATATACGGGTGAGTAGATAATGGCTGAATTTTCATTTTTGGGTGCACTATCCCTTTAAAGCTACAGCCTGCTGCAAACACAGTTTGGTCTCTAGAGCTAATTTCCCTGTTCATGACAATTTCCAGGGCTGAATATTGATACAACTTGGTCTATTGTCTCAGACTCTCAACATCCCCTCCATGTTGAGTTTCAGATGCTTAAAATATAAAAGTAACACACCCCAAAAACTGGCAATAGACGTGATTGTAGAAAACAAGTGTTGCGCACTCTGGTCCACATGCATTTCTTTTATTTAGATGACATTTCAGCCTTAGGGTCTTCAAGATTAACAAGCTTGTTGACCTTGAAGAAGACCCAAAGGCCGAAATGTCATCTAAATAAAGGAAATGCATGTGGACCAGAGTGTGTGCCACTTGTTTTCAACAATCGAGTTTCAGAGGCTTCCATCAGGGCGGAGGTTTTGCCTCCCTAAATGTAGCACCAAGCATTACAGATCGTCCTTTGTCTCGTCTGCTATCACTTATCTTAACCAGCAGTTATCACTAATTGTGATTTACCCCTGACAGTACGTGATGCTGGATGCTGTTTTGTTTTGTTGTACTCATGACTATGGCCTGTATCTCAAATTGCCCCACGGGGACATTTAAGTTTACCTTACCTTACCTTAACTCACCTGTTTAAATGTTAATAAGGCTTAACGTTATTCATAATTAATGGCGTGGCTGCTTGAAATGACAGGTGGTCACTACCACGGCATCAACACTGGTCACATCACGTAAATGGATTCAAGGTGCATCTGTAGCTGTTGCTATATCAGTGGGTTTTCAGGTCATGCAAATTAATAAGAACATTTTGGTCACCCTAAAAAGTATTGTTCAGCGTTTGTACTAAAATTCCCTCTAAGGACTTGGATGTTCAGTTTTTCTGATATGTACATTTTTTCCAACAGTTCTGAGCCTGTTTTCTGCTAGTGAAAATTAGCATTAGCATTATCACAGTTAACCATAGGTGCATATGCACAATGCCAACCAAGCTAGCATCTAGTGTTGGGGTTATCGCCACCATCTCGTCCAACTATGATCACTTATCATGTTTCCCACAGAAATTGATTCTATGTGTGGCGGCAGCTAATGTCCGTGGGGCAAAAATGTTTTTTTTCCTAGTGTGCGTCCCTTTGTGATCACGCTGTGCCCCTTCTCTAAATTCAGACGTCTTTGCAGGTCCATGAACACAGCGCAAGTGGTACCTTTTCTGAAAACTTTCCTTCGGTCAGTTTGTGGTCAGATTGATCGGAGCAGCATTGGATCGATGGATTAGAGGAGCAGCTGCTGCAGAGGTAATTAAAGCAAAATTTATTGTGCAGCTGTTACACAGGTTTGACCAAGCGCTAGATTGCAGTGTGTGCAGTTTTCGTGGGAATGCAACCAGTAGCCTTTTTTAGATAGGAAAATTTTTACTCTCACTGCGCGTGATGCTTTGCTGTGCCGTCTGTGCCCACAGTATGCTCTGCCGAGAGAGAGGAAGGGAGGCAGCTCCAAAACTAGAAAATCTATGTGTGGCAGCACATGCTAATGTTGTGGTGGTGCACCACAAATAAATTAATGTTTACCAAACCCTGCTTCTGGCTCCAAAAATCCAAGATGGTGACAGCCAAAATGCTAAATTTGAGGTTTCAACAATCCAGTGGGTGACAATATGGCTACAACCATTTTTATACAGCCTGGAGTATTACATTGATAAAGCTGCTCTGTCTTTACAGCTTTCTATAGGAGCTGACAAGCATTCAAGATGTGATTGTGCTGGACCACATACCACATATTCTTTCTCATCAGTCATACTCTTACTTACCATGTTGCTCAGGTCAGAAGTCCCTATTCAAAACACTATCGCCCAACGTGGGGCTCGAACCCACGACCCTGAGATTAAGAGTCTCATGCTCTACCGACTGAGCTAGCCGGGCATGTTGCACCTGATTTCCACATGCCTTTTCAAACGGGTCACCCACATCCCCTCCCTCCAATTTTCTATTCATTCTACGCCACAGGAGGTGGTGGGGGGCGGGAGAGAGGCCGCCCACTCCCCTCCTCTCTGAGAGCACGTGGAGCGTGAAGACACACTCCTCTTGTAAACATAACGATCACATTTCCTGGTATTGTGGCTGCTCCAGCCAGTAGAGTTGCGCAACGGCTTGCTGATAAACCACTCAGTCAGACTGACAAACACTGCAGGACAGTAGAGTTGGTACACTGAAATATGAGAATATACTCTATGTAATGTGACAGTTGACGCAGGAGTCTTGGTGAGAAATCTGCAGCTCTGTTGACAAGTGACTGTGAATGTTTGGGAGTAGATCTGAGTAAATACAGCTGCTGGTGAACAAAACCTTTTGTACACCACAACAAACAGCAGCTGCTTTGTTCATTCACGCTCCATGCTCAAATTTCAGTAACGATCCTCACCCTGAACTGCGGCCTGGGCTCCTCCAAGGACTCTGCGGGGGTGTCCAGGGTGCCCCACCTGTAGGCCAGCTCCGCCTCTCGCCTCTTCCAGCGCTCCAGAAACAGCGTCGCCCACACAACATTGAAGAGGGCAAAAACCACACAGCAGATATCCTGGCTGGTCTGTGAGCGAGCATGAGAGAATCAAAAGATACTTATATAACCTTTGAGAGTACGATCGTGCCAGGCAGTTCTCAGTTTCCAAAGCCAGTACTGTTTTTCTGTGTAGGTACTACGTGCTGTGAATCTCTATTCTTGTCTTTACAAAGCACACAAAGGAAATAATATAAAATGTTCGAGCACAGACAACAAAACAGACAAAATCTCAGTGATTTTCAATAATACTTCCTTTTTTTCCAATTGATTCGTTTCTGCAAATTCACAAAATCAACAAATCATCATCTTAACATAAGACAAGAGAACATCTGTGCTGGAATCTGGATTTTAGAGATTAAGAAGAAAACAAGGCAACTAAGCTAATTACATTTTCACTCAAGAGAACAGAGGAAAACTCCATGTAGTCTCTATATACAGACTCTACATTCAGTGAACGTAGAGTCTGTAGGCAAACCCCGGAGATCTTGCCTCCGGAAGAAGAGCGGAAGAGCCCTGGTTTCCAGTTGTAGGCTGTTTGTAGTCCGCGTGATATTGACCAATCACGTTTGAGCTGGCTGCAGTTGTTGCCAGGTTAAACGGTCCGTGTGGTGAACTAACAAGGCGGAACATAATTGGCGCCACTGCAAACTCTGAATCCATCGCAGTGAGACGTCAGAAGAAGTCAGACGCCGAACACAGTCGATGGGTTCCGAGAATGAACTCCGTGTAACTCTGTGTGTACTCTGTTTTCTCGAGAGTCTGAAGATTCAGATAAATGCCAGTATAATCCTAAACAAACTGTGTGTTCCAATACCTACACTTCCATACTATATAGTATGCCAGATAAATATTTAGTGTGTCCCGATACATAGTATGTCAAATGCAGTCTGCCAGAAATACCAGGATGTTGTACTACATCAGGTCTGATTTTTGTGGTATGCAAGCCAGCACGCTTCTCTGGCGTAATGTTATGAGACAGTAGTATGTTCAGATTGTGTGCATACTGCATGCAACAGTACGTACATTTTAAGGGCAGCCGCTGTACATACTGGGTGAAGATTTGCACATAAAAGCCTACGCTACTAAAAACCTACTCCAGATTCAGGAACACCGTGGGAAACTCAGATTTGATCGTAAACACGTGTGTGTGATCATGAATGCCAATCCATCGTAAAGTGACAGCGCGCTCCCGGTAATCAGCAATTAGCATAAATCTCCGCCCATGAATAGCCAATGACCACCATATAAGGAGGTGTAGGTGCATCCAGAAAAAAGAATTTTCCGAAGCGGAGATTGAAAAAATTTTGGGTGAAGTGGACTTAAGAAAAAACATTTTATTTTCTTCAGTTAGTAGTGTGACAGGGACAGGCAAAGCGAAGATTCATTTGTGGGGGGTTTTTATGATGTGGGAACGGGAAACCAGAGATGTTTTGTGCGTAATGGATAAACTGTAAATCAGTGATGGCTGTTGGAATGTAGAGCTATTTAACATTTATTTTAACAAATGATACGGGTAACATATAGCCTACAGCCGTTTGTATGCATCGTCCTCAAATTATTTGAATCTTAATAGCTTAAAGCTCTGTTTTATACAACGTAAATTAAACATTTTCAAATCAGATTTATTCATTCGAATGATCAAAAAGCCACTATTTTAACTAAATGCATTATATTTTTAATATTTTATCATGTTTAGATTCCGTGTTTCAAAGGCATCTGTGTATTGTGTACATAACAGAGCACAATACGAATGAAAATTGTAATTTCCAATAGTGACAAGCAATATTTATGTGCTTTACTAAATTTACACAAGCACTACGAGTGGTCAGGAGCAGGAGTAGATTTTGTCAGTAGCTAAGAAAGGATCGGAGCTACTAAAATATTGACGAATGCGGACATGCACGTAAATTTCTGTCTCCGAACAGTTTACACACAAATTCCGCCTGCTCACGTTTCATGAATGAGACCCACTGAACGTAATAGAGTAAGAAAGTATGTGATTCGGAACGCATCTGAAATTTAGAACAACGACTGGAAGCTTCATTAATGAAGTGTCCATAAACGCAGAATCATCATTCAGTCACTCCTGTGCTTGAGAAAACATTTTTGTCTTTGAGCTTCTTTGTCCTTGAGCATGCGACAATTTAGATTTTACTATATTAATGCGATTTTAAATATGTTGTGATATGCTGAGTATTGCGATAATATATGTTGCCATTTATAACCTTTGTTCAACTGTAAATTATGTCATCAGAGAAAAACTTTGTCAACATCAATGGTTTTATCTAATAAGATAAAGTTTTCAGTCTGTTCATTTTACCTCAGTCATTTTTTGCAGCAGTAAAATGTATCGAGTGGACTGGAAAAGCAATAAATTATATTATTCTCAAAGTCAGAGTCGGGTGTGTGGAACGGGAAGCAAACACTTTTCGACTGTGTTATGGAAGCAAGTCGAAAAACTGCAAGTACTGGCATATAAAACTGAATAGTGAGCATGTGTATATTGTATTGAGAATAAATGGATAGATATCACACACTGGACATTGGTTTGTCAGCTCAGAACACACGTCGGGAACAAGTTCACCTGTTCGCCCCTCAGTGGCTTGTTTAGACATTTAGTTTTGTTGAAATTCACTACACTATGCTTTATCAATTTTTTTCCCCTACCCCTCGTCTTAAGGCCTTTACTCTGAAGGCGTGATGAATAAAATGTGTAATACTCACCTAAGAATATTTTACATCAAAACTACTCATATTTGCAGCGATGTGAATTTACAACAGAGGCAACACTTGTTCAATAAAAGGTTCGAGTAGAATATATGAGTGAAGTGTTACACATTTTATATTTCGAGGGCTTTTATTGTGAAAGGTAAGAACTGAAAGAGTGGATCCAGTATGCGCTGCCTTTGTCAAGGTTAAAAGGAGTAATAAAGTTTGCCGTCTTGTCTTACTTCCGACTACAGAGCCTCTGTGTTGTTTGTCGATGCTGCTCCACGCCTTGTCCTTGGGTTCATTATCTTATAATTTTCTGTGTCCTTTGTCTTATTATGCAGAGCGCTGAGACACAGTTATACTCAGCAATATTTCATGTGCTTAGAAAAATAACAAATCTTGTTATAGAAGACGTGTCAAGTACCTGGTCAGCCTCAGCGAGTATCCAGAGCAGAAAGCCGATGACAGCAGGGTACAGCATGGAGTTAGTGTAGAAACCCAGCCAGGCAAAATACATGCCGATCTTCACTCCAAAGTAGTCACAGATATCGTCTGCAAAGCACATGACAATGCAAACAGCTCTTATTAAACTCTGAGAAGAAAAATGATCATGTCTCAAACAGTTACATTAACAACACACTCATTATTTTACAGCATTAATGAATGTGACTTGGTATCAACAGTCTCGCACCCAGGGGCTGCCTCTCACACACAGCCTGGACCCATGACGTCATCAGCTGGTTGAGGATCCTTTGCTCGTGGAGAGGAAACATTTGATGGATCACCCCTCGAGCTTCCAGCTCTGGAACTACAGAGAACACATCATGAAACTTTCACATGGTATCTAAAGTGATATCTGGACATGTAACGTTACATATAAAACCTCCTGCACAAAGCACTGAGGCTGTAAGATACACGAGTGAGAAAAAAACAGCATTAAAAAAGTTTAATCACAATAACAACAGCTTACTGATTGGCTGTCCCTCCAGGAAGTGAATGTTGTGGAGCACCTCCCCCTGTTTGGCTCGCAGATTGTCCAGCCAGTACTTGATGATGCCCTGACGCTCCTGAAAACATTACAGTCACAGAGAGAAAGAAAAGATGACAATAAAATGTAGATATTTAATTCCTGAAATATAATAGGTAAAGACAGAAAAGAAAAGAATCTTTGATAACCAAAGTAACATTATGTTTATCATTAATACAGCTTTAACATACAGCTCACATGCTCCACAGTTTTGACCTCTAACCTGTGATGTAAAAAAACAGAGCTCGCTCTCTATGTTCTCATAGATGTTGTCCTCCTCGCAGGAGAAGCGCCGCATCCCGCCGCCAAACTGCGGTTTGACGGCCTTGTGCATGCCCATCTGCTCGGCTCCCCGCAGTAAGCTGAGGGTGAGGAGAGAGGGGTAAAAGAGCAGCAGGATTAAACCTGATACAACACTGTGTAGCTGCTGGACTGCAGATGTTTGGAATATTAAGTGCATTAAGTCACACACAACAAACTGTGACACACGCACACAACGGTAACAGGATGATAACTCATTCAGGATTTTCTGAAGCGTGCTTGAAGGACAGTTTGACATTTTGGGAGACCAAATGTTGATACGTCTCTCGTGTGGGGCTGTGGATTGGCAGTATTTGGTGATACGATATGCATCATGATAGAGGGGTGACGATTCAATGTAAGGGATGCACTGAAAGTTTCTTCTTTTACAAGGTTACATTTGAACACATCATGAATAGGGATGTAAATCACAAGTGTCATCACCCTACAATAACACATTGATTCTTTTTGACAATATGATTTTCCAGATATCATGAAGTCTGCCACGATACAATGATTTCAGTAAATATCCTCATTTTCTTTTTGTTTTTGGCTGTTCGCTATTATCTACCTGGCATTAAGCTGCTTGTCCTGTCTTAATGTTTGAAAGGAGGTACACGATTACAGCGATGGTAACACAAATGCAACATGGGAATTTCAAAATGAAGGCATATCTTTAAGATGGTGATGTGTTTCGATGTTTTCAATTTGCATCGATGATATTGGGTCATAGATCATTGAATCATCATCATATCGATCCAGATCAATGTATCGTTACACCGCTAATCATAAAAAAGTTAAAATCTACCTTCATTAGCTCCATTAGCTGTTAGCTCCACTGGCTGCTAACAGCTAATGCTAACTAGCTTTCGTCATGCTGATTTTAACAAGGATTTGTTGTTCACAATGAAAGCAGCATTATAAGGGAAACAATAGGGTGTGTCCTCTGATGCGCTGATGGTGAGTTTACTGCTTCTGTTCAGCAGAATCTCTGTTCATCCCAAACATTTTTTCTGTTGTCCCTGGGCAATGGGATGTCGTCAGTCTCGGGCCCTGCTTTTTAGCCTGTGCAAAATTAACGTGACACAAGAGAATAACATCGGCCATGTCATCTTATTTGCCAATAGGCTGATGACGGTCAACAAGGCAAATATCAGCCAATACCGATGTTCAGGCTATAAATCGGTCCATCTCTAATCAATATTTTGCAATATACTGTGGTTCTGTAAGCAAGGCGATATGATGCGATTTTTTAAAAATAAAACACACCACCATCTGCATAAAATCTGAGTTTAAAAAGTTTACATTTTTATGCAGTTAAAGCAGAACTCTCCTTGTACACTCCCTATAAAACACTAGCAATGTCTTGTTACATTGGGTTTAAACCCAACACAAACTAAACCACTGCCATGAAACTATTAATTAAAAATCAATAGTGTTTTTGAGAATCTATCACAATATCATAAGATATAAAATAGTGATACTCAAGTATATCAGTATTTTCTTACACCCCTTCTCATGTCTGCGCATTAAATATAAAGTCAGAGCTGGTCGCTGATTAGCTTAGCTTAGCATCAAGACTGGAAACAGCTCCGTCTGAAGGTAAAACAAATGTGTCTACCAGCATCTCTAAAGCTCACTGATTAACATGTTGCAACTCACTTCTCTATTCTGTTCAAAAACACAAATGTAACATGCTGAAACTGCTGAATTTTGAATGTTCCCACTGAACAGAAAGAAAGTGAATAAGCTTATCTCCTAATATGCTAAACTATTCTTTAATTTGCCACACTTTAAAAGTTTTAAAAAACATCCATAACCATATTCAAGTATTACCTTTTGCCATACACATGCAATATACACATAAATACACACATGCTTATGTTTGTTTTGGAGATGTACAACTTAAAAATTGGGTATAACTTGACTTCAATCTTAAATTTTGCTGCACCCCAATGCAGTTTAATACTGACAGGAAATGTTTCCACTGACCAAGGAATAATATTCAAATCACCATGACTAACCGTTACTCTGACCTCAGACCTAAAATAAAGTACCAGCACTGATCAGCCACTCAGATAAGTGAGGACTAGCTAAATGTCTTCACTTAAATAAGTCCAAACAAAGACAGAAACACAAGTGCCCACACATGCATGCACAGTCAGAGAGTGAGTTTGGGAGTCTTACTTCTCAAATGTTGTCGTGATGAAGAAGGCGTGTGCCTGGGTGTGTTTGTGCTGCCGAACCTGAATGCTGACTTGTGGGATTCCGACACGAATCTGATTCAGGAGCCACAGCAGAGTGTGATCATCGATTGTATCTGGAGGGAGAAAAAAATGTTTATTTTATGTTCCACGGTAAATATGAGCATCAAATACATATTTTGAAACAGCAGTTTATTTGTCAACATTCTCTTAAATTGCTTTGTTTGTAGGGATGTACTGAATGTTTGATGCTTCGTTCATAACATGAAATTCAAATTCTAAATCAACACTGCAAAACTGCACATTGTTTACTGCATGTCTATTCATTCTGTTTAAACTTGGTATTTCTGCATAGTTGCAGATAAGGTTTAGACTTCACTAATATTATTTGTATAATACTATTTGTAGAATTAGATTTGAGTGTTGGCTGTGTAGGATAGGATCATTTCCATTTCATGTGATCCAAGCGTTTCCAATATCTGACAGAATTGTAAAGCTCAAGATAATCATTTCCATATCTCACAACAGGATTTTATCTGACAGAACACTCTGTTTAAAACCATATTTGTTGGCGTTTGGCCTTTAAAAAACAACATTTTCACTGCGATCACAAATCTGCTAGCTGTATACAAAAGGAGGCATGCACCTGTATTAATGGGGCAGTCTAACAGCGTCAATTAGATTTATCCATTAAAGAAAGTTGATTTAATTAACAAAAACGAATTTCATCCAATCAATCACTTTATTCAAACTGAGAATTTTGTTTAAGGATTTTTTAGGGGGTTTGACGACATAAAATATGACGACAGACATTCTGAGCGTCATTCGAAAACAATCGATCAGCAATCAATAGAAGCACTGAACGTAAAAGAAATGACATTTGGTTCGGCCCTACATGTTTGCCAGAGGCAGGAAATGATGAGTTACTTGCTGCATAAAGAGGCTGAACCTAAGCCATCCCTCACGGCCCTGACAGAAAGGCCCAGAAGCAGTGGGGTGGCAGTGATGAGAAAAGGTCACTGCTATTAAATCCCTGTCTACATATATCACAAACATTTTTTCTATAGGTTGAGAAGGCGAGCAACAACCCAGACTGATTCCAGTAGTTTCAGCCTGCACGCAGCATATTGTCTATGTGTGTATTACACTACAACCAATCTATCAATCTATCTATCTATCTATCTATTATCCCTTTGTTTCCATAGACTAATGAAGCCCACTGAAGTCTTGTGCTTGCATGCAACATAATATACAGGAATTGTTTTGCCGGACGGAGACCTTCTCGAAGAGGTGGTCTCGGTCCGGTTACAAACGAACTCTGGTGCAGTTCATTTGTGTTGAGAATGTGTTCCGACCTCGATCCGAACCAACTGCAGTCACATGACACATTGTTTGGGTTAAACATGAGCATGTTACAGTCCTGGAGGATTATTAATGTGCACCTCCTCCTGTACTGCCTTAATATGCACATTCAGCACATCCAATGCATCAAAACAGTGTTTTCTAGTTGGAGCTGCGCCTCGTTTTCAAACTGTATGGTTTGACTAAAATGAGCAATGACAGCAATATAGTCCACGATGAGCAGCGCTAAAATCAACCTGCGTAGTTGTCCCTCCATTGTGACATTAGAAAGTGTCACATTTATCTTGCAAGTGTTCTCTTCTTCAGCGTTTTGTTTACTTCCTGGATTTTTCCCACATGGAAATTCTGACCAATCAAGAGCAGCTTTCTTGCTCAATGCATTTGATCTGGTCTGCTTGTAAATGCTGCCGTGAAAACACGAACCAACTCTAGGCAATTATACAACTTTGTCCAAAGCAAGACAACTCTAGGTCTGACAGCACCCTTAAACATCCAGTTTTATCACACAGTATGATGCCACAGATGCAGCTTTGAGGGAGCGTGCCAGTGGCGTGCCGACTGTGGGACCGTCCACACGAGCTGTTGCCATGAACTAAATGTTCATTTTCCTTCCATAAACCATCTCCAATGTTGATTCAGAGAATATGGCAGTACATCCAACCATCCTCGTAACCGCAGACCTCTGAAGCCAAGACCCTCCACATCCAGCCTCTTCACCTGCAAGATTGTCTGAAACCAGCCACCCGACAGCTGATGCAACAGGTGGCTTACAAAGCTGAAGAATTTCTGCACCAACTGTCAGAAACCGGCTGTCTCACTAAACCAGTTGGATGTGCTGCCAAGTTCTTGGAAATGACACTGGGGACGGCTCATGGTAGTAAAATGAACATTCAGTTTACAGGCAACAGCTCTGGTGGACAGTTCTGCAGTTAGCATGACAATGGCAGGCTCCCTCAAAACTTTAAAACGTCTGGGGTGCCCCGGTAGCTCACCAGGTAGAGCGTGTGCCATGAAGGCTGAGTCCTTACCGCAGCAGCCAAGGTTAGAATTCAACTCAGGGCCCTTTGCTGCAGGTCCTTCCCTCCCTCCCCTCTTTCATGTCTGTCTCTCACTATCAATAAAGCACAAAAATGCCAAAAACAAAAACTTGTGGCATCTGTGTCACTGCTTTGTGCGATAAAAGGAACATTCTAGAGCTGCCTTTTATCGTGACCAGACTAAGACACACCTGTGGAGGAAATGATGTTGTTTAATCAGCACCTTGATATGCCACACCTGACAGGTGGATGGATTTCGTTGGCAAAGTGCTCACTAACACGGATTTTGTGAACAAATGTGTGCAGTTTGTGTGCATAGAAAACTATCAGACCTTTTGTTTTGACTCATGAAAAATGGGAGCAAAAACAAAAGAGTTGCATTTATAGTTTGTTCAGTGTCATTTGATGAAATGCATCCAAGTCACACACTGATGCCAAGAGCCGCATTTTAAAAGACACTGCAGATCTGTAGATACAGGTAAAGTAAATGGATGAGATCTAATTGTCCCCAGGGCTCCTTTTAAGTCCCAGTCATGCGTCTGAGTGCCAAAGACATTTAATGAGGATGCACCGTTCTCTCTACAGCGAGGGATTCATCACAGGACAAACAGCCCGGAGCGAAACGTACCTGGGAATGTCATCAGGATATCACAGTTTTCAGTGGGCACCATCTTCAGCCAGGACTTGCGAGACATAATGTAGTGTCTGGCCTGCAAGAGGCGCTTCCCGAACAATTTATCTAGAAGAAAAAAGATGGGCAGCAGGAGTTAATAAAGTTTAAAATGATTACAGAGAATAAATGACAAAGAGGGTCAGATGGAGTGCGTGTGAGAGAAAAAGGGGGACAGACAGATGGTGATATTTTTTCATCAGGGTGATCAAGGACACAGATGACAGGTTAGTCATTACCATCGCTCTGCCATTTATCACTGATGTATTTTCCTCGCCATATTTTCCATCCTCTCCTATTTTTTGCTCTGTCATGGACACGTTGGGGGATAAGAAGAAAGGACCAAAATGTTCAAAATATTTGTTCAGCCAGCGTGAAGGTTGACTGTGCTGCATATGCTGTAAACAAACAGATCTGTAAACCGGGTGAAGTGTAAATATTAACAAGCTAGTTTTTCAAGTCGGCCTCTAAAACCATTAAATGTAGACAAAGCAGCAGGCTTTCGCAGCAGTGCTACCCCACATTACAGCTCTGCAGTCATCACTTCTGCAGCTTCCTCTTTCACACGTTGGTTCTCACTCTTAAAAGTCGCACTCTCCATCACACGCAGCCACAGTAGACCCCAGCAGTGAGTGACTGATATCTTTATTGTTCTCTGAATCACCCTGTGACACTCTCACAGTACATGCCTGTGATCAGGACGCCACGTTCTGCGGTGTAACTGCATTATCACATCACCTACTTTCAGCACGCTTTATCCCTCCTATGGAGAGCCGTCGGCGCGGCTGTCACATCTCTCTTCCTGTACTGTGTTCGACACCTACACGCCAACTCAGTATTAAACACTTAATGTACTGTCAGGGAACAATTCAGCAGGATCGTGTTACCGTGTTATTGTGCAGCAGAGTTTATGTGGAGATGCTTTTAGAAATATAATGAGATGTATAAATCACTGAGCAATTCTGCTGATTAAACTGTGTTTGACTGCTTGTGTGTGTGAGTGTGTGTGTGCCAAAGCGTGTGTGTGTGTGTGTGTGACATAATGATGTAATAGAAGCCAAGTCGCCAACACTGACAGCTTTTTTTTCTTTGTCTTGCGCTTGCTGTATGTTTCGAACACTTCAAAGTGATTGTCTCTCTGACATCAATGCTCATTAAGGCCACAAGACGTGTAGATACATCTGACATGCAGGCAGCAGCACATCATTCCCATGTATGATGAGATGATTTAATATGAATCTGCAGCAGAGCTAGTTCAGACCAAAGAACTTGGATATTCTGAATACTAGATGTCTTTTTTATTCCTCCTTGCTGTTCTTGTGCTGTGGTGAGTGCTACAGCCTAGACTGCAAACTATGAAGTCTCCTATTAGGCTAGGCAATACATTGATTGTTATTGCTTTTAATTGCGTCATGGATTTTTCAAAAAATATCATTAATAATTAATCATGCTTCAGAATTTGTGATACAAAGCTTATTTTAAGTCGGACCCAGTCCAACACTGAGAACATCAGCTGTGAAGCTTGACATATAATTTGCCATAAACAAACATAAAAATATTTTAATCCGACTTGGATCAAACATCTTTATTCAACTTTTGTGGCAGGTGTGTTCAGTTTTACTTATTCTTTGCTCACGCAGTTTATAATATGTGTGTAAAAGCACCAAGTCGCAATTTTCGGAACTAGTAAATGAAGCCAACACAGAAGTGCCAAAAACTGCAGTTCCTCAAATGGCCACTTGAGGCTGGCTCCAAAAGCCAGTCGATCCCCAGAGACCCTAATATTAAAATACTCAGGTATACAGCAGAAATAAACATGTTTACAGCCTGGTGCAATAGACAGTTTTGGTCTGTTTAGATAATTTCACAATTTATGACAACTGTACAGGGGGGTGAGTTTTATATAACTCACCTGTTCAGATTTAATTAAGGCTTTAAGTCCATTCAGAATGGACCCCAGACCCACTTTTGCTCCAGGACCCACCATTTGGGAATCACTGGTCTGCAGGGTCTCATTTCAGTCTATAGCCCCTTTTACACTGCCTGTTCGGGGCAGGAATATCATGTCCGCACTTTGGGAAGACAATGAGGTCTGAGAGCTCCTTACCCTCCTAGCAGAGGACGAGATCAGCTGCCATATAAAAGGGACGGTAATGTTGCTGCCATGCCATGTCATTGTTATTGTTTGTAGAGCGCTGCTGATGCATGTGTTATATGTCACACTAGAGGCCAATGCTGTTGTGTTGCATGTCATGCCTCTTTTGATTCTGCAATGCTGGCATACTGTATCACCCTATAGCACGATCTCTGTATAAAAAGGACTTATGAGCCAGATCCACCCCTCGCTCCTCCACAGCTCCAGCCAAGTGTCCAAACATGGCCACTTCTGGCTCCAACAGCAAAACAAAAAAAAAGATGGCGACTGCCGAAATGCCATACTCAAGCTTCAAAATGGGAGTCCACCAACCAACAGGTGACATCACAGTGGCTACATCCATTATTTTATTTTTTCACTCTGTTTCATTTATTGAATTACCAACATTATGAATGTCTTGCCAACCCGGCTCATATCACATTTTTCAATAATGTCTAAGTGTCTAAATTTACTGAACAATCAATCTACCGAGAAGCTCAACCAATCAATCAACAAAAAGCCCACAGTCTTTAACCAGTCACACTGTAATAACAAAAGTATATTCGTCGCAGTGAGCCAACAAGAAAACAGAAAATCAATGCACTAATTTATACGAAAGACTATGTCAAGGTAAATCTGAGATTTTAAACTTGATACAAGGTCATATCATCCAACATAGTGCGTTCCACTTCATGTCACAGCTGGCAGACTGGGTTCATCACACAACACCAACAAGTGTTCTTAAAAACATCCTGTTTTCATTAGCACTTTAAATATATTCTAGAATAATCATTTATCTTTTCTGCATGATGATCACTCGCTCAAGTAAACCACAGGCACAAAGCCCATAATCGCACTAATGTTGTTGATGCGTGCAAGAGACCTAGATGGATTACTGAATGGGCCCACTGGCCTTCACTTGCAAAATGTCACTCAAATTAACACGTACCAACCAGGAAGGGAATTAAACTGACAACAAAAGATGCAAAGAAACTGCAAAGAGGCACACAATAACTACAATAACAGGCAAAACAACCATAAAATGACCATAAAGAGACACAAGATTACCTGAAAGAATCGTAAAATGACCAGTAAGAGACACAAAATTACCTCAAAAAGACACAAAATTGCCTAAAGGTGACACAAAATGAACAAAAAAGATACAAAATAACCTGAAAGAGTCATAAAATGACTAGAAAGAG
Source organism: Epinephelus cyanopodus (assembly GCA_026686955.1). Classification (NCBI taxonomy): domain Eukaryota; kingdom Metazoa; phylum Chordata; class Actinopteri; order Perciformes; family Serranidae; genus Epinephelus; species Epinephelus cyanopodus. Next base: position 14,832,273 of record CM048926.1, on the reverse strand, counting down.
ACACAAAATTACCAAAAGGCGGCACAAAATTATATCAAAGACACACAAAATGACCAAAAAATACACAAAATCACCTCAAAGACACACAAAATTGCCTAAAGGTGACACAAAATGACCAAAAAAGATACAAAATGACCAGAAAGAGACACAAAATTACCAAAAGGCGACACAAAATGACCTCAAAGACACACAAAATGACAAAAAAAGATACAAAATTACCTCAGAGACACAAAATGACCACAAAAGATAGAAAAATACCTAAAAGAGAAACAAAGTGACCAGAAGGAGACACAAAATAACCTCAGAGAGACAAAATATGACCACAAAGAGACGCAAAATCCAAAGAAGATGCATTATGATTACAAAGAGACACAAAACAACAAATAAAATTCAAAAAAAAGAGGAAAAACCATCACAAAGTCTGTGTGTCTTTTTCCTGTGTAGTAGAGATAGTGTGGCCTTTTGTCTACCTGCACCCAGGGGCCCAGTGTCTTATGATCCACCCATGATAGGAGAGGGCATGAAAGTGTAATTACGAGCATATTATATTTTGTACGCCTACATCACCTGTCCTGAGTCACAAAAGTTTGGTTGCCCAGAGTGTTAACATTGGTTGGCTTCAAGTCAAGATGCAAATGAAAGCGATCACTGCAGTGACATTGCTCAGGTTGACACTGTAAAGGTTATAAGATCACAGCCAGATGACCAGACCCTGCCTGAGTCCGTCCTCTTTGTCAGAAATGCTGGATGAGCATAACACTCAACATTTCAGGAGGGGGGCGGGCAGACATGGACAGGGGCCCTGGAACATAACATGTAATCTCAGAGCCCCCAGAAGTAACATTAATTTTCAGTGCTGCCTCATAATCCTCTTAATGCATTTCCAAAAATAACCAGTCATCTGCTTACTCACCTCTGAGACACTCCTTCTGTCCAGTCCTCAACACCTGAGACAAACCGGACACTGACATCTGAGCCTGCAACACAATCTTTACTCTCTTCAAAGTGTAGCACAGGCCGCCGGGACATGCACCTCCGCTGGCTGCATGTGACTCCTGCATGCACCTGTGGACACTACAGCCTGACTCTTCCCGGGCCTGCCTCAATCGGAATGCGCACTATGTAGCGGGAAAACGAAAAGACGCACCGACATCAAAACCCAATCACAAACGATTGACCCCTTCTGTGACTCATTCAGTGGAGTGAAGTCTATCAAGCATCAGTGACTGCACCATTTTGTCCATGCACAGCAGCTTAATCTCTTTTATCCCCATCTCTTTTTTTTTTTTTTTTTGCAAATGAACACAAATACATATCTTGCCTCACATCCCCGCTGCGCGCTCCCGGGACACATTCAGTATTCTCACCGTTTTTCTGTGACACTCACCGAGCACTCCGGATGGTGATAAGGACGTCTTCTGCTGCTGCTGGTTGTTGGTCCTGTCCTGCTGCTCGCTTGGCACCGTCCTCTCCATCCTCTCCCCTGCCCCGTCGCTGTCGTCGACGTCTGCGGTGCTGCTGCTGCTGCTACTGTTTACAGTAGCGTCGGTATCAGCTGCTCCGGTGCCCGCCGCTTGCATGGTGGTGGTGCACGAATACTCCAGGTGGTGATGGAGGAGCTGCAAAACCGCACTACACGGAGGACTCTGCTTTTATTGCATGGCCGTCGCATGTAAAGGGAAACCCTAGTGTATCTGATAGAGTAGGAGGAGGAGGAGGAACATGATCATGGAATAGGCTGAACACGCGCGCACCAGTCGTGACTGGGTGGTGACGACACAGTGGAGGGGAACACCTCGCAGGCTACAGGTCTCATAAACACTGACATATGTGTTGGAGCTGCACATGCAGAGCTGCAGGTGATCCAGGCGCCCATGCCCACGATTATACTGATGTGGATAAATCTGACGCTGCTGGTCTACATGACAGGGGCGTAAAAATGTGGACAGGGCAGGAAGTACTGGGAGCCCGCGGGGTGGGGGGAGGCTGTGGAGAGAGTGGGCCCTCATCCAGTGTGTTGGGAAGAAAACGGGACCTTGTGAGTGATTCAGAGGAACTCGTGTTAAAGGAGCAGTGTGTAAGATTTAGGGAGCTTTAGTGCCATCTAGTGGTGAGGATTGGCAGCCTGTCCATCCCGCAAACCCTGGACTTTCAATTTGGGAGCCTGGTGTTCGCTTCTCGTGTCAATGTTGAGCCAAACCATGATGGTGTTTTCTAAACCGAACCACATGCTTTTGTTGCACAAGGAAATAAACATAAATATGAGGTGTTTTACCAATGTTGTAAGTGCATTTTGAAAAAGACTGCATGCATCTAACGGATAGAAACTGTACATCTCCTGTGAAAATGTAAGTGTATCTTAAAAAGACACAAAGCATTTAACGGTGCCGAGCATGTCATATGTAGACGTGAAAGTCCACTGACAGAACGGCAATATTTGACTGAGAATGAATTACTAGTTAGAATGACTTCAGTTTTCATTGTTCAGGAGGTTTTTACCAGGAGCCGAATTATCCACAGAGGTCCCTTCCTCTCAAAAACAATGGACCAGGTGATTAAAAAAACTTGTTACAAATGAATGTTTCTTCTATGCTGTTTGGCATGTCACAGACGCGTTGCTCACCCAGCGCCTGCTATGTGTGCTCACCTTATTTCTGATCCAGATGTTCATTAAATTGGCGCCATTTGATATGTACCCTGAAAAAGACAACCCCATCTTCGTCATGGCATTTCATTTTTTCCCAAAATAGTCTGTAGCAACCTATCAGAGAATTAAATGAATTTTCGAACAACCTACACAAAAAGGATTTAATTAGATGAATAATTTCTTATTTTATTTGGTATTTTTGCCATATATGACATAACTGTGACTGCTAGGTAATCTGTATGTAAATGTTGTCAAATGTCAAGTCTCAATTTGATCATGTGATGAGACAGTAAGATACAGTTGCTAGTTTAGGCGCAAAATCTGTCAACACCAAGCTGCAAGATCAGCACCGGGCTTTGAAGCCAGTTTGACATAGTGGCCATCTGTGGAATTACAACTTCTGGGTCTTCACTAATAGCCAAATCCAGACTCATCTTATTCATATGAATGAGCCTGATACTGAGCAGTTTGGATGTGGGGTTAAAGGAACCACTTACGCTCTTGCTCTATGGGCCTCACAGTGTAGAAGATCCAGGTATTTTTTTGCCCAGAGGTCAAACTTTTTTGCTTCATGTATTTCTAAGCAACTTTCATAGGAATCAGCAGGTCCTGCCTCCAACATTCAGTTCTCTTTATGGCTTTACCCAGGGTCAAGACTGACAAGATGAGCACAACTGCGAGCCGAGCGAGCAGCTGCGCCCTTTAAACATAAAAGCAGCGGTAAGAAAAGACAAGCGGAGAAGGTTGCAAAGCTCCCTAAAATAAATGGTGTGTGTGTATGTGTGTGTATGTGCCTGCCTTGTAACTAGTATTAGGTGTGCACTGAGGCCCGTCGTAGCTGCCTTACACCACTGCTACATGCCCCTCAATGCCTTTACATTTTTAGATGCACCATCCTCTCACTTTCTCCAATCATATGTAACGTAGTTTGACAGTGTTTGAATTTTCTGAAATGAATAAATCAACATGGCACAGAAATCCATCTTAGCCACTGAAATGGCTGAGAATGATTTACATATTGGTTTCATAAGGAATGAGTGACAGTGACAGAGTGTCTGCCCCTGAGCTCAGCAGGGTCTGATTGAAGCCGCTGCGGGCGTTCCCCACACGACAGGAAGAAAAAGAATGAGGAAACCAGTAGAAACTCCAGGAAGTCACTACACCCAGTATTAGTGCAAAACCCTATAAAGCAAGTTGCTGCTTTTACAGCTCAGTTTGTGTTTACAGTTTACACCTCAAATTTAAAAATCAAATATGAATTGGTGAGAGCCAAGAGTTAGATCAGAAGACAAAAACTTTCACATCAATTGTACGACACTAACATGAAGCTACAGCCAGGAGACAGTTAGCTTGGTGTAGCATAATAACTACAAACAGGGTGAAACAGACTAGCTAAGTTAGCTTGGCTCTGTCCCAAGCTAAAAACAAAGACAACAGTAAGTTGCTGCACATAATAATTTGGTACATAACCCGCCTTATCTACCACATCTGAAGCGTGCTGGTAGCCAGGCTAGCCGTCTCCATCTGTTCCTTTGTGCTTAGCTAATTTAAGCTAATTAGCTGCTTGTTGTAGCTTCATATAAAAAGTCCAGTGTGTAGGATTTAGGATTTTGACTTTGTTTGGGGGTTTTTTCGTTTGTTTTTTGACCCTTTCTCAAGTTTCCCTGAAGCCTCTCTGAGTGACTGACGGGAAAATAAAGACCCTCCCACCACCATTAAGTTGTTATTAAATTTTTAAAATGTATCCTTTGATGTTTAAATGTTTGAAAGTGAAAAGTTGAAAACAACATCCTGGAGTTGAGAAAAGCCTCCATGTTTCACTCTTGTCATGTACGCTGGTCAGCTTGTGCAAATGGTTAATTTTTGGCCAAATTCTGCAAAATTCCCACTCAGCTCACAGACTTTACATTGGGATGACGTCACAAATTTTTAAAATCATTTCTCTCCATTTGAGGAAGGTTTTACAACTATTAAACTTCCATGGATAAAAAAAAATAGATTTTTTTTTTTTAATTTGTTGTTTATTTTGTGAATTTTTTTTATAGGGACAACGCACAATTAAAAGTAACTGCACCATGGCAGCTACTTTACGTCTGTCGTCCCTGGGCAGGTAGACAAAAAACAACAACCTCAAAACAACAGATACATTAAAAACAACACAATACAAAAAAATCCATCAGTGTGAGATAAAATCAATATGATAAATACAATAAATACATACAAGGCAATCACTGGTGGTTAGGCTTGAGGCTGGTCTTGAACACTGCAAGGCTTGCTGAGTCTTTGATCTTTGTGAGTATGGAATTCCACTTCCTTATTACTTTAACCGAGAAAGCTGATTGACCAAAAGCTGTCCTTCTGAACTGCCGCACCCAGTCACCCCGAGTAGATACTCTAGTCCGGCTGGTACTGCCACTGCTGGGGTAGGACAGGCATCCTCTAAGGGGAGGGGGTGCGAGAGTATGAATAATTTAAAATGTCAGGCATGCGTCAGAGTAAAATAAGAAGTTGTCAATGTCAAGAAAATTATATTTTTTCAGGATATTACAGTGATGATAATCCTTTGGCTTTTTATCTAATACTAGTAACAGAAAGAGTCATAATTGACCTTGTTTGCAGTTCAAGGTGGTGGTCTATGGGGAAAATGCTTTTTGGGCTGCAGGGGATGTTTTGGGTCATTAACGTAGTTGTGTGTTTGTGTTTTTGCATCAGCCAATGTTGTTCTTGTAGAGTCTTTCAATAAAGAAACGTTAAACCTAAGGCTTCTGAGGTTGTATGAAATGTGCTATTTGAATAAAATTGGCTTGACATGACTTCTTTGAGTGCGGTGACCCATTTATTTTAACACATGCTCACCTTCACATAGCTAACACACTGTATGTCCATAATTTATCAAAGGTAAGGTTCCACTGAGCAGTTTCAAGGTCCACTGGCAAGTGTCCGTCAAAGGTGAGTTTCCATTCATCATTTTCAGTTCAACATGTCACAACCTTTCCATGCTGCCGCACTTAACACGGTCAAAAAACTGTTTGCCTCCCCCGTCACACACATCTCCTGCTCATATTCATCTATTTACATGTCATCACCATTACTTAAACATGAATCAAAACAAATACAAAGACTATTATTGTAACTCCAACAGTTCTCTTAGACATTCCAGTTGGTTGCAATCTGCTACCTCACCACTAGATGCCACTAAATCCTACACACCTGACTTGTGAGACGAGTGGTGTCAATCTTCTTCTCTAACTCTTGGCACGAACGCAAACAAGAATATTTCCCCCAAATTTCAAACAGTTAATTTAAGTATTAACAGATGATAATGTCGCCTGCCTCAGTGGTGCAAATTCTCCAACACGTGCAACTAACTAAATGACCAAAGCCGACAGACATGCAGTGATCATTGGCTTTTTCAGTCCCCAGGGGAAGTTGCTCACTTTGTCTGGTTGGTAATCGAGTCTTGCAGGTGTCTACAACAGTAAATCAACAGAAGTGGTAACCCATATTTGTAGTTTCTCATAAAACCCTGAGGGGTAGCGCCATTGCTTCAATGAACTGTTCACTTTCTGTTTTACTCAGAACACAAGACAAAGATTTATATAAATATTCTTTAGGCCTTTATTCATGTCTAAATAAACCACTCAGTCAACAAGCCCTATCAGCCTCCCCTTCACAGCAGATTCTAAACAAACACTCTGAAAGGTAAATAGCTAGGAGAGTTTATAATACCATATGGTGCTGTATTTAAATGTGCATGTCTCATTTTCCAGCAACAGTAATGATAAAAACTGTGTGGAAACATTTTGCCCAACAGGGTCAGAGAGACACTGATTTGATTTCTTGGGATCAATTATTCATTCACACCTTCTGCTGGGGCCGTCACCCAAAGGCACGTCTGTCTGCCTGTCACAGTTTCTCACTGTCATGTCAGGACGTGGACACGCTCCCCCTCGGATTTGTCTGTTGGGAGAAGGTGTTTCACTGCTTCGAGCGCAGTTAGCAGACAGACAGGAGGATAGATAACTGGGACTGTGGACTGGATTCAAACGTAAGCTGAGGTCTGAGAGAGGAAAAGAGAAATCACATCCTTTAAAATAATGACTGGTGATCAACTTCCCTAACATGAGGCTTTGCAAGTAAATATACAATTTAGTCAAAAATGGAAACCCAATAGGCTGCTTTCACTCCCTCTAAGTATTATAGGCGAGGTGAATTTATTGGATGATCATATGATCCTTTGCTGCAAAAACTGTCTGCATTCAGAGTGGTATTAACTTAATGCTTTGTAAATTACTGAACCTTTTAAACCTGTAAAAAGATGTAGAACCAGACAGACACTGAATCACACACACACCCCTGACTCCAGTAACAATACACTGCTATGGACACTAGATGGAGGCAGCAGACAGTTCAGCACTTGAAGGCACCACTGGACAATGAGGCTGCTGACACATTTTTCAGACATTAAACTACATTACTGAAACCCTAGCACTGAAATTAGAACACTATTTTATGTCTGTTATGTTACAAGATGTGGACCTTAAAGTAGAAAATCATCTCCCCTCTTGCCCAAGGTGCCCAGTTTGAAGACAAAGCAATTTTATTTATATGGCGAGAGATCACAAATCTCAGTGTCAGGTTGCTTTACAATATTTATGACACATAGCTTGTGATCAAATGAGCAAAATCTCCTTTAAAACAATCTTTTAGCAGGAAAAAGGCAGTAAAGAGAACTGGGCTGCGCTCAGCCCCAACAAAACATAGCAAAATGTTTATTGAAACAGAAATGGCGGTTTTAATACGACAGGGTTTACGTGACCACATAACCCCTGTCCTAGCTTCACTGCACTGGCTCCCGGTTGCTTTTAGAATAGATTTTAAAATTTTATTGTTTGTTTTTAAAGCTCTTAATGGCCTAGCCCCCCAGTACTTGACTGAGCTCGTTCGTATTCATGCCCCTGCCAGAACACTGAGATCTTCAAATCAGCTGCTACTGGTCACCCCCAAAACGAGACGGTGACCGAGCCTTTGTGGCGGCGGCCTCTAGGCTCTGGAACAACCTCCCCTGGCACATCCGCTCTGCAGGATCGATTGAGGTTTTTAAATCCTCCTTAAAGGCTCACCTCTTCTCCCTGGCTTTTAATCAAGCTTAAGTGGACATCTGGCAAAATCTTAATTAAAATTTAATTTGTTTTATTCTATTTTATTGTATTCAGTTTTGTTGCACTCTGTATTATTTTTAGTATTTATTTTTGTTGCGGCATTGTATGGGTTACCTTTAATATCCATGCTGCTTTTAATCTGTACAGCACTTTGGTCGACCCCGGTTGTTTTGAAAGTGCTCTATAAATAAAGTTTGAGTTGAGGGTTTAATTCAGTTCAGTTTAATTCAGTTCAAAGGGTCTATCATTCTCACCTTCACACACTGGTGGCTGAGGTTACCATACATGGTGCCACCTGCTACTCAGTAACCATTCACACGGTCTCACACACCAATGGAACAGCCATCGGGAGCAGTTTGGGGTTTAGTATGTTGCTCAAGGATACTTTGACATATGTACTGGAGGAGGGAGGAGGGAACGAACCACCGATCTTCTGTTTAGTGGGCTCTGCCTTTCAGCCACCCACATTACACTGTGAATAAGAAGTCTGTAAATCAGAGATTAAATTATTTTAAGAGTTGTACAGCACAGAAAGGTTTAAGGTTAAAGGTCAACATTCAGGCTTCTCCTAAATGATTGAGAAACAAATACATCTTTATTTATATACTTCAGTAGATCCAGAATCCTGCTGCTCATCTTCTCACACACTCTCGCACCCGTGACCACATCACCCCCGCCTTTCATAACCTCCGCTGGCTCCCCATCCCCCAGCATATCCACTTCAAACTCCTCCTCATCACCTGTGAAGCCCTCCACAACCTGGCTGCCCCCTACCTGTCTGAGTTCCTCCACCTGCACACTCCCTCGCACAATCTCAGGTCTGCTGATCCTAAATCATCAGCGACCTTGAAATGAACCTGGGAATTTCCAATTCTTTTGGTTTTTACTTTCTGTTTTACTCTAAATAAAGAGGACTGATAACCTCTAACCTCTGTGAAGTACCTGGAAACAGACTTTTGGTACCACTCAAAACTGTGTATGAGTAAATATTCTTAGTCATCCAGGTCATGGTAACTCCAAGTACTCATGCACGTCCAGTTGCCTACGATATAGCACTTAGAATTATGAGCAAATATTTATCACCACAGGGTCAGAGAGTGAACGTCCTCCTGCTGAGCCAGGTTTTTCCCATCACCTCACAGCTGTCAGCGTCTGTTTACGCTGATGTGTCTCAGCGGGCACAAGGGATTGAAACCAAATAACTTCAGTGGCTTTAGCTCTGTTGTTGTTTCTTAGCGGACTAGATGATGTGTAATCTTCCCTATATCCCAGCCTGTGGTGTGACACCAGTAAGGCTCTCAGTATGTGATGGATAATCAATGACATAGATAAATGGTGTTGCAGTGTTGCTGGCTTACAGCAGCTCAGCTCATGACTTACACCATGTTTACAACAAATGACACCAGAGGAAAATGTCACTGGTCCCTAAGTAAAGCCTCTTGTTTGTTTAGTTTTACTTTGGTACATAACATAGGTGCACGTACAGACCAAGGGTTAAAAACATAACATTTTAGTTTAATAATTTTTACAAAAAAAATGTTGGTGAACTGGAGTTTCTACTGAATTAACATTGGTCACAAAATGGTTTGTGAATTCAGTGTATGATCTATATTCAAAATATTATATTTGACTCCCTGATGTTTCATTTAATGGCATAATTAGGTTTTTACCCATACTTTGATTCCTGACTAAATCTCAAGCAATACTAACTAGAAAAGTGCACTAAGTAGAGCATAGTTCTCTGCTAGGCAGCCACCCAGTTGTTAAGACGGTTTAAGCTCTGATCCAGTAGATGCAGCACAGCATCTTTTAAAAGTATCCCAGAAGCTAATAAAAATAACAAATATCAAGAAGAAATGACCATATCTACAAAATCGCAGCCAGACCATGGAGCGCTACGGTCAGTGGAATTGTCCCTCCTAACTTCTATGAATGTTAGTTTGTGAGCCATGATGGAGGTTAAAACGTGGCCTGCAACGGATGGTAAGGCTTGTTTTGCTTTCAGCTGAGACGATTTCTGCAAAACTTGTGGCCTTTACCAGCTGGTATAGAGGTGTGAGGAGTCAGCAGTCAGTGACGGTATAAAACACTCAATAAGACAGGTTTTTCAACATTGTGAATCACTGCAACCACGAGAGGTCCTTGAACAAACAGTCATAAATGTGCACACAAATTATTCGGCTGATTGGTCCAGTAGTTTGCTAGATTAGCTGCAGACCGACGGATACACACACAGCCAAACGTACGATACCCTCCAGGTTTATGTTATGTTTATGTTTATGTTTATGTCAAGATAACGACATTCCCATCAGCTATGGCGGTACTGTGGTTAATGCTAATTCGCAAATCTTAGCATGTTGGCATCGCAATTGTAAATATGTTAGCAAGCTCTGGTGTTAGCACCAAGCGTGAAGCACCACCGTGCCTAAATACAGGCTCAAAGGGCTACTAGCATGACTGGGAACATTAGAGTTCACATACATACACTAAATATACAGTTGTGATTTAGGTTTTTTAATTGCCTATTTTACTTTATTACATTCATTTAATTCATTCTAACTGCTCGATTTGGCTGAAAATATTCCACAAATTTTTGTAATTGTAAATCATCTACAGGACAGATGAATGGGACTTTTGGATGTGTGGTTTATCAGGAGGCTGTATGTGGTACTACAGTAAACAGCAGCTGTATCTGCAATATTTTATGTTGACATCACGTGTGCGACTTTAGGACGGCAGGATTTGCCCATAAAACTAAGGCTACATTAGGCTCTGCTCAAACACAGGTTACATGAAGTCAAACACATCCTCTTTAAGCAATTAAACTGTCCACTGTTTTCCTTTCCATAACTGCTCGGCAGCCAGAGGTCAAGGTTAAAGTCAGAGTTGTGCAAAAGCACGTCAGTGTTGGGTTATATTTTCCCTCCCAGCTGTTTCCAGCGCTGACCGCCATCCCCCTCTATAGTATCTGCACAGGAGAAAGGGTTTTGCCCACTGATGTCTTTACCAGCCTGGGCAGCCATGGGACTGAGGGGATAGGAAATGCAATTAGAAGTCACAGTAAAGAAGGAACATTAGTAGCAGTGGACAAAAGAGGTCACAACCCTGCAACCCCAGGTGAGGAAGGAGGTCGTAATCATAAGCACCCGTTCCCTTTCCTGTATCAGGACGGGGAAGGAGGTGGCCGGGCAGACTGCGACACAATGGCCCCAAGTCTTCATCAGTGCTGTCCACAATGCTGAGAGTCAAGAGCCTCAAAGAACCGCCAGTGATTAATAATCTGTGATTTAGCCTCAATCCTGGATGGACGATCCTGATCCCAGTGGCACATGTGGCCTAAATAATGACCTACTTGAAAAATAAGACCAAGTATGGAAAGAGGTGGGAAGTATTTCAGTTAAATGTATTGAAAATAGGTATTTAATTATTTCATTTAAGTATTTTGTAATTTGTATTTTGCAGGAGAGAAAGCAATAAGATGTAATTTGTAAATATTGATGGATTAGAGTAGAATAGAGATGGGACAAGACCTTCTCCTTCATGAATCGGGATAACAGGGGGCCACATGTAACAACAGCAAGACTACATCAGAACATCTGTTTGCAAACTCTCACATAAATTGTACTATATCATTAAAGTCTGACTTATCAAGTCGTATACGAACTCTCAAACACATGCATTTGCGCCAAAACCTTAAAACACTTCCGCATATGAGTAGTGCGTCTGGGAAAGCATACTGTATGCTCATGCGCTCCACTCAGCAAAGTTCCAACACATGTGTTTGCCAGTGGCACCTCCAAGGGAAAGGCAGAGTATAAAAACAAGTATATTCAATTCAGTTGAAATTATAAGTAAAAAATAAATCATTCAGTTCTAGCAATCATTGTCCACTGTGTCGGTTAAAACAATGGTCAACTGCTACATTTGTGCACAGGGAATAAAGAAATGACATGAGTCGACAGGAAAATCCATGGAGGCGACAGGAAACATGTTTGCTCAGACCTCTATCATAATGATAATGTTCCAGTGAACCAGTTTTAATACGTCCTGTGTCTTAGTCAGTCTAATAAAACGACTCCCAGAACCATCCAACCATAGCTGACCTTTAATATCGTCACTCCCCTGCACTGGGCAGCACATCCAAAATGTGGAAAAACACTTGATGTTAAACAAAGGATATCCTTTAGACCGGAAAGAGCGCTCCCTCCGCTCAACTCTAAGTGCTATTAAGCACAATACGCTGGTGGTTGTTGAATTAAAGGTACGTTCCCATCCTTTCCCAGTGCAACGAACAGGATGTTTGTCTGTTCTTTGGATGGTTTGTTTCCCTGCTACATGATGATGTTGTACTTTTCAAAATGAACTTATATTCTATGATCCATGGCAATAATGTTTAAACCTAATACTTTAATATTCAAAACATGTATTTAAACTAAATGTAGAAAGAAAAATGTTCAAACAACTACTGTTTATATCTTTCTGATTTAATTTCCATCTCTTTACTTTATAAACCAAGCAAAGAGTAAAAATAAAATATTTACACTTTCGCTGTTTCAGAAAGGTCAGAACGCTCAGATACCAAGACAAGCTCCATCTTTTCCCCTCTTGTGTTCCCTTTGAGAGATATATTGGGATTGTATTTAGTCTGTAGATACCTGTGTTCTCTACAGTTAATTGATGGCACATTGTTTTAAAAAACAGCATGTATACAAGAGCGTTTCCAAAAGTTCCTCCCACCTGCTTCAGTGGGCCTGCTGACAGTTTGGCAGGTAAACATAAACACTGTGGAGGGATTAAATTGCTTTGCCAGTAAATCTTGCCCCGAAACATCACAGGAGGGGCTGGGGAGTCATTTATAGATAATTAGCCACACAATAGGTGACGCACACGGGAACAAACAGTTATTTCCGCGTCTGCACGGAATAATATCTTGAATAGCTTTGTTTATAAAGAAGAGACAGGCGCAGTTGATGTGCTTACGTTCAAACAAAGGTTTTATTTGTCTTTATTTACAGTCTAAAAATACATTATGTTCTTGATCATACTGCAGAGATACAAATCATGACACACAAACTTCACATTTCACATTCTAAAGTGCAAAAGATATTCAAATTCCTTATCTAAATGCATATTGAAGTATAAACTGTCACAGCATCATAAATGGTACATTTATTGATATAAAATATGTGAACTCCAACGTGAGATTTAGGTGTGCAGAATAAATGCAGTTGAAGATAAATCTCTTTTAAGTTATATGGTGGACTAGCCCAGCATTCTGGAGAGATCTTGTTTCTCTCTGGAAAAAGGAAGAAAGAGAGGAAAAGTTTATACATTATTTCTTAATGCTGATTAATGAGTTTATCAAGCTGAAAGTATCACAGGAGCAAGACACAAAAGCCCCGTTTCCACCGGGCAGTTCGGTTCAGTTCAGTTCGACATGCTTTTTACATATGTGACAACTCTGACCATTCCATTAGTTTCTATATGACATACACTTTTAGTAATGAGTGGATCTTCACGTTTATATATATATTAATTTAAACTGGGCTATGCAAATAGCATATATTTGAATCCTCACTTGGAGAAAAAATAAAGTGTCCTGCAGCAGTGTTGTTCCTGTGGGCTCCGGCAACACTAAACCCCTGAGCTTACCTGAGAAGGACTAAAAGCACAAACCAGCTATTTTTGAATATCCCATGGAGAGAGACTCTCACTGCAGCCTGTTTTATTTTGTCCTGAAAAGGTTGGCGTGCAGCCTTGTTCTGTGGACGTCGCTGGTAATGAGGAAATACAGTGAGTGTTGGACCCACATGAAAGAGTACTGTCTGCAGTGGAAATGTTATGGTCTAGGTATCATGTCTAAAGGGCTACTTTTGGTTCCAAAGGTACCATACCAAAAGTATTTCGTGGAAACGGGGCTGAAGACTTTGTGGTGGTTTTGTCTCTTTTTTTTATTGTTGTTGTTTTGCATCTTTGGGCTGATTTTGTGTCTTTTTTTTAGTCATTTTATGTCTCTATGTGGTTGTTTTGCCTGTTTTATAGTAACTTTACATCTCTTTGCAGTTTCTCAGTTTGTGTTAACTTGAGAGACATTTTGTCAGTGACAGCCAGGTGAGCTCCGACACTTTCAGCCCCTGGGTCTGTGCCCAGTAAGCTTATTTTTTCCCCAAAAACAATTAAAAACACATCAATGGGCCACCCCATTGCACTGGGTGATGTGTTCCTTCATTACAATAAACGTGGGCACTGTAGTTTTTAGGAAATGTTAAGTAGCCAAAAATAAATAGTGCATTTATTTGGGACTACTTTCAGTCAGGGATGAGTACACAATAATATATACAATCTAGTGAATATTTACAGGATTGTTAATGCAAAATAAAAACTACAGTGTCCAACTGTTTCCTGCATATTTATGACCTATTTTTAAATATTTACATCATCAGTGGGAACCAGTGGGTTTGAGGCTGAGTGCAATATATTATGTACGTGTAGTAAATACGTACCACAAGTATTAAGAGACAGACTGTGCTGCTGGCTTTATTTTTTTTTTTCATGATTTTTTTCTTTTTTTTCACAATAACAAAAAATAATAGAGTACGGCTCCTGTGCACACACTGTTCTACAGAGAACAGCAGCAGCACTTTCACATTCACTCACAACCTACAGCGAAAGATACTGAATACTCACTCTGGGCCAGGGGGGTTGATGAGGCGTTGCAGATCTTTCAGGTGTTGAGCGACGCTGACTGTTGGTAAAACACAAGAAAACAGTGATTAGTCATGACGTAGCCATGATGTACTTAAACATAATGCTTTGCAATATCACAGAAACACTAACAGTAAGCCTTTCTACTGAAGTGGAAGTTGTGGAGGTGCTGTAATATATAGCTTGGAATCAAAAACACACTTTATATACAAAGAGACAGATTAACATATTACTCATGATGTTCTTTAAAGGGTCACTTCACCCATATTATCTACATATCTGTCAATGCCAGTAGTTTTAATTTTATATACCCGGAATGTGAGATATCCATCATCCCTGAGAATGGGAGCAATAGAATTTCATTTGTGCTTTCCAGAGCATTGTAAATTTAAATGAATTAAACAGTAGCTTGCGCTCCTGTGACTCTGGATTAACCACAGACGTCCCTGTCAACTATCCAGGAACGACACAGTTTTGAAAAAAGTAGCTTCTCCAAATACATACAACATACATTTCCATTCACCTCTACTGTATTGGGGTATAGAGGCATAAATATAAAAGATGGATATCTCAAGACCTGGGTGAATGAAACCAAAAAACTATGCACATGGTTGGACACCACCAATGGTATGTGAGAGTTTTCTTTGTAATCTGAGTGATCCATGCCTTTACTTAAAGAAATACTTCACTGTCAAAATTCAGATCATTTGTATATCGGTAATACACCGCGTTACCTCGAATTTGGAAAGAAAACTTGTTTTGTTTTTGCATGCCTCCATGATGACCGGAGAATCCAAAAAGAGAGAGAATTCTTGATGAATTGGAGTAAATGGGGGCCACACTTAACAACAGCAAATACCAGTGGAGTTCCAAGAAATTTGTGTGGCCACATGGGGCCTCTGACAATCCTCGGTTGGCAAACCAACACCAAAAGCTATAACTGAATTTCAGGAAAAACATTATGCTGTTGAAGTACATAGGCTAGTTGAAAACTATGTCAATACCGGTTCAGTTAACATGTTGAGATCCACAACAATCTTGTTTTTCAAATAGGCTGGTTTCTTTGATTTCTTGAGGTGAGAGTTTAAGGGACCCCTTTTAAAATGGCCATCCCTGTCGTTCCCTCGCCAAAATGTAGCCGAACACTGCAGGGTTATTTAGCAGCCTTCTCAACAAGCTATGCTGACATGGTACCAGTGGATGCTGTCTAGTTTCATAAGATACCACTGTCTTCAGGCTTGCTTAAAAAATGAACATGCCACGGTCTCTTGAAGACAGTAATGTCTTTAAGAGCCTCCTGGCCTTTCTCTTGGAAGTGCCATTGGCAAACACATGTGTTGGGACTTTGCTCAATGGAATGCATGAGCAGAGTTTCAACACACGTGCTCTCCCAGGCAGACTACTCAAGGTTTTAGCTCAAATGCACGAGTTTGGAAAGTACAGAGTTCGTATACGACTTGATAAACAGGACTTCGACGATACAGCACAAGTTGTGTGAGAGTTTGTAAACAGATGTTTTGAAATAGTTTCACTATTGTTACATGTGGCCCGCTTTTTCCACTATTTGTCAATAATTTTCTCAATTTTTTGGATTCTTCGTTCACCATGGAGGCATCCCTGAATTCAACATAACACAGGGTGAGTAACTGATGTGCATGTGTCATTTTGTGGGTGAAGTAAAAAATGTCCCAGAATAGGCATGATAAACTTTAAGTATTCTTACTTGAGCCACTCGTTCTTCCTGCACCATACGATGATCCAGATCCACCATAACTATTCCCAGCTGATGGCCCTTTCCCTGTTCCAGTTCCTGTCTTACTTTGCCCTGAACTACTGCTCCCAAACCCGAACCAAGATAAGCTGCTTGACCCACTTTTACTTGTCGATCCAGTCGACCCAGAGGATGACCCAGGGCTAGTGGGGGTTTTCACATTTGTTGTTGGTTTATTTGCGCCTATCCCACTCGACCCACTTGACCCAGAGGATGTCCCATAGGGTGATGTGACTTTCGTATTCACTGCTGGCTTATTTAAACTTGTCCCACTAGAGCTAGAGCTTGAGCTTGATGAACCAAAGCCTGAGAAAAGTCCCCCAGTTGATGCTGGCTTACTGACTGATGACCCACTGGAGCTACTGGACCCAGATGAAGAGCTTGAGGAGCCCGGTTTATTGTATGTTGACCCACTGGAGCTACTTGACCCGGATGACGAGCTTGAAGAGCCCGGCTTATTGTATGTTGACCCACTGGAGCTACTGGACCCAGATGACGAGCTTGAAGAGCCCGGCTTATTGTATGTTGACCCACTGGAGCTACTGGACCCAGAGTTAAAGAGGGATGAGCTTGACCCAGTTGATGGCTTGTTGTACGTTGACCCACTGGAGCTACTGGACCCAGAGTTAAAGAGGGATGAGCTTGAAGAGCCTGCTCCAGTTGATGGTTTATTGTATGCTGATCCACTGGAGCTACTGGACCCAGAGTTAAAGAGGGATGAGCTTGAAGAGCCTGCCCCAGTTGATGGCTTATTGATACCTGACCCATAGGAGCCTAAGCTTGAGCCCAACCCACCTGACCCTACCCTACTAGTCTGGCCTATACCATAAGAGTTGGAACCACCACCAGAGGGCAAGCCCCATGACAGGGGCGGTGTGCCTGACCGGGGGACTGAGCCTCCTGGAAATCCACCAATCCCTGCCTGAAACAAAATGAGACCAATGTTAATATGTGGAAACTGACTTTTACCATTTATTAAAAAAAAAAAAAAAAAAAAAGCATTAAAGGGACAGTTCACCCCCAGAATCAGAATTACATATTTTCCCTCCTATCTGTAGTGCTATTCATCACCAATATAATAGAACTAGATGGCTCTCAGCTTGTGGTGCTAAAAGCGTCAAAAATACATTTGAAAAACTCCACAGCAATGTCTCTTTCTAGAAATCATGACCTGGTTACTCAGAATAATCCACAGACCTTGTTGTGAGCAGTTTCATGTAGGAAATCATGCGTCCTCCTCAGCTGACCTGTAGCTAGCTCAGCTGTGCTAAGTGAACTAGCGGTAGATGAGCGCTTCCTTCTGAGCAATGATATGGTTGACGAGTGTAGTTTGTTTGGAAGTGCCTTTATGAAACTGCTCACAACAAGGTCTGTGGATTATCTTGAGTAACTGGGTCGTGATCTCTGGTTTTTGATTTGAGTTCACGATTTCTTTGGGCACCACAAGCCGAGTGCCATTATATTCAAGAGAAGGCAGACATCTCCAGCACTCGGCAGCTTACACCAAAACAATCTAGAGTGATAAATAGCTCTACAGGTACGAGGAAAAATATGTATTTTTTTTTTGTTGTTTTTGGGTGAACTGTCTGTTTAACATTATGTGATACAACATATGACTATATTGAATTACATGTTCTTATTTTAAGATGCAAGCCCCTGATTTGAAAAACATACAGCTCCATGTCTAGGTTCTCAATTTGTTCTTCAACAAAAAGGCATTTAAAGGTGCAATCAGTGATTCTAATCCAATACATCCATCGCCTCACGGTCCACTAGCTGTCCTTTTTGCATATGCATTGAGAAAAAAAAAAGGTGTTTAAACATCAACAATCTTTCTCCACAATTGCTGACTCCACCTTTAACATAACTGACAGAAATTTTGCCCAGCTCTCCCCCCTCTGCCCTCTTTACTGCCACACTTTCCCTCCCCCACCTCCTCCTCTGCAGTCAAAGCTGGATCATCTCCAACAACCTGTCAGGCTGCTTTGATCTCATACATCTTATGTAAGATGTTAAGATCTCAAAGCACTGAGATCCGGGCTTTGTTGGTATTTCTACAGGTGTTATATAAGCAAATGTGTCTACTGATACTGCACACAGGGAGTATTATTGACAGCAAAGCTCAAATTCGTGGGCAAAATGCTGCACAAACGTATACAGATCATTACATATAACAGGCTTTATAGTTAATGTCAACAGAAATGTGACGACTATACACTTCATTTAGAGAATCTCCACCAGCGTTCTCTGCATGTACGTAACATCTGCTGCTGCTGTTTACACCTGGTGGTTAGTTCACTAATTGAAACTTTCATTGTCTTTTGTCAATGACTGGAACACAACTTCACTAAGAACAACAGTTACCATTGTTCAGGATGTTTACAAGATTGTTCTCGGAACTCAATCATTCATTTATTTTCCATAACCGCTTATCTTGTTAGGGGTCGCAGAGGGGTCTGGAGCCTATCCCAGCTGACACTGGGTGAGAGGCAGGGTTCACCCTGGACAGGTCACCAGACTATCACATAGCGACAAACAGCCATTCACACTAATATTCACACCTACGGGCAATTTAGAGTCACCAATTAACCTGCATGTCTTTGGACTGTGGGAGGAAGCCGGAGTACCCGGACAAAACACACGCTTACACCCCTGCAGAGCTGTTAACATGTTCATGAAATCCCCAGTGTAATTAGTGCACTTTTGCTCTTACCTTGAACATGCAGGACATGTTGAGTTGCTTCAGTTGCTCGCTCATGTGATCAACCTCTCTACTCTTATATTTGATGTTGTTTTTCAGGACGTCTATCTCTCCATTCAGCCTCATCTTGTCTATCAGGAGTCTCTCTTTCTCCTCATCATATTTGCGCTGCATCTTGTCCAAGTTCTGTCTGTTCTGCAGGATCAGGCCCGTGCGGTTGGTGCTGCACCAGCGGTAGTCTTCAGACAGTCGCCAGTTCTCTGCCTTCAGGCGGCTGTTCTCACCCTGGATCTTTGACACCTGCGTTCCCACATTATTCAGGTAACGCTGGAACCTGTCCTCCACGTCCTGGGACAGGCTGGTACAGTTGGTGCGGATCTGCTCCAGGTGCTCCCTCTGTTTGGGACAGGTGAGATGGAAGGGGCTGTGATAGGGGACAAGGGTAGAGATCTTGTCGAGGAAAGCCTTGGAGACGTTGGAGATACCACTCAAAGACTGAGTGAAGTCATCTTTGCATTTTTGCCTGAAGAAGTCCACCTCCTTCTCATGTGTGGATCTATCCCTCCGCAGACGGATGACCTCCAAGTTAAGGTTGTCCCTCTCTTTGGCGGTCTGGTCCATTTCCATCCTCATCCTCTGTGTGGTTTGCGTGAAGTTGGACTCAACAAGCTCAAGCCTTGCTTTCAGCCGTTCAACCAGCAGCCCACAGTTACAGGTATCAGAGACTTGTACTGCTTAGAAAAACAAGAGAAAAGAGGTATATAACACATGCATCTTTTCCATTATGGCGGCTGTTTCCTTTATTTACGTGGTTATTTTTGGGTTTACATTTAGAAAGGTCATACTTACATGTGGGTTGGCAGTGGGAGTTGTAGCGTCCTGTGCTCTTGCAAAAGTACAACTCGCTGTAGCACTGTTGCTGTTTGCATCAGAGAAAGAAAAGCCAGTAATGTTTTAGTGGTTTGGTCTAAACTAGTTGTGAAATCAGACAAACAAGGAAAATAACTGATCATTTATAGTTTATTATGTTAGCACTGTCAACATCAACACTAAATTACTCTGACTCATAATAATGATATTAAAAAATAATTTGTTGGGTTGCCTCTTGTTCTGAAAACTATAAAAGAATATAGTATAATACTATTTCCCATACACTGAAATAGACATAAATATAACTACATTTAGACAGTGATCAGTGGTGTAAATATACTCAGTATTTGAAACCAATATGATGCTGTTAAATCCCTTTAGATCATTAGAACACTTTTTTGAGTATATATGACAATTCACTACATCAGTGGGTGAGCATTTTGTGCTAAATAAATAAAATCATAATTAATATTATTTCTGTATTCTCAGAATAATTTAGTTGAACTTAAACTGTTGCAAGATTTGAGTAAATAGCTCATGCTCAACTTAATTATTCTGGTGTGTTCATGAATTGTCACTTAAGATATCGATTTGTTAAAGGGGAACTACGCCCTTTTTCAAAATCCATACGTTATTCTAAGACAATCCAAAAATGTTCATAAACATTAACAACTCTCTTCCAAATAAAAATACTGGGTACATTTTCTTCATTTTTTCATTTTCTGTTTCAGAACTGAGAACACTACAATAGAATAAAACTCATTTCGGTATAAAAATGTAAAACTGTCAGTGGCTCCACAAAATCAGGCTCCTAGAATATTGGAATTATCAATTTAGGTTGCACGGAAACAGCTAAACTTTTGAATTGCTGAATTTCAACTAGTAAGCGGTTGATATCAATGGCGTAGTTACGGACCTCAGTGCACGCTATTGTGACAGGCCCTCGTGCACGCACACACCACTGGAAGCTGTTCATAAAAAACCCAAAGGAGTCCCATTTTTTTTTCCTCCTGTTGGTTCCTCTCTTGTCCTTTCTTATTGCCACTTTTCAGTCTAAAAGACATGACTGCTCGCTGGGCTTGTAGATTTGCTCAGCTTGTCAGCCTTGACAGATTTTACACCTAAGCTAGCTACGGTACTGCATCGTCTTGTCACATGATCAAACAGACTTGACATTAGCCAACATCAACATATGTGTTACCCAACAATCATCATTGCATACCTGTATATGACAATATAGGTTGCAATCTCAATCATTCGCATGCCCCCCCCCCCCCCCCCCCCCCCCCCCCCCCCCCCCCCCCCCCCCCCGGGCCCCAGTGCAAACGCACTGCCTGCACTGTCCATATTTATGCCTCTGGTTGAAGGGTTTCAAATACTCTATCTAGCTCTATCTCTAACTATCTGCAGCCTGTCGATCCAAATAAAGCGTTTTTCTATCTTAACTTACAGTGACACAAACACATCCACATGTTCATTTCTATGGCTGCTGAAAGGTTAGCAGTTCAATACCGTATATGACATAGAGGCAATATTACAGACAGGAATGTGCATCCAAAAGGCTTAAAAAAGGCTCAGTTTCTCACCATCTTCTTGTCCATATCTTGGATGAGAATGGCTGAGATGTTGGAGAAGTAGCGGAGGTTGACCAGGTCCCAGTCATTACGGGCTTTCTCAGTCAGGGTGGTGTTGAGTAAGTTGGTCAGGTTCTTCCTCTGCTGCCTCAGGAAGACGTTTTCGATGGAGAGTCGGCTGAAGCTCTCCTCCAGGTCGTGAATGCGTGACGTGGACGCCGAGTCCTGCGACTTACCGTAGACCAGAAAGAGCACCAGGCTGACTATGATGAGAGACTGAATGAGCGAGGAGAAGAAGAAGACAATGCGCATGTAGTAGCCGCAGCTCTTGCCCTTTGAGCGGTACTGCATCTTCTTTTGGGCATGCGGGCTGGACTTGGAGACGTGAGAGTAGCCGCTGCTGTACATGGGTGCTGATGGCAACACAAAGAGTCAGTAAGAAGTGGTGAAGTTTGAGGATGACTACGAGCAGCAAGCCAAGTTCAAACTAAGTTCATCTCTATATCAGAAGACAGGCACGTTCCTCCTCAGCGCTCCTCAAGCCAAATGAACAAATAAAACAATGCTGAATTATTTCAGAGCAGCCTGATGATTCAGTCCATTTCTTGTAAAGTTGCACAACTTTCCTCTAACAAAGCCAAAGGCACTAACGATGCTGACCAGACGTTTCCTACCAGTAGTGTTGACAGCTCAAGAATTACTCAGATTGTGTGTGAGGTGTAAACATGGGTAAGAATTTATAAACTCCAGCCACACACTTCCCATGATGGGAAGTTGTCCTGGCCTGTGTCCCCTCCCTCCTTTAGTTATCTCTGTGCTCTGTTGGCTGCCCTTCCCTCTGCAGAGGTAATCAACACACACACACGTGGCCAGCACGTCTGTGTGTACAATACAAACCAACCCTAACACACACACACTCTCCCATGTTTTTTGACCCTGAGTCAGTGCTGGACCTAGTATATTTAGGACCCTAGGAAAGCTTCCACTGCCTACCTCCCAAAATATTATTAGGGCCCAAGTACAACATGGTGTGTGTACCCTACTGAAAATCCTAGAAATTTTTCTTCTTCTTCCTCGTCCTCTAAATGAATCTAATTTTTGAGGGCCTAAAGGTGCTTGAAAAGTCATGGAACTTTGGGGTGCAAGAAAACAGTTCAGTGGCACCCCCTACAAAATTTCAACAAGGCAGGCCCCGAAGCTGGTTTCACCTCTGAAGCCAAACCCTAAACCCAACAGGAAGCCAGCCATTTTGAATTTTATGAATTTCCAAAGGTCATAAAGTTGCTTAAGGTTTCAGTTTTTGTCAAACTGTGTCTCCATGGCGAGCAGTAAATTATATATTATATATATATATATATTATATATTATATTTCGCCACCAAACAGGAAGTGGTTTGTAACTCCAGCATACATAGTTGAATCAGCCCCAAACTTCACATTTTATAAGGCTCCAGGCCCCAAGCCTTGGCGTCGTAGTGATTGTGCCACCTACTGGAAACAGGAAGTAAGACTTGTCATACAATTATTTTTTGATTTACCTGAAATTTACACGGAGGGGTCCACAATTAATCCACAGCAACATGACGTATAATCAATGTGTTCTCCAGTGTCACATAGTGGACACAGGAAGTGGTACAAAATGTGAAATAGGTCAGCTAGCTACTTGGCTTCCAGCTAGCTAGTTTAAACAAGCCAGGCTTGATCTGTCTGTTTGTGTCAGGCCCCGAAAACGTGTGCCAGGCTTTGAAGCCAATTTTCATAGTGGCCAAATAGTGGAATTACATTGTGAAAGAAATATCTGTAAAGTCTGGGATACATTTTTTTGAGTGTCACAATCCGAGCAAAATGACTCGTTTCACCATCAGGATTTAATTTATTTGGCTCACTAATATTTGGAGAGTCTAGAGGAGCCGCAAGATTAAATCATTTTATCTCCACTCAAGTTAGCAGAGCGTTAAACTGGAAGTAGGCAGCAGAAGTCTTGAGTGTGCTAGCTCTCATCGGAGCAACGATGACAGCAGCGATCATTCAGGTAATTTCTTATTTCTAAGAGTTATTTTGGCTTTATGTGCCACTGAGCGACTTTCATAGGAATGAACGCAACCCCGCCTCCAGCACTGTATCCAGGTCTCTTAATACATCCATAGTTGCTGCCTGGAAATACAGACAAACCACGCAGCAACATTTCACATATCCAAACCACGGTGCCTTTCTTTTACTCTAGTGCACACACACACACACACTCCACCATTTCCCTTATGTTTAATAAATTAAGTCATTTTATTGTTGACACTGTTGCAGCAAGGACATTTGTGATGTTTGGAATCAGCTTAAAACCTCATTTCATTAGCATCTACGGTTTAAAAAATTAGTATGAAGCTTGAAAGCAAAGTAGAAAAGTCTATAGAAAGTGGAGCACATTACAACAGCCCCCGAGTCACTTCTCTGGCTTCCTGTAAGTCAAAGGATAGCTTTTAAAATCCTTTTATCTGTCTATGAAGCACCAAATGGTCTCGGGCCTAAATTCATGTCTGATTTACTCGGATGATATGAAGCATCCAGACACCTCAGGTCACCTAGGGCGGCGGGTTTGCTCAGCATTCCCCGGATCAAAGCCAAGCAAGGTGAAGCAGCTTTTAGTTTCTGTGCTCCCCACCTGTGGAACAAGCTCCCTGAATACCTGATGTCTGCTGAAACTGTGAACTCATTGAAATCAGGGCTTAAAACATCATTGTTCAATCTGCAACTATTTATTTGCTTGTTTTTTGTTTAATTGTCCTCAATGTTTTTGTCCTTTCTCTTCTCATTTTCTTTACCAATTCATTTATTCCTTGTCTTTTGACTGTAATTTGAATGTTTTCTTGTATTAAATGTCTTTTAATGCCCCTGTAAAGCACTTTGACTTGCCTTGTGTCTGAATGGTGCTACATAAATAAACTTGCTGTGCCTAAATGTTATTGATTAGGTGACATTTACACTGACAACACCCTCTGTTCTCTGTTGCGTAAACCAACAGGCCATAAAGACCTCACCGGACTCCCTCCCAAACATCTTTATGGGATCATGAGCAGTCTTTTCCGGTGCACAGCAGGCCAGGAGGACAATGGCTCATGTTGTCCCTCTGACGCTCTCGTTCGGTGGCTCTTTGATGCCGCAAGTCTCAGTCCAACACAGTGACGTGGGTAAGCTGCCCTCTGTCTCACAGGACACACACACACACACACACACACACACACACACACACACACACACACACACACACACACACACACACACACACACACACACACACACACACACACACACACACACACACACAAAGAGAGACACTCAATTGAAAATGAAATAGAAGAGCCTGACAGTAACAGTCACAACTTTTTCCTGCCAGGCATTGTTGTCGTGCCAGGCCTCATCTTGACAGGAAGCAGTAATTCATAAAGGAATTGTTGATGGCCAAACCTGCGACAACGTTCTAGATGAGATCTGAGATAAAAAGGCGCCAAGAAAAGCAGGAAATCAGAGACAAATACAAGAAATAAACAGTCACAGTGTTGATTTGAGTGAATCTGAAGTGGGTTGTTTTTATCATCACTTCTAAACACTGCGGGAAAGGAAGAGGGTTTTTTATGTATACACACTTGGATGCAGTCATGGGGTGTCGTCAACGTGGCTGACACAGTTCTGTTGTATCAGTTTTCATGCAATAAAAATATAATTCTGATAGATAGAGAGGGAAGTCCAATCATATTTACTCATTTACATTTACAGCAGACTTAAAACTGAGCATGATATAAAACCAGGCGCTGACACTGAAACAGAGGTTGTTATCAGTTCTGTGTAATGAGCTTTGAAAGCCAAAATACCTCACGAGAAAGACGTTAAAGGGACAGTTCAACCCCAAATCAAAAACGTACATACTTTTCCTCTTACTTGCAGCACTGTTTGCTACCTAAGTTGCCAATTTGATACCATGAAATTACAGCCAGCAGCTGGTTGATTGGAAACAGTAATCAGCGAGCCTGGCAGGCATTTTGAGGGCTGGTGTCCACATAGGGTTTCTCTTTGGCAGAAAAGCGGTGGCAGGGCCCTGGGGAGCACTTCATCCCAACGCTGCATAAAAAAGCACTTCCAACACTTTATTAACTGACGAGCTGCGTGAGGGTTTCATTTCAATGACAACAATAACTTAAACCCAAAAACAGTAGTAACTGTGAAATGCTGTAAAGTTTAGTTGATTCAAAACACATACTAAACACACATTAACGACACATTACACATGGCTTCATTGAGACAATTTCAAACACAAGTACACAAATCAGCTTCACTGTAACTCGCAGCATGCACAGACAAAGCACTTGTCTTTATCTGGACACATTTTCCCCAAAAATACAACATGCTAACCTTATTAGCACAAGTCTTCGTATAAATTAGCAACTAGCGGAAATTTCCTCAACTCAAAGGAAGCCAGAATAAATCACACACAAGACTTAAAATGATATTTAATGGAGGCTTTATTGTCTATTGGCTTTATTGTCACTATTTATTGCTTCTTATCTTTGAAATTATAGTAAATAAAAGCTTTGTTTCCACTGAGGGAAATGGTTTCAGCTTACAGGAATAGACAGGAGGTCTGCGTCGCAACAACGCGTAGTAACATTTCTGGGGAGGTGCACGTCAGGCTACGGCCTCGATTCAATGCAGAAGTATAAATCCCACTTTGCTCTTATGCTTTTGTACAGAGTGAAGAAACAAGTTATAATATGTTGACTAGTGAGCTTTAGAGGTGCTGGTAGGAGGATTTTGTTACCTTTGGACAGAGCCATGCTAGCTGGCTTTATGCTAAGCTAAGCTGACCAGCTGCTGGCTGTATCTTCACATTTCAGCAGACAAACACAAGAGTGGTATCAATGTACTAATTTTCCCAAACTGTCATAATAAAAATGTCATAGTAACTAATCGTTACATAGTTAGAATACAAACAATAATAAATAAAATAAAAGGAGAAAACAAATTCAGGTTTGTTCGACTGTGCTCACTCATCCAGTCATTAAATCAATAAACCAGCATGATACTGTCGTTACATTGTGAGCTACTTCCAAAAACAAGTAGGAGTGTGGTCAAAGGTTTAACGGCTTGTACTGTTACTGTGTGTCTGGAACGGATATATCCAGTATAGAAAGGATGTAAGTGTATCCTGTTTAAAGGGTGGCAGCGCTGTAATTCTTCACACCAACTGTGCTCTCCTGAACTTTGAGTCTGAAGCTTCTTCCAATGTGTGCATCTCAGCAAGAGACAGAGCTGGAACGGTGAACCGCTCTGATGCTTTGGGAACTGCGTTATAGGCTCAGTGAAATTACAAAAATATATTTACTCATAAACTCTGAGTGGTACTTAGTCATGCAGACACATTTGATTGATTGTGCTGAGGTTTGTGAGTTGCCTCTGAAATATGGAAAGCTTTTAATGAAAGGTTGATGGCGTTTTGTTCGTGCTGCTCTAAGAGCTGAAAGATGACGTCTAACAAATTGAAAGCAGGAGGTCTTCCCAGGGAAAATGTCTGGGTTACTCCTGAGAATAACAAACCTCACTTTCAACAATTTTTTATTAAGACTACTTATCCCTACAATGGCCTTTAGGTAAAAACATACAGCTCAGAAAATACAAACCAAACACAACATTAAACAAAAACAGTATACAATCAAACACTTAGAAAACAATGAAAAGGGCCCAGGGGCATTGTTTCAACAAAAGCCAAGGTATGGCAATGTGGCATGACATCAAGGACCTGTGCTACTGCAAACTGCTTTAACAGACATACCATAGTTCTCTCTCTCACATTCACAATGCCTTATGTTTGCATGTAATGTGTGACTCAAGCGAGAGCAGTGAAATGTCTTTCACCGCATCTGTTTCCGCACATATTTCAGCATCACAGACAGAGTGGAGGTCTCATTATCGTTAGTGTTTTGTTGAAACTTCACAGAAAATAAAGAAATGCACTTTCACATTACATGCTGTTTTCTACTAGGTTACCAAGGGGTGTTCAAAGACAGCAAAACAAAAGACAGATTTTGCACAAAGTAGGCAAATGTATGGTATTTTTAACCCTCAAACGGTTTCTGTATTCTGTATCTGTATCATTTGACAGGCTGTGGGGAGAGGAGCATTAAGTGGGTGCACTTTGTATGATGATATTCTGATTATTTGTATCAAATAATCAGCAGAGTGATGTATGAGGACATATGTGACACGTTACTGTTTGTTTCCTTCTAGACTTATTTGTTAATGTTTCTTTATGTGCTGGAGTCCATCTCAATACTGTAAAAAAATATGTGCCTTGTATTCATGTATGCCCGTAACATATTACATGCATGCCATGTATTGAGTCTTTCAAACCAGTAAAAACTTGAATTATAAAAAAAGGACTAGAGAAGACAGATTTAAAAGAAAAGAATGGGAGAGGACACACTATGAAAATGGCAGTTTAAGGTGTACTTAATTTCTTAGACCTATTTCTAAATATGAAGAGTAACTTTGTAAAGGTCTATTTTATTCATTTTTAGTTAATAAAGTGACTTTAATTAATAAAAATGATCAATACGGAAGTGAGACTTTTATCAGCCTCATATCAGTTAATTAATTAATAATTTCAAGAGGCCACAACCGAAGCTGTTTGTGACCAATATTTGTTCCAGCTCAGATAAAAAGAGTTTAGCTGAACCAAAGGCTTATCAGAAGCTGCCCATGTGGGTGTGTAACAGCCTAATTCGGCAGCACCTCATGGACAAACAAGCCAAAGCTGTACCACTCCCACACACCACTTAGCTACTGAAGGTGCGCAGCATCTGCTCCTGGAGCTGATGTTACGAACAGAATGTACAGTTTGTGAAGGGGGACGCCGGGCGCCACAGATTACAGCCTTTAGTGGGTCAAATGGTGAGGGGACACAGCTCCATTGTGTTTGCAGTTTGCAGTGTGTTGGACACAAAGTCAAGTGTTTTTTCAGGGATGGTTTCCTGTCAGCTGAAGAGGACTGTTGAGATTTTACATTTCAGGTTTGTGTTGTCATGCAGCATATAAAAAGGGCCGGTGTCTCTTTCCTCTAAATGAACTAGAAAATGTGTCTATCATTTTCTATAAAACCTGAAGACCTGACGTCACTCGACCTCACACTCCACTCCGTTATGCTCGTCATACACCCACCATAAATCCACTAAAATCAGTTTGTGTTGGCTTAAAATGCAAATTACTGCTGCTTTTAAAGACCAGCACATGCAATTTGAATTTCTCACTGACACAATTAACCCTTGGTGACACAAACTGTGTCTTGAAAAATCTCATGAGGTGTGCACCACATGTTTAACACCTCTGTGCAAACGCAAGGTGGTGGCAAAGCACCTGGCTCTGCTCAACACTGCCTCCACACACCTCGTCTTCACACAGACATTTACAGCTAAGAACTTTTCTGACAAAATGAGTGGGGTAAACTCATGAAACCTACACCCATGGAAAACTTTATAAAAAATAAATACAAATGGGAGATGAAGACAAGAAAATCTGTCTATATCTATGAATCTACTTACACATAAAGCAGAGATGGGAAGCAGAGATGAGCATGGTTGTATCACATGTGGCGCATCTGGTCACAAATTCCAACACATGGAGGGAATTTAAATGGAAAATAATAATTCGATAGTATCTAAAACGGGTCCAACACATCCCAGCTTATGTTGGAGAAACTGTGGGACATGCACTGCCAATTACACCCATATATTTTGGTAAGAAATACCTCCGACATAGATTACTTACAGCAGCCTTAAGTGTGTAAGCATCAAATGGCTGAGGCTCTCCTACATACAATACATGGATCCCAAAAGTCTGGGACCTCTATCAGATGGCACAAATTACACACTCAGTAAGATTACAAACATCTGTTGTTACTGCATGATGGCGTCCTGTCATGGCTTTATTCATACAGTGAGGTTTATCTTCAAGTAGGGCTCGGCCAAACCTTTACTTTTATATTCATATGCATTCTTTGGTATTTTTGATATATGTTGAAACATAAGCTAACTTTTTTGTTAGTTTAAGGCAAAACACTACAGATGAATACTTAATTTTGCTATTTTGCTTCCATAACATGTCTCTTTCAACTAGTGGGAAGAAAACATCCACAATACACATTAAGGTGTTTATTTTAGTACCGATTTCTGTTCTGGAAATGTCTGCAAAAAGTGCATCTTTAATTAGATAACGCCTTGTTTGCATAGTTCAAACCTAAAATCTCAGAAAGCTTTTAACACCACAAATAACTGTCTTAATATAAGCAATCAACTGAGGAAGTTCCATGGTGAGATCTCTTTTTATGCACAAACATATCTTTAAAGGTCACTTTCAAAATTGACTTTTTTTTCTTGCACTTTGGGCCGGAAATCTCTATTTTAGTAGCGCTTACATACAACAGAGTTTACAGTTTCATTTCTGCCTGAAGGATTTTACAGACAGGTTTGTTCACATATCGTTTACAGCCTGATTTATGTAACATTTTATTCCTAAAAATATGGTGAAAACAGATTTTTTAAAATGGCTTTAGACAGTATTTTCTGATTTATAGAGTGATGGAAAAAAAGAGATATCTAAACCTCCCTCTGTAAAAAAAACCAACAAAACTCTGACTCTAATATGTCAACAAAATGAAACAAGAATTTTGAACATGGCTTTATGGTGTCTCACCTTTCATTAAACAAGTCAAATAATCCATAAACTGTTGATATAACAAACAACTAGATAATAAGGTAAGCTTGTAAGGGCTTTAATGTATTTAAACTGGTAATCATGTTTTTAAATTGTTACGTATACATACATTTATACTAGGCTATACACATGCTCACGTGAAGCCCTGTTAATGGAGAAAGACAGGAAATACGTCCATGTTCTGTGCTGTTACCTGGTTACTGTAAAACTCACATTTACATGCAGCTGGTCAGTAATCTGAATTCTGCTGTTTGACGGAAGTAAAAGTGTATTTTAAATAATTACAGTAGTGACAGTAATGGTATAGCATCTAGGGTGATAAATTCAAGACACACACACGGAGTATAAAATGTCATGGAACACTGCCATCTAGTGTGTGATCATTACAACTGCAGCTGAAGTCTGTCTCATTCCTCCATTCCTCAACAGATGTGGTGATTGTATGTGACTGCAGATTTCACAGATCAATAATCCCAGAGTAAAGCAGTGAAACTATGGAAGCACACGAGGGACACTACAGACAGCTGTGTCCTGTATACATCATGTTAAAAAAGTTGCATTTCACTTATTCATGGCTTTGACTGTTTAGATCTGATCTTTTTGTGTTCAATATTTGATGGCGCGAGTCTTACATACAGTCTGTGCTCCTGAATTGTTAAACTAAGAAAAATCTTCCCACTATAAAAAATGTAAACTAGCCTAGAATCTGGCTGAATATAAACTACTGCCTGTCTTATACATGCTAGATATAACTGTAGGCCTATTTTAAGTGTCAGGCCAAAGGTTAATGAATGCACAGCAAAGTCAGTTCTGTTTCTCAAAGAAATACTTCATAATTGTTGCCGAGAGTTAAATGAGAAAATCGATACCACGGAAGCCAGGCTCCAACAAAATCTGCCTACCAGCTCCTCTAAAGCTCACAAATGATCGTTCTTTCTTATTTTTAACTGTACAGAAACAGACGTGCGAAAAACTGTTAGTTATGTGCCAAACATTTTCCTGACCATGCACAGCAACTTCTGGTTGCCCTTTTTGTTACCCATAAACACAGCCAAGATAGCTATTTCCTCCGGCTCCCTGTTCCAACATATTCTCTCTCCAACCTTGTCACATAATGACGTTTGGTCATGGACTTTACAAGTCCAAATACGACGTGGGTATGTTGGTTGTTTATGTTCTGGGACGCCATGTCAAGTTCTGCCTGTTACATGCATTGTCTTCTTTCAAAATACACTTCTGTTTTCACAGGAAATTTAACGTTTACACACAGTCTCTTTCAAAATAAACACACTACATCGGTACAACGACGCAGATTGATGTTTTTTTTTCCTTCAACAACACACACACATTGGTTAGGTTTGGGGGAAAAAGAACAGGGTTTGGCTTTAGAATCTCACGGGACGCGAAAACCAGTCTCTCGGGTGAAAGTCAGTGTTTGTTGGACCCATCCACCACCCCTCCTTCCCGCCCCAGTCAGACTTTCGGCGCCTTAACTTTCGTCCTTGTCCTGCCACGTTTCCCCTGACGCTGCCGGGCACTGTAAAACTATAACAGCAACCGGGCGTGTATCATGTTGACATTAAAGGATGCCTTTTTCGTTGGTTTCTGACGCCACAAGTCTCTGCCCAAGCGCCAGGTTTCAACAATTTAGGAGTGACACTAGGCTCCCTGTTCAAGATTTTATGCTAAGCTAACTTAAGCGTCTCCTGGCTCTAGCTTCACATCAGTTTTACGTAACAGATACGTGCTACATTACGTCTTCTTTTAACTTTCAATGCACACTGCTGCTGCCCTTACAGAGTGCGCACTCTTGCATGGAGTACGCATACAATTGTATCTTTCTTTCTTGACTCTTACTCATATATCCGTTGCAGTCTGAAGCTCAAAATTTTAATTGAAAAGAAAAGTGTGCGATTTGGAATGCAAGAGATCTTAACACGATCACTTAATGTACCCTGAAGATACAAAGCGACTTTCACTGAGCTTGCCAGAGATGGAGATCCACCTGAAGAGCTCTGCTGTTGTTACTTTGCTATGTAGACTGTTTGTGACTGACAGATTAACTATAGTCATTGTGGCATCTGTCAAAGGTCAGTGAGCTGTCATCTGTCTGTATGCAGCTCAATCACGACGTATGTGACGTATGTTCGACTGTGCAGTGGACTGTGGGTCAAAGGCAGACTTTCTAGGACAGAGAAGGCCCAACAGCCCTCCTCTACCTTACTCTGCCTCTGACTGGTTTAGCCTGACATTCTTACCTTAAACCAAACCAATCCAGCTCCTCTTGCCTAAACCTAACCAACCCCACCAACAAAGATAACAAGTACTTGGAAAAGCCGGACATTGAAGTCAATTTCACAGCGGCCAAACAGTGTAACTTCAACTTCTGGGTTCGTCATGTGATGCCATTGGGCCAAAAAATATTTTTCCCCATCGACTCCCTGAGGTGATCTGACTTCAGTTGGCTTCAGAGGCGTCTGAGTTATCTTGGAGTGTTGACATTTGGGCAAAAAATGCTGAGTCACCACTGAGTCTGTTTAGAGGGCTGAAATGGACCAAGTGTGAAAACACCCTTATACCTGAACTGACGTACTATGTATTGATACACAGTAAACATATTTCAAGCATACTAAATCGTACGGCAGTATGGGAATTGGAAGACTCCAACGATGGTGCTATTGCTCTTCTCCAACTCTCAGCTCTCACTTACATGTTACATCTTCATCTGTTAATCTGTATAAAAACAGAGGTGTGTTATTTACTGGACTATTTGTTTCCTGGGGGCGATAACTTCTTGGAGTCTCCTCTAGTTGCCTGGCAACTGCTCAATGTGTGTATTTCCTCAAATGTCTAACTACCCCTTTAAAGGGAAATAATCCAACTCCTGCACTTCTCACTCCACCCACCTGCCGTATTGTTTCACCTGCCCTAACAGAACAACAGGCCTCCTGATGATAGTGCCTGAGTAACACATAGAGTCACACCATGAGGTTTCCCTCCAGAGGGATGTTTGGCTAATTGGTAACTTGCTCTGAAGGATCTGGTTACCCAGATCACAGCCGTGTGCTGTATCAGATGGCTCGCCTGAAGAAAGAGCTCTCTGTTACTGAGAGATATGAAGGGAAGTGGTAAATACCTGAGTCGCCCGCCAGACAGAACAAAGACAAATAAACAATGTGGTGCTAAATAGCTGCGTGTGCTGAGTTTGTGTTAAGAGGAGGAAGAGCATAAGAATGCTTTCTTTTGTTATCTGCGCCGCAGCTCCTGAGTGGGCAACACCCCGTCGGCCAAATTTAAATGATACTGAGCCGCTTCAGTGGGGTTAAAAATTTCAGACACTCATTTATCCTGACAATGCATGATGATGATATCAAAGCCAGAATTGTTCAAATGAATTTTCTCAACGGGCACTGCGATGTGCAATCCTCTCAGATCATTTATTCAGGCTCAAATTCAATCCAGAAATGAAAGGCTGGCTGTGACCAGTGGCTCCTGTGGTGATGTGATAAGAAAGACTGCAGCATTCATATCAAAGAAATTCTCCCTCATATTCTATTTATTGGCTTTTTTAAATCATTTTTTCCTGCTGAGCCCAGAGGCAGCGGGGGCATTAATGGGTAAAATAAGGGGGATTTGGGTCGTAATGATGCGACGTACAGTGGCTTTCTGCATGCTCCCATCAGGCACTTCTCATCAGAGGTGGCGGAGAGATGATGAATCCCCGAGAGTTTATCCCCCCTCCTCTCTCCATGTCCTCGGCCCAGCAGATGTTTTCCCTTTGACCCGCACAAAAGGCCGCTTGTTTTTGTTTCCAGGCTTGTCCATTCCTCAGAGGTCACAGGTCACGCTGGTCTCAGGGTGAAGCTGTCACTGCAAGTCTAAACATTTGACAGCCATCAGAGCGTGATGAAAACGCAGTCGCCGCGAGAAGGCTGCCTCATGATTACTTTAAGTAAAGACCTACTTTCCATATGCTGATGCGCTTGAGAGCACACACTAACACCCTGAGATTGAATTACAGTGGGTGCTGGGGTGCCTCAGGGTGAGGGCCGGCCTAACTTTAGACACTTGGACACACAGGGGGGTGGAGGGGTCGTGTTTGTTGTGGGACGGTCCTCTGTTACAGACCTTAAAGGTTAACTTAAATGGCTGAAATGTTAACTGAATCAATAGCTGAGTGAGTCGTGTTGGAGCCTGCCCAGAAATGCCGCAGGGTGGGGTTTAATGACCCCTCCTGTAATCTCAACTTTAAAAGAAGTCTGACAATTTAAAGCCAAACAAAACAAAGGATCGTTTCAAATATGACTGACAGGGCTACTGAGAGGATTATTACAGGGTTAAAAAAGAGGAGAGGATTAAATAAAAGAAACTTGAAGTTATAACTCTATTTTGTGACCTAAACGGTTTTGAAGGATTTAAAGTTAGGTCTCTTCCAACAAATTCACGTTTGAGTAGTCTAGAGAAACCAGAGCCAGCTCCATTCTCAAACACCAGCTGATGCAAAAATATATTTATACAGTCAACCCATAGAAATACAGATGCTGTTTGTCTCTACGGTTTCATCCTCTCATCTGTCAACAGTGGCTCTCACTCTTACAGGGAATTACAAAAATATTTTAAAGGTAAGGGATTGCTTATTTGAAAATGCGCTACTCTACTGCTCATTTGGATGTTGCTGCAAAGCCTCACCTAAGTGAATTTGTGACTTGCCGCAAGTTAATTTCAATTTGATTTGATTTATTGGCTGCAATTGCAACAGTACCCATACAAATGGTCGCCGCTCTGAACATCCTGCTACATTGATTTGAATGGGAACGTCCGTACTCTCATTCTATTTCTCAAATATTTCTATGGGTAAAACAAAACTCTTACTAGAAAGAAAAAGAAGAAATTATAAATTCAGATAGACAGATCTGTGAAAAATTTATCAGCTCAGGCTAAACATGTAGGAGCCAGAATGTGTATTTCACCCTCACTGTTTATTATTTGTTTTGGCTACACACGTCATTTTGGGGAATATTGCCACAGGTGTGGTTTCACATTATTTTACCTTTTCATTCACTGGTGTGACGTTTTTTTTAGGCAAGAGAGTGAGTTTTGACTCAAATATTTTCTGCTGACCGCAATCATGTAATCACATAAGTTTGCTTCATCTAATTTGCTTTGTTAAATAAATCATAAAACGCATCATTGGACTTCAGCAAAGATTTCTTTAAACGAGTCACGGTTAAGCACCTAATCAGCCTCTTAGCAGCTTTTTTCATTGATAGTAGTCGCTACAAAACATTTGCATGAATAAAAGCGAAATTTGTGTGACATGTGCAGTTAAACATATGCATTAACTGAGTTGATTTTAGAGCAAACAAGGCCTCTATCACAGGAACACTTCACCCACTATATGATCATCTGTATATCAATTACCCGTGTTACATGGAAATTGTGAAGACATCTTTGTGTATCTCGCACGCCTTCAAAGTGAACGGAGAATCCAAAAACTGAGAAAATTCTTTATGAATTGGAGTAAAAGGGGGCCCATTTCTTCACAGCAAAACTGTATTAAAACATCAGTTAACCCTCCTATCGGCCACAAACTTGGAGACTTCTCACCCCAATAAAACTAGATACTGTCAGCTGAGCAAAGACACAAAGTTTGGATAAAAACAAATTAAGCTGCATCTTCTCAGAGCTCAAAATACATCAGTGTGGATGTTGTTAGAAAGTTCCCAGGCAGCATCATGAAGCTGGAGGTATATAATCAAATAATCCAAACCCTCTGGCAGAGACATGGACAAACATGGTGGTGCATACAAATGTGTATATACCTGGCTGTGGAGCAGAACTGTTCATCTGTTTACACGCACTGCTGGTGGTGCAAGATTCAACAGGTGTGTGTGCAAATGTGACCCCATGAAACTAGAAATAGAAGTGACTTTAAATGGCTGCAGTAAAAGCATCCAGTGTGACGGTGTGAGGATTAAGAGTGGTCACTGAAACTGCAGGAGCCAGAACGAACTCAGGTTAAAGGGTTTTGTTTTTGTTGTTTTTTGGGATTAATGAATTAAAAAAAAGAAGATATGTGGCAGGGTCTACCACCATGCCAATTTGAACTAGTGGCCAAGTATGGTACTGCAACTCATACTAACAATATATTTTTTCTACTGGACAGCTTTTATAAATGTCATCTTAAAATATACATGTCAAACAGCAAACAATCTCACATTATATTAAATTTTTGAAGACTTTTTGAGCTGCACGTTGATATTAAACTGTGACACTGCTCTATTGTCAGCTGTCTGTGTGTGTAACACTGTAAATCTGTTGGGGTTGGCAGCTTGGCAAACATCTTTTTGCAGTCTTGCATTTCTGGATTCCTCACTGGGAGCAACCACATTCCTGACTGTCGGTTCAAAGGTCACGTCACTCCTGCCCCCAGTGGTATCTCTGAGACAGACGCACACACTGACGTGGAAATGACAGGCATGTAAGGCATCTCTTTGAATCAATGGTGTATCATTCTTTTTCTCCTTCATGTGTGAAATTTTCAGTCTGTTCAAATGATATTTTAATATAATTACCGACTAACTTCTACACACAGATATGTATGCAATGTCTCCAGACAACAGTTCAAGATTTTGGTATCAGTGTTTCAGTGTAGTACTGACGAATCACATTTGAGCCATGAGGTAAGCAGTCCGTGTGGAGAGGTGGAAAACCTTTGCCTGAAATGCAATCTTGGAACCCATTAACTATTGACTGATGACAATTTTGCTTTTTATTTGTTTTTTTAATTTTTCTGCAACTGTTTAAAAGAGATTAGCCGAAATAAGCAGCATAAAAGGAGGAAGTCTTGGCCTGCTTGCTACTCTGGATGTCCCAAAAATAACGACCATTGCCCCAGAGGCTTATTGTCGTCAGACCGACGGCCAGTGAGTTGATATTTTTGTAGTTTGTTCTGATTTTGTGCTAATTATTTTGCCAATAAAAGAATCCCCTTCTGAAAATGTTATATTTAATATTTAGAAAACTGAGAGGAGTGTCTTTTTAGGGTGGTGGTATTAGACAGAACATGTAGGAATGTGCCACAGCCACATTACGATGGTAAACAGTTCACACACTGCTGCAAATTGATAAAGTACGGCTAAAACTACATGCATGACAGCAATGGACGAAGTCCAGCATTCAGGCATTAAAATCCACACGTGCACTGGAGCAGATTAAGACATATTTATTTTATAAGCACCTTTAAAGTCACCCAAGGACACTTAAGACCACTGAGTGAATGAAAAGCCACCGAGCACCACAACCCCTTGAAATGAGTCATTTCACATTGAGATTTGACCCATTAGGTCCAATATTGTTTGGAAAGTACAAAAGAGCCACATAATTTTATCCCTAATAAACTCGGTGGAGCGCTAAACCGGATGTAGCTGGTTGTTCTAAAAGGTCGTCTACGGAGTCGGATGTTTCTCCTGTAAGTACACCTTGTTTCAATGCTTTTAAGTCTGTTTTTAGCTAGCAAAAAAATTAGCATTAGCATTATCACAGTTTACCACAAACTGTAAATGCACCATGCTAACCAAGCTAGCAGCTAGCATTAGGGTTAACATGCCTAAGTCACGTGACGCTCATGGGACCTTAGATCGGAAAAAATATGAATGGCAGTGAAT
Organism: Epinephelus cyanopodus; assembly: GCA_026686955.1. NCBI lineage: Eukaryota > Metazoa > Chordata > Actinopteri > Perciformes > Serranidae > Epinephelus > Epinephelus cyanopodus. The sequence continues at coordinate 14,794,423 of CM048926.1, read as the reverse complement.
GAGGAGAGCAATGTTATCTTTTGGTCCCGTTTGAGTTGTGACATGAAATCCAAATATGTTGTTAATGAATTTAAAACATAAACTTTAAGGTCAAGAAAGTCACACTTTGTGGTAAAACTGTTGAGATATAAGCTTTTGAAAAAACGTAATTAGAAAAACTACACAGGAGGCGGTCATGTATGTGACGTCATAGCTTTCACTCGCTTCCAGCAGCTTGGAGTGACTGTAACCTGGCACAAAACACACAGACATCTTCAATCATAAATTGATTAATCATAAAACAGTGGAATTTCAGCGGGGAGGCCAAGCTGCAGGAAGCGAGTGAAAGCTATGACGTCACATACGCGACCTCCTCCCGTGTACTCTTGAGTTTTTCTAATTAACCCTATTTCAGAAGCTTACATCTCAACAGTTTTACCACAAAGTATGACTTAAGGTCAAGAAAGTCATAAGGTCAAGAAAGTCATACTTTGTGGTAAAACTGTAACTTTGTTGTAGTACCACCACAGAAGGCCCGCCTCTCAAACCATCTGACTGGACAATGGGAAAAAAAGCTGGGATCATGTGGGGGCACATTTCCACTCTGAGTTGAAGTATTTTGAACCCGGAGTTCAGAGCACTCCGGCAAAAACACAAGGCAACCAGAGCGCAGAAACGTGAGACGCGTAGCAACGCAAAAACAGCGAGCAATTACAAAAAGCCACCTCCAGCTGCTAAAATGCTTTTTGTGTGATCAGGGCCTGAGCTGTCACAGTTTTCAGGTTGTGTATTTGAGATATGCCAGTTTGCCTTGGCGTATCTGGCACTCGACTTTTTGGGGGCCATCTTTGTACATTTTGAAACTGTTCCAGATGCTTGACCTTTTCAACATCTTGCTAGCCCATCTGTAAGCCTGTCTGGGGTGGTCAAATAACTGTTGTAGCCACAACTCTAAATGTAATTATTAGATAATAAGATTGGATTACTATTTCTTAATTTTTGGTGTAAAGGTAAAGAAAAATGGAGCATTTGAGTACTGATTCCGACAGAGATTACGATGGAAACGATTAAAACTTTAAAGCATTTGAGTCAGTCCTTATATCTACAGCTACAAAAATAAACAATAAATAGAACAAATGTACTTAAATGTTTCTTAGGTAAAAACTATTGATTAACAGCTTTGCAGATATCTCATCATCTCTTTCACACACAATCCTTTACAAGCACCCCTTTATTTGACAAGCCTAATCTTCCCCAACACAAGAGGTGACAATAAGCAGGCACGGCGGCCTAATTAAAGGGACTTTCATTCAAATTAACACACACTCTCTCTCACACACACACACACAACCCTCTGATGACCCATTAGCCACACAATGGCCAGGACAATGCTTCTCTGTCACACACACATTCTGTTCAGCAGGGGGTAAAGCTGGGTTTAGATTTAGGAATGCCATAAAAGTGTCCGCGGGGGGAAGAGAATGCCTTTAAAATCTCTGTAAAAGCTCTTCAGATAAGACAACAAGTTGCATATAGTGAATCTCTCGGGGGACTGACACTTTCATCTCATCATATCTGCGACTGCAACCCCTCCTCCACCCCCAAAGAGCTGCACATTACAAGCAGATTCGTCACTTATCTCTTAAAGCTCTTATCGAGGGGCTGCTGTGCGTCCTCTCCTCCCCTTTATCTGCGTTTGACCCTGGGCTTTGCAGCGTGGCAGGGGTGTGAAAGTCGGTTTGACCTTTCGGGGTAACCTCAAACACAAATCACTGTGTGCTCCACAAAGCGCTGAGACACAAGGCGTTCAGCAAATGAGCAATGACCACAGAACGGTAACCTTTATTTCGAGCATGATAAGCGATTCTCAAGCGGGTTGCTCGCACGTATACGAGATCAAAGATTCAAGTGGGAAGATATGTCCCGCTTTGAGAAATAAAGCTCGTCTCTGCGTTGCTGCGCTTCTTAAAATCATGTACTGCAATGCCGAAACTTTCGCCACCACATTTGATTTCTTTGTAAAAAAGACAAAGGGCACGCAGGGAGCTCGGCTTGCTTGTGTTTGTTGCAGGGCTTCGGGGTAATCTGGTATTGTCTGGGTGTTTTTTGAGGCCTCGGGGTCATGCTCTCTGCATCTCTGAGGGGAGAGATCCTCCACATCCTTCCTGTGTGAGTGTGTTTGTGTGTGCACGCTGCCCCACACAGCCCACTCTCTTTGCTCTTTGACTCCAATGGCCATATAAGGCAGCCAGCACCATGGAAACCGCAGGGCTTGAATAGCAGTGTCAAATCCCTGGGAGCACACACACATACACACACACACACACACACACACACACACACACACACACACACACACACACACACACACACACAGACTTCCCCCTCCCCCTCTGCACACACTCTCCCTCCCTCTCTTGCTTTGCTTGATCTCTCTCTCTCAAACACACACAAATAGGTTGGATGAAAACAGACAAGGGGAAAGAGGGACGAGGAGGAAAAAAAAAAAAAAGCAAACGCTGAGAAATCCGGCCTGTCTCCGGCTGTGGCCATTTTCTTCAATCATAATTTGATTTGTGGACTCTGAAGCCTGAGAGAGAGAGAGCGAGAGAGAGAGGGGGGGGGAGCAGCACCCGTCCTTCCACCCCCACCTCCTGTTTGCCTGAGCCATAGGGAAAGGCTTTACACACACACACACACACACACACACACACACACACTCACACACGGACGAGAAGCAGCACAGAGCTAGGCCGCAAGTCATTAGTTCTTGGTGGGCAAGCACTGACAAAAGGCTGGAGGAGAGGAGCCCGCATGAGTGCCTGGAGAGCAACCACAGGAACTATGGAGGGCTGAGCACACCGATGCGCTCCTCCTTTTCTTGGTTTTGTTTTTATGTTTTGGGAAAAGGAAGCAGCTCGGAGGATATCGTCACAAGCGAGCAGCACAACCAGCAGGGACGAGAGTGATCACTTCCTTGTGTTGAGGATCTACTTGTGTATTTTGGAGGTCGGTCCACGTCGCCTCGTCTGCTGCTGCGGCTCGCAGCTGGCGGTGCCGTGAAGACCACATGAGAGTGATGTTGTTGTGGTGCGGACATCAGTGTGTTTTCGCCTGATCTGGAATGTCTTCATCGTGGGTCACAATGCTGCCGCTGAGAGGATTACAGCAGAATAGGAGAGCTGTGTCTGCGCTCTCAGCCTCGGCGCATGGAGGGAAGATCTAGAGCAAGAAAAGGATTTATTTCCCAGTGAGGGAAGGCAGAGACACGTTAACGTTGAGGTAAGCTTGGTGTCGTTTCTCTAAGGATTTAGGGTGGATCTTAAGGTAGAGTTATAAGAGGAATAGCTGGTGTGAGCGGAGGCAAATTCAGTGTGAGGGGTGCTTTAAGAGGGGTGGTCAGAGCCTCTCCAGGCATGTGCTAAGGCGAGCTACACCGAGGTCCTTTTTCAGCCATTACTGTTGCTACAGAGACAGAGCTGGGAGTGCATGTGTGAGAGTGCAGCCGTGTGGTGCAGGAGATTTTTCACCTCTTGTCATTTGCAAACCTTTTCAGCCCCTTTCAGGAGTGTATGTTTGACTCATTGTTTCCTGTGAAAAGGTTCCCCGGCTGAAGCGTGAGACCGTTCGATTGGGCAGGCTCCTCTTAAACCATCTCAGGAATCGGTCCGAGGAGAAGGACAAAAACAACAAACAGCCTGAGGAGAAGCGAGAGGACGGAGAGGAAAAGAAAAAGGGGAATTGAAATCCACAGGCATGCAAAACTAAAAGTTGCCACACTGAGACTGTTTCCAGGTCATAGTGGAGTGGGAGGAGACTGAGCTGCTCTTGTTTTTTCTGCCAAACACCCTGCTCCTCCTCCTCAATGCTACAGCCTATTTTTTCCTCACTGACATCTGCTTGTTTGGCCTGAGGACTTTTATTTTCTCACTTCTGCAATTATAAAATCATCAAGAGACTTAATTAACAAATGAGAGCACAGGCGAGCAGAGAATCCTGATTCTCTCAAGGTGAGGGGAAACACACTTTGGACTTTTTTTTTTTTTTTTTTGGTTAATTCTTTATATATTGATGTTACCTTGACAGCAGCCAGACATCTTGGCCGCCTGTCCCATTTTCTTCTGCCGTGGTTCGGTAACCAAGCGATGGCCATGGTGAGTGGGGGCTGGGGAGATCCCAATGGGGGCACCAACGGCTTGGGGGACAAGAGCTACCTGAGGGGGGAGGAGGAGGACGGCTCTCCGCAGGCGGGAGGCAGCGACATGGAGGCCGGAGACGATGACAAGTCCTGCGTGGTGGACTGCGTGGTGTGCGGGGACAAGTCCAGCGGGAAACATTACGGCGTGTTCACGTGCGAGGGCTGCAAGAGCTTCTTCAAGAGGAGCGTCAGACGCAACCTCAGCTACACATGCAGGTGAGAGGGCATTGTGGGTAATTCTCCTTTTGTTTATTGATAGTATGGCGATTGGAAAAACGCCGAAACTGTTGTAGTGTTTTCAGTTACAAACTCTCTCTACATGACGTATGTCTGCCATTTTTGTAGTTTTTATATCAGTTGTTATAATATTTCTTAACACAATGGTGATAATTGCTGAATAAATCATGCAGAGGATCAGATAACTTTGTGCAGAGCTGCTACAGACAGCAACATGTCACTGTGTGGGGAAAAATCAGACAGGAAACCACATTTACTTTATTAAAGGTGTCTCTATGATCGCTGAAACAATTCATCAACAACAAATCTTAAGCAATTTCAGAGGATCTGTGAAAAAACTCCTGTTTCCTCCTGAGATTCTGCATTTTGGGTTTCCTGCACTGTATACTTCATTCAACTTAGACTTGTTGTCCTTGTTTGTGGACATACATATGCTCAGTCTGCAGCTGGTCCCGACACAAAAGAGGACAAAGTTCAAAACCTGATCAAATTTTACAGTTGAAACTTGTTTATTTTTGCTAAATAATGCCTGGAGGTTGACATGGAATACACATTTGACCAGTTTTAGCAACAGTAACAAGCTAACATGCTAAGAACTCATTTGAGGACTTTAGGACTAAATTATCGTCTCGTTTGAGGACACTAGGACTTTGCTATTGTGTTATCCCAGCATTTCACGCAGCACGGAGCAGGGAAAATTTAGTTACAAAATGAACAAATCACAAGACTTTCAGATATGTTGCATTATTTTCAATTTTTGTTTTTGCACGGCCATGTCCAGGCATTGAAATATACAATTTTAACAGCTGTGCAGTGACCTCTAACCCTTACACTTACAACTCATTAAACAATTGATGCATTGTTTTTGCACGACAATGTTCAAGTATTGAAATACACTGTTTAATAATTTGTTACGCACTTGTGTCTGTTTAAAATAAACCCATCACTCCCATATGAGGACACATTTTTCCTCCCAAAATTACTAATGTTCAAAGATAATGCTTAGTTTTTTATACTTATCAGATCCTACATTCCCAAATAGCTCAGAAAATTCAAAAATGCATACCAAACACAAGCTGGGGTCTCAGGAGGATAGTAAATCTTTAACTTAGATAGACAACTAATTTGCTCATTAGTTCTCCTCCTCTTTATTGCTTCTTCCACTCAAGAAAGTGTGATTTGTAGCCACTAGGACACATGGGAAGGAGGGTGGAGGGTGGGTTGGAGGGTGTTTTCAGGGCGATTGGAGGGTAATGTTCATGTGTTTGTTTCTATGTTTGTTTACGGATTGAAAAATTTAACATTCCAGAGGCTGTCAAACTTCTGTTTTGCAGACAGCACGTGCACTGTCTATTACTTGCTTAAGTCTGTTAAATAAATATGCTTTAAAAAATATTTAGCAACTATCTTGATGATCATTGGAGTAATATTTCAAGCTGCAGTACCAAGCATTGGTGCAGGTTTTAGGGGGGATGCAGGGGAAAACGACCGCCTGAATGAAAAACACAACAGTAGTCGAGGACTATTTTGATAAATTAAAAGACATTCCCACCATAGATTGATGCAGAAAAGGCACAAATTAGTTCATGAAATATATCAGAATGCAGGAAATTAAATGTTTGAGGCTCAAAATTTCCTTACTCCATTTCATGTGTCCCCCACCTACTGTGGAAACAAAACCTACGCTCCTGATGTCAAGCTTTGTCTGGTTGTAGCCGCTAAGATGAGAGAATTTTATGTGTTTATAGTCTTGTACTGAGTATCTTTGTGTTTTGGACTCATAACAAAGACATAAATTGGGGTGACACATATGAAACAGGGGGTTTGAGGGTCCTTACCCAGGAAATTTGTAGCGTCAAACATTCATATTTCCTGCATTCTAGTGAATTTCTATGCACCAATTTGTGCCTTACCTTCATTAATATATGGTCAGAATAAAAGTCCTCAGCTACTTTCATGTTTTTACCCCAGAATCTACACCTATGCCTGGCATTTTAGCTTGAAAAATTACTCCAGTGATTATCAGATAGTTGCCAGATAAAACAAGTGAGCTGAACACGTTACCTTCAGCTTTCAGGACAAATAATTAACTGTTAAATTGAGAGAATCGTGGCAGCACTAAAGTTAATTGCAGCCTTGCTTTGCTACAGTATAATGTTCGAACAGAACCATTAATGAAGGGGTCTCTATAATTGAGAGCTATATCCACATTCACACCATCAAACAAAGACTTCCATTGATAATAATAATAATATAGGGAAATTAACTGTATAAATGACCCTATTTACTGTTGATGAGCATTGTAGCTTTGTAATTATGATGTTGAGTTTAGGGCTGCGATTAACAATTCTTTTCAATGTCTGTACATCTTTACAGTGAATTGATTAATAATTTAAGTCTGTGAAATGTCACTGAATAAAGGAAAAACTACCCATTATCATGTCCTAGAAGTCAATTTGATGTCTTCTCTCTGCTTCTGACTAAAGTCTAAAATTTAAACACATTCAATTTCAGTTTATATGTATGAAAATGCAGGAAGTCATCACTTCTGAGACGTTGGAACCAGAAAATATTTGGCACATGTCTCTTGAAAAATGGTTGAAATGATTAAGTGGTTATCAAAAAAAAGCTGCAGTTTTTTTCCATCCACTATCTAAGTGATTAATCAGCTAATCGCATTCACATTAATTAAGTTGAATAACAATGAAAGAGTTTGTTGTTATGATTTATGATAGAAAACAGATGATTATATCATTCAGTGTTATTTCTAAGCATGATCACGCTGTCTGTAGCCTCATGGTAAATCTGATGCAATATTAATGTTGACGAGCACTTTAAGACGGAAGTGTTGGCTGCAGATACATAAATAATCAATATTGCAGCTTTTTATATACATTCAAATGTTTTACACAGACTTTGCATCACTGAGTAGTCAAGTTGGTTACACATTTGTCACTAGGTTTGGATCACCATCTGTGAGTAAAATCAGAAAAGCACTTGTTAAGGGTGAAAGCAGATCACACGGTCTGACACCTGCAGTAAATCTGACTGTCATTGCATGAGTGCAAACCAAGGTTATTATAGTTAACAAAAAATTAAAACTAGGTTTAAAAAAAGTGAAATTAAATAAAAAATAAAATCTAGACTTAAGAGAAAAACAACAACTAACAGACATAAAACTGTGAGAAATAAAACAAAAAATACAGGAAAGGTCTTTGTCAACTTGGACAACTAAAACTAAACATTTTTAAACGATAAAAACTAAATTAAAACAAACAAACATGATGTGGAAACCAAACTAAAATAATTCTGGTGAAAAATTATTAATTTCAGCTTCTAAAACTCAAAGAAAGTTAAATAAATCACATGTTTTTGTTCCCAGGTCAAACAGAGAGTGTCAGATCGACCAGCACCACAGGAACCAGTGCCAGTACTGTCGACTGAAGAAGTGTTTTCGTGTTGGCATGCGCAAAGAAGGTATCTGTCTACCCTGATCCATAAATCCACCCTCCACTTTGATCCCCTGAAAGGACTAGAGACACTGTGGCTCACGCTGTCATTGGACATGTACAATGTCTGCAACTGAATTGATATAAAAAATGAAAAGAGCCTGAGCGAGTCATTCCATTACTTCAATCAGCTGCTCTTAGAACATAAAAAAATCAATCATAGTTAAATTAGCCTTTGTCATTATCTTGCTGCTTCTTCTATGAGCTCTACAGCGCAGAGAAAATGGCACACATGGCTGTCTAGGCCCTATCATGGTGAAGCAAGCCATGCGTGTCAGCTCAATGCCATGTACTAAGTGGCTTAATCTAGTGCTTGTGTAAGAGTGACTGAGAGGGATACAGTGCTAAGACACCTGCGTCCCAGAGCCTTAAGCCTCTGGTTGAAGCTGCAGGAACCCTCTGCCTCGTTGGCTCCATCAAGCAGAATCCAATATAGGGATTTCACCTTAAGTGGCGCAGCCCAAGTGAGGCATCATTCAGCGTCATGCCGATAGGTACACAGAAAACAAATCATGTGGTTAAGGTGGAGCTTTGTTCAGAAACAAGGGGATCTGATATGTCTCTGAGCTGTGTTTTCCTCCATAGTCGCAGATCGTAAAGCATCCTAATGAGACACATTACGGCTCCCTGCAGAGACATTGACCACCTCCACAGAGAGGTCAGAGGTCAGGGTTAGCTACAGAGCAGCATTCCTGGAGCTGGGGTGGTTTCAGTGTCTTGCTCAAGGACACTGGAGCAGAACAGATCATTACCACATGAATTCATATCTCCAAATTATCTTCCCTGCTGCCTTTGTTTGGGCTGTAACGCTGTCTTTCACAGCTACGGTGCTCTTTCTGCACTAAAGGCCAGTTCATAGTTTACGCATTTGCATGTTAGCGGGTCAAGTCATCAGCTTCCCTTGTCCGTAACTGTCTGCATGGATTCCTTTGTGTAGATCCTCATGTAGCCCAATTACAAAATATAATCTCTGTAGTCAAGCCAGCCGCCATACCGCGGTGACGGTAGTTTTAAGTTGGATATTCGAAAGACAGTTTCTCTGGACCCAGCGTTGTCTTCGTAGTTTCAGTACCACTGATGCTAATCGTAGGAGGATGATGCGCTTAACTCCCAGGACCCCTGTTTAATGCTGGGTGACCCTCAAGTTGTACTATGAGTGAAACCAGGTGTGCGACCGTGTGACGGCAGCTGCCCACAGAAAATATGTCCAAGCCTCAAGTGATGTTCTTTTCTCATCTTTTTTTCTTTTTTTTTTGAGTAGAGAATTAAAGGAATACTTCACCCACAAAAGGATCATTTGATCAGTTACTCACCCTGTGTTATGTTGAATTTGTGAAGGAAATATTTTTCTGCCATGCCTCCCCAGTGAACAAAGAATCCAAAAACTGAAAATTCCTACTCAACTGGAGTAAAAGGGGGCTGCGTTTAACACAACTTGTGCAGTATAATCCAAGTCTCATTTATGCTCAGTGCTTCCCAAACACATGCATTTTTGCATGCTTGAACTCTGCTTAACATAATGCACGAGTGTTTTAAGCAGTAACGTTTTAGCAGCAATGCATGTGTTTGGGAGGCACTGAGTTTACGAATGGATAAATAAGACCTGGATTATATTGCAGGAGTTGTGCGAGAGTTAGCAAACAGATGTTTTGATACAGCTTGCTGTTGTTAAACGCAGCCCCCTTTTACTCTAATTCATCAAGAGTTCTCTCTGTTTTTGGATTCGTCGTTCACTGTGGAGGCACATGACAAAAACAAAGTATTCTTGAATTAAATTAAACACGGGTGAAGTATTCCTTTAATGTTCTGTGCGTATGATTGGGGAACACTAAGGTTACTGCAGTAGCATGTTGTAATTCTCCTCCAGAATTAATATTTCAGAGGTTTAAAATTTGAATGGAGACTAAATTCTTGTCTCAGAGTCTTTGTTTTATTTCCTCAGATAACCTTCATCTAGCCTGACGAGCACAAGAATATTTCTCCGCGCTGTCACGCTCTTCTTGAATCAGTCTTGGCTCAATTGTGCCTCCTTTAATCTTGAAGAATAGCATCCTAATCGGGTCAAGCCTGTCCGATGATAATCTGACACACACTGTTGGCTGAACTCAGTTTTAAGTTTTCTTTCTCTCTGTTTTCTTCTCCAAATCCCCGCGTCCTTCACCATTTTCTTCTCTCTTTATCTTCTCCTCCTCGTTACCCTCACTCCCATCTCCGCTCTGTCTTCTGTTCTTTCCCCCTCCTCTCGTCTCCTCTCCTCCCCCTTTGTCCCCCAACCAAACTACAGCAGTTCAACGCGGTCGCATCCCACCTCAGCCGAGCCTCAGCCCCTCCATCACGCCCATAGGTGGCGCCAGCGGCCTTGGAGGGGGCGAGTTCTATAACAACAACAACAATGGGGGAAGCGGGGGAGGTCAGCCGGTGTCAGAGCTCATTTCCCAGCTGCTGCGAGCCGAACCGTACCCCAGCAGTCGGTTTGGGCACCAGTACAACCAACAGGCCGGTCCGGATAACGCCATGGGGATCGATAACATCTGTGAATTGGCTGCCAGGCTACTCTTCAGCACCGTGGAGTGGGCCAGAAACATCCCTTATTTCCCTGAGCTGCCCGTGTCAGACCAGGTTAGTAAATTATCTTGAATTTCAAAAGTGGTTTGACGTGTTTGGATGCAGTTATTCCCTTGTTATCAGATTATAGTCTTGAAAATGTTGGAGAGAAGCAGGCTAGGTTGTCTACATCAAAACATAAATACACAATGACTACTGTGAACATTAAAAATGGATGGCAACAGTGTAGGTCAATCTGATTAACACACTAAGTGATCCTCAGGTGGCCCTGCTGAGGCTGAGCTGGAGCGAGCTGTTCATCCTCAACGCGGCCCAGTCGGCCCTGCCGCTCCACATGGCTCCCTTGTTGGCCGCGGCCGGCTTCCACTCCTCGCCCATGTCTGCAGAGCGCGTGGTGTCCTTCATGGACCAGGTGAGGGTGTTCCAGGACCAGGTGGACAAGCTGACCAGGCTGCAGGTGGACTCGGCTGAGTACAGCTGTCTCAAGGCCATCGCACTGTTCTCACCAGGTGATTGTTGCTTCTCTTCTGTTTTATCTGCTGTTATTGTGACAGAATGTGCTGCAAAACCATCCCAGCCGCCTTTGACGGGGAAGTCCAACAACAAAAGGGACAGTTCGTCCTCAGTCTAGATTATTTTGTGTGAGTTGCTGAGTGTTGGAGATATCGACTGTAGAGATGTCTGCCTTCTCTCCAGCTAGATGGCACTCGGCTCTAAGCACAAAAAAATACATTTGAAAAACTCAACAGCAATGTCTCTTTCCAGAAATCATGACCTGGTTACTCAAGATAATCCACAGACCTTGTCGTGAGCAGTTTCATGTAGGAACTATTTTCTTTCTACCAACCTACACCCACCAACTGTATCACCACGCAGAAGGAAGCATGCATCTACTCATAGATTAGCCCGTGACAGTGCAAGATTTAAACATTAATGGATGAGCTGAAACGTTCTCTAGGTGCTAGGTAAGCTAGCAGTGGGTGCAAGCCTCTCTAGCATCTCCAAAAAAAACTTGATCCTTCATTTCCCATAATGCAAATCAATAGCATCTTTCCAACTCCACACTAGCATTTTTTAACACAAGCTTTATGTCAGAAATTTGCGTTCTTAAAGCCTAAATCGAGATAACCCTCATGACATCACCATGACATCATCAGCGTTACCTTTTCAGAATTTACAAAGCTTTTCACAGGCCAAGTAGGATTAAGCATGTGTTAACTTGTCACCCACCCAAACACCACTGCAGACCAAGTACACCCCTCATAGCAATAGCTCTCCTCGATGGCAGTGGCCCGCCCACAGGACAATGCACCATGCCACACCACAAGAACTGCTCAGGAATGGCCCAGTGAGCGTGACAAAGGCATCGATTTGGCCTCTAAATTCCCCAGATCCCAATCTGATCAAGCATTCCTGGGACAAAGCAGTACCCCACCTTGCAACCTGCAGACTCAAAGGACCACCAACGCCCTGGTGCCAAACAGGAAAGGACGACCTCTGAGGTGCTGTGTCCATGCCTCGACAGGTCAGAAACCCCACCATGGAACGCACTTGGGTCTGACCTGTCGACGCATGGAGGTCGTCCTTTCCTGTTTGGCACCAGGGCGTTGGTGGCAGATCCTTTGAGTCCGGTAGGTTGTGAGGTAGGGTACTGCTTTGTCCCACCGATGGGGTATCAGCACATCCCATGGATGATTGGATTGGGATCTGGGGAATTTGGAGGCCAGATCAGTCATCATCATCATCATCATCATCATCATCATCATCATCATCCTGAGCAGTTTCATACAGTGCAGCATGGTGCATTGACCTGTTAGGAGGTGCACTGCTGGCCATGACTGGGTGCACTTGGTCTTTAATGGTGTTTGGATGGGTGGTGTGTGTCAAGTGGCGTCCACATGAATACCAGGAGCCAAGGTTTCCCGGCAGAACACTGCATTGTAACGAGATGATCAATAACAATTCACTTAACCTGTTGGCAGTTTAAATGTTTTGGCTGAGCTTTGTTTTAGTGTGAGGAGAACTGCAAGTAAATCTGCAACCTTAATCTGGGAATTCATCTCCTATGGCACCATCTCCTGGCTCATTAATGAAAATGCAATAATGCACAATGTGCTGTATAATTTAGTGCTGTCACTGATCATTATGCAGCACTGTGCATTTCAAGACTTTTAAAGTGGGCTCCCTAAACAAATTACTCAGGAGATCTGCCTCATCCAAAAGAATTCAGATCCTTTGAAAGCTAAATGAGCACTTCCTGCCTTTCTTTACAATCCTATGATCAGGGTTAATAGGTTTTAAATGTGTTCTTTTTATAGTGCACACATGCTGAGGCGCTATATTTGTATGTGTTCCCCTCATGGGCATTTTATCACATTATCTGCTGGGATTTCAACTTTCCTTTCGGCTCATCACGACGCTTTATGTAACCTGCCCACACTATTAAGTAACTGCCTCCTCCTCCTTCCCTTTCAGACGCCTGTGGTCTAACAGACCCAGTCCACGTGGAGTCTCTGCAGGAGAAGGCTCAGGTGGCTCTGACAGAGTATGAGAGGATGCAGTACCCGAGTCAGCCTCAGCGCTTCGGACGCCTGCTCCTGCGCCTCCCTGCCCTGCGCGCCGTTCCCGCCAGCCTCATCTCGCAGCTCTTTTTCATGCGCCTGGTAGGAAAGACACCCATCGAGACGCTGATCCGTGACATGCAGCTCTCCGGAAGCTCAATCAGCTGGCCGTATGTCCCAGGACAGTAGCCCCCTTACGGGCGAGGTCTCCGTCTGGGATTAGTGACGACAAGGACCCACAGGAAACCTCCTGACTCATCACTATCCATCTGTGTGGTTATCAAACTGCAGCGCCAGCTGGCCATCATATGTACTGTACTGTAACCGCTCTATTCCCCCTCATGAAACGAGCCCTCTGTCTCCACGCGGGCCTCCAGCGAAGAGAGGAGCCAGTGCCAGGCTGGATCTGTCTTGTTGCCAGCCCAGTCGATCTGGTGCCAGGTCTCAGGCCAGAGACCAGCTTTTCATGCTGGGCTCCGATATGGCCACCACAGCCAGTCATGTCACCACCCACATGCCATAGTGACTAAAGACGCCGCAGTTTCATGTAGAGGGCAGCAGCACCCCGCTACAAATACATCTAGAGGACAAAACTGTCCCGCCGCTGAAAGTCAGCAGAACAATTTTCCCCACACTGGGCTCATTTTCCATGGCTCACCATTTGTGATACAGTGACCTTTTTATCCACATAACTGAAAACATTAACAGTCTCGTTATTAGATGGATTTAATGAATGGTGGTGAACTGAGCATAAGACAAAGGAAATGCCTCGTTGTTGAAGAGAAACTTTTGAACTGAGCTGAGAATGGAACAGAAGTCGATCAAATGGAACAGAAGTGAAATAAAACCAAGGAATAATCACCAAAGTCTATCATATCATCCTCAGAGATGCTTTTTAAACAGAATAATTAGTACACAAAGTAGAGAGAAAGAGCTGAACGGACTCTTGTGACTGATCATCAAGTGAACAATGCATTTAAATTCATTCACAGGGCTCACTGTTGCTGGAGTTAAAGATTTTTCCAAAAAAAAATAAGAAAAGAAAAGAAAGCAGCCACAGTTACATGAGAGCGGACTAATACCTCACAAGACATCAGAATGCTTCAGTCTGATCTTTCCTAAACACAAACCTCTGTAAGTGTTGTTCACCAGAAACCGCCTTCTTTTTGACAACTGCCTTGTTATTCATTATGAATTTGGGACACATTATAAAATATGAAATGAGCATCACAAACATTCGTCTTGTATCTTTTTAAAAACAAATCCCCAAAGTGATTTTCACTTGTGTTTTTGAATATGAGTTCTGACTGACTGAATAAGGTGAATTCAGCTATTAAACATTGTTTGTATTTTTTTTTTATTGAGAGAACGGCAGGCTGACATCAACTCGGGTTCTAGTAAAACAACTCCAGATATAAGAATTAGTTAATAGTTAGTGGTGAGAGAGTTTATAACCAACACTACTAATTGAATACCAGTTTACGTCGATCAATGCTGTTTCTGGGGGTAAAAATCTCCCAAAAAAATGTATTGAAGTGTATATATTGAGGCCAACTTTGTCTTTTTGCATGTTTGAAATGTTGTTTTGGATCTCCGCTAAGTGGAGACTGTTTATTTTACATTATGTAATTCAAGGTTCATTTAAACATTTAAAGTATTGCTTTCACTGTTAGCTCCTAAATGTTTTTTTCTATATGTATTTACATGAAAATACCTCTGTCATCTGTTTAGATGTCAAAAAAGAAGCTTATCTTCATGCCATTACAGCTAATGTGACAGAGATGCTGTTGTGAATGATGTGAGACGACACTGTAATGGATGAAAATCTGGTGGAGGAAAAAAACTGCACTTGGAGGATTTTAATGCCAAAACATCACGCTATCTGTGAGACGTTAAGAGAAGTTGGGCCCAGATTCGCTGGTCCACCAGGATTTACCTCACACAGGTATTTCAAGAGGCGAGTTAACAGAATCAAATTTGAAAGGAAAGAACGATATCAACTCAAAACACAACATATATCAGCATTTAGTGTTTCCACACACATGAAATTTAAGGATGTAACTCTGCTTCTTGATCTACCGCCGGGCCTTTTGAAAGACGTTTGGATATTCTTCTTTTAGACAACAACTCACACACCCATGTCATCGAAGTAAAAAAAAAAAAAAAAGAAAAAGATGAATATGCTATTAATGTTTTCTTATCTTTGTGTTACTGAGTTCTTAAGTTTTTAAACTTTCATGTGTACGGCAACGTTATTAAAAGAATCAGAAGATGACGATGTGTCTTTAGTTATGTTTTTGTTTTTCAAATTACTTGAAAATGTGTTGTAATTACATCTGTATGAAGAATGCCAAATAAACACTGCAACATGTACCATAAATGTAGAAGTGTTTTAATAATGGAAGTTTATTCATTCATGTTCTGCAACTGCTTATCCTGTTAGGGGTTGCAAGGGGGCTGGAGCGTATCCCAGCTGACATTGGGTGAGAGGCAGGGTTCACCCTGGACAGGTCACCAGACTATCACAGGGCTGACACATAGAGACAGACAACCATTCACACTCACATTCACACCTACGGGCAATTTAGAGTCAACAATTAACCTGCATGTCTTTGGACTGTGGGAGGAAGCTGGAGCACCCGGAGTAAACCCACGCTGACACAGGGAGAACATGCAAACTCCACACAGAAGGGCTCCCGCTCTGGGATTGAACCAGAATCCTCTTGTTGTGAGGTCACAATGCTAACCACTGCACTGCCTATTAATGAAAATGAATTAAAAAACTGAAGTACTTTAACCAATTATTTATTCAAATAATTTTCTTTTTCAATCTTCAGTCATGACATTATCTCTATAAAAACTGACATTCATCACCTCCCATATTTCAACATCCTGTAACAATTACACATTATTACATTAAAACTGCCACTTAAAGTAAAATCTAACACAAGTTACAACAAATTCAAATGTTACAACCACACAGAGAAGTTTAAACATAGCTCTATTTTGACAGTAATCTACTCTGACAGTGGCAGAAGTGATACAGACATTGTTAACACTGGGGTCACAAACAGTTGAGGTTCAGTGAGGCCAGCATGAGGGTCGTGTTGAGCTGAACTGTCACAATTCAAACAGCAAAGCCATAAAACTGAAGATGGAGGATGAATCCCTGTTTCTTTAGTCAGGTCACACCCCGTCAGTGTTCATCCTCAGCTGTTCAGACAGATTATTAAGACGCACACTAACAAAGACCTTGGTCAAAGGTTTTCACCAGACGCTTGATGTGGAAAAGTTTTTGCCGAAGTTCTTTGCACCGCCGCTTCTTTGCTTGATAGTCCGGCGTCTAGAGGGCAGAGAAATTAAAATAAGAGGATATTATACATTCAACATTATCAGCAGCAATACCTCTAGTAGAATAGTTTTTTAAAAATTTGCTTGTTCTCTTTCTTACATAAAGTTAGATGAGAAGATCGATACAGCTCTCACATTTGTGCATTAAACATGAAGCTACAGCCAGGAGCCATAACGCTTCATCTCCACTTGCGTATGTGACTGGTGTCCGTAGATCTCTAAATAAGATATACAGTGTCCAACGCAACATGGATTAAATGGATAAAACCATATTTAGCATTTAGCATTTTGACAATCAACAGGAAACTGAATTAAAGGAAATAGCCTGTTAGCTAAGCTAGCACACTGTCATACTGTCTCTCCGAAATCCACCGCAAACAGTTGTCTACGGCAGCAGATCACTCTGTGTTTCTGTTGGTCAAAGTGACAGCTGTGAAGTCGTGAACGACAAAAAGAAAATCAAACATGTCAGACTTTCTACTGGAATGTCGTGAGGCATCACATACGTGGCGTCGGTTGTCGTCTACCATGACACAAGATGACACGATGGACACTCGTGTACGACACTCATTGTTGTTCATGATCAATGCCAACATCATACGTCGCTGCATCGCAGGCTAGAATCAGGCTGATGTCATGTAGTGTGAACGAGGCATAAGTCAATCACGTGATGCCATCGGGCCCAAAAGTACTTTTTCACATAGAGTTACATTGTGAAAGAGATGTCTGTAAATACTCTACTGACCTATTCATTCAGATGACATTCGAATGTCAAGAAGAGCCGCACAATTAAATAATTTCACCCCCATTCAAGTTAGCAGAAGGCTAAACCTGCAGTTAGACTCTCAGCCGGTGTACATGTGTTTGCTATATGGGCCCAATGATGCAGAAGATCCAGGTAATTTCATATCGTGATAGTCAACCTTTTTTGGCGTCATGCGCCTCTGAGAAGCTTTTATAGGAGTTAACGGGGCCCTGCCTCCAACGACGACCCTGGACATTGTAATTCCACTAATTAGCAAAGCAAAATTCGCTTCCAAACCTGGTCTCTTCCTTGGGGCTTGGAAATAACAGCTAACTAGCTAGCACGTTGTAGTTTTAAGAGAGGTTAGATTTAACTTTCCATACAGATTTTCAGGGACAGAGGCTTCAGTGTCTCTCTGGAACTCTCTCCCAGCAGAAATTCATTTTCTGAAAAACTGAAAACCAACCTGTTCACCACGGCCTGAGGACTCAGTTAATCCTGTTATCTTCAGCAAACACTGCTGCCACTATTTTTTGTTTGTGTGTCCTTTGTTTCTGCCATCTTACACTTAAAACATCCTTTGGTACCTTGAGAGGTGCTGTAAAAATCCAAGCTATTATTATTTCGTCTTCTTTTTCTCCTCATTCTCATTTCAGCACTTGTGAGTGTTATTGATCTAATCATCTAACGTAACTATTAATTTCACATTATATGGTGAGATCTAATTCCACTCACCTTTTTCAGGTCTTTGAGTCGGTTATACTCGTCTGCCACACCCTGAAAATGGAAATACAAATCATCTCACTGGATTGTGCTGACTTTATAATATATAAACAACATAAAATAATTCAGAGATTGTGATTGCTTTGATTCATCTTCACTGCTTTGTTTTCCTGTGGCCGACCCACAGACTCACACTGAGGCTGACCTGAGCTGTTAGATATAATTAAAAGGCACAGCTCTGACTGCACGCTCTCCTGGCAGTTGGCCCTGAATTTTTCCATTCTGCGCTCCACCCTTCTGTCGTGTTCTACCTGGTACTTCATGGAGTCCTCGTCCAACATGTCCAGCTCTCGGCTCAGCTTGTGCATCTGGTCACTGATGTCATCCATTTCGGCGCAGAGGCTCTTATAGCGGGCAAGATCGGAGTCAAACTCCTTCTTGTACTGGCGACGCTGCTCGTCTGAAGTTATCTCTGGGTACAGCCTGAGGTGGGATATTAACATGAAGACATGGAATTGTTATTAAATTTAAACTATTATTGAGGCAGTGGCAGAAACAGAGGGGAATGAGTGTTTTTTTATCGTAACCAGTATTAAATTAAAATAATTATTACAGTTGGCCAACTTGCCTCAAAGACAGCAGTGATGCAGGACAGTGTTTGTAGTGTTGCAGCATTTTCTTCTCAAATAATATGATTCTCTGTGATACTCTTTCAAGACAGCGCACATTGTCTCCATTAAAATTGTGATTAATTAGAAAAAGAGAAACCAGAGGGAAGTAAGGCGTCAGCTCAGTCTTCAGTACTTTAATTTGCGTCTTTGAATTTAGCATTTTAATAATAATATTTTAATTTACTTATAATAATCTGTTATCTTGCAGAGAGGAAAAGCATCTGAACACTCATTGAAATAAAAAAGTCTTTCAGTTGGATCACAGTAACTAAAATTATTAATATAAAAGTGTCATAGCAACCTTAACTTTTATTTTGGAGGCGACTGTGATACTACGACAATCTTTTTTTCTCTACATTTATTTTTAAAACTTAAAAATGGCTAGTGCCCTTTAGGGAGTGTTAGTTACTAATAATAGGGGAGGGGTGGTGCAAAATGGAGGAGGCATGAAATAATTTTTTAAGCCCTGGGGAGGGACTTGTGTTTTTTTTATTTTGGCTTCAGGGAGGGACACAAACCTACCAGTGAGGTTGAAAGACATGTTTTCAATAGAAAAAATGCCAAACATACAGCATTTATCAAAACCAGAAACTGTAAATACAGAAATTATGGTTGGATATTTAACTTTCCGACAATCTTTAAACACACCATGTGCGACAAATCCCATGGCAAAATAGTGATGTTCCATCTAAATCACTTTATTCTACGTAATCATTTAAAATTTCACCAAAAATGAAGTGTTGAATGCATGAATCAGATCTTGTAAAACAAACAAACAAACAAACATTGTATTCTGTGCTCCTGTGTGCATGATTAGTGAATAGTGAAAAAAACTTTTTTTTAACTCCAAGATTTTGTTTTTCCAACTTTTAACTTTCAGTCATCAAAGGGTAAGTTTTTAAAATCTAATAATGTTTGCCATGCCAAATTATTTATATTTTTCTGGCTGCTGCTGCCACTGTTGTGTGTTAAGCTACGGTTTATTGGGAAAAAGCTTATTAGACAGTTCTGTGTGTAAATTGTGTTGATTTTGTGTGGTAGGATCAATATAGTCAATAAACTATTAAATAAATAATGAAAAAAAAGACTCATTGTGCATAAAATGTAAATACACAAACAGAATTGAGATTCACAAATAAAAAGTGGACTCACAAATATCTGTTTGAAAGTTGTGAACATTAAGAAATTTATATTTACATATGCTTTTCACATATTTGTAAATTAATAAAATGTATTCAAAGACATTTTTATTTGTGGTATTTGTTTGTGTATTTGCAGCTGCATTATTTATATGCTGAATATATTTGTGAGTTTATAAATCTTTCATTTGTGGAAAGTGTTTTATATGTACACATTAACACACAGACTGTTGATCTGTTCACACAAATAATACTGAGACAAATCTACCTCCAGCTTGTGTGATGATGCGATATGTATGAAGGATTAAATTTGTTTAAGTAATGACTCTAACTCTCTCGGTGCTGTACATATGGCGTGAATATAAAACAAATATGGTTATTTATGGCGGAGGGATGATCATACATTTACTCAGTCACTCAGGGAGGCTCAAGAAAACTCCCCTCCTCTGATAAACAACAAACAGTCCCTTAGTTTGTCTTAATGTTTTATGTTGCAAAAAAAAAGGCACTTTGACTGCCCCTGCGTAGTGTGTGCTGTACACATGAACGTGCCTCGACTCAGATGACAAACACACTAAGACTGCAGCGCTAACTGGCAGCAGAGCAGCGGCCCACCTGTAGAGGTAATTCGTGTGGTCCCGGTCCAGCTCATTGCCGGTGTCTCCGGTGGTGTAACCGGTTTCATACGGGGACTCCATCATCTCCGGAGCAGACGGCCTGGGCTCTGGGTCCTTCCTCTGTTCCTTCTTCGCGTGATAAGGAGCAGGTTTCCTGATGCTGACGGTCTCGTCTGAGGAGCTGCTGGAGCAAACTGTGACTCTGCTGTTCTGGCTCAGAGGCTCCGCAGCCCGACGGTTACTGTTGTTGGCAGAGAAACTACAGGAAAGCAAGACACACATCAGATGATTGATTGTGCTTGAATGCCTGCTTAAAGTTTTATTAGTGTGCTCAAATATTTGGTGAAGTGTCTGAAAACACTGTATACAGCTATGGAGTGGAAATTAAGCAAAAGTCTTCATGATCCTCTCTAAATAATGAGCTGTAGGCCACATACAGCTGATTACTTATTACATTAAGAAGCATTTTACTGAACTGAAGCATATTCCAGGGAGAATAAGGTCAAAGAGTCGGTGTATACTTCTTTTCCACAAAAGATGTTACATGTTTCTCAGCTGCACTTGATTCAATAACTAGGCAGTAGAGTCACCAGAAGACATGTTGGCATTGTAAGTTTCTGCAAACCACAAATATGTTACATCTGTTCATTTCATACGCATCAACGTTTCTAAAGTGATGAATTACATGAGCTGACTCATCGGTAGGTGGAGGGGATGGCTGCCACACTGTAGACCACTGCTTGAGACCAGTTGTGTTTTAGCGAGTCATAGCTGCGTTTCCAGCAGGTTTTTTATCCAACAAATATGGCTGCTTTTCAATGACCAGTTGCTGCTTCTCCTGCCAACATAGTGCCACCAAAACCAGGTATCTGAAACAGAAACATTGTCTTTTCCTAAACATAACCAAGTGGGTTTTGCGCCTAAACATAGCCACAAGTTAACCTCAGTGTTGTTGAAACTGGAATGTACGTGTGGTTTTCAGAAATGTACAATGCCAACATTTATTCTGGCGACTGGGTTGATTCAGGTGTGACAGAACAAGTGACGACAATGTAAACCATAAAAGAAGAAGATGGAACACATGCAGAACATTTCCTTAAAATTACAACACCCTTAACTATTGTGGAAACAATGTAATCAATCTAATTAGAGCAAGACAGTAAATTATTTAATCAACCAGTAATTTGGTTTTGGTCAATTGCTACACTTTTGCAAGATAAAACAGTACACCATTATATATTAGTTAGAACTAAGAACTAAGAAAGACCAAAATCAGAAAAAGGATCATCATAATTGACATGATTTGCTGCATATGTGTTTCTTTTTTATTGTTATTATCTAATAACTGTCAGGAGAGCAGCCAAATGTTAGGCATCAGTCACATTTTAAAAGGAACAGTGTGTCAGATTCGGGTTAAGTGGCATTTAGCGATGAGGACTGTGGATTGCAACAGCTGAAACTTTTAAACCAGCAAAACACTGGATAAAGCCGTTTCAAGTTACAAATCTGTTTCTTGTCCCCTGTGTGGCAGGTTACACACAGTTGCTAGCCCAATGTGTGCTCACCTTCTTTCTCCGTTAACTTAAGATTTCAGATTTCGTTATTGTCATTGTACAAACAAATAACGAAATTCAGGCGCACTCGAGGGCCGGGCTCATAGGTGAAAATAAGTAATAAATAGTAATAAAAATAAATAAATAAATGCCTTCATTCCACTCACATTCTACGCAACTGTAGATACAGTTAATACACTCATTGTCAACTTATGCAGTTAAAACAGGAAAAAAAAAAAAGTGCTCATGCATATTATTGCACATAAAAAAAAGTTACTGTACTGTAGGAAATGACTATAATGTGTTTAAGTGGGTTTGCTTCAGTTCCAGAAGATCCTGACGTTTAGGAACAAACAGACTCAGTGGCAAAGGCAAAGACATAAATAGCCCTATCTAGAGCCAGTGTTTGGTTTGTCCGTTCTGGGCTACTGTGGAAACATGGCGGTGAAACATGGTCATCTTTGCACACGGGGACCTGCTCCCTGTGTTGATATAAACGGCTCATTCTAAAGTAACAAAAACTAAAGTAAACACTTATTATATTCCATTTCTACCAACATATCCACCGAAATCCTACACACTGAAACATGTTTTCCTGTTTTTTGAGCACTGTGTGTCTCAGGCTCATCAGCTGCGACCATCACTCACCTGTTGCCTTTATAATGTCCCTCACTGTGGACGCTGACTGTTCTGTTGCCGTAGGACACCACACTATTCTCTGCCCTCAGGTCAGGTGCTGCTCTCTCTGACACAACAACAGTTGGTGCCTGCTGGGTGCTGCGCACATCTCCAACATGGTTCACCTAAGACCATAACAGGAGACTGGGATCAGAAACATTTAATATTCAACCACAGATCGTTTGATTCTGTTCATGTGGAGACAGAAGACAGAAAATACACATTATGTAGTTTCCTGACACGTAATGCCATATTTAGCATCATGATACATATGAGAAAGTCCTCAGGAGGAGTCAGAGTCATTTTGTAAGCTGGAAAGAAAAACATTTTCTGCACTAAATCTGTCACATAAGCAGCAGAGTGCAGAACTGGAGAGCTCTCTACAGCGCACAGCACACTGCGTTCAGATGAGAGCGGCTGTGTCACTGCCAGACATGCATGCACGTAGCCAGACAGATACAAGGACGAACACACACAGTAGCCTTGGCCACAGTCTGACACCCTGCAGTAAAATGAAAAGAGAGCAGAAGTCCCTTCCCCCCGATCAGTGTCTCACCTCCAATCCTTTCTTTCAACAACCATCAGAACCAATTAATTGGAAGGAAACACAGAAAAACAATTTTCTGAACTGTGTCTGACATGAAACGCGTGTTACCGGTGGAGGTGTGTGTGTGTGTGTCACCATGAGCACGCTCAGAGAGGTTGAGACCGGAGTGAAATCATTGGAACAAACACTTCTGCTGTTCCATCTCTCTGAACTATGTGGTAAACATGCAGCAGAGCACCGAGGCTCTTTTCTACTGCAGGAAAGAAACGAGCTCAACATGCTTATCAAACAGAACATTTAACACCTACAGCAACACATAGCAACATTACAAACCTTTATAGCCACAGACGTGGGGGAAAAAGCATTACAAAAAACATGCCTGGTCATAAGAACACGTCCTCAAATGATACCAAACACTAAAACTGCATTATGTCTCCTGTAATCTACTGTTCTACTGTATAATGCATCTTTAATGACTCCAAGTCTTTGACCTATTTCTGGATCGGAGGGTATCCAGTGAGCTGGTGTCTGGAAAAAGAAGCCTGTGAAACAGATCTCATGAATGTGGAGTCAGAGGAAAGAAACAAACTCCCAGAAAGCTGCAGGGAATCTGATACACTGCTGCAGAAAGCTGCTTTGTGCAATTCAAGTGTTTTTAGGTCCAGTCAGTGTTTGTGACACTTTCTGCTGAAAACAAATCCAAAGAACTGCGACAAGGAAATTCGGAAGTGCTCTAAAGATGGCGAGAGGGATTTCAGTGTCTCATTTCATTGCAGATTAATGTGCTGATTATTTTCTGGATTAACCCATCTGTGCCCGCAACTGAAATTTCTAATATGAATTTTTCCTTTGGCATTTGGAAATGTTCTCTGGACTTGCCTAAGCACAAAAACCACTTTGTTACAGCTAGGAAAAGACCATGTTTTGGCTCAAAATACACTGGGCACAATCCCCGCAGGAAAACCTGTGATGTCGGTGATAAAATAACTGCTTCTTGTGCCAATATCCCAACAGGAAAATTGCAGATGTCTCTGTAAATATAACCATTTTTTGTGCTGCTTTTCCGACAAGAAAATCAGCAATATCTGTAAAAAAAAAACCCAAAACAAAACAGAAAAGTTTTTGCTCAGATATCTTGAAAAGAAAAACAGAAATGTCTCGAATTAAAAAACAATTGCTTTTGTGTCTTTAAAGCAGCTGGAAAAACAGCAATGACTCTAAGTCACAACCACTTTTGTTAGTTATTGCTCTTTAATAGTGGTCTGCAGCCTGGCAGGTCATCCACCACCCCCTCCACCTTCAGGTGACAAAGTCAGCTCATATACTACGTCATTTTATAGACATTAATACGATACTATGAAACCTGCAAATGTAATTGTGGTTTGAAGAAACATCTGCTTTAAATTTTCTTCCGGTGACTGGGCAGATCAGAAACTACAAGGAGCACAATGAAGCACTGGATATCAATGAACTCTCGAGCAAGTTGAATATCAACTCTCTCCACCTTTCACACTTCAAAACTTTCCTGTCATTAGAGGCAAAAAAATATAATAATAATAATAATAATAATAATAATAATAATAATAATAATGATAATAAACGCAGTATTAGCATTTTCCCACTTTTTAAAAAAATAAAGACTTTGACTAGTTATAGAGATGTGATTTTTCATGTGATCTAAAATTTTAGAAGTTGTCACACACTGGTGGCCAAGGCTACAATACAAGGTGCCACCTGCTACTCAGTTTTTAAACACACTTACACTCCGATGGAAGCATCATCTGGAGCAATTTGGGGTTCAGTATCTTGCTCAAGCATACTTCAACATGCAGACTGGAGGAGCCGGGGATCAAACCGCCGGTCTGGACCACCCGCTCTACCTCTGAGCCACAGCCATAATCTTTGGTGTAAATGTTATTGTTGTTTACGTCTATAAAATCTATATAATAATAAGCTGGCACTAGCAACTCAAAAGTATTAATTGATTATCAAAATAGTTGCTGATTAATGTTAAGTTGATCAACCAATTAATTAATTAACTAATTGTTTCAGCTCCAAACAAAGTCTTCAAGTTTAAAAAACAACAACAAAAATCCTCACTTTAAAGAATCTGTAAATAGCAATCATTTGTTAAAGGATATTTTTCACTTTTTGCAGGAGGAGCTGCACAGTCGACACCTCATCACATCATGTTTATCATCTCAGTTCTGTTCTGCTCTTCGGCTTAAGGAGGAGGCTCCTCAAGATGATGAATATTAATTGTACTGAACTATTCTATATAATTAACATACAATTTAAAAAATATGCAGCGTTAGCTTTTAATATAGCTATCCTACAATCTTTCCTCTCCATTACCGCCCTTTCCCAGTCCTGTTAAATAAAAATGTAGCACAAAACACGAGGAAATGACTTCTTTGCCAGGAGTCTAATCTGCAGCAGTCCCTTCGCATACTGAATCATTTAGCGCCACCACACTCTGTAGGGATTCACACAGCAACACAGAAGCAACTCAACCCTTTTTATACATTATACATGCCACATACATTATATATGCCTCCCTGCGAGGCAAGCATCTTCACTGCAATACAAGAGTGCCCCAGAATAGGGCCTGCATCTAGATGAAGTGACTCGCTGCACCAGCTGCACTGATAGGTAGTATATAGGCCAGGGCCTCGCCAGATAAACTGATTGAATGTGCGTCTTCCCTTTCCATAACGAGTCACGGTGGACATGATACATTCATAGTGCACTGCGACTCGAGTACATTAATCACCGCTGAGTACCACATGAGGCTATCGCTGTGAAGAACAAACAGCCCAGCTTTCACAGGGCTCCACAGCAGCATGAAAACCTGCTAAATGCTGGTGCACTGACAGTTTGCGACAGAGGCTTTCAACCTGTTGGCAGACTCTGAGCAGTTGCCAGATATTTACAGTTTAACAGCATTACAATACTTTCACCATCCTCTGAATATGTAATTCGAACAAACTACCAAAGCTGCAATTTTCTATGGCAAAGTGTCATTAATAGTGATTAAAACATGGATAATTTTAAAGAGAAACGATAATGCTTTGCCTTATTTTCTGTCATATTATTACAGCACTGGATGTTCATATTAAACGTGGCCAAAGTTTCAAATAATGATGAAAACTTATGTAGAAGGAATTACCTGTGAGCAAAACCTCAGGCTTCAGACCGCTCTGAATACGCTGTTTTTTTCTATTTTTTGAGACAAGCTGACGTCAGCTCATGACTGGTTCTTTATATGGTCATCTGCTCCAGGCACGCTACTGCAAGTGTTTACAATATGTAGCCTACTGCTACTTGTAGCTACAATCTTAGTTCATGGTAATTTCTTTCCAATTTTGTATCATATTCCTGCAGGAACATGTCTGATAGGCAAGATTTTGGTTTAAAAGCTTTTATTGGTGATTTTATTACGGTATAAAGTGCTGCTTTACTCTGTCACAATCATTACCTGGCTGTAAGTACATTGCTACATGTAGCGACATGCTAACACCAGGGAAATGTCCTGCCGGAACATGTCTGAGTGTGTTTAGAAGCTTTTACAGGGGTTTCACAGCAAAATGTGTCACTATTCTCCATTACAGTCCTTCCCCTGCTGCAAATGTACTGCTACGTGTAGCTACATGATAACATCATGGAAACATGCTATGTTGGTTGCCGACGTCAAATTTACCCTGATTTCGTATCAGATTTCCTGCTGAAAAATGTCCAGTTGTGTTTAGAAGCAAACTACTATTCTCCATTACAGTCATTTGCCACATTGCAAGTAGCCTACACTGCTACATATAGCTATATGCTAATGTCAGGGAAAGGTACCTGCAGATGTTAATTTCTCCCTGATTTCAGATCAGACTCCTGCTGGAACATGTCTGGTTGTGTTTGGAAGCTGTTACTGGGGGTTTTCACGGTGAAATGTGTCACTATTCTCCATTACAGTCATTCCCCTGCTACAAGTACACTGCTACATGTAGCCACATGCTAACGTCAGGGAAACATGTAATTTTGGTTGCTGATGTTGTCAAATGTACCCTGATTTCGTATCAGAGTCCTGCTGAAACATGTCAAGTTGTGTTTTGGAGGAAAAGTGCCGCTGCCAATGTTGTTAATTTCTCCCAGATTTCGAAACATATTCCTGCTGGCACAGTGCTGCTATGCTTTGTTATAGTCATTATCCGGCTGTAACGATGGTGCAGAGACGCCAAGATATGGAAGACCCTGACACCTTGATCAATCAGAGCAGACTGGGATGTGGAGCTTTAAGACACACTACAATGGAGTGTTTCAGACAGAGGGTGAATACAGGTATTCCAGAACAGATGCTTATAAAAAATGATTTTTGAACATTAAAGCATGTAAACATGCTCTAGCAGAACCCTAATACAAATATGAACCTGAAAACTAGCATAGATCCCTTTAAGTATTTGAACAATGCCAAGAGTTGTCAGTTTTATGGTGAAGAGCATCTATGTAGAAATAGTTTTTTTTTTAATGATTCCACACCTGCCAGTTCCAACAGGACTTTCTCTCACTTTGATGCACTGCCATAATCTGACGTTTTTACTGCTGCGTCATCAAATGATTTTTGAGCCCCAAATCATAATTTGTGCAGTATCATCCCATAAATGTTGTGCAAGTTTGACAAAGACATCAGCTGTGGTTTACAAACTGTTATGTGGTGAGCTACAGCGCATAAACAAAAGCTTATCTAACCCACACTATCACCACAGGCAACAAAAAAAGTGAACTGCTGCAGGTCTTGTGGGGGGCCTTCTGGGGCTTCTGGAGTTTCATGCAACCAAACAATGTTGGATACACTTCTGTTCAAATGTACCTTATTTAACACCTATCTGAAACTATAGTTTTTTTCTTAACTGACGGATGGTAACAAAACTTTTAGGTGTATACTGTACCAGTGGCGTGAGGTTGTTACGACGGGCCCCAGTGCAGCCACACTACCTGCATTGTCTATATTTACGCCCCTGTACTGTACTTTTCTGAGGTTTTGGGTCAGTTATACAGAGAACAGAGTCAGTACTGAAGTCCCCATTGCCACATGTCTGCATGGTTCTGTGATAAAGAAATACATGAGCATGTGTATGACAGTACAACATTGCAACCTTAAATACACTTTACCAGCTTTGCTCCTTTCAGTCTTCCCCAAAATTTACTTTCTCCTGTGGTGAGGGGGAAATTAGGTCAGCTGAGTCAGTGATCTCTTATAAGTCCCTTTGTAAAACACACTTTTGTCAGAGTCTCCCATGATTTTACATGAGTTTTAATTTCATTTAAATAATCTTTATTACCTCGCTTTTTATGCACCTAATTGTT
Organism: Epinephelus cyanopodus; assembly: GCA_026686955.1. Classification (NCBI taxonomy): domain Eukaryota; kingdom Metazoa; phylum Chordata; class Actinopteri; order Perciformes; family Serranidae; genus Epinephelus; species Epinephelus cyanopodus. Next base: position 14,765,995 of record CM048926.1, on the reverse strand, counting down.
TTTTTTTATCTATTTTCTTTAAAACCTGTTGATTTTATGACTAGTCCGTTTTATTTTGCTGCCTTGTGAAGCCCCTTTTAACGAGTGAAAAGTGCTCTACAAATAAACATTATTATCATAGTAAAGACCGCAGTGAGTTACTTTGACTGGTTTCAAATAGTTAACATCCATCCATAAAAGTTGTGTGATCATCACTGTGTGCAGGAAACACGAGTGATAATATCTGTTCAAACAACCTGAAACTTGAAACCTTGCGCTCCACTGTGAGATGAATTACTTTGAAAGTGTCTCCTGACTTGTTTCCGTCCACAGGAAATCATATAATGTTGCTTGACGCGCATTTTTATTTGGTTTCTGTGCAGCTGTTATCACTCGTCTGGTTAATGATCAGTCAGAGTGAAACCTGGGTGTGCCAAAGATAAACAGACGTGTTCTCTGAGTCAACAGCTTCATGAGAGTTGAAACCAAATGGTGACTAGCGACAAATGAGAGACTTGATGATGTGTAAATAAATGGGCTCTGAACTTTAAACTTGCAGGTACTATGAACAGAACAAACATGAGTGTAAGCTTTTGTTTTATTATCTGGCTGGAGAAGAATAGAAACAGACGTAAACCACACGTCTTTTGTGGAGTTACCGTAACAAGTACTGATTTAGATTACACAAATACAATCCCCATTAATCCTCAAGGAATAAATCAAAACATTACTGACCCAGTCCTGTACATCCTGGCTCTCTGACGACCTGACCCGCGGCTCATCCCAGTAGATGTTGGCTTTGCCGTGGCGCCAAATCTTGCTGCGGGTCTTGTAGGCATAGTAGGCAGACAGAGACAGGGCCAACACCACCATCAGACCCAAAACTAACCCAACCGCCTGAGGAAAGACAGTACATCATAGATCAGGATAGAAAAAAATAGAAGAAAGTATTACTAAAATAGAATAATGCCACTAACCTCCTCGGGGTCCATGTAGCAGTAGTGGTACAGGTACTGATTGTACATGGGGAACCCTCCAGGAAAACCGGCCCCAGCGCTGCCACTGAGGCTCGGGTTGCCCTGGATGTTCTGACACATCATCAGCATGGGATTGTACAGCATGCTCTGTGAGCTCTGAGACATCGGGTTCACCCCGATCACAAAGATGATGTCGATGATGCCCTGAAATTCAAAAGAGAAGAACGTTTAACCACAATTACGATTTACAGTAAATGTATTCTATTATTTTTTGAATGATGCCACCAATGCAACATATTAAGAATATTCTCATAACATAACTGTAATACATATGAGATACAAGTTCACGCCCCACTTCACCAGACCGTCTCTTTCCAGAAATCATGGTTACTCAAGATAATCCACAGACCTTGTTGTGAGCAGCATTTTCTTTCTACCGAACTACAGCTGCCAACTGTGTTAGTGTGCAGAAGGAAGTGTGCATCTACTCATGGACGAGAGTTGTTAACATTTATGGCATCCTCCGCGGCTAGCTCAGTGAAGCTAGGTGAGCTAGCAGTAGATGCACTTTCTCCTGTGCAGTGATACAGTTGGTGGATGTAATTGGGTAGAAAGAAAATAGTTCCTACATGAAACCGCTCACAACAAGGTCTGTGGATTATCTTGAGTAACCAGGTCATGATTTCTGGAAAGAGACATTGTTTTTGAGTTTTTCAAATATTTTTTTTGTTTGTTGGCGCTTTGAGCACCACAAGCTGAGTGCCATCTAGTTCTTTCATACCTGAGAGAAGGCAGACATCTCTACAGCTGATATCTCCAACACTCAGCAACTGACACTTTTCTCATCTTGGGGTGAACTGTCCCTTTAAAGCTGTGCTACTCAATCTATTTACATACATAAACAACAGGTCAAATATGAAAGGGGTCGCTTGTAGTGACGAACCCACAGAGAACTATCACCTTAATCTGTAGTTCCCCTCAGCTATAGGGAGCTTTTTAGTATCTTTCAGCTCATTGTTTTGATTTTCGGGTCTGTAACTTTATTATTCTTACTGTATTTATCAACTTCGTTTCCAGACAACAAGCAACTGTCTGCATAAAAAGCTCCTATAAACCAAGTGTACACTACCTGCTCAGCATTAAACAGCAGACAGTTAAGAAATAGCTGGTAAACACAGTAAAGCGTCTAGCAACAAGTGCCAGATATTTCCCTCTAGAGCTGGTGGAGACCAAAGCAGAGCTAAAAGTGGAGTGAATGTTGGATTTACGTTCATCAGTTGGCCAGAAACACAACTCCAAGTACTTCTTTGTATTTGCTGGATGTTTAATGTTCCCACCTCCATCATACCCCTCACCTTACTGCTACATGTTGTTGTGTGTGTGATGTTTAAAGTTATTGGGAATTATTTATTGACTGATACAATTAACATTTTGGCGAGACTCACCTGAAGGACGGCTAAGATGATATCACAAATGAACACAGTGAGGTAGAACCTGCATCCCCTCATGATCCGTGACCGCGAGAAACTCCCCACCAGGAAGCCCAGTGAGACCAGGAAGTTAATAGCCGCCATTGAAATCATCGCCGCCTTGGCAGACTGCGGCGTCATGTAGGAGCCACCATAGCCGTAGCTGCCTCCATAATACCCCGACTCCACACCTGCGACAGCCCCTGCGGCCCCGACACCGTAGCCCCCGTACCCAAATCCATTCATATCCCACACCAAGGTCGACGCCACGCAGGCAAAGATGAGGAAACACATGAGTGCTGTGGCTCCTTGGAAGGTTTTGACAAAGCCAGGAGGAGAAAACCAGCGATAGAAGTGTTGAGGCTTCTCCTCAACGTAGTAGGAGTCTGGAGGGACATTGTAGGTGTAGGGGACATACTGGCTCTGGGGGGAGTGGACGCTCCTCGGGGGATAGAAGCTGTGGGAGTTAGTGCTGTAAGGCGGGCTGTACACAGGGGGGCTATCGTAGTACCGAGGCTCATACATGGTTTAGACGATGTTACTGCAATTCCACCTGGAAGATGAAGAAGAAAAGTATGATTAGATTAAATAATTCATAATCTTTCTGCTGTCTCTAAAACAGAACATTCTGCAGATAACTATTGTCATCGTTTCATCTCATAACACAAAGTAGGTGACTTCATTCATGGTTCTGATGATGTCATTTGTAATTAAAAACCCTGCCTCTTTCAAATGAACGCACTTGTCGCTGGACAGGAAAACCCAGAGCTGAATGAGCTTGTCGATATCCTTCGCTTTATGATACTGGTTATCCATATGGCTAATGTCAGGGTTAGTAAAGCCAGATAACGAAAAGATATCCTGGTTAAGTTGAACTGGATTCAAAGTGTAGACTCAAAATGACCACTAAGACACACAAAGAAACTGTTAAGCTACAAAAAGGAGACAAAACAACCACAAAGAGGCACAAAACATTAAGAAAAGACACAAAATGACCTCAAGGAGACAAGAAACTACCCCAAAAAACGTCAGACAGACACCAAATGACCTCAAAAAGACACAAACTGACCTCAAAGATACCCAAAATAACCTAAGAGAAACATGAAATTAGAGCAAAGACCCAAAAGCAAATGGAAAAGAAACACATGACCTAAACAAAACAAAAAAAAAAAACAACCAAAAAAATACACAAATTGACCACAAAGGGATCCAAAATAACCTCTGAGAAACACAAAATTGCCTCGAAGACACACGAATGAAATGGGGAAAAAACAAAATGCCCTCAAAGAGACAAAACAAACAACCAAGAAATATGCATAATGACCTCAAAAACACACAAACTGACCTCAAAGATACCCAAATAACCTCAGAAAAACACAAAATTGCCTCAGAGACACACAAAGCAAACGGAAATTAAACAATATGACCTCAAAAAGACAAAAACAACCAAAAAAAAAAAAAATACACAAAATGACCTCAAACAGAGACACAAAACAACTAAAAAAAAAATCTAGACCATGAAATAACCTCAGAGAAACACAAAATTACCCCAAAGAGACACAAAGCAAATGGGAAAGAAACAAAAGGGCCTCAAAGAGACAAAAAACAACCTATAAATAAACAAAATGACACCAAAAGACACAATGACTTAAAAAACACACACACACAAAATATCCTAACCTCAAAGAGACAAAAAATATACTCAAATTGACCAGAAAAGACACAAAATGACATAAAAGAAAAAAACACCACCACAGCATCTGTGTGTCTAGCACCTATGTAGACGAGGTGGTGGGGCCTTTTGCCTCATAGTTTATATATTATATACATGTTATACATGTTTCAGCAGCACAAAACTACACATTAAGCAGCAGCTTTGAAGGTGGAAAATAGTCTCATTCTTTCCTTGTATTGTCTTAATTCTCTGATGCCTTGATGAGTAAGATGAGTCTTAAAATGTAAAACATGAATGCAGGAAATAAAATACTTCAAATGTCTGTTTCTTCGTCCAAACAGCACCTCTTTTAAGCACTTTTTGTTGCCCAGCATGCACCTCTCTGCCCTCCATTCACCTCAGCCCAGCCCTGAACCCTCTCCCCTGTATCGCTGACCCATGCTTCATCACTCCAGAGCAACTCAACCCAACAGGTTTCAATAATTCAGACAGACAGCAGATAAGAGGCGAGCCGGGGGCGGCCATGCGTGCTGTTTACTGCAGGAGAGACCCACAGACGTGTTCCTTCCCTGTGCAGCACCCACTGTATGTTACCTGTGTGCACCTGCTGGGTGTCAGCTCACAGAGAGAAGAAGAGGGGAAGCTACAAAATAAGCCCAGTCAGGTGTGACAGAGCTGTTTGGGGCTTTTGATCAATTGCATGGTTCAGTTTGGCTCTCAGAGAGTAAGAAAAACAAAACAGAAATAACTTCTCAATTTGTGTCCTGATGTGACTTTGCTCTGTCTGATCTCTCGTCCACACAAACACAGCAAAACAAACTGATGACTAAATATTAAGTTTCTGTCCATTTCACAATAAGTGAGATCTGAACACTTTGGTCTTTTTCAAAGGCTTTAAACCTTCATCATCATGCCTGAAAGTCTTCCTCAAACGATCAACACCTCATATAATCGATCAAATACCACAGGAAAAAAAATCACCGGAGCCTTTTAGCAACTTTAAAATGATCAGTTTGGAGAAAACACAACTCACCCGCACTGGAAACAGCTCCTCAACTTTGCACCCGTCCACCATACCGCCTGTGAGCCTCCTCTCTGTCAGCACAGTGTCCTCTTGTCCTCTTTATACTCACCGACGGTCGTAAACAGACTCATTTCCCCTGATGGACACTTTCTCTCCACAGAGAGCCGGTAAATGAAACCTGCGGAGTGGCTGTGTGTCTCACAGTTCACCCGCTGCTGACTCGGAGGCTTCCACGTGTCCTCTCATGGATCCTTTATAGGCTCCGTGTGAATTAAACATTAAGACTCACTGAATGTAAAGTTTATGTTCTCATTATTATTATTATTATTATTATTATTATTATTATTATTATTATTATTATTATTACTACAGCTACATGTGGGTCATACGGTGGAGCAATACAATTATTCAATTAATTAGTTTGTAGATCGACAGACAAAATACTATTTAAAATAATTAGGGGAAAAAAATGATAAGCATTCAGGGGTAACTTTGGTTTGAGAAGTGAGGGGGGCACAATAAATCAGGGGTTTTGGGCTCCACCCCTAGAAAATAAGGATTGAATCCCATTTCCTGCATTTCGACATGCATTTAGATCCAAATATCTGGACTTCACCACACTTGCAGATTTGCAGATTTTGCGTGCGTTCCCGGGAAGTCTGAGAGTGCTCAGGGCTGTCCAAATCCACAAGGGGCCCGACGTGGACTTTCTGCAGACTTCTTGACAGTCTGTATGGCTGCACAAGTAAGCAGACCAACACATTCTTACTCCGACCTCGTCACATATTACGATTGGTCATGGATCGTCCACGTCCAGATGATGTGAGAGGTACTCTGGGTGTGTTGGTTGTTGTCGACGTTAAAGGACAGCTTTTCTCGTCAGTGTCTGATGCTGCAAGTCACTGCCAAAGCACAAAATTTAGACGATTTCGAAATGTGAGACCAGGTTGACTCAATAACCCACAATTCATTGCAATACGAACCTGAAGTTGTGTGTTGTTTTTTTTCAATTGCCACAAAAAAGAAACAAAACTCATGAATGTGTAAAATAGTCATTGATAATTAGGTCTATTATAATGTTACTTGCACTGTGTAGGCCAGAAATAATATTCAATCACATCATGATACAGAGATATGAATAAGAATAAACTGTAGAGGGAGTGAAAATGCATTTTATTATTGCGGCCCATCAGGCTGTGCAGTGAAATAGGCAAATATATGCATATAGCCTATCTTATAGAGATGTATTCATACATTTTTATTGAGTCACAAAAAGGCCACACTGGCATTTTGTTCTCTGCAGGGACAGATGAGTAAGCATTGTTCATCAACTTATATGACATATGTGACAGCAGCGATAGTTTAACGTTTCCAGGGCAACAAATAAAACAGTCTTCAGGGTTGTCTACCAGCCGCTTACAGTCTCCACCCTTGCAGACTTTACGTGATGACAGTTAATACGTCTAAGTGTGACTGAAGTCCACGGGGGCTCAGTCTGCAAGTCCAGAAGGTGGACATTTGGATTCAGCCTTAAGGATTACAGTAACCAAAACAATGTCCAGGAGATGATTAAGCTGGTCATCAAACTGTAGCCAAAATAGTACTTACTATACTAAATATTCTAGGGGAGGGGCAGGAACCTCCTAACACAGGGTAAATTGTAATACAGAGCAGTAGAAACTGAAATGAAATTGTGGCTAACACCCTTTTAACAGTTAGGTGGCAAGAGCAAAACAAACTAGCCCTCACTGGTAGTATTTTAAACCAACTGTCAACACAATGCAAGTGCAAATAAGAAACAGCATGAAAAAAACAACCTTTATGATACAAAATTTCACAGATTTTTTTTATTATAAAAATTGCAGTCACTGGCAGAATGCCAATTTAAAACATACACTGAATCAACATATTGTTCCTCTGCATTGACATAAACGACAGGAATATAATACGAAAATGCAAAATGGTGTAATAAAAGCTGTACAAAAGCAGTGGTACCATTTAGCCCTTATAAGTTTTATCTCAGGTGTTAAAATTGTATTATAAACCAGGTTTATCTTGATTTCTGTACAAAAATATCCAATAAACTATTCAGCCCACCCAGAGTGAAAAATATGCTTTGCATTCAAAATATAATATCAATATACTGATGCGACAAAACATGAAAAAAGAATCAGTGACAATGAGGTTATTTGTTTTGTCCGCTCATTGGGTGCCAGAAAAAATGTTGGTGTTGTTCGTTTCTGCCAACTACGGAAACATTTGACAACACTGTGATTTATGTGTGGTTAGGTTTAGGGACAAAATTTTTAGGTAAAGATAATGTTTTGGCTTAAAATATCTAGTTTTGAGGACACGCTCCCCGCTGGAAAAGCAGCAATGTCTTTGTAAACAACAATGGCATCACTTTCTCTGATCTGAAAGGTACAAATGTAACGTATTCATGGTTTGCAGAAACGTACAATACCAACATTTTCTTCTAACGACTGAGCCTCAGGTGCTGCAGATATTTCTTCCTGTTCTTCTTCATGTCCGACCCTTTTCCATGGTTTCCAGGTCAAAAGTGCGGATTCTGTTTTTGATGTGGCTTAATTTAGCTTTCAGATAATCACAGCGTTCCTTTTTCTCCAGGAATCCAGGGTCCTGTGAAAACACACACATAAAATAATCTATTGGTTAATGGCTGCACCCTCCATTACCTTAATCTGTCTCTTTACTTCTCTGTCTCTTTTCCTCTGCTCACGGCCGTCTTGCCTGAGTCATTCTGTAATGTAGCTGCGTTAAATGAGAATTTCCAACACTCAGTTTCATGGTGGAGGAAATATTATTTGCATCAGTGGAGAGCTTCATTGGAGAAAAGCTAATATTACCTGGGTGTTGACACAACAGCAGCAATTCTAACACATCTCGGGGTTAAATGTTATAATTACCAAATTATATTTCAGTTGTTTTGGAGTGATCAGATGGGAAACATGAGGGATTCAGTTTTTAATGAACTTACTCTCTTTTTCTGCTGATACTTCTTCAAAATGCTTTGAATCCTCTGCTGATCCTAAAAGAAATGACAAAAAAAGAATGATAATATATAACACTCATACAACACTATGTTAAATAAATATATTTACTATGTTCCATAAGTATGCCTAATTGTAACCTTTACACTTCAGATGAAATCCTGCAAGCCAATCAAAGACACGGGTCTAATTTCCTGGTAAAACTACGGTTGATGCTATTCATTTCTAGCCAGTCGACACTTAATTCCTCAGGTGATCCAGTTTGTTTTAACCAATCTGACAGCAGCCAGTCAAGAGGAGAGAACCATGAGGAACTAATGTCACTGAGCGCTCGTTGGAAAAAAATTATACCTAACTTTGTACAACATGTGACGTTGCACAAAGAACGCTAAGTTGAGGCTTATATTTCAGCCTGTGATTAACAAAACACAACCAACAGCTTATTATTACGGCAGATATTTATGTTTATTGTCAGGCAGTGCCCTTTAGCGGCGGTAGTAATTATTACGGGAGCAAACATACACAGGACTTTCATCCAAGAGAAAGGTGTTCATGTCCCGAAGTCAGCGTTGACTTCTCTTATTAACAGTGTAGCCTAATATGCTAGTATGGGTAGCATTTTACGCCAGTGATGTATGTGATGTATGGCAGACGGCCTATGTGATGTTACATTAGTTACAAAAGTATTTAGTTAATGCTTAACCATGATGTTTTCCTAAACCTAAACACACAGTTTAGTTGCCTAAACCTAATGAACTGTGACCATTAGAATGGTAATATATGTGGCTTTGGGGCCAGTCATTGAAGACATTTTGGAAGGCAGTGCGAATCAAGCTATTCAGTGGTTCAGGTATGAGAGCACATTGAATATTAGCATAGTGAGCTGATGCATAGCTAAGTCACTTTCAAAATGAACTTGTTTTAACAAATAAATACAAATTTAAAAAAGCATCCATACGTCTTGTAAGGTCAATATAACAATCTGTTGGTAACATCACGACCAATTTAGGACTCGAAACTCCAAATGTAAAGCACTATTCATACTTCTGCATCGAATCGACGCCGCACCTACGTACGTAACCTACACCGTAGCCTGATGTGCACCTCCCCAGAAATGTAACTACACGTCACGGCGACACAGACCTCCTGTCTATTTCGTAAGCTGAAACCATTTCCCTCAGTGGAAAAGAAGCTTTTATTTAATTTAATTTCACAGATAAAAAACAATAAATAGTTAAGACAATAAAGCCTCCACAAAATAGCATTTTAAGTCTTGCGTGTAATTTATCCTGACTTGATATGGGTAGAGAAAATCTACGCTTGTCACTAGGTTAATTTATACAATGTAAAATGCCGTAGGCTTGTGCTAATAATGTTAGCATGTTATATTTGTTTGGAAAATGTGTTTAGTATAAGACAGATGTTTTGCTGGTGAACCTTGTGACTTGTAATGGAGCCGAATTCTGTAACGTTACCTTTGTTAAATGTTGCTGTTGTCCCTGGCTTCATATGAGTAGAGGAAAAGTCTGCTAGCTGCTAGGCTAATTTATACAATGTAAAATGCCATAGGCTTGGGCTAATAACATTAGCATGTTGCATTAATTGTGTCCAACAAAAGACTTACTTGTGACTTGCAAAACAATGACTGGGTCCCACCTCTGGTTTATACAGTTAATGAAAATGGTTAAATAAAGGTTACTGTACATGCGTCTCACCTCTTGGCTTTTTCCATCTCTGAGCAGTCGAGTCATCATGACATCCAGCTTTTTGAACTTATCGAGGGTGGTGCTGATGTCTTTGTGGAGGTCCTTGTACTCCTGATACTGGTCATTGAAAACTGCTTTGTACTTTTCCCTTTCCTCCACACTGCTGATTGCTGGATACTTTCTATAAGGTTTAAGGAAAGATTAAGAGGTGTCGTGACATCTGTATAAACAGTATGACTTATACAGGTAGAGAAATGCTTTGCAAAAAGGAGTCAGAATATTTACACAATCCGGTAACATGCACGTTCACTCACATGATGTAGTCTGCGATGATGTGCACTTTGGGGGTGTATTCTGCAGGTCTGTTCAGACTGACTGGGTTCTTATGTACCACAGTTTGATTAATACAGTCTTTGCTCGGAGACTTATCCATTTCATCCTTGAATGATATGCGCTTTGGTTTTTGAGGAGTCAGTGGGATGGACTGGTGAAGCTCCTCCTGGGGCTGAAGGTAAAAGACAAAAAGGATTATTAACAAAATATGAACCAGCAAATGAAATTATGTAATGAATATACCCCACCACGCAGGCCTGTGTCATCATCACAAGAAACTCTCTAAGAGGCCTTGGAGCTAAATTTAGGTTAAGCTATGTGTCAGAGAAATCCCAATTTAAAAAAAAAAAAGTACAGCCAGGGGAAAAAACTGCCCCATTCTTTTGCTTCGACAGGCTAAGCCTCTGAAGCTGCATTCCCTCAGCTGGGAGATGGAATTATTATGTTCACTACTGGCCTCTCACCCTTTTCTTATTGGACATCAAATATATTGGCTGACCACGCTGTTTCTCACCCGTAGGTGGTGGCTGTGATGCTCGATAAAGTGGACTCTATTTGCAAACAGTAATAAGCTTGAAGGGAATGTACACATGTAGTGTGAGTACTATATCTCAGCCATCTGTGTTGATTTACACTACGAGAAATTAACTTGGCACGACAATAAACAGACTGTCTACTCATACTTTAAAAGAACTATTGGGAGTTTACTGGATTGCTCAATGGATATGTTGGACTAATTGGATCAAATTCCAAAGCCAACCATCACACAGTGCACATAGGCCTATTTGTATTGGTTGGTCTGTTGTTCCTGACTGAAATATCTCAATGGCATGCTAACACGCTAAACAAAGATGGAAAACGAAGTAAACATCAGCAGCTGTACATCATATGTTAGTATTGTCATACATACATATACATGGACATGAGTAACCCGTTTGTAATTGAGTTTTTGGAGCATCCCGTTAACACCATATCCCAAATACAATCATAACTGGAGCAGGTCTCGTAAACAGGATATACATGACATTGCTGCTTTTCCAGCGGGGATCGTGTCCTCATAACTGAATATTTTAAGCCAAAACATTATCTTTATCTAAACATTTTGTCCCTAAACCTAACCACACATAAACACACTAATTGTGAGCACATAACTATACTGATTAGTGATGCACAATGTCAGATTTTTTGCCAATATCCAATGGCAGATAACCGATACTGATATCGATATATCCATTGTTTTTCCCCACTCAAGTTTAGTGATCATCAAGTCTCCTCTGTCGTGGAATTAACATCATATTATGCAGGTATACTCTTATCGTTACTACAGGTAAGAGGAAAACAAATGTACTTCTTCTTCTGTTGGGGTGAACTGTCTCTTTAACATAGAGGCATTGATGCTGTTATACCATTATAGTTTATAGAGCAGTGTTTATGTGTAGGACTATGTCTTGTGCTGTCAATTCAAAAGTAAACTTCTCACTCTCGATACCAAAGATACAGGCAAGAGCAACTTTGTCTGTCATAACTCAATATTACTATCAATATCATTGACTCTTTTTTAGTGCTATGTCGGCCTCACCCCAGTGGCAAATAATTTTATATACATCGGAAAAGCATCGTACATGTGGAAGCATAAAAAATAATGCCTGCTTCACCTTTAACTTATCTATTTCTGGCACATTCACACAGAGAGGACTGCATGGTCGATAAAGTAAAGAAAAACACAGTTTACAGCTTTGGGACGAATCCTAGTCGACTGCCAGCAGAAAAAGCTGACATATCAATACCAGCAAATGGCATGGTCACTGCGGATTATCTTGACTGACTTTAAATTTCATTGGATTTGATCTGCCACTGTTGTTTCGGGGCTGTTGTTGGCTCATTTGCAACCAGTAATAGTATCCCTTTCTGTTGTCAGCAATAAATGGGGTGTTTGATATGTCATATATATTTTAAATGACATCAAAAGATGGCAAAAACAGGGAGAGAGTGATGCCCAAACTTCATTTGGAAAGCCTCAGGAGAGAGTGTGACGGATCAGCACAGACAGAGTAAAACACAAGAAAGGGGATAAAACATGGGCTAAATATTTACGGACACTGAGAACAAAAGCTGTGAGCACTTTAACAGTGCTGTGGACGGTCACACCTCACAAGAACTGGCTCGGAGTTCACGCCATAGTACGCAGTTTTCTTCTTCTGAAGTGCACAGTCCCAAAAAATAAACTAGTTTCCGATCATACTTTTCCATTTATTAGAATAAAATAAAATCTTGTGATTATCAATTACTCACAGTTATTTCCCAAGACTGGTCAGATGCTCCAACTTTATGTGTTATTTCAAATTTGTTGTTGCTTTGGCTGATGTTCAAACTTGTTTGTTCAGACTTGGCATGCACAATTCAGAAAAATGGGAGACCTTTTACATTGGAATCTGTACTAAGTGGTGAATAAAACGTCTTCAAATATTCATATGATCTGGCTTCTGCAGTACCAGCAGCTGTGTTGTCTGTAGTGATGGGAGAAAATGAACAAACAAATCTTTTAAATGAATTGTTTTAGTGTCAGCCTGTTGAACATCCGAGGGCTCATGAATCCCCAACGTTACCCACTCGCCCACTCACTGCTATCGTAGGGCACTGATCACGGCGCCTGTTATGGGGAGTTAACAAGAAGAGATTTAATCAGGCTTGAGACAGGAACTCAACCAGCCAAGGCCGATGCAATGACAGTAAAGGCTTTCTAGTTCTAGTTCTAGTTGTGTGGAAGTCTGTTACCCTGTCGAATGGTGTGTCCCTCCTGGTAAAATGTGTGGCGCCCCGCTCTGTGGTTCAGTAAAGGAAAAGGTTTGGTTAAGATTTAGGTAGGGGGAAGTGCATTGACGGGGAAACAACCTTCAACAACACAGTACGTGTGCATTGTTAACTGGGGAGGGAACAGGGAAGGATGCTTACATTCACGTTGATTAGTTGCAAACAGATAAGTTCAGTTCCTTGTTAGCCAAAAACTTAATGACCTCCCATGCACAAGACTGCACTTCAAAGGGGAACTGACACCTTTTGTATTGGCCTTATATAGTGCAATAACCTAATACTTCTGCACTGACTTCACGAGGAACATTTCCCGTATCCAACAACTCTGCTCTTTTTATGACAATGATTCTGCTCCCACTTTAAATCTAGAAGTGACAAACTTGTCCTCCATCTAAAATCTCTGTAGAATTTATGACCTGTACCTGGTTCTCGAAGTACTCCCTCTCCCTACGTGCCGTCTCATGCCTCCACATCTTCAGACACACTAGGAAGCTTCCCAGATACATCGTCATGTTGATGAAGATGAAAGCCGTTCCCGCCATCTGGCCCCCATCGACCCGACACAGATTGGCCATGATGGGGTTAATGCCTATTGTCGTGTAGCACAGCCCTCCACGGTTCAAGTCGTTCAGGTAGACGATCCCCGCTGCCATGTAGAGCAGGAACAGCGCCACGTTGATGAAGGCCTCCGTCAGAGGCCACCAGGGGGCGTCAAGGAGGATGGTGCGATAGTACATCGTCATTCCCATCACTAAGAGAGCGAGGGTTATAATCCAGGAGATTCCAGCTACTGCCAGTACAAAGGGAGTCATGGGGCCTCTGTAGCTGTACCCAGACAGGCCTAGCCCGTTGTTGTACACACCATTATAGAGTCCGTAGCTGTTGGACCACTCGCTGTCTTTCTGGATGTAGGCGATGACACAAGCGAAGACCATGCCCCCAAATAGGAGCTGGAGTCCTGCAAGAAGTCTCAGCAACCCTGGCCAGGACTTCAGATAAGAATACTTCAGGTTGTAGACCTCCAGCTTCTCGGCATAGTACTCTGCAGGGTGGATGCTGGTCAGGATAGACTCCTCTCGTGGGACCACATCGAACAGATCATCATCCCTTAACAAAGGCTTCTGGGAGTTCTGGCTGGAGTGGCCAAGTGAGTCGCCCCAGTTCCTGCGCTCCGGCAGGGGAGTTACAGGAGGGCTCACCCTGGTCCCATTCGGAAGGATCTGGATCCTACTGGTGCTGGCCTCAGAGTCATTAAAACTGTCACTTTCCTTTGCCCATTTATGGATGAGGCCCCCCCATGACTGAGGGATGAAGGACTTCAGTCTGTCCTTCAGGCTCCCTTTATTGTCATCCTTCTCTGCGTATGGCGGAGTGCTGGATGTGCGGCCTGTGGAGTTAGTATCACCATCATCTGTGATGTTATCTGGTGTGGGTGTGTGAGTAACCCACACAGGCACTGGTGGATCACTAATGGAGTTCCTCTTGCTAGAGGAGGACCCGACCACACTGTCAGCCTCTTGTCTCTTGAATTTCCTGCTCCAGCTTTTCATGCTGCGGGCTGATTTTGGTGATTCATTGAGAAAGAAGTAATCACGCAGTCCTTTTGAGGCATGGAGAGGGAGAGACTGTGGGGGCAAAAAAGATAAATTATTAGTTATGTATAATAAGCATGAAAGCATATGTGGCGCAATTACATGCTGTGAAATGTATAATTTACACACCTGAGCTTCAGCAGCTCGCATGTTATGATTTTATCAGTACTTCAGCAGCGTCTCTCATTTGATTCAAATCAAAATGATGACCTCTCAGGTGTATAAGAAACAAAATATAAAAGACGTGATTGTAAAACTCTGATTCTATTGTCGTCTCTAAGATAAAGACAACATGAAATAATGGAAACAGTGTCCTCTCTGACGATTTAATCTTGAAGGACCAAATCTGTGTTAAAGTTTAAGGTGATAAAACAAACTTGTCAGCAAACAGTTGGCTATTTACACACCTAGCAGATGTGGAGCAACATTACCCTTTATTTACAGTCTTGTTTGTGTCCACCTTGAGAAAATAAGTACAATATTCTCTCTACTTTTTGCTCCATTTTGGTTTCGACCAACTCCTGAGTGACATATCTGGCTCTTGAGCTGCAGATTGCCTGGTGAGAGTCGCGACAGTGACCCAGAAAAGTGACGCTTTGGCCTGAAAAATCGAAACAATGAACTGAAAGGTACTAAAAAGTTCTGTAATGATGAGGGAAACCACAGAGCCAGGTGATAACTATATGTGGTTTCGTCACACCTTATTTACACCTGGTGTTAATCTGTATTTGGATATGTTATCTGGATTACGAAAATTAAATGCATACAGACTAATTCAAAGACCCATTGACTTGATGTCATTATCCAGATAACACATCCAGACACTGATCGCATGTTGAGATGTACATAGGGCCCATAAGTTGCAGTGTAACCATTCAGGGCAAGTCCGCATCTCCAATTTACATCCACTAAGAGTGTTTGTTTTTGCCACTGACATGTTCAGATTATTACTTCAAGTGTCTGGCAATTTATGGAAAGGTTCCCTACAGAGATAGACCTTTTCCCTAAAGAGTAAGATCCTTCTTGTTGAACCAGAAACAGTCCCACAATTGATATCGCTCAACCCACCAGACTCCATTTAAATAAACAGTAATTTTATCATCATAAATGACACTTCATTCAAAGTCAACAGAGACAAAATAAAGCATACAGAAGCTGCCTTTGTCTGTTTTTTAGCTGTCTCCAACAATTACCAACTCTGGTTTGGTTACAGTTAACCTTTAATTCACCCAGTTAGATGTAAATATAACACTTAAATATGCTGGCAGTATACATGCTAAAATTAGTGTTTATTTAAATGGGGTCTGGTAGAATTGGTGACGGAGATTTAAGGGCTTCTTCTGGTAAAACTAAAAGGTCTATCTCTGTAGGGTTGCTCTCTATGAACTGTCAGAACCCTAAAACAATGATCTGAGCCTGTCAGTGCAAAAACAAGCACTTTTGGTGGACATAAACATGCCCCAAGTGGTTACATTGCAGCCAGCCTCACCACTGCCGTCTGCAAGACTCTAACTCAGTACTGGACAAATTTAAAAAAACGTTGTTCCTATTATTATATAGACATAAACCATGGGAAAATAGGGTCCAGGTTGAAAAAAACAACACAGTTACCCTTTAATGTTTATTGTTATGGATTACACAGCTCAAGCAAAAGTCTGATAAACAAATTTCATATTGAATAAAAATGAAGAAATGGTAGAAGAAAGGATTTACTCTAATTAACTGTGATGTTACAGTATCACAGTGTGATTTGTGGCCCAGCAATGCCACCGCACTGGACTAGTCCTTTAAATACACTGCTCAAAGTGTGTGGGCTGGCATCAGAAATACGCCACGCTCTGCTACAGTGGAACAACTCAGAGAGGGACCACAACATGACTGCAGTACAGCTCAGGTTCCTCTAATAACAGAGGAGTTAAAGCTGAGCTGTGACTCACAGCAAGCTGCCGCACAAGCTCTTAATACACAGCAAGAGTCATGGAACTGTCACAAAGTGGGAACACACTCACAACGCAGAGCATATTTGTTTTTGAGACAATAAAAAAAAAAATATATCTCAAAACTCCTCTTACCCATTTGACCCCAGCTCGTCTCTCTGGTCATGCAGATGGACTTTGAGCGGCTGTTTGTAAGGAAACAGGAACTACTGTAAAATGGCCACCAGGCCCACTCCACTCACCCTCTTCAGTCTCTCAGGTGACTCACAGTTCCGCTCACGCAGGGCGATTGGCCAATGTGTGGAGGGGCGAGTAAAAGCTTAAACATTAAACCTGAACCGCCCCTGTGCTGGTGCTGACTGGCACCATTAGGTTAATCTGTGGGAGAGAACCAGAGAGAGAGGCTGGAGCTGTTGACATTCATAAAACTGCAGAGAGGAGGTGGTGAGCTGACCTGAAAATGATGCATGTGACCCACAACAGGTGCTTTAAAAGAGCCTGGATGACCACTTAGGCTGCTTGTAGTCCTTAATCCACTAATTAATACTGCCTCTGTGTACAGATACAAGCCGAGCATTGTCTATTAATACTTTAAAGTATCACTGATATCACTTTGAAGCATCAGAAACACTGGCTTGTCCGCAAGATTACACTTATTTTTAGAGACAAGCATGTGTTTGATATCAGCCCTGTGATATCAATTACATATCCTATCTGAGATCTGTGAAATACTGCTTTATCATCCCATCATTTATGAATAATTCATCCTCTTCTCAGCTGTGTCATATTGTGGTGTTGCCACAGAGGGAGCGGGGAGTGTTTGGCACTAGGGCAGCAAGCTCCTGTGCTTCTCACTGAGACGGTTCATCGCCACCTCGCTCTCTCTCCATCCCAGTCACTGTCTCTCTGCTTCTCACTTACATTTCCTCTGCTGCATTTAATGTTTCCAAACCTGGCTAACCCTGTGAACATCAAAACTAACACCCGTGCTCTTGTATCTTTTCAGTTTCTTCAGTCACGTGTACACAACAGAATAAATTAGCAGCTAAATTAATAAAATACATCATTTTGAGATGTTCTATTGTTTCCATGTAGCAAAGTACAGTTGGTTGTTTCAATATAACCTGCCAATATCCAGTCTGTCTTACACTGCAACATCACCTTTAGCAATAACTGCATGTCTTGTCTTTATTAAAGGAGCAGTGCATAAAGTTTAGAGGGATTTAATGTCTTTTGGACCTGAGGAATTCCAGATTGCAACCAGCTGAACTTCCTTCAGTGTTCATTGTTTAGAAGGTTTTACCAGGAGCCGAATTATCCACAGAAGTCTCTTCCTCTTCAAAACAAACAGACCTGGTGATTTAAACCTGTAGAAATGCTGAATAAAGTAGTTTTACATGACAAATCAATGTTTCTCCAATGCTGTTTAGCATGTCAGTAGGGACGCTAGCCCAACACTTGAAAGTGTATACTCACCGTATTTCTGGTCCAGATGTTCAGGAGGTTTTTACTGGAAGTCGAATTACCCGCAGAGATCTCCTACTCTCCAAAACAATCAGACCTGGTGATTTAAACGTGTAAAAAAGCTGAATAAAGCACTTTCACATCAAAAATTTGTGTTTCTCCTACGCTGTCAGCTCGTCTAGCCCAGCACTTTTTACCATTTACCAACACGTTCTCAATTTGCTCTGACCTCGTGACATATTGATGTTTGGTCATGGACTTTTCTTGTCCATATATGACGTGCAAGGTACTCTGGGTGTGTTGGTTGTTGACGTTGCAGGACACCGTGTCAAGTTCTGCCTGTTACATGTATTGTCTTCTTTCAAAATACACTTCTCTTTTCTCAAAGTTACCATTTACATCCAGTCTCTTTCAAAATAAATGCACTACGTCGGTACAACAGCACGAATTGACGTTTTTTTTCCTTCAACAACAAACACACGTGGCTGGGTTTAAGAAAAAAGCACACGGTTTGGCTTTAGAAGCTTACAGGATGCTCGGGTGAAAGTTGGTGTTTGTTGGACTCATCCACCACCCCTTCTGCCCGCTCCAGTCAGACTTTCACTGTCTTAACTTTCGTCCTTGTCCCATCACGTTTCCCACTGACACCCCGCCAGGTGCCTTTATACTATCTACTACTATTTCGATGACTTCAGCATTAGCACCTGCTAATGTGTGCTCATCTTTTACTCTGATAATTTAAGATCCAGATGTTCAGGAGGTTTTATCTGGGAGCTGAATTAGCTATACAGGTCTCCTACTTTCCAAAATAAATGGTCCCTGTGATTTAAACTGGGAAAAGCACTGAATAAAGCAGTTTCCAACACTGCTCGAATAATAAGCAAAAACATGGAAATGCAAATGGCCCGTTCTAAAGCCAGTGTTTTGTTTGTCTGTTCCAGGCTACTGTAGGAACATGGCGGTGCAATATGGTGGACTCTGTGGACGAGGCTCCCTATGTAGATATAATCAGCTTATTCTAAGGTAACAAAAACACAATTCTTATTTTCAGGTGATTCTACACTAAAGAAAATATACATCCCGCTGAATCATACACACTGAACCTTTAAAACTGAACCCTCTGTGTGTGACTCCAGGATTCACTCCTGCTCCATAATGTGACGTCACTCTGTGCCAACGAGTGAGCAGCACTGATTTTCATGTAGAGAAAGCTCAAGGCAAGGACATCTGTAGTGACCCCCCCTCTCCACCCTCACACACACACACACACACACACACACACACAAAACACACACACACACACACACTGCAGTACTCATAGCCAATACAGTACAGTAAACACATAATGCAACCCACTTTCTCAAGTGAGTACTGAGTCCCACCAGTGGCCCCTGCCCGCGGCTACCTCATCTGTTGTTGCTGTGCATGTCCTCTACTGCCGGCGCAGGTGCCTGCTCAGCTGCAAGTAACGTGCAGAACAATGTGAGAGTCATGTACAGGGAGTGTGTATAAAGGCAAAGGCCTAACGTGTACAACTGTTACGTAAAAGAGCATACATAGCACACAATACAGAGCATACAAATTTAGCACAGATATTCACACGGTGTCAAACATACTTTTCAGAGATAACAATGGAAAACACTGAGTGAGTAATGGAAATGTTACAGGAAAATATCAGGAAATACGCTTCATTTGCTTTTCTGCTGAGAGTTAGATGAGAAGATTGGGACCACCCTTATGCATGTTAACATGACGCAACACCTGGAGACTGAAAACAGGGGGAAACAGTTTGTCTGGCTTTGCTCAAAGCTCAAACAAGACTTATGCCTCATTTCCACTGCATGATGTGGCTCAACTCAGCTCAACTTACTCTTGGTAGCAGGTGTTTTTATGTATTTTGTTCTCCATTGCAGATCATTCCCCGTCAGTGTAGGCAGGATTTTCAGCCAATTGCCACAGCAGCGCTGCATGAAACTGCCATGACATCATCTTTAACGTGATACTGGCTGAATCTTTTCATCGGCAACCAAACCAAAGAACATCTACCCAGATCTTCTGCATCGTTGGTCCCATAGAGCAAGTGCACTGCAGACTTTCGCCAGCCAAGTGGCTAACTTCCAATTCTAGACTTCTTAAATGTCATTGGACCAAATCGATCAAATTCTGAAAGTGAAACAAATCATTTCACAGAGGTTGTGATGTGCTCAAAAAAATGTAGCCACTGATTTACAGACATCTCTTTCCCAATGTAAGTCTATGGGAAAACAAGTCTTTTGGGGCCCGTGGCATCACGTGACGGACCCAGACGTTGTCACTAACTAACAAACAAAATTGGCTTCAAAGCCCAGTGCACTTCCTGGGGGTCCAAGCTAGGCTTAGCTAGCTTCCTCCAACTGTAGTTTCATATTTAACAGATAAGAGAGTGGCATCCATCTTCTCGTAACTCTCACCAAAAAAAAAGTCTGACTATGCCTTTAAGTCCAGACGAGTTTCAATAACAGAAAAGGAAATTTTAATCTCCCTCCTCCTTCCATAGATACACAAGAATCCTTCACTGAAGCTCTTTGGACTTGTTTTGTTTATTGATTAACTATAATGTCTCTAAAGCACTTTAATTTCCTTTATTGAATATAGAGCGATTTATTTTATTGTATTCTATTTGTCATTGTGTTTTAATTTACTTTGTTTATTAGGGTCCGAGCAGCTAAGCTGCCAGGACACTATTGTAATCCTAGGTGTTCTTCTTTCTTCTTACCTCTTTCTTCTGCCTTCTGTCTTCTTTCTTCTTCTGAGGAAATCATACTTCCCATGGGTGAAAACTCACCAAACTTTGCACAAAGGTCCAGTCGCATGCCAGATATCCTCAGCTGTAAACTCAAGCCAATAGTCCTGATGGTGGCGCTAGTACAAGCATCTAAAGTTCAAAACTTTGAAAATTCATAACAAATCAACCATACGTGCTACAACTTCACAACTTTCATCAAACTGTAGCCCCAATACTGAAGAAACTTTTGTACATTTAAACCTATTAAAAATTATGAAGTTCACCACTCTGTTTTTTTGTTGTTGTTTGTTTCAAAAACTCTAAAACTTCTTCTATCTCCTCCCACAATTTTTGCTCAGTTGATACCAGACATATCTACATTGCTACAGAGCATCTTCAGACTGTCCTACAAAAACTATGTTTCTCAGATTTTTGATTTATCAAAAATTGAGCCTACAGTGCATCAAAATGTTTGACTGTAAACGGTACTGTAAACATATACTTGCAAATTCTTGCTAAATAAATCTTCAATGTTCATGAAAAAAAATGAAAAAATTCTAGAGTCATGGTAGATGATGTGTGGTAAATTTCAGAATTTTATCACAAAAACTGAATTTCTAACAGTATTTTGAATTTTGCTCTAATGTGAACAATTGGAGTCAATGTAAAAATGGCAATTTTAAACATCAGTTTTCACTTATGGAGCGAATCAATCATTGTTACAAACAAATTACCAACATCTCCATGCTGTCTAGATGCAATATGTGTATTTTCAGATTTTTGTCTTGATAACTGATTTTTTTTTTTTTTTTTTTTTTTACAGTGGTTTGAAATCTTCCTTTCCATGCACTGATGGCTGCTTTCCTACACAACAGTGAATGGTTTACTCAGTTTATGAAGCCACTGTTGAGTTGCTACTTGCCAGACAGTTGATGAGTGTCTTAGGTTCCAGAGGTTGCAGGTTTGAGCCTCAACTGGTGCAGAATCCATGATGTGAACATTTTCTTGTGCTCCAGCTTATTGCTTAAAATTGTCTGAGCGTGACTGATCTCTGTGCAGCATCTTCAAGTCTTTTTTCTCTTAGAAAATCTGCCTTCTCATGCTTGAAAATAAACCAAACTTTGCACAAAGGTCCAGTGTCAATACTTCAGTGTGAAACCATCTGAGGCTTCTCACTTTGCACATAGCTCAACTAGTTAAACATCAGTTTTTCACTTATGAAGCAAATCAATCATTGTTAAAATAAATTACCAACATCTCCATGCTGTCTAAATGCAATAATATGTGTATTTTCAGATTTTTGTTTCGATAACTGAATTTTTTTTACAGTGGTTTGAAATCTGCTTTTCCATGCATGGATGGCTGCTAAACCTGCACGTCTGGCTTCGTCAATTTGAGAAGCTACACATGAAATGTCACTGACTAATTAGCTCAGAGAGGTAGATATTGGGTTTTAGTCTCAGAGGTTGAGTTCAAGCCTCAGCTGATACAAAAGGAAATTTGTTTTGCTAAATGTCTTCCAATTCTTCTGCTTGTTGCCTAAAAAAGCCCGAACCCGACCCATCGCTGCGCAGCAGCTATAATTGTGTTTTAAAATGTCATTTGAATTGATTTCTTTGCCTTATGTAAAGCACTTTAAATTGCAGTTGTGTTTAAGAGGTGCTGTACAAATAAAACTGCCTTGACTTACCTATACTGTAATTAGCCATTGACCTCCTCGCATTCTGGCCTTTAACAGTGGCTTCACAGTTTTTATTTCTTTTGCTGTATGTGGTGTGATGACAGTAAATCTAATATATTCCTTTCAAAGAGGTCAGAGGTATTGATCGTCGGCCTGACTCTGTGTGTGTCATTAAATAGCGATGTACTGGGTGATGCAGCATTAACAGATGAGGCAGTCGTGAGTGATGCAAGTATTAGTGGCTGTATGGAGAACATTACAGCTGATTAAAACCAGCACGTGTGAGTGATGTGATCAGACATCTGAGTGTCTTGCCTTGGCTGAAATGACTCTGTCACGCAGAGGACAAATGGGAAGCTCCTTGTCTACATTATGTGTGTATCAGGGTGTTCACATACATGAACACTTTCATGCTCGGAGTCCTGACACATGGCTTAACGGCTCAGACGAAAAGGCTCTTCTCTTCCTTCGGAGCTAAATGAAGCAGGGAAGCTACGGCAGCCTCCAACAGACAACCTCATTTGTATCAGTTCATTCGGCCTCAGAGAGAGAAACGAGCAGCAGAGGAACAGATACAGATAGGTAGAGATAGAAAGAGAAAGAGAAAAATGATTGATGCTGAAATAAATGACACTCTAAAAAACATTTGCTGGAATGAAAAGGCCCTTCACACCCACTCTCCACCACTACAGCATTGTGCATAAAAAAAGCCCCCCCACCAAAAAAACCCCCACAAGATCAATACTCATATTTTCTCTGATTTGCCCAAGTGTATGCCAAACCACGTTAGCTGAAAGTGATAGGGAAGGCATTAAGCATAATGCAGCTGCTAGCTATTAGCTCCCAGGGCAGGCAGGAAGAAAAGTGCGGCCTGTGGTAAATTCAATAAATGACTTCCAGTGCATGCCGCAAGCTGTCCCCGAAGGACCTTTTCACACTCTAGGATGATCCTCAACACCGTGCAAGCCAGTTCCTCCCCCTCCTGTCCTTCCCCAGTCCGAGGGTCATCTTCACTCCTCTGCAACCTGCATCCTCCTCTCGTCTTCCCTCGCTGTGGACTTCATCTTCAGTACCCTCTAGGGGAGGTCTCAGGTAATTCGATGCTTCTTTTCTTGCCTTTCACACTTCAACACAAGACTAAGTAGTAGCTGGATGAATTAACGGTGCTCATTAAGACTTACATCGTTACAGGAGGAGATGAGGAAGCTTACCTGCCCAGGACATTAACTAAGCTGGGTATCTGTGGCTAAACTGGATCTAATTTACCAGTTTTCCACTTTGGCTTTCACCGTGAAACAAGATTCTGTTAGTGTGTGCTTAAAATCACACTTGATCCTTGTCATATGTTAAACAATGGGCCTCACGCAGCAACAACCTCCTAAATTTATATTTTCTGTCAAGAGAAAAAATAAGAAGTCAGCTCCAGATGCACCGAATGTTCTTAACATCTGAATCTGCTCTCACCCAGGTGCACTGAATGATGAATCACACCTGAACATAACTAATTAATTAGCATAGGTAACGCCCCCTTAACACTGTGTAAGGGCAGGTGTTGTGCCGTGTGCAAAAATGCTCTGGCACATGCCCAAGAATGAGAGCGGTGCCACCAAAACAGGCTGTAAGAAGAAGAACTTGATGAAATCGCAATGTTAAATAAACCTAAAGTAAACGTATGATTTTCCAGAGTGTCAGTGCTGGAGTTAGAGGAAAATCAAAAACCTAGCGATATTTGTGATGCTGTAAATGTCGGGTCAGCAGCTACCACACTGTTAAAACCAGTAGTAAAAACCCTGCATTGAAAATGTTAGTTTGGTAAAATTCAGTTCTACATAGTTCCCGTTTTTTCCACATTTTTAACGAGTGTTTTCTAACATGTAAAATGTGTTCAGATGTAAATCTCCGATATACTTTGCCCTAACTTAAAAAAAAATCTTAAAGCATTTCTTGTCAGAGGGGTCAAGGATAATTTATACTCCTTTATGTACGCAAATAGATGAGTCTGTTTCAAACATCTTCCATGCATCTTCTCTGTTGGCACAGTGGCACGCATATTGATTATGATGATTTTATACCTAATATTTATAATTATGATTTTGTCTCGTCATTTTAGTAACTTTTATTGTATATTACTGAATTGTTTCATTTTCTGATCTATGGATACATTGCTGCTTCTTTTTTCCTTACTGTGTCTTGTAAGGTGTCCTTGAGTGTCCTGAAAGGTGCCTATAAATAAAATGTATTATTATTATCACTATTATTATTAACAGATGGCACTAGAGTGCAGAGTCAAAAGTTTCCTCCAACAACAAACAAGGTGATGGTGGATGAGGTAATGATATTATACCTTAAACGGAGGCAGTGTTGCCTGAAGGCGAATGTAACGATTTGTTCTGTTTCACCATTATATACATTTCCTTGCCGTCTCCTACAGTCACGTCTTGCTTGAGCTACACTGTGCTGCCTCCAGATCTGTAAGCTTTCAGAAAACACAAATACGGATAAAACTAATACAAAGTACAGGCAGAAGGCTCCGTGTGTCTAAGTCTCTGCATCAAACGCTGAGCATAAGTTAACCCTTAGTCATCATGTCAATAACAGCACCAAAAGTCCTAAAAAAAGAAAAACTGTGATGATGTCACATCAAAGAATGATACACATTAAGAGAGTATTTCTCTCCCCTCAGTTTGTCTACAGGGCTCTAGATGTGCTGAGCACTCAGTTCTGTGGGGAGAAACAACAGAAGGTTGTACCTGCCCTGGGGGGTAGGGGGCCACTTATGCGTCTGGGCCCAGGGGCCTGTTGCATCATAATCCGCCTGTGGCTGCACTTAGTTTGTGAGGAGAAATCTTAATTTGTAAAGTTGCCAGTTACTAAAGTTATTGAATAATTGTAGTAGAGTATAAAGTGCAATATTTCCCTGTGAGGTGTAGTACTCAAAGTAACTGAAATTTGTATTTAGTTACATACTACCACTGGTCAGCAGAGTGATGTAAAGTACCTGAATTACAGGAATTGGGATCAATGGAGCAGGTTTAGTGGTAGTTTTTAGCCCACAGATTTAATGATACAATTACTGTAACTAAAACATAATCTAAATCTGATTATATGATATTTATGCACTCTTCTTTGGTTCCTTAAATTTAAAACCTGTGTATCCTTGCATTGGACGATTGGAGGGCTGTGATTTCTTGGTAAGTGTGCTCTCAACCACTCGTAAAATGTTCTCTTCCCTCGAAGCAAAAATAAGAAAACACTGGTGAATCCCAGGCATCAGTGGGTGCTCATAAAATAAGAACAAATCGTGGATACGAACAAAAATACAAGATTTGTTTGTGTATTGCGTCCTGCACAAGGCCCAATATTTCATGTAATGATGCTGTACTCATAAGGGAGGGCCGAGGAGCAGAGGAGCTGTGTTTCCACTGCTGCATGTCTTTGGGGTTGTATAGCAACAACTGCAGGGTGACTGACTCTGCCACTCTTGCGGGATATCGGTCTGCTGCCAACTCCCTTCTGATTTGGCTGTAATTAACCAGGCTGAGCCTTGTTTGTGCATGCCGACATGAATAGTAGCTTGTTATTTGAGCATTAATGGCTGTGTGTGTGAATGTGTGTGTGTTTGTGTGTGTGTGTGTGTGTCTCTTGTGTACAGCCCACAGTTCACCTTGGAACAGCGCCTCAGCAGCTGTGTGTCCTCTGGAGCGATGTTTATGTTTATGTCAATACATCCTCCTGTAATCATGTTTTAGGATGTCCCTGCCTCACAGTTTTCCGGGAAGGGACGCGTGATGTCTGTCGACACATGTGCCAACTCACCTTTCACTGTCACAATTGGCTTTAAGCTGCTGCCACTTCCCTTTTTCCTCGGGGTGGACCTTGTGCGGAAAAAAGTTTCAGATTGGAGGACAGGAAATTGGACGGTTAAAGTTTCGTCTACAGCTGCCAAAAAGAAGAGAAGAGAGCTGTGGTCATAGCTGAAGATAGTCTTTAATGATTTGACCTTGGTGTCTCTCCTTGCTAGGACAAAAGTTCACCTGCAAAATGAAGGAACAGCGAACAGCATACAGAGAACATGTTAAACCCATTTGCCATCCATTAAAAGTTGATTTATTCCAGTGCTACTACGTACATTATGCATCATGTGGCAGTGTACACAGAACAATGATTGGGTTACATTTCTTCACTTTTTGGGGGGTTGTTCACTCCGTTATTGTTCAGTAGAAGTGTGTTCTGATTCCTGCTCTATGAGGAAAGCCTACTTTTCAGGATAATAAAAGACTCTGGGATGCGTTTATCACTTTGACACATCTACCATCATCGGAATAACATCATGAATGTCCCTCACTTCACTACAAAATACTGTGCATTTTTTTTATTTTCTGGTGGAGAAAATCGGGTCACTATTAAATATTGGAATGGCGTTTTGGCAGGACTTTGGTGGCGACAGCATAGACTGAAGAAACCTTCACAGCAACAGAACCTGATTATACCTCCGTGAGCAGGAAAACAATGTGTGAAATTAATAAAATGTTTAATTTGTCCGAATTTCTCAACGTTTTTCTACTGCACACTTGCACCCAGCTACTTTCACCATTTGTCCCGTTTACTTTGTGACATCTACAATGAGGTCATATTTACAGGACACACACTCTCGCTGTTCACAACCCACTTGCAGGCCAAAACAGACGTCTGTCGGTAAATGAGCTCTCATCTTCTCTTTTTTTTCAATCTAGTCTCGCCCTCTTAACACCAACACCATCACATCTCTCTGGGGAAGACACTCCAGCATCTGTGATCCCTCCTGGTGTAACTGAATATTACACACTGAGTGCAACATGGAACATGACCTGGGGGTTCCCCTGCTTCTTCCTTCCTTTCTTTTTGTTTTGTTTTTCTCTCCGTTCGAACCACTCAAAGGTCTTTGCTGCGGGCCATTTGGGAAGTCTCTTTGTGTGTGGGGGACTGATGTTCTTAACGATGACAGATGACAAACGCAAGGCTAAACCTGCGATGTAATGAGGAGGTGGAAACCTTAGATACGAAAAAGGTAGGTAAGGTCGCGATTAAGCAGATAGTCTTCCATTAGCCGTCCTGACTTATTGGACGACTCTGATTGAAACGGAGACTGTAAGAGCATGATAGATCCCTTCACACTGGAGGGGTGGAGTGCAGCACTGTACGAGAAGTGGCGAGAGGTGGGGGCAGTAAAGAGTCATGCTTCATCAACTCAAGTTGAAAGGAAAAAAGCTAATATTCATGCTTGATTAAGTTCCACTCGTAGCAAACTGAATATGTTCTTAAATGAAGTGCTCTCTGGTCAGTCCAGAGCCTGTGGGAGAGCGGACTCACTCGCTGTCTCACAGGGTTTAGACTCACCCCGAATCAACCCAAAGTAGCTCGGAAAAGATTAAGATCTAAGAAATAATAACAATAATCCTATTTGTCTGTTAGCTTTAGGGACTACAAAGATGATTCTCAACACTATCATCCTTTTGCGACTCAGGTTTTCTACCATTTAATCTAGTTCAGGACAGCTTGCTAGCCCGCCCGCTGACTTCCTCTTCTGCCGTTAATATGCACTTTAGAAAAATAAAAACTCTAAAAATCCTAAATATTTCTCTTCAAGTCAAAAATCTACAAGTCATCACAACTGGATGCGTCACATACCATGCCTTTGATATTTAAAATCTTATAATCTCTCCTCCATCATGGTGAATGTGTTTCACTGTCTTTTTGAAAGACAAAACAGAGGCCTGATACTGTAATATTAAAGGAATAGTTTGACATTTTGGGAAATACACTTATTCATTTTTTTGCTGAGCATTAGAGAGATGATTGACACCACTCTCGTGTTTAAATATAAAGCTAGCTAATAGCCAGTTAGCTTAGCTTCGACTGAAAACGGGGGAAACAGCTAGCGTGGCTCTGTATTACGGTAACAAAATCCACTTACAAGCGCTACTAAAGCTCATTAATTAACTAATTATATTAGGTTTAATTCGTACAAAAACCTATGTGTATGAAAGGCAGGTGATGGTATTATAGGACACTAGTCTTGTTACCAATGTGAGGTTGCCAGGCAACCAACAGACACTCTGCTTTTGCTTTGAATGTTATCACTCGGCTTTATCATTGGTTATCGGCTTCACAGATGTGGGTTAAAGGGCCCTGCTACATCTACTAGTAGGCTCAGATCGTAGACTAGCATGACAGCGCCCCAAAACCGAAGCCAAATCATCACAATCGCCCCCTTGTGGCTGGCTGCAGTATCGGTCATAAACCCCTTCTCCCCCATGTTAGCAGATGGCACATGGGCCGAACTAAAAGATCAAAGTATCTTCAAATAAATTCTTCCCTAAAGATTGTTTCTGTCATTTTAGGTAGGTCATAACAAGCTGATGTATGTTCAAGTTTGTTTTTTTTAAAGTTTGATTTTAAGTAGCTATTTGATGCTATGAGAAGGGGGTTTGGCATCATGATTGACAGCTGTGTGTGCCAAATGTGGCTATCAATGGCAGTGCTTACAATTGGTCAAACGGTGGGAACTCGATACCATGATGACCCCTACTGCACAGACTCTGGCTCCAAATGATGTCACCAGCGCAAGATGGCAGCAGCCATATCTGGGATATTTTGGCTTCGTTTTTGTACAGTGGGAAGAAGGGGAGACGCATTTAGACGAACAGTATCAGCCCAGTAATGCGGTTGCAGTTTCGTTTCAGTTTCATTTTTGTTAAGTTTAGGCGCAAATAGTAAGAAGTTAGGTATAGAAAAAAGATCATGGTTTGGCAAATACACTTGTTACTGACGTAGCCACAGGACATGAACCCGCACTCCTGAGTGAAAGGTCCTGTGTTGTCTGACCCACCCACCACTCCAACGTCCCTCCTTATGTCCCTCCTGACACAGACTTCTCACTATATAAACTTACTTCATCTGACTTCCTCATTTACTTTTGTCATACTTACTAGAGCCACTTGAGGTCACCGCCTAACAAAAAAACACGGCCATCTTCAGACATTGCGTCCACTTTAACCGATTTCCTTTGGGGATGGATTTTCCCTGACCAATCACTAGAGACCAACTTACATGCCTAAAAATCTGACGTCATTTTAAGTCGACACTGATGCGTCGCCATGCCATCATATCTGCTTGGCTGGGCTTTTTAGAGAGGAGCGAATAGAAGGAAAGCAAACCCTTAAGTGTTGCGTAATGTTGAGAAGATTATGCTGATTCCATGTCACAATGCCAGACAAATCATTCAACTCAAACTTGGCAGGTTGGGCAGATTCAAAGGTCATGGCCCAGGCAAACGACACTCTGAACCTACTAGTGGATGTAGCAGGCCCCTTCTAACCCACACCTACGAGGCTGATGACCACTGATAACGTCCTTTCAATCGTGATAAAATTCGAACGTTCTGGACTCCAGACTGCGACTGCACAACTTAGATTTCTGGTTTTGTACGATCAGATTGAGTAAGGCTAGCTGTTCCACAAGAGTGGTATCAATCTCCTCATCTAACACTTGGCTGGAAAGCGAATAAGCGTATTTCCCAAAACTATTCTTTTAAATTTGCAGAGGGACCCATTCATTAAAGTTTCTTCAGCACTTTTATTTGTATCCTTTCAGGATTCTTTTGAAATAGCGATCTCTCTTCACCTCATATTTTAAACAGGGAATGCATTACAGAATCACATTACTGCAACTCTCTAGTTCTGCAACTCTAAAACCCTAGGTAGCCTAGTAAAAAAAAAGAAGGAAAATTTAGAAAAAAAAAAACTGAAAGAAAGAAAGGCCACACAAACAAAAGTAAACGTGATAAAAATCTAAATCATGTAAAAATCATCAAGCCATCCGAGAAAGGTTGTAATCCATTGTCATTTTTGCACAGAACCATGCAAAGGGGCAGGGTTGGTTTCTCAGTTCGACCAGTGATGTGCGCCCGTGTGGCCGTATACACCAGCAGACCTCAAGCCATGCCATTATCTGAAGACCACAGGAAGCTCTAATTAGTGGTGGTGAGAAAGGTAGACTACTACATATTTCATTGTTGTGTGTATGAGTGTGCAGCATTGAGCTAAAAGTGAACTTGTTCTCTGACAAACACTCACAAATAATCTCTCCGTTGGTCTGACTTTTGCTTACTCTCTGAACTTTTTCATTTCCCACGGTGTTAGTAGAAATAGAAAAAAAAAGTTTTCAAAACATTTAGAGTTGCTGTGTAATGGAGGCAATGTTATGCATTACATTAAGACATTTTCTTTAAATTTTTGGAGAGGAATGTATCTGAAAAAGGAATGCAATGCTGTATTCAGACTGTTAACATCGTAAAAAAGCTCTGAAATTAGTAATTAAATAACCCTCTACTATTTATACATTCAGGCACTGAAAAATCACATGTCAATATGTAACTAAAAAAGATAGTCGCTCTCATTTTCCCTTGGTAAGAACAAGGAAGCTGAAACCTTGAAGTTGGCAACTGTGTAAATTTTTCCTACCCAGTAGTAATGCCATATGCATCCCCTTTGCTCTTCTTTTGTGTGACAGTTTCCCCTCCCCCTTAAGTGCATCTTCAAACACTGACCTGAAGTCAGTGCTCTCGTAGCCTCGTCTAAAGCTTTCACCCTAACCTATGGGAAAGAATCCATGACACTAGTCTTTTGAAAGGGAAATCCAATGGTTTGTCTCGCTCTCCTCACCAGACAAACAGATAGACGGACGGATGGGTGGACGGATGTCCTCCATGGCCTCAGAGGGCCAGCAGGTGAGCCGAGGCCCTCAGCTCCACAGACCAACTTCCCCCTCGTGGTTAAGGACTCTCCGGTGTGATAGCCAGCTCTCACCCCAGCGACCCTGAACTCAGTCATTTTTTTAACTATACAAGGGCTTTTACAAAAAAGCTAACTTGAACAGCCATACAATGGCTAAAACATAAACCATATCTCTACTTTATCTCGGTTTTTCAGTCATTTTTAATTTTTTTTTCTCTTTTTCTTTTTTTGGATGCATTTGTGTTTTTTCTTGATTTAAGTCTTTGTTTGCTTTTCTTTGTTCTTTTGGAGTAGCTCTGATCCAGTCCTGTGCTGAGAGGCTCAGTCACAGAGGAATTGGTTTTTGGATTTGATGTTGGGCGGGGAGGAACAGGAGAGGGGATGAGTGGGAGGAAGAGAAGGAGGGCAAGGATCAGGTCAGGGGTCAAGATATGGGTTCATTATTAGTCCAGACATGGACTCGCCAGCGGTTACAGGGACGGCTTTGGATGGGAGAGAATGAGGTGACGAGTTGGTCTGGGAAAAGGCGGGGATAGAAGGTGATTGCAGAGGGTTTGTCAAGGTTATCCGCTATCAGAGGAGGTGTGTGGTGCTGTGGAGGGAGAGCGCCGCCTACGGGCGGTGGAAGTCCAGGATCGCTCCGAGCGTTCGGAGCGCTCTGAGGCTAGTGAGGCGGGCCGAAAGCGGTGAACAAAGCCGTCCAGGAAGTCCTGCTGCTGCTGGGTTATGGCTTGGGAGATGAGGCAGGGCAGCGCCTGCAGGCTGCCCGTCACCGAGTCCAGCTTGTCCTCCAATGTGCCGATGCGCTTGTCCAGCTCCTCACTGCGCTCCTGCAGCTCTGACACCAGGTCATACATCACATTCTGAGTCTAATGAAGGAGAGAAAATAAATGTGTTTGGGGAGGTGCAAGAACAGGAGGACAGAGAAGGAAGAGGAGGAGGGCCGGACAAAGGAGGGAAGGACAAGATGAAAAACATGAGCAATTTTACAACTTAATATCCCCAGGGAGAGCTGCAACAAATTTACAGAAGGTACAGTACGTATACATCACAGTGAATGTACCTTTCATGTCATAACTCATCATGAATTACATGAGCAGACAGTCTAAATCTTATTCAGGCCGAAGAGAAGGAAAGAACGACAGGAAGCAGAGTGAAGGGGAGTTGGACAGTTTCAGCAACTCAGCATTGATTTTATCTTCCCACCGTTTCACAACCAGCTTCTGCAATCCATTTATAGCCAGAGAAGGTCTTTAATGCTTTATGTATACGCTCCACACAACTCATTCATATAATGAAAAGCGTCTCTATTATTTAGGCACTTATTGTTCCGCAGTGGATGCGGCTGGGCCAAAGTTAATGCCAGTGGTATCTGCGTGTAATTCCTCTATTCAGACTGTGGCTATTGTATGTATTATAAAATATACAATAAAGCATTATATTCTTTTCTATTCTTTATTTTGACAAAGTAAATTCCATTTGACATACAATTGGTCACCAGCAGTGTTCACAAAATACTTTAAGGCCTTTTCCAGACACCAAAATCAAATTATTTATCATATGTATAAGCCAGAAATCAAAGGGTTACTTCGTCATGGGGCTTAACAAAGAGACATCGAGCCGTTGAACTACTGTAGGCTGTATACAGATGGATCTGACCATCGAGCAGAGTAAGGGCAAGTAAACACACATTAAAGGAGTCACCCTCAGAACCTTTTAAAATACACACTGGAGTGCAAATGCCATCCACATCAAATGAGGCTGCAGTCATGCACCTCCCTTTGAACCCCCTCTCCGCTCTGCTCTGCTGGGTCAGCTGACGTCTATACAGCGGGACAGAAGCTACCGAGGCATGACTGCGTTCACCCTCTCCTTACAGACGGATACTGTTTACAGTGTGTGGTTAGGCTCAGGTTCCCCAAACTCTTACACTGCCATAAAATATTACCAGCAATGGGACTTCAGTCTGTGCTGAGTTTGATTTGATTTTAGTTGACAAATATCAATACACTTAACAACAAAAGTATACAGTAGACTTCAGGGATAGTCCTGGATTTGTTGTCGTTATTGTCTCCAGTGATTTTAGAGCTCATATCAGCTCGACAAAGAATGACACAGTTGGTTTACATTGAATATTAAGACAATGGGCCCTACAGTATCTTCCACTCGCCGCAAAGCAACACACGCAACTGTTACTGCTAGTTTCAGACCAACGCAGTGGTCATTTACACAACCAGCGCCCATGTTGTGTAAGTAGCAAATGTACTTTCACACATCTGTGCACCCATGGTTGTGTAGGTCTTAACATGAGGTGTGGTCAGGTGCATTACTGGCGTATTGGTTAACAAAAACCTGCTCTAAAGTCAGAATGGTGCAGTATTTTACTACTAGTCAAAGGGCGCATTATTCAGATAGTAAGATGTGTCTACATACATAGCAGGAGGAGCAGCTTCATTGATTACTTTAGGAGGTAAAGATTTAATTCTGTTTCCTCTGCTAATTTGAAAACTACAGTTTTTAGTTTTGCTGTTCAGTAGTGCAGTGGTTAGCACTGTCACCCCAACAAGAGGGTTCCTTGTTTGAACCCGGGGTGGGGGAGCCCTTCTGTGTGGAGTTTGCATGTTCTCCCTGTGTCAGCGTGGGTTTTCTCTGGGTACTCCGGCTTCCTCCCACAGTCCAAAGACATGCAGGTTAATTGGTGACTCTAGTTCGTAGGTGTGAATGTGAGTGTGAATGGTTGTCTGTCTCTATGTGTCAGCCCTGTGATAGTCTGGTGACCTGCCCAGGGTGAACCCTGCCTCTCACCCGATGTCAGCTGGGATAGGCTCCAGCCCCCCTGCGACCCTTAACAGGATAAGGATGAACTAAATACAAACTCTTTGCCCCTTGCACATTATTTTGTGTCCAGATTAGGTGCCGTTTAACTTGCAAAAGTGAAGTTGGAAACACTCGAAATGCACTTGAGGTCATGTACTATAGATCATTTAAATAGGGCCCTATATGTGCTGCTTGGTGCTGGGCAGATGGTGCACAGCTGGTTAATTAAAGTCTTCTTTCCACACAGGTAGTCATGTAATCACTTGTCAATATGAAAACATTAATTCTACCCACATCAGAACGGAGACTTACCTTCGCCAGGTCCACCAAGGTGTTGGCCTGATCATTGAGTTTCCTCTGCTCCATCTTCACACTGCGCAGTCTGGTGGAGGCAGAGGGAGGTGGGAATAGGAGGAGGAGGGCAGGAAGAGGTGGACAAAGGAAAAAGGGGAGGAGGCGAAGGAGAGTGCGGAGGGAAGGGGAGAATAGAGGGCGGTTTGCAGGAGTGGAGCAGAGAGATAGAGACAGGTTGTTTGGGGGTGATGAAGGGGCAGAGAGGGCCGATAGGGAAGAAAGAAGGAGGAGGAGGAGGAGGAGGAGGACATTTTTATCAGGCGTGCTCTCTCACTGATGACATTGAAAAGAGAGAGGACTGCCTGCATGCATCGTAAATATATGTACGGTACATATCTATATATATACATATACAGATATATATATATGTGTATATATATACACAAGCATTCCTGGTCTTGGTCAATGCAATACCAACCAAAACATGCAAAACTGCGGAAGCATACTACGCTCATTTTGAAAAACAAAAATAAAGACCTTGTTTATCATGTTTTATCTGATTTTTTTTTTTGTTATAACAAGATCTTTTTCTCATAATAGTGCAGTGCTGTAAGTAGCACTTTTTACATTAAAAAAGTATTTTTCGCTGCAACGATAAACAGTCTTAATACTGAGATGATCTTGTTACAACCCAAAAAGAATTTGCTTCTCACCAAGAGGAAAAAAAATCTCAATATAATGCCAAAAGGTATTATTACAATGACAAAACATGATGGGGTTTTTCAGTAAGAATGCAATATGCTTCCATACAAGAAAACCCCCCAAATTTATGTTTGAAATAAAAACATTCCCATCTCTTTCCAAAAGTAAGACGTCAAAAAAGGAAAAAGATGACATGCCCTTTGTCAGTGCTACACACAGCTCAGTGGTAGGACTTCATATACACACTGGTCATTCAGTAAGCGTGCAGTGACTGTGAGTGACTTTGTGCACAATGAAACGTGAGTCTTTCAGTGTGTGTGTGTGGGTGTGTGTATGTACATGGGTTGATGTGTGTGTGTGGATGTCACAGATAAAAGATGAAACTTGCCAGAAATAAACTGTTTCATGACACTGCTGAACATACGGCAACATAGACATTTCAGATAACTTGCGCAATGATACGTCAGACATGTTTTGTGATGCCTTCAACATTGTGCCTCTTTATCTCTAATCAAATGCACTACGTCCCTGTAAGAACTGTTAACGCTGATGCGAATAATGTGTCATTGTTAGTGGTGGCATCACACGGCCATCATTTGGATGTGCGAGAGGAAGAATTTCCCTGTTCGGCAAATTATGAGACAGGATGACATTCAAGGGCATTTATTCATGTGCAAATCAGTATATCAGAGCGGAGTGAGACCGCTCGCTTACGGCTCTATCTCTGTGGGAAACAGCTTGTATGTGTCTGTTTGCCCGGCTTTGTTATCCCTTATGGCTGTCGAAGAATGGGGGCTAAAAGCTAACAGCGCTACTTATTAGTGTAACGCATTATGAGAAATTTATTCTACTAAACCACAACCTGCGTGTTGTGTGTTGTCTTTTTGTGCTATGTCGTCAATGTCATGTGCAAGCTTTGGCATTTGATCTCAAAAAGAAAGAAAATAAAATGTAACAACAGCAAATATTTAAACCTCATACATTACATTACAGTGTGTGTGTGTGTGTGTGTCATCACAAAACCATCAGGAGTGTAGGATGATATCTGTTGATGCAGGTTAATATAGCCTCCAGAGCAGCTATATTAATCATGGGCAACATTATACAGTACATCGTAGATGATTATGAACCGCTGACCAGGCCAACAAAGCTCCAAGCTCATTCTGTGCAAGATGCTTTTCCTTTCACACGTTCTCTCCAGACAAACCCTCCACTATCGACACTGGTGGCAAAATGTTGATGCTTATTTTTTTTCGTTTCATTCAAAGGGGGATGGGAGGGAGAGGGAAGTAAATGGAACACTGAAGTAAAAGAAAAACTGAAGAAAAAAAAAACAATTCAGCATCCAGCTTTTTTTTTTTTCTCATTTTTTTGTGGTAACAAACGCTGTTTTTTTCATGCATGTCAAACGCAGACATGGAGAGAGGAGGAGGATGTTGAGGAAACAGTAGGAGGAGGATACATAGAAGACTCAACTTACTTCTGAGCTCTGCGGTGATAGAGCAAAACAAAGACAGAACACAGTACAGAGTTTTAACCTCACAACAATCACGAAACGAGTGAAACCATTACACTTCTCACTGTAAGCACGGGGTAAAAGGGGGTCGGAGGGAGAGGGAGGCGGGGAGGGGGATAGGAAGGACCATTACACTAGATTGCAGCGTGTGTGCTTGTGTATGTGTATGCATGTGTGTGAGTTTGCATGTGTGTGAGCATAACAATCAAAGGAAATGATACTCTCCGAGAGGACACTGTAACAAACGCTACAAACATTCTCAGCTACAGCTGCATTTTGTACATTTATTCCAATGACTCCTCCAATTTATACGACCACATAGGTTGTATGCTTCTACCCTCTGAATATGACCCATGGGAGCATTTCCGAAATTAGCGCTCTTATTGGTGGACGACAGAATAGCTTGTTTATGACTGTTAATGGCTGCAGTTGCACCAAAACTAAGTGGTTCGGTTTCAGCAAACAAAACTCATCGGTTAGGTTTAGAAAAGGATCATATTTTGGCTTCAAATAAGTACGTAATGTGTGTCACGCTAGAGCTTTGATCCTCTGCCCAAACCTGATTCTGCCCGAACACGGACTGTAAAACTAATGGACTTAGCTACCGTGACGTCACCCATTGGTGTGTGGACTCCTGTTTTGAAGCCTCAGGTTCAGGATTCTCGTTGTTACCATCCAGAAGTGACCATATTAGGGCAAGAGGCTGGCACTGTGGAGTAGCAAGGGGTGGACAAGCCGAGACACTGTCAGCAGACAGTGTGTCACTTAAGTGGCCCATCTTTAATAATGGGTAGCTTTACGCCCTAATAAAATGTAAACAGGTGAGGATGTTGAATCAACTGTAGAGACCAAAAGCCTTTTCTGTACCAGGCTGTAAACATGTTTATTTCTGCTGTAAAGTTGGACATTTCAACATGGAGGTCTACGGGGATCGACTGGCTTCTGGGGCCAGCCTCAAGTGGCCGTTCAAAGAACTGCAGTTTTTGGCTCTTCCATGTTGCAAACCCGACCTGGACTAGTCTTCAATTTCTCAGTATTCCTCTGAGCTTGAACTGCGTCGAGCTCTGGCCAGTTTACCAGTTTGTCTTTTCAAGAAATTGGCAGTTCTCGTGCGTAAATGCTGAAAGTTGCATTGGACTGAATCAAGAGGCAAAGAGAAAGACGAGGGGGACTCAATGGAGATAGAGAGCAAGTGACGAAACAGCCGAGCAACATAGTGGAGGACCGGTGGAGCGAGACAGAGCACGCAAGAGAGGGATGGAAAACAAGAGAGAAAGAGAGAGCTAAGGGGCTGCAAGGCAACTTGGTTGGCAGTGTTTACTTCTGTCTACCCAGCAGTGGGAAAAAAGTGCTTAACATGCAGCGGAAAGAGCTGATCATTATCTGCACGCCGCATCGCCATGGACTGCTGTGCGTACTTGAAGACGCACCAAAGGGCACAGACCAGGCGGCCCAACCTGTCATGCACAAGATGACAGACTTTTGATATAACAGAGGGAAGAGAAAAAGGAGAAGTGGTGCAATGAAACACATCAGCCCCCACTATTAAGAATTTTAATTTGGGTTTTAAATTGAGCTCGGGCTAAACAAGGTTTTGTGGTTCGGGCTCAGGTCAGGCTTGGACAGAAACTGTGCAGGTTCATGAAGGCTTTGGCTAAATTTATTGGGTACAATCAAAGCTCTATGTCACGTGACGTACTGCGACATATTACGTTAAAATAGATCAACGCTGACTTTCGGTTTCACACGGGATACAAATATCAGTCTCCTACATGAAAGTCCTGTGGCTGTTTGACCCATCCAACTCCCCTCTGCTCCACCACAGGCAGACTTTGTTGTTCTTTACACTACATCACCTGACTTCCTCTTTCGCTTTGCAATAATTACTACGGCCACTAGAGGTCGCCGCCTTACAAAAAACGTAAATATGGGTTGTATTTCTGCTCATGAAAGTGACCTATGTGGTCATATTTTGGAGGACAGTCTCATTTATTAGCTTTACAACTCTTAATAATACAGCTTAAATATTTGTTACCACTAATAGCACTAAAGACAATCACATGGCTCAAACATCGTAAGAACTATCTGTCAGTAACATACTGTATTCTTTAGGGCATGCTGAGTGATTCCCCTCAGTGGCTGGTGGTGAACAACGCTGCCATATTTCTGTCAAACATTTTAATATATATTTGATAACACAAAACAAACGCAGTGCAGGACTTACTGGTGAATGGCTTGGAGAAACTTGCGCTGGTGTTTCCGCACCTTGGCGTGATCTATCTTCTTGACCAATTTAGTGTGTTTGTAGATGAGCCATGTTTCCCTGAGTACATTGGCAGCTGTGTTCTTTACCTGTGAGGCAAGGTTGAGAAAAATGTAAGATGTACAGTAGCTTTAGGTTTGACATCAAATTTGAAAGTCAGTGGTCCATGATTACTGACTTTCTGTTACTGCCTGAAAATATTACCTACAGAATATTACCTACTTCTTTAAACAAAAACAACATAAAACCACCAGAGTAATGAATTGTAATGTTATTAAAATGGCGGCCTATGCGGGAGGGGTTTAAAAGCAACATAGAGTCAGCTGATGACACTGAGGACCTTTATGTTTCAACAAGGCTGTGGTTAGTGTGTGGTTAAGTTAAGGCACAAAAAAACACATGGATATGGTTGGGAAAGGATCCTGTCCCAATCCCAGCTGGAAAAACAGCAACAGGTCCCTAAAAACAACCTATGCTCGGTTGCCAAAAAGCCACTGGAAAAACAGTGATGAGTCACTAAAACAAAACAAGTTTTCTTGTCTGTTGGTCTCTAACAGCGGTCTTGCCTGTGTGTCTCGTCATCCACCATCCTTTAAATCTCCTGATGACAGAGTCGGCTCATGTACTACCTCACTTTAGAAACGTTGATATGTCACAGGATAAGCAGCAATCAGTCTTTACTTTCTTTTCTACTTTCTTATAGTTTGACTTCTTTAGGCCTCCGTCAGGTGTTTTGACCCTAACGCCAGGGCCACACTGCCAACGTTACATTTGGGGCTGTTTTTCCATCATGGGTATCTCTCTCTGTTTGCATGTGTGTGCCCCAACCCCCACTCCCTATAGCCGGCCCACACTCTCTCTCTCTCTCTCTCTCTCTCTCTCTCTCTCTCTCTCTCTTTCTTTTACGTGTGTGTGTGTGTTAGTGTGTGTGAGTGTATGTGTGTGTGTGTGTGTGTGTGTTCATCTCTCTTGCCCTCTGTTTAGATACCGCTGACTAATATGTATAGCCTATATTCCTTCCCGGCTTGACACATTCGCTCACGGCTTGCGCAGAAAATAGACCAGACGCCGAAACAATCGCTGCAGCGCCGGCTGCAGAGCTGTGTGGCGCAGCCGGTGTGGATGACACAATCGGTTAACATGGCCGCTGAAAGGAAACTGGCTTCACTTCTCACAGCTTTGAGGCTATTCACAGCGCTTCTGGGTCCGGTGTGGCCCTGCCGTGATATACCTGCTTGCAGATCTAGTTACAGTCTTCAGGCCTCTAGAAACTGTCTAAACACAGTCTGAAATTTAAATGGACAGCCTCAAAAATGGAAAATCACTCTCTGATTGAACCGTTTCCAACACATATTCATATGCAACTTGTTATGTTGGATCATATAAGTCAACAAACACTTGTTTATAAAGCACTGGTTCCCAACTGGTCCAACCACAGGGTCCAGGTTTCTACTTGGTCATCAGTTTAAGGTTCACACAGTTTAATATATTCAGCATCATACTTGAGGGTGGCCATGTCATCGAACTAGTTTGCTGTGTCCAACAAGTAGCTGTCCATTAGTCATTCACTCTGTGGCAGGAAAGGGCACTTAGAAATTAAAGCACTGTGCCGGAAATTCACTGTACTTAAAAATGAAGTTTACTTTTTACAAATGGACTGCAACCCACACAACTCAGGGAGCTTGTTGTAAAAAACAAAACAGCATGGTATTATCACAGTTACTAAATGCAGTGGGGGTACTTTGACTCACTCGTTTGCAGAGTTGTGTGTCCATCATGAAGTTGTGGACATGTTTCTCAGCCTTGGTCAGCTCCAGCTTCCTGGCCACCACTGCAACCACCAGCGCAGTGCAACCAGCTCCCTGTTGCACAAAGACGCAGTCAAGCAAACAGCAAACACAGCAACATTTTGTTTGTGAGCTTTTAAAATGCAACTTTACTACATTGATAATATAAAATGAAAACCAGTAAAGAAACAAAACAGCTTGAAGTCAGGGAATGCTATTTAACCAGGAACAGCTCACTGCATTTGGCATTTTCCATAAATCTTTCCTTAAGCACCGACTGAAAAAACAGTGACACAAAACAGTATTTTTCTATATTAATAACTATGCATCAGTTTAGTAAAGCAAAATAAAGTAACTAAGTCACTAAGCTGTGTTCAAGGTTTACTGAGTGTGTTTCAAAGAGCAATTGTCTGGAGCACACCTAAACATACTGTATATATATGTAAAAAAAAAAAAAAGGTGGCTAAAAGAAAGTTACACAAGTGGGATTATATCTAAAGTTATCTCAAAGTTGTGTTTCTTGTTGCATCAGGCTCAATCGGTGTAGCTGGCAGTGAGCGCAGAGAGAGCTGAGGTTTAGTTTTATAACTGTTCCAGTTGTCCTGTGAGAGTGTTATGTATTTATCTGAGCGAAGACGAGAGGAACCCACCATAATCCCTGTAAGCAGACACACGCCTTTCCCACAGTACGTGTGCGGTACCATGTCCCCGTAGCCGATGGAGAGGAAGGTAATCGAGATGAGCCACATGGCTCCCAGGAAGTTACTGGTCACTTCCTGTTTGTCATGATACCTGAGGTGACGAAGATAAGCAGAAGTGGGATAGACACAGTCAGTGAAACCGCGCACAGTTACTTGGACGTGAGCATGCTGGAGAATGACGTGGTGCTGTGTGAACCAAACAGGGGGTGGTGAGTGGAGGAGGTGGAGGTGGTGAAGATCGAGAAGGAGTGTGTTACACCTGTTTTGTAAAACCAATGCGGCACTAAAACATCCATACTGAGTGAAGAAATGAAGGTGAAGTCGATGGATTTGAAAGAGACACTATAATTCCTGTTCCTCGTTGACTTCGGGTCATTTCTACCTGCGACAGTTTAATGTAGGAACATGGAAACTTAAAATGACATGAAGCCAGGAAAAAGCAAATAGTGTCCATTTTTGAAAGAAATTGATGGAATGATTTTAAAACCAGAGCAACGCCACTGAACATGTTTTATGTCTGGTGAGAGGAATGACGTGAAGGAGCATTCATAGGAGATGATTCTGAGGCCAAATCACTTACTCTTGTTGTACATTTGCATAGAAATTACAATTTTAGACAACATGTTTCAAAGGGGCCGTACTGAATAAAGAGTACCGCAGGTCAAACTTGATTTGAATGTGACAACCCAACAATGTTAATGTCAGAGCATCCACAAAATGCACATACTGCTGCATTAAAATCAAACTAACAATTGGCTTATTGGTCGCAGTTTGCTGCAAATCTTCCTCCATAGAAGTTCACGCTGCCCCCAAAATAAGGTTTGGCAATGCAAATCATCACTTCAAACATGTTGTTTGCTGAAAATAGCTGACAGCCATGCTTGAATTGTCAGACCAAAGGCCCACAGTGCATATGCAAAGATATTTCTATAAAAAACACACACTGCACAAAAGCTGCATTGATGATGACATTCCCATACCTTTTGCAGCAAGACAAAAGTCCATCACAGAGGCAAATCTGCCTTATCCACCCACC
Organism: Epinephelus cyanopodus; assembly: GCA_026686955.1. Classification (NCBI taxonomy): domain Eukaryota; kingdom Metazoa; phylum Chordata; class Actinopteri; order Perciformes; family Serranidae; genus Epinephelus; species Epinephelus cyanopodus. Next base: position 14,723,682 of record CM048926.1, on the reverse strand, counting down.
CTCATTCAACTCGTCTAATTATTCCCAATGGGCTGTCTAGGAGGAGATCAGATAAGATTTAATTTTGGAGTTAAAATCAAATATTCATTAAACACTTTGAGACAACATCTCGCCAACATCCTTCTGACAAGACGACATAGATGGAGTCTAATTTCTTGGGATTTTGTTAAGGCTTTTTGAAAAGGGGATTCTGACTGAGCCAATCATGAATCGCTAACGACTTCAAACTATCCAGCAGTGACCCAGCATGCCGACTCAAAATCGCCGGAACAATCACCTCTAATTAGTGCACAAGTACAGATCGGAGCACTTGGGGCCAGACGATGAATTTCTTACGTTTTCTTTCCAAAACGAAGGCAAATGCCCGCTCCTCCTTCTCCTCCAAGACAGTTCATTGTTAGCAAATATAAGTGAACTAATCATGCCTTCTGCAAGTTCTTCAAACTCCCACTCCCACAAGTGTCTATTCATGCTCAAAGTCAGGGGGAGAAAATAACTATGAGCACTTTTTCTCCCTCACAATGACAAAAAAGTGTGCGGTCTGTGGGATTCAAGCCTCTTAAATGACATGCAGAGAAGCAGTCTGTACAATACCATGCAGGAATAAAGAAAGATGTCTGCATCCTGCATGCTTCAAAGCCAGTATATTGAGAGCAGGGGAGCGATGGGAAAAAACCTGGGGTCCGTTTAGAGATGAAAACCACCTCTGACAAATAGTGCAGTATCACCAGGTGGAGGGGGGATTGTACGTCTTCATGGACGGGCTTTCATTTGTAAACAGTGGGGCAGGATTGGATGAGTAACAAAGGAAGAAGCTCATTGAATTTGACACCCCTGTCTCTTTTACCTGCATCCCAACACTTCACCAGCTGCCCTTTGATAGCTGCCAGGGGGCTAAACTTGATCAGCTGGCTAAATATTGTAATTACAAGTGACTAGTATGTTAATTTCATTCATCTTGTCATCAAGGCGAGCAGAGAGTGAGTCATGTCTTCAAGGCAGGCAGAAATGTGCTGCACCTTTTAGAGCAGCGAACGATGCATTACAGTGTATTACAGCGGCCCTCTCTCTGTTGTAAATAAACCCCCATAAATATGCTCTGATTTTCTTTTGATAATAAAATGTTTAAGAGAATGCTTCCTGTTTTATCGTCCGTTTTTCTAATGGTTGAAATATAGCTCCAACGCACATATTTCAATAATCCTCTACTCTGAAAAAGAGCAGAAACAGCAATACGGGAATAGAGACAGAGGCTGAATGGGGAGCTGATCAATAGCATTTTAAGGCTCTCAATATACTGTGTCAAGTTTTGGAATAGCATGGAGAAGAGCTGGCACCACTTTCAACCTACTCCAGGACAAGAGGTATATACTGTACTGTCTAGAGCAGACAGTTTTATCCCCCGCTGTTAAATTCTCCCTGACAGACACTCTGCAGCGAAAGCATTACCCCGAAATCACTTACTCAAATACTTCAGAGATGATGTTGTTTATCCACTACTGTACATAAAATAATGCTGTAATTTACATCCAAATGAGCTCTGAAACTTTGCTTTCGTGGTGGGATAGAGGAGGGAGTACAGTACGATTCACACAGCACACGACAAATGATCTCTAATCTGCATTAAACACGTCGTCAGTAACGACAGCCTTCCTCGTCAGTCTCTTCAAATGATCAACAACGTATCAACTAGACTTGTCAGCCCTAAAACCAGCGCTAACGTGTTTGTTTATGTGTACTGATGAATGATTCCCAGCATTTAATATCTTAACTGATGAGCTCATGACTGACGAGACGAGTCCTCAGGAAATACGGAGGCCAAAGTTGACGAGACAACGTCTGAACGAACATACTGATGGATTAAATGTGAAAGAGCAACGAACTTCCTTCAGCCAACACATACACACAAAAACACACACATACACACACATACACACAATTAACAGGAATATTAGAAATGTTTGACTAAAGCACCACAATATACAATATTTCCGAGTGCAAAGGGAAAGCTTTTGCATGCAGCACCAAAAAAGTTCAGATCACTACAATCTAGGGATGCACCAATTAATCAGCTGAACATCAGCCGATATATTCGCCTCTTTGACTGCCATCAGTCTATCAGCAAATAACATTCACCGATGGCAGTGGCCAATGTTTTTCTGTTGTGTCACACTAATTTTGTGCAAGCTAAAAAGCAGAGCTCAAGGCTAATGGCGTCCTGTTGTCCTGGGGACAATAAAAAAATGTGTTGGGATGAACAGAGATCTTCCCCGGGACGCCTTCAGGACGAAAGGACGCTGTAAACTCACTCATGATGCGTCAGAGGATGCACCCTGTTGTTTCCCTGATGATGCTGCATTGTGAACAACAAATCCATGTTAAAATCAGCAGGAGGAGAGCTAGTTACCGTTAGTTGTGAGCAGCCAGTGGCCAGAACTAACAGCTAACAAAGGTCGCATCGAGTTACATTAGGATGCTTTCAAGCTCTATTTGGGAAAAATGAATATTGGGCAAAAGAAAGGGGTTCAAAATGTTTGATGAGAAACTCAAATTAATACAGTTTTCTGAATGAGACATTTGTTGATGTTTTCACAGCAATATAAGATAGATCTGAGAGGGAATTATGATATCTATAGTAAAAGGCTTTTGAAGCAGCTTTTGAAAAATAAAAAGTTTATTCATGTGAAAGAAGGCTGCATTTAGGGCTGGCCCTTGAAAGTCAGTCAGGGACCCCTCAGAGCAGTCTTTTTTTTTTTTTTTGCTAGTCAGCTTTTGCAGTGAAGTTCTGGGGACATTTTAGTCTTCAGATTTGCTGCAGATTGAGTGCTTTTGGCTTTCACGCTACTCTTTGGTACAGGAAATGATGCAGCTGCACAGAGGAGGAGAAACTTCCCACCATAAGGATCCAAGATAACAGTATCTTCTCTCTTCTGCTTAGAAGTGGTGAATTTACAGCTCACAGACACCTAATACGATACAGTCTTTGGCTTTCGTTTGACGTCTAGTGGCAACAAAATATGATGTTGTTGCCTCTTGTTTACTACTTTACATGAATGATGCTGTCACACCGACCATCCTACTGAACTTTGTTCAATCTTTAAAACTTTATATGGACAAAAAAAAAAGAAAGAAAAATAATCAAATATTCCTATTAAACAGCCAAAGCTTTGCATTCAGTACCCCGCTGCCATGGAGACAGGTGTATGATCTCATTTATAAAACTGTTGTAGATTCCAAGTCACAATATTTTCAATTAAAAATTCTACATAAAATACTGCCGACAAGAAAAACACTTTTTGGTTGGGTTTCTGTAAATCTGAAATTGAAGATATGTGTTGCATTTATTTTGTTTCTGTCCTCACGTGGCTGTCAAAAGATGGCTTGCATCAAGTTCGATTTGTTTAACCATGTGCCCTCAAACAACAATGCTCATTGAATTGAGAAATGGTTGTCCCAGCATTTTAAATACTATCATATTGTTAGGAAAAGAATCAAACAATGTGATGTGTTACAGTGTAGCTGTGTAATTTGTATCTGTATTGTTTAAATAAAAAAAATAATAAAATAATTCAAATGACATCATTTGGAGTCGGGTACAACCCTAGTTATATTAGGTTGTTTCATACATTTGTGTGATTGAATTTTTGCTTTTTCAAAGGTAGTGTAATGACTTAAAATCTGCTAGATCATTTTTTTTATATTTCTTTGTCTCCCTGGCACAAAAGGGGGAATAAATACCAGTAGTCACTCTCAGTAGTGACTACTGGCCAAACTGTTTTTGTAAACATCAGTATCGGTTTCACAATCGCTGCATCCCTAGCTTCAGTCTCAGTGTTTTCAATGAAATGTTTCACATCTTTGTCATCAATTATCTTTAAAGTTTGTGAATGACTTCAGATACATGACATCTGTGAAACCCACTATGACACACTGTTTCAATATCAGAAAAGAAGAAGAGAGTATTTCAGACATTTCACACGTTACTTTTGTTTTTGTCCCTAAAGTACTCCTCTGTTAACATCGATTAATATATGCAAAACCTGAGTCTGTCTGTCCAACGTCTCCTAGGAGAAGCACAGACCTCCCTCTGTTTCTCCTTTCCTCCGCCGGTCAGCTGCTCGAGCAAAGTAAATGACTTCCTCCACATTCAAAAGCTGCTGCTTAACATTCTGCAGCTATTGCCTGCGTACAATAACAGCACTTCCCCTCTTCTTCCTGCATTTTGGTTTCACATCAACAAAAACAAATTAAAACAATTTTTCAACGAGTGCAAGTCTTGTTGAAATAAATGAATTTGAGCTCTGGCTGAGATTGCTTGGGGACAAATATGTTGGGATGCTCCTCGGGGAGTGTGTTAGTTGCAGTAAACATGAGCAGATTAAACTCAAAGTGATGATGACCTAATTAAAAAAACTGCAAACCTAACTGTGTTTTTTACAGCGCAGCCAATATGCAAAGCAGGCGAGCAAGCAGCAGCAGCGGCAGCACACTCGGACTGGACTGTAGCAACTTTATGATATGTGCATTTTATAATATGTTTCCAAGTTTAATAGACAAATAAATTAAAAATCAATGCAACTCGGTAAAGTTAAGCTAAGGCAACAGAAGTTGGTCATTTCCAAAATATCTTTTATAATGTTTTGATTACAGAGCACTTAAGAGAAAACTGTTTCATTTACAATTACAGAGTTAATGTATCTGATGTTAACGTCAGTTTGACTGTCGGTCAGTCCGCTTTGGTCCAAACTGAAATATCTCAACAACTCTTGAATGAATCCCCAAAGAACTGTTTGGTCTTCTAACTTTTCCTCTGGTGCCACTATGAGGTTCATATTTGCGGGTTTAAGGGAAATCTCTCAACAACTATTGAAGGGATTGCCATAAAATTTGGAAAACCAGGGCCCAAAACCATTTTTACTCGTACCCCTTGTCAGTGACTGGCCCTTAAGGCTAGTTCACATTACACTATTTTAACCCCGATTTTTGACGTCGCAGAGGATCTTGAGAACCACCTCAGGTCAGAGGTGAGTCGGCAGATAGTCTGCCGTGACAAGTCATGTGTGAACAAGCCTACAAGCAAATCGCCCCCTCGTCTGTGACTGGGACTGGATATCTGGCATGCTAGAAAACTGGAGAAGTCTGACACGACTGGCAAAGAGCATCAGCCAATGAGACGCGGGATACGTCCCACGTCAGCAAGCAGAAGGACGGAAGAAATATTGAGGACAAGCCAGCAAGTAACAACAACAATGGCGGTGTCCACAGGATCACGGGGAGCGCGTTGTGTTTGGACCCAGGCCTTGGAGGCAGATCTGATTCAACACTGGGAAGAATATCCATGCCTTTACGATGTGTCGTCTCCAAGTTTAGTGACGAGGTATGAACACTCAAAAGATTACGATAGACTCCGTGACTGAAGACTGGTTCGTGTAATGTGAACTCGCCTTTAGCCGCTCAGAACAGAGTTACAAGGGGTAGTGGTTGAAATCTTCCCATATGAAACAGTACAACCCTTCAAAACCCTGATACATCATCAGCTGCTTCAATGGCCTTTGCGTAAAAAGACACAACTATCACGATAAAGGTATTGCAACGACATTAGCCATTAATCTGACAAAGACAGAACAGGATGAACACCTGCAATTCATTTACACCTTAAGTTTTATGCTATCAAACAAGTCATCCAATAAAAAGAACGCTCCTTCATGACCAGGCCACTAGCAGTGCTCTGTCAGCTAACGATAGCAACCCATGCTCCTACCCTGCCTGTCTGCACTGATATTAAGGGAGCAGTAACAAGTGCAGGAACTTCGCAGCTGGAATTTAAGGCCTCATATGCCATCAAATGTGGGGAATGCGACACGGAAATATGTCCAAATGTGGGACTGTCATGCACGGATCAGCAAAAAAATGTAAAGTTAGCTAGCTAGCTAGTTAGCAACTGAAACATGAGCATACTACTATACCAAGAAAAGGAGTGTAACACATTGAAACAACATTAAACCATGATAATACGATGGTTATCCTACTTTTAAACCTTCATTCATGAAGAAATCTTTTGTTGCTTGTGCTGCCATTTTGCAGAAGATTTCTCACGACACTCAGTATGGAGTGTACCTCTGAAAACCTTCATTTGGAGGGCCATGCAGCCCTAAAACTTCACACTACCCCTTCATCCTCTGTCTCAACAAGAATCAGGACACTCTAACTCTACCCCCAGACGTGAATGCACAAACAGAGGTGTAAGGCCTTAACAGTAGGGGCAAGGGATGCATTGGGATTGAGCCCGAGCCAGGTCCCCCAAAAGAAGAATTAATATAACTTTGGTGAGGCCTTAACTTTCCATCTCGAACAAAAAAAATTTCCATTGCTTTTCTATCACTTTGGTTTCTAACTAAATACCTACAAAACTGCATTTCCATCAGCCTCAGCTATACATACGACTAACATGCTAACCTAGATGGTGAGCATGATAAACATCATACCTGCTAAACATGTTAGCATGCTGAAGAAGTTAAAATGGGCGCAGAGTTTTTCGTCTTGTTACAATTTATACTGCATCTTTCTGGAACATAAATAAATATAAACATACAGACATAAGACACTATCTGGAAAGTTCCACAAAGCTGCGGCTAATTTGGGGAAAAAAAATACATTACTTGGAAAACACTGTCTGTATCTTTTTCCTAGTTTCCCTTTAACATGTTCACTGAAACAGATTTGCATTGTACATAAGGTCTCAATAATGTTTATGTCCCATTCACTTCAACTTTAGACATAGATGCAGAGGAGACAAAGTATCTGCAGCCATTTTCATCTGTTGGCTTTGTGCCCAAGTTTACTCGGGGGGGCTCAATGTCACGATGACCCCTCGTCTGATAATCAAACATGGCGGAGTGGCGGTCTCACAAGGTGTGTGGTAATTGTACTTTAGCCAAATAACAAAATACAAACCAAGAGAGAGGCCTGCTGTGCTGCACAAACCAGATATCAACTTTTGATCAAGAGTGACTTAATGAGCCTTTGCACTGTATATTGGTTGCAAAGAATTAAATGATTTTACTGCACCGATACGACTGCACTTTAATAATGAATTATACATAATGTATTGCTGTCAACCAACTAAGTTGTGAATCCAAAAGTAAAGACCTGCTTGGATTAGCTGACTTGCAGATTTCGCAGCGAGGTGGGCTTCGGGCCTTCGTTGCCAGAAATGATCAAGTGTGTGTGTGTTTGCGAATCTCATCCATTTTAAAGACGCTGGATGAGAACTTCCAAAGAGTCCGCAACACTGACATAACTAGTGAGATTTCCTGCAAGTCATCCTATTAGATATAATGAAGTCAAAGACGTCAGCTCACGTAAGCCCTTGAAACAGTCTTGTGGCACTACCCTTGCAAACTTTCATATCTAAGCTGAGCACTTCACAAAGTCAGGCCTTTTCTGTCCTTCTTAATCTATAAGGCCACCAGACAGGAAGCTCTGCTCACGAAGCCCTTAATCTTAATGTTACAGCGCTGGAGTGTGGTTATGTCTCTGGGGTTATCAGATAGCGAGTGTCCTGTTACAAATGTTTCAGTGAATTAGACTGGAGACACCTTTAGAAAACTCAACAGTGAGTTCTGGTATCCCAGTCCCTGTAAACAACCTCACACCAGTCCACGTGTAATCTTAAAAAAAAAAAGGTTTTCCTGCTGGATATTATATGCTCAGGGCATCCATCCCATACCCAGTGATGTTTAAGTTTACCTTGCTGCAAACTCCAACCTTCAGGGGACACGACAAGCTTTGAAACACCATCACCACTCCACCTCCACTGCCAAGTAAATACACCTCAGCATTTTCTTTCATGTTCCCAGTCTTCCCAATACACTCCACAAAATACCTACTTCTGCCCACAACATCAAGTTTGGCTTTAAGGTACTGCTTGCTCATTAGAACCCATGAGATTGCAGACTTTCTTTTTAAACTCAGCCCACATTCAGTTGCCCCACAAAATGCCTGCCCAAAAAGCTTTCATGGTTTTTAAGCTTTCGTCTGAGAGCAGAGACGAGGGATGAAAGGATTCTGTCAGCTTAGGTTCGTTTGTCTGATTCTTTATTAGCTGTTTGTGCACTGATTGATACGTGCAGGGTACATGATACTGTACTGTACTAGTGCATAAAGCTTTATAGCAACAATTTATTTTCACTGCTCCAACTTTGTTAGAACAAAACATACAGGAAACTCCAGTATCTCAATATAAGGCTCGTTCGAGATGAGCCAAGCCTGTGCAGAATCAATCACTGCCAATTGCTGCAAAATGCAGACTGGTTAGATATATGTCCGACTTGTTCCTTTCTTGCACTTATGTCATGCACACTTGGGCAATGATAACCTCACGAGATCGAGGTAGATGCAATTTTTAGGGCCAGGCACCGCAGTTGTTCTCCACCAACCACAAGACTCAGTGCATGATGGGAAACACGGCTCTCTCAAGACAAACCCCACATTTTGTAAAATCGTAATTTTCTGTGTAATATTTAATGTTAGATTGAAGAACGAAGAATGAAGGTTTAATTTGTAATCAAACATATCTTGGCAGCCTACAGGTGGATCTAACAAGATGTAAATATTTCAGTGACTTCTTGTACATTCTTTAAAGGCGAATGGAAATAGAACGTCTTTGCTGTCAACTAGGGTTTGGTGTTGGTGTTGTTTATGTTCTTTTGTTTCAGAGTGCTGGTGCCTTGATCGGTCGTGGTGATTGGAGGCAGCTGGCCAACTGTCTCCAGCCCTTTAAAACCCGCTCTCCTGGGAACTTGGTGCCTCTTCTTTTTCCCCCTGGCACCAAGCTGCGTTGATTGCATTTACTTGCGTTTTTGTATAGTTTAGTTTGCATTATCTTGAGTTGACCTGGCAGAGTGTTTTCTTGCCAGTTTCTTCTGTTTAATGGAGTAATACTTTGTTATATTGTTAATAAATTACTTATTTTTATGTAACTCCCCGTGTGTTTCCTTATGTGTGACGGTCTTAGAGCCGGACCATAACAGCTGCCAAACTGTGAGACCTGACGGCAGCTTATTGTCACCGTCCTTTGCAGCCGCCTGATCTTGTCTATTTTCTAGATGAGGCACAGTTCAGCTAGCCTGGAAATCCAGACCCAAATCTAGAGAGATTTAGGGTCTGGCTATGAGTAATGGAAATGGCCCAACTCGAGGGGCGGCACCAAGCATGCATTTGAAAATATCACTGCATGCAATTGGATAACACTACGACTAATCAGAACAATACACGAGGTGAGGTATCCAGAGCTTAGCTACCAGCGGAGCTAACTGGTAGATTAGACTCTTGCCGTATCGGCAAAACTGCAAAAACTCGTTCAGTTAGCAGCCAAAGCTGTTTCAAACAACTGGTGTTCATAGTCATCTTGCAGTGTTTACTGACTGATTCTGGACTTCGTCGTCACAGCACTGTCGTCATCTGTTTAGCTCGCCTCTGGCCCGCCTATATCAGATACAACCGATGTGATTGGTGCAGCTCGGCTCCAAGGGCATGGGTAATGAGCATCATTACTGATAGCCAGAGTGAGTGACTCGCTGAGCAAATTCAAATTGTGCTCTAGCGAGAACTCAGTACAGTTCAGCTGGAACGAGCCTAATATTGGGGCAACTAAAAGGTATCAACTAGTGGTCTTGAAATAATTTAACTAACATTACCTGAAGCAGATGAAATAGAACAAAGTCTTCGCGAACAAACTAAGTAGCAAGTTTCTCTTCAATCCTTTAGTAAAGCAACTGAAGCTTTATCTTAGTTCTAATATTAACAGATAATAGATTTTACTTGAGGTAAGGGGTGATTCTTCTACAAGCTTGAGGCAATATGTTACTCACATGTAAGCAAAAACACTACTGCAGTTTTAAACCAATAAATGTAACATCTGAAGGAACCTTTTACTTTAAGCTACTACCACCTGTCTTTGAACAAAGAACAGCTCTGCTTCGGCTCATGATCTGCAGCGCGGATCTTATCACGCTGATTATAACTTCCACATACTTTGCAGGCTCTGTATATGACTTTGCCATAGGCTGCAATCAATACTATGCCTGCAGAGCGTGCATAGTTTAAAAAGAAATTATCAGATCAAGTCATCAAACCATAGAGAATCCGCCTGTCCTTGAGGTTGCAACAATTTGCATAAAATCCATCCAGCTTTGTGGAAGAGATGTTCATTTTTAAGATAGTCTTGTGAATGATTCAGGTTATGGGAGAGGTGCATTAGACACTTCGATTGATGCAAGGCAAACTGCACAGACAGTTCGCTTTGTGATTCTTGGGTACCACTGTTAGGCACATTGAGAGTTGGACTGGAGCATCAGTTTGTTCTTCAGTGTCTTTCAGATCGATGCCAGCATGTGTGGACAGAAATGCTTTGAAAAAAATGGATACGTTTCAAAGTTGTCATCATCCATTCAGCCAGGAGAACAAGCATTCTGAATTTTAATCTAATAAGAGACTAAAAGGAAGAGCATTCTCTGTTGAATATGTGTCAGTGCCGTTTCACTCGTGGCCTGGAAACTGTTAAGTTGTAAAATCTACCTGAATATTTTATGCAAACCTGCGGTTGGTGTGAGAAAGTTCAAGTTGCACCGGTGTGTGTTTCTTCGGTTAGACATTCGGACAGTCTGTTCTTGGCTGCTGCTGTTTGTATCTTGTGGCTAAGCGATGACACAATCTAGATGTCAGACCTTGGGTGTGGGTGTAGCTGACTAGTAACTCAAGCCTGATAATCCGGTGCTGCGCTCTGAGCTCTGAGGGAAAGTCAGCTAAACTTTCTGAGAGCTTGCCTACGGGTCCTCATCGGAGAAAGCGAGGTGAGAAACAGCAGTCTCACATCGCCTCGAAATAGAGCGTTTTCTTTCAGATAACAGAGTTAGAACAGGAAAGGAAGAGAATTAGATAACAGTTAAAGAGAAAAAGGAGCGGGAGACCAGGGAGGCAGGCAAGGCATGCATGCAAGTGTGTAACTGAGTTCTGGCCGGATTAGGCCTGCTTGTTATGGATAAGGGGAGGCAAAGGGACGAGGAATCAGTAGTGGGGAGAGATGAGGAAAAACTGCAAAGCATGCCACGTTAGATGGGTACAGTAGGAGATCTGCAAAGGATCAGTCAGGAGTAAGAGAGAGAGGGAGGGAGCCTTATGGTAGTGAGGGAGAAGCCAAAAGAGCTTAGTTAAGGAGCTTAGTTGAGGTAGGTTAGCTCTGAAGATGGGCTGTATCAAAAAAGAACAGAAAGCGGGCCAGTGACCAGCATTAAATCCATCTACTGTAACATTAGCATCCCTCCCAACTTCACCCTCCCTCCACCCCTCCATCCCTCTCTGCCCTCCCCCCCGGTTGTGTGTCTTTCATTCCCCCCATCTAGGCATTTTCCAGGTAGACTCCGTGCTCGTCCAATCTCACACCGTACTGCCCTTTGATTGGCTCAGGAGCGTGGTCAATGTGACAGTGTAACGGCGCGTTTAACAGAAGATACGAAAGTCACACACAGCACTTTGGGAAACAAGCGCCTCTTTTTTTCTCCACTTTGTTTTTTTTTTCTCTCAAAATGATGGGGTTGATAAGTAAACATGAAAACTCGCATGCTGTTTCGATGTTTACCAGAGGAGGGGACGAAGGGGGATGAGGACATTCAGTTCATGGGTGTAAACAAAAACTGGAGACACTGCATTCAGCGCAGAACAAACTCCTCCTTCAAGAGTGTCTAAATTTAAGAAACGGTGCAACAATGGAAAGCAATGCCCTCATTTACCTGCCTCGCTTTGAACTGAGTAACACTACTCATGAAGATGCTGATTAAATAGATAGTAAGACACAACCCAGACCAATATGACATTACCTAGTACACAAAAAAGCTTGACATTTGTCCTCTCCTTGCAAACGTTCCTTTGGCTAAAGGAGACAAACTGTCTTCACCTCTAGAGCAAAATCTTTGGGGCAGAAGCAACAAAAGTCTGTGGAAAACCATTACAACACTGTTCAATTAATTTTGTGAAGGGAGACACATAATGGGATGGTAATGTGTGAACACAAAGAACAGAAAGGCTTTTGCTCCTCGACAAATCTTTGGAGTCGCTGCTAAAAAGACTTTTTGTGCAATATGGATCTATAACAATTGCATAAGGAGAGGGAGAGGAAAAAAATGAGAAAAGACAAATTGCCCTCTGGCACATTCATGAAGGTGACTTGAAGGAGCTGCTCCACTTTAGCACAAATTTCCTCCTCCTCCTCCACCTCCTCCTTCTCCTCCGGCCCCTACCGGCCTAACACACGATAGTTAGCAAAGAGACGCTTGCTTCAAAGTGCTGCTCACACCGTTGGTCTCTGCTGTGCTCCTATAGCCACTAAAAGCCTGTTTTCTTAGCAGGATGGTGCCACGTTCACGTCAACTAGAGGGCCTGCCTAATCCTCCTTTGCCATACTGAGTTTGGAAAGGATCATCGGGTAATTGTTTTAGAGGGGCTGCCCCTTCTCCCCACTACCACCCCACCCTCCAACCCCGCTCAGGGCAGCAGTGGCGCCAGCTCGGTGCAAAAATGGTAAGTTGCTTTGGGTTTTTTTTTTTTTCCACGGCTAGAGAACGAGGACTCACATGGTATCCCTATGGAGCAGCATAGTGGGGAAATAGAAAGTACAACAAAACATTATACAAACACACACATGCACGCACTGCACACACGGCTACATGTGCATGCTCGCACCCATCCGTAGTAACACACGAATCCACCCATTTGAACACACATGTTATCCTGAAACTGAAACCAAAAACCTAACGGCATGCACTGCTAATGGAAAGTGTGTGTCACAGAGCATGTGTGTGAGAAATCCAAGACTCTGTTTGAGATTCTGTGCATCCCATCTAACCATCAGTGTAGGGTCAGATCTCCGAATTGACCCCGTCATTCTGTTGGATTAGGGAAGTGCAAATATATATATTCATTCTTGTAGTTTTTTTCTGATGAATTCCTGTTTTAGATAATGAGATACCAAAGACAATAATCTCAAAGTTCACTATTACATTCAAAAGGATCGTTCGACATTTTAGGAAAAACACTTATTTGCTTTCCTTCTGAGACTTTGATGAGAAGATCAGTAATACTCTCATGCCTCTACCGTAGCTGAATGTAGCTAGAGCTAGCGAGCAGTTATCTTAGCTTAGCATAAAGACTTGAAACAACAACCCTGGCTCTGTACAAAGGTAACAAAATCCTCTAAAACTTCCCAATTAACACTTTATTTCTTTTCTTGTTCCACACAAGTGTAAAAACAACAACTTGCTCTTTTACAGGTGGCTACACGCCGTACTATATCTGGACTGGGATCAGTAACTTCACTGAGTTTCTACGGGTTTAATGTCTTTGTGCTGAGTTAAGCTAACCGACTGCTGGTTCCTGATTTAATGTACAAACATAAAGAGTAGTATCGATCTAATCTTGCAACTCTCAGTAAGAAAGCTAATTAGCATCTTTCCTAAGATATGAAACTACTGTTTATCTTTAAAGGGACAGTTCACCCTAAAATCCAAACTACATATTTTTCCTTTTACCTGTAGTGCTATTTATCAATCTAGATTGTTTTGGTGTGAGTTGCCAAGTGCTGGAGACATTGTTGACCTTCTCTTGAATATAATGGAACTAGATGACACTTGGCTTGTAGTGCTCAACTTGCCAAAACAATACACAGAAAAACTCGACAGAAAAATCTCATGACCTGGTTACTCAAGATAACCCACAGACCTTGTTGGGAGCAGTTTCATGTAGGAACTGCTTTTCTTTTTTTGATCTACATCTGCCAACTTTATTGATATGCAGAGGAAAAATGCAAGGTGAGCTATGCACGCTTCCTTCTACGCGGTGATACAATTGGCAGGTATAGTTCAGTAGAAAGAAAATAGTTCCTACATGAACCTGCTCACATCAAGGTCTGTGGATTATCTTGAGTAACTGCGTCATGATTTCTGGAAAGAGACATTGCTGTTGAGTGTTTCAAATGTACTTTCTGGCGCTTTGAGCACCACAAGCTGAGTGCCAACTAGTTCCATTATATTCAAGAAAAGGTCGACATCTCTACGGACAATTTCTCCAACACTCAGCAACTCACACTAAAACAATGTAGATTGATAAATAGCACTACAGGTAAGAGGAAAATATGTATTTTTGGTTTTGGGGTGAACTGTCCCTTTAAGGCTGGTAACAGGAAAGCGAGATAGTGAAAGCGTGTGTTGCCATTAAAATCCCAAAATATGAATTCCAGAAACCTGTTGAAATGGACTGTACCGAGGTATTACTGACGGTATACAGACTGGGCTGTTGTTTTTAACATGTGGTGATGCCAGTTACACCTTGCTGTGTTCCAAACGTCAGCTGCTCTTTTCACTGCTGGTTCACCCTGTGAGGTTTAAACCCACCACCCCACAGCTGGAGCTGCTGAGGGTCCGAGAGGATCCGGGGTTGGGCGTGCGAGGAGGGGTGGTTAGTGACAAGCGTTAACACAGGGAGCGGGGAGGGGAGTTAAGAGGAGAGGGGGAGGGAGGGGAGGTACTTATAAAAAGCAGGCGAAGTGAGCTGCAGGAAGACATGGAGCATCTGTAGTCAGGGCCTGGCTGAGAGCCTTTGTCTGAGCTGATGCTTGACTTTTACACTGCAGCACGTGTACAGTATCATATTGGGTCTGACAAGAACCGCTGCTATAGATCTTCCACTCTCCACTCACCCTACTCAAGTTCCCCTTCCACTCCAACTACGCACAAATGACTTTGAAACATCAAAGCTGGCATTAACGTCTCATTTCCCTATGCAAATGCAAAACGAGACAGGAAAAAAAAAAAAAAGCTTTTCATTTCTCCCTGCCTCTCATTTTCAGTGAGAATCGTTGCTGCCCCCTTGAGACGAAGCCCGATGCGCAGTTTTGGGGAGAAAACGGGTTAGGGGATCCTGGGGGCTGCTCTGCATTACCAAAACAAACCATTCAGCAAACAAACAATTAGACACTCATGAATTATGGACAAGCCATCTAAAATAGCAATGGGGAGTCGTGGAGCGATTGCTGAGCTAATGAATCGTTTTTAAATAGTAGTGGAGTAGCATGTAATATGACTTCCTGTACACATGTGTACAGTATTTATATGTAACCTATCACTGATGATTCCACTCAATTCTCTGGACCAGTGCAGCTGAGTGACTGAAAACAAGGTAACACTGAGAAGCCTGGGACGAAACAGAGACGAGAGTGAAGAAAGAAAGGTGTCTAGTAATCCACAACGCGTGAATGTGCATCAGCCATTTTGTTTTTCAATCTGTCCCCAGCAACATCCATTATTCACAACCCTGTGTTTACCTCTCACAGACGCGCACAGTCCATGCAGCAATGATCCAGGAGGATATACTGAACACCAGCAGAACAGTTCCCGGACAGATGGTCATGAGGGTCTTCATGACAAATCGTGTGTTGAAGTTGATCTTGTTGAGGGCGCCGATGCTGCGAGACGAAGCGTCCGTGAACAGCTTGCTGTGGAGTAACATGACCCTGCCTATCAGGTAGAGTCTCAGGAACATGGGGATGGAGAGGATGATGTCCACGTCAGCGTCGGCCACCGACGGCGTGTATGTAAAGGCCAGCCGCGCCGTCCAGGTGAAGACGTACTGGCCCGGGATGGGATGAATGGCACACACCAGCAGCTCCAGCACGATGAAGAAGATCCGCTCATACGTCATGGCTATCCTCCAATCGTCCGCACCATTGTCGACCATAAACAGCTGAAGAAAAACAGACAAACACAAGGACTTTAGTTTAGTTTAGTTTGTTTTTACTTGTTATAGTTTGGTGTTTTCTACAGTTTTCCCATGCTCTTCAACCCCTTACACCTCAAAATTTTTTATCAATACAAAGTCAGACTGTGAGATGTACATTATTTAAATCAATCCACAGATTTTGTTTTGAAATTCTAGTCAAGATCTGAAGAAGTCATGCTTAGATTTAGAGTTAGATTAAAATATATATGAAATGAAGACATCTAGAAATTTTGCATTTGTTGTAATGCAATAGCCATAAACCAAAATTTGGATATTTAATTTAATACAAATGTGGTAAGTCTGATGCAGCTCAGATACAGCAGAATAAAACAAAAAAAACAACAACATAAACTGAGATGCAATAAAAGGCTGCAAAGAAAACCTCATAACATGCAAGAAGTTTGGTCGACAGATTCATTGCATTGTGTGTTATATTTATTGTTACTGGCTACTTAAAGCTGCAGTAGGTAGAAAGCCTGTAAACGGTTGATTTTTGAGTCTCATCTGAGTTAGGTTTCGTTCGTCTCTGCCCTGAGCCCCTCCTACCAGACGAGCACGCGAGTATTTTATCCTACTTGGTTCTATTTCTCCCTCTCCGGGAGCCTCGGCCCTCCCTCACCGTGCAGCAGCCCTCCCCATCCCTCCCTCGCAGCCCCACACATACTCCCGAGGCTCGGCTCTTGCCCTCTGCTCTCACGGCTGACCCTCATGCCCTCCGGTCGGACCCGGCCCCACCTCACCCTTCCCCTCCCTCCAGGGCTTGTTTAGCCATGTAGGCAGTTGTAGCCAATGCTGAAATAGCTATTTTACCTGGTGCATATGCAGTAGAACAGCCAATAGGAACGCAGTGGTCTGAGCTGACCTTTGTTTGGTTGATGCACATCGGCACAATACTGATTCTTTAGAGGCTGAACACAGAGCCATGGTGAGGTGCAGAAACCTATTGTTTGTCTCAGACCACTGGATTTACATTATGCTTAGAGGATATTATAAAATTTTTACTCAGTTATACCAAATCAATGTTGCCTACTGGAGCTTTAAAGCTGGGGTAGGCAGTATAATTTTGGTGTCATTGGGCAAAAATCCCATAAGAGAGAAAACTGGACTTCTGCACTTCCTCTTGGCTCTGTTTTTAGGCTTAAGAAAATCTACCCCATGACAGAAGACTTTGGCCAATCACAGGTAGTTTCAGAGAGATTACGTTCTATTGGCTGTTTTGCAAATGTAGATGCATGTGCACGTCCCTTCAGATGGTGAAAGCCTGATTAAATGGTGGAAAATCTTGCAGAAAAAGTTGCTTTTCCAGCATTGGCAACAATAGCTTTATAATGTAAAGTGTCCCAGAAACACTCAAAAAGAGTTTAAAAGAAACAACAATAAATGAAATAAGTGCACATAACGAAGGTTATGCCTTCTGTTGCACAGCAGGCAACTAAACATGTGTCAATATCGGCGAAGAGTTTCAGAGATGGAGAGAAGATGTTGCTAAAGGCTCATTGCTGCGGCTTGAAGTTCATATCTATATAGCTAACCAGAGCCTCGAATCACAGTGTGTCCTCCACCTCACTCCCCACCACTACAGGCCACATCGCTGGGAGAACAGCAGGCAGAAGTCCTGGAAACAGATCTCCAGCCAGCAGCTGCAGCAATTCAAACTCAGCCAGCACTGGGGGGGAGCGGACTGCTCCAACTCCAAGACTCTGTTGCTGCCATTACACAGGTTAGACCTGGCGCTTCCACTGGCCACCAGCCCGCTGTGCTTACTGAATTTGAGTTGCTACAGCAGTCAACTGAAGGTCAGTCCCTGGACCACTGCTTGCCCTTCCACTGTCGAAGCAGTCCACAGCGGCAGGGAGCGAGACGGAGGGACCGTGGGGTAGCTAGCTAATTCTTGTCTCATTTGTGGTCTGATAAACAGATAGAGAGCTCTACAATGAAATAACATTGAAAAAATCAATGTGTGCAGATCACTGGGTCATTGTATATAGTGCATACATATGCTCATGCATGTCTAGAGGGAGGAGATTTGGACAGAGAGGGAGAGCTGCAGGAGAAGGGTATATTTTCACGTCTCACGGTTTTGTTTTGTTTTTTTTTGCCCTCCCCAGAAAATTGCATACTCCAGCTTTAATGATAAGAAAAAGAAATTTCTTTGTATAACCAGTGTTAAAGCTTTCTAATTAAACAAAATGCCTTGAATGCTGTAACTGTGTCATTACATTCAATTAAATACATGCATTTGTGTACCATATTTTAAAATATAGTAAATGTTAATCATAAATACACTGTGTATATTATCACTATAATATAATATATACATTTACTTATAAAAAATAAAATGCTCTGTGTAACAATTATCATCTTCACAACACTGACACCAAAAGGTAATGGTATAATAAATAAAAATGTTATTTTTTTATGTGGTAGACTCACCTGGATTTCCCGGGCATGGTACATTATTATAAGACCAAGCAATATAACAGTGGAAAGGCTGATAAGGCATTTCAGTGCAAATGAGTATGAAGATTCCTATGGTGAGAGAAAGAGAGAGGAAAAAAGACACAATTAACACAAACAATCACATCTTATATACATATAACAAATTGTTTCTTGTATTCATTGTATATCTAGACTCAATAGATGGCAATACTGACTTGTCCTGATACAACCAAGGATTTCTGAGTTGTATGTTACTGCTTAGCAACGAGGTGAAATGAGGTAGCCGAGCACATTCAAGTGAAAGCCAAGTGTCTTTACTGTTTGCTTACTCAGAATTTTGAATCTGGAAGTGTTGAGTTACATTGAAAACAAATGCTTCTGATGTTGGCTAAGATGAGGAGCATAAATAAAAATGAACACATGCATACACATTAAGTATATGCCCGCTAAGGTATATACAGCTACACACACACACACACACACAAGTGGACACACATTCTTGCACACATAGTACTTATTAGCTTAAACGTCTAACTGAGACCAGATAATGGAGTTTTACACACAAACAGTGCAGTCAGGATGTTGCTAAACAATGCAGCTGCAGGTGTAGGTGCAGCCTGATATTATCTATGGACGCTGTTCCCCGCCATCTAAACTACCAATTAATCAAAGCCCAGCACTAACAGGGGGGACTTTCCATTTAATGGTAGGTGCAGAAAAGGCAAGGCTAGCATTAGCAGGGGGGCCACCACAGTGTGCGTTGCTGGTGATAAATAGGCCAGCTGGATGCTAGTGCTGCAGTGTTGTGTTTGTGTGTGTGGGGGGGCAATATATCTAGGAAATGAGAACCTGTACTACTCCCCCCCCCCTCTATGTTGGGAAAATGCCATTTGATGAATCAATTTAACAGCCATGGTGTAAAAAGGCTGCTCTGCAGCAGGCTAATGATCGCAGGGTTGTTATTATAATAACAACGGCGACAACAAATGACAAGAACGACAAGTGGAAATATCGTTCATAATCGTCAGTGTGTGATGACAGTGAGAGCTGCTCAATATTACTCCATCCTTCGGTGGTCCATATTACAGAATGTATTTTTAGCTATCAACTAGATTGCTTTGCCCCTCAGGTCGACGACATGTTCTCAAGACATTCTAATGTCTGAAATTGTTTTGAGAAGTCCCTGGTGAAATAACATTGAGTAAACCAATTAATCCACCTGCCAGAGGTTCAAGGATTTTTCAGTCCCAGTGCTCACTTCCTCTTAACGTGCTTCTATCCTTCAGGGCTCACAGAACCTTGGCTGAGCCTCAAGTGTCTGCTGCGCGATGTGACGTGAGATGGAAAATGGACCATCCTGCAGCACATGCTACCTGTCTGATGTGGGAGGGGTGCCGCCGTGCCACTCAGAGATGGGAGGTCATTTCCATTTAAGCTGAGGTCAGCTTGATGAATGGACTGAACCCGACTCAGTAAGTCAGACAAACCTATTGACTTTCTTAAAACCCCATAAATCATCCTATAGATTACCACGCTGACTTTCTAGATCACACAGACACACACACACACACACACACACAGCTACAGTGTAGCTGTATGTGTAATCTAAAACATATTCAAAAACGCAAATAGATCTGACAGACACAAATGGGAAAAAATCTCTCTTGTGAAAGGAACATACCAGTGGTTTTGCAGGTTTTAGCCCATTACCTACAGATGTTCTTGACATTAATGCTGATGATTTTTCAAAGCATATCAAAAGCTTTTATGTGCCTAGAGATTTGTCCCAGTTGACAGCCGACATACAACATTTCTGAAAATAGCCCCTTCTCACAGCGACAGCACCGTGGGACAATAATGTAACTGACAACAAAATAAAGGTGACACAGTATTCACATTAAAGGACACTCTACAATCAAAAAGCTCCTTTCCCTACAGCAGGAAGTTGTGATGTTCAGTGAAAAGACACAGAAACTCTCTTGTTCTTTGGTGGTTTGAGAACAAAGTATTAGCACGACCACCACCCACTGATGCAGCAGTGTGTCTCAATATTATAAAACATCTTGTCCCAGCTGTACAGCCTTAAAATATCACTCATCACAGTGAAATAAATGAAAACCAGTGGTGGCTTGATAGGTAGAGAATAACTACATAACCTTGTGTTACTCTTTATATAATGATCTGTAATAATGTTAAAGTTGTACAATAAAGCTGAGAAGTGAAAAGGGTCACGTGCATGGACAAACCCTCAGAGAACTTTCACTCTAATGTGCGTTTTAGCATCTTTCAGCTGTTGCTATAGTTATACAGCCCGCAACTTTTTGTTTGGTTGTTCAAGGTGTCATGTCAACAATTTTACATCTCTGCTGAGTGGCATTTCTAGGGGCCTACACTTAGCAACTAGCCAGAGAACAGACGAAGTTAGCAATTAACCAGTGAACAAACAAAATTAGCATATAGCTGGAGATCAGACAAAATTAGCGACTAGCCAGGGAAAAAACAAAGTTAGCAACTAGCCAGAGAACAGACAAAATTAGCAACTAGCTAGTGAAAAAATAAAGGTAGCAACTAGCCAGAGAACAGACAAAATTAGCAACTAGCTAGTGGACAGCCAAAGTTAGAAACTAACTATTGAATAAACAAAATTAGCAACTAGCCAGTGAACAAATAAAGTTAGCAACTAGCCAGGGAAGAAAGGTAGCAACTAGTCAGGGAACAAACAAAGTTAGCAACTAGTCAGAAAACAGACAAAGTTAGCAACTAACTATTGAATAAACAAAATTAGCAACTAGCCAGTGAACAAATAAATTTAGCAACTAGCCAGGGAAGAAAGGTAGCAACTAGTCAGGGAACAAACAAAGTTAGCAACTAGTCAGAAAACAGACAAAGTTAGCAACTAACTATTGAATAAACAAAATTAGCAACTAGCCAGTGAACAAATAAAGTTAGCAACCAGCCAGAGAACAGCCAAAGTTATCAACTAGCCTAGTTACTGAACAAGCAAAAGAGTATGTTGCTAAAACGGAGACATGTGTCTTTTCTTCTGATTTGTCTGGTAAAAGTTAGCAACTAGCAAGTGGACAGAGTAAGTTAGGGACTAGCCATTAAACACAAAGTTACCAACTAGCTTATGAATATAGCATTACATGTAGTAAGCTAAAGACAAACCTACTTTTCTCACAAGTTGGTGAGGACCAAAACAGCACTAAAACAAGAGTAAATATTGGACTTACATTCGTCAGGTAGCCAGAGGCATGACTCCAAATTAATGCTAATGCTGTATGTGCAAAGCGGCAGCTGCTAACATGATAGAATTATCAACTTAATAATGCTGTAAGTCAAAATCCTGTTCTTCATGTGGGATTTGGACCCAAAGTAATCGATGATGCTCAGGTTAAATATACACAATTTGTAGTCAATGGGCTCAAACATGCAAAACCACTTATGTGTTTTCAGTCCTGCTCAGTTTTCACTAGCATACAGATAAAAACGTGGTCTTATTTCCCGAGATGAAAGACACCTGCTCTGTGACCTATTATATACTGCAGTGCACTGCAATGTCAGCTCCCAAGTAAACAGCCTTGTAAATATTGTGGTAGAAGCTGCTCTGACTACACTGAGTGAACGCTGTTCTTCCCGATATACCCTGACACAGCAGAAGTGATCGGCTGAAAGAGAAGGACAACAACAGGTCAAGGGGTGTTGCCCTGCTCACCATGACCCTGACACCAAACTGCCCTGCTGATGTCCTTGGTCAAGAGTCCCACATGTTCCCACTGTATGCTGTGTCGTCTTTACTCTGTCCTGCTAAAGTAAAAGATGCTGTTGGGCATCTGGAATGGCATTCCCATCTTTTATTCCTTTTGACCTTTCTTTTCATCTCTACTTGTCTTTATCGCTCCTGCTCTGCCTAAGTCTCTACATATCTATCTCTCTTCATCCCCTTTCCTCAGCTATCCCCCTCTCCATCTCCCTCCCCTGCTGTGAGCTAGTGATTTCAGATGCAGGCTTCACAGAGAACGACAGACAGCCACAATGGCACCAGTAGTGGAACCAATCCTTTGGCTAAACTCCGATCTGATGCCAATAATGAAAAACTGGATATTTGAGAAAATAAAGAACTAGTAACAAAAGCAGGCAAGAAATTACTGATTAAAACATGATTCCATTTTATCCAATAGACTGTTAGTCATAGTATAGATCACATGACACTCCTTGTGACTTTTATTTGTGCAATATTCCCATCACCTTTGTTAGATAATGTATGTCAGTGTCTGTGCTAATAATCACTCTTCATAAATGTGACAGCTGCAAACCCCACACAAATCAAAAATTAACAAAAGCAGTGACAACACACAAAGCTCCCACTCATGCATCACACACATGCACAACCCACCTTAGTGTAAACCCCCCATGACAGTTCCGTCTCTGTCACCATGACAACAATCCCAAACATCCCGAAGATGAGTGCGTAGTCGCTGAGCCGCTTCCGCTTCTCAAACAGCGCCCTCCGGTGGCCGAGCTTGTAGCCAATGTCCCTGTTCTTCTTCTGCGGCGCCCTGCCTCCGCCACGCCCGCTGCCCTCCCTGACCAAGCTCTCGTTGGACGCCTTGCTGGGGTCTTCGCCGCCGTTGCCCTTGGACACCACCACCTCCAGGCCAGAGCTGTGCAGCGTCTGCAAGGGCTGCGTCTCCGAGTCGAGCTCCGCGAGGTTGCGGCGCGACGAGGACGCCAGGCTGCCCACTAGTGGTCTCACCACTCCGCCATTGTACTTGCAGGTGTTCATGGCTATCTGAGGGAGTCGGCCGCTGCTCTCGGAGAGGGAGGGCTTGGATCCAGCATGGCTCAGCTTCTTCTGCTCAGTAGTGGCCTGTGAACGGGAAGAAGAGTGATAAATACAATACTATCACAACAAAAAAGGTGTAAAAACTGACAGTAGGTTGAAGAGACATACAGGTTTTAAATAGAGCATTGATGTGGGAGTTACATCTCTGTGGCTCTGGAGAGGGCACAGAGAGGGAAGGATCTTGCAAAACAATTTTGGTTATAAAAGCAGACAGATTTAGTGCTCAGCAGGACATGTGGCCAAACATACAGTATGAACCAAAATATCAACAGTTATTGTTTGAAAGTCCCAAATACTCTTCTTTTTCTGAGAAGCATAGACTGAGAGCAGCTAACAGAGACGGGGTTGTTCATTTTAAAGGAGACCTACATGCTTTTCCGTCACAATGAAGGAAGTTCATTTTAATGTGGCCAAAGTGTCAAATAACGGGGTAAACAAATGTAGAAGTAATCCTCCTACTGATTTGAACAGTCCATTTCCAACAGTTTTTTTCTACTTTGGCTACAGTATGACATCATAGTGTGCCAGATTTCTTAAAATGGCATGCTACTGCATTATGTCATGTACAGTGCTACATGTAGCTACATGCTAACAACAGGGAAACGTGTAAACTTGGTTGCAGGTGTCGATTTTGGATCATATCGCTGCTGGAACATGTACGGCTGTGTTAAGGAGCTTTTGGTGGTGGTTTTCATGGTCAAAAGTGCAGTTATTCTCCATTATAGTGATTCCTTGGCTACAATGATGGTGCAGAGACGCAGAAATATGGAAGACCCAGAAATGCTAACCAATCAGAAGGGACTGAGCTTTTTCGGGAGGGAGGTTTAACCCTTTGAATTCTGCAACACTAATGGTCTGCCAGTGCCTACATTGGTATTTCTGCTCATTGTGATGATCAATGATCAATGATCTCCCTTCGCCATTACCGGGAGATTCCTGGGGAAACTTTGGCGTAATTACTGCGAAATACCATGTTTGTACGGCACGTGAGGTAAAGTAACATAAGGTCATGACATGATGGCGAGGAAGACAGAAGCCTTGGCTCTCCGTTGAAAAAAAGAATCAATGCTCTTGCTATTTAAACAGGATCATGCAAAAAGTGATTCTCCATGGCCATCCGTGGTATGTCCGTTATAAAGGGTTATACAGACAGGTGCTAGAATGGCCTTCCCAGACAGAGGGTGAATACAGGTGTTCCAGCACAGAAAGTATAGTATAGTAGTAGAATATTTTTTTGATTTGACAATTGAAGCATATAAAAATGTTCTAGTAGTTCTACTGAAATTGAAGCACGAACCTGAAAATGAGCATAATTGCTTTCATTTAAGTTCAAGCCTTTGATATGAAAAACATGCTAATCACAGTTTTACAGTTAAACTACAACAGTTGAAAAGTTCCTTTATCTGACCGCATGTTTCCGGCTTTTCCTTAAAGAAAATGGCATAAAAATTGGATGGCTGAAAAACAAATAAATAATGAATGGACTTTGATGTATAAATAAAGCCATATAACCAATAGTGGACCCTACAAAGTGCAGAAAATTGAATCTTTGCGCTGCACAAATTTAGATATGAATGATTAATGCTTGGCGTGACCCTGTTTCCTATCAGAGAAACACTCTTCCCCTGCAGAGATAAGAGGAAGAGAACGAAATGTGGACCTTCTCAAATCAGGCGTACCACAGAGACTAAATGCGAGATTCCCACTATTTTAAGAGGAAAACAAGGGAACCCATTTCCTTTGAAACTCAAAGGACAGTGTACTGTACATAGTGTCTGTTGAAGGTTAGGGGCAACTTAGGGGCAAGCAGAAAAGCACAGGCGCATACACATGCCCTACCAATAAATATTCCATTATGTATATAATTTCTAATTTCACAGCGATAGGAGAGAATATATATTTAACTTTTTTTCTTACTTTACTTCATCACCTGCATAATGTTCCTATTTTTCTTTTTTGGAACGATGCCGTGTAGACTCTTCTCTTCCTGCATTGAGCCGTCTATCGTTTCTGCTCTTCTTGGCAGATAGGAGTGAGTTTCTGTCCCGGTTACGGAGACAGAAAATGTTCAATCCATGCAGAGGCTGTAGAGCAGTCACCCCAGAAGCATCTATCTGCCTGTCTATCCCCTGCCCTTCAGAGACTGGGGCAGATTATCATAATGGGTTATGAAAACTTCACATGGAACAGTGCTTTTTCCGAAACAAGTCGGGGGTGTGTGATAGCACTGCTGGCCCTTTTTATTAGCCTTGACAAAGCATGCCTAATGCCTTTAAATGTGCTGGTGGGAATAAAGAAGGGCGGCCCTAATGGAAATTTACTAACTCCAGTCCTGTGATGCTATCGTCTTGCGCATATTGTGGCTCCATGAGAACAGGACTAAAGGTTAAGGATTAGTGCAGCCCATAGTGTTTCTAATCCCCTTTTCTGTATTAAATTGCTTTTTAATCTGTGCCATTAGGACCCCTCTACACTTTTGAAGACTGTGCAGTGAGTGAACTTTAGGTTTGAATGATAGGAAATACTGCAGAAATAGATGCTGATATGGCAATAGTGGTCAGGATGTTGTTCTGTATCTGAAGATGAAAATAGAACAGAGAGTGCTGCTAATGAAAAAAAACAGAAAGGTCCTTAAAGGTGCTGTATACATCATTCAGAATTACAATATAGCAACAAACTACTTGCTATGTAAAGATATAGTGGAGTGAAGGTCCTGACACACTGAGCTGACAGTCCGCCGTGGGTCACTATTGGGCTGTCAGTGATCATCTGTCGCCCTAGTTGTCCTCGTGTGTCCCCCACCGTTGGCCCTTGTCGACCTTTGCCTGCTTTTTTTTCAGCCAATTCGGCATGTTGATTCAGCAACTGCAGAGCCTCTTGGTAAATGAAAGTGCTCTGATTGTCAGATAAGCTCAGCACACCGGAAGAGAAACGGAACTGAGGAAAGTAAACAAATTGCTTAAGTCTGAGGATGTGAGATCAAATCAACCTTGTTACAAAAGATAAGATTATTTTCCTTTAGTCACTGAGTTCTTTAGCAGAAACTTCTCATGCTGTTTATTTATTGTAAATGTGCTTTGTCCCATTTGATCGTGTTGTTAATGTGCTAACTGGGTAAATAGCGATAAGACGATTTTACCGTTTTCCTTTTTGAATGTTGAATACAGACGACGGCCGTCTGCTGGGGTGGAGAGTTATTTCTCCTCAAGCAGGTGCATAACATAAGTGCTGTTTGGCTGTTGGCTGTAGTCTTTGTGGTGTGTTCATATACAACTTTCTGGCTGAGACACACGCGATGTGAGGCTTTCCACACTGCTAGTTCTTTGATAATGGTTTGGCGTGTCTGTGCCTTAATGGCGTCCTGATGAAAGAATGAAGTCACGC
The DNA here is from genome assembly GCA_026686955.1 of Epinephelus cyanopodus. Taxonomy (NCBI): domain Eukaryota; kingdom Metazoa; phylum Chordata; class Actinopteri; order Perciformes; family Serranidae; genus Epinephelus; species Epinephelus cyanopodus. Next base: position 14,697,185 of record CM048926.1, on the reverse strand, counting down.
TAACTCTGCGTTTGATGCAATCTGAGCTTCCCTGTACTTTGTTGTGGTAGCCAGTCCGGCTGCAAATGTATTGCACTAGTAGTCGATGAGGTACCTGAACTACTTGGTAGATGGGTAGGATACAGAGGAGGAAGTGGGTATACTCCTATATATTCCAGTGGGTTTCTGGCTTATAAGTGGGTATACTGTAAGCAGCCAGAAAAAGAGGTGGGTATATCCTGTATACGTGCTTATACCCTCCACTACACCAGTGGTTACCGCTGATAACGCTATCCCAACTCACAGTGGCAGTACCATAGCGTCATAAAAGCCTGACACCCACCCAAAGGTTCCCCTGAGGCTGATATGGCCCTCTGCCAGACAATCTCCATCCACCCACTTTAATATGCAATGCAATTTTATGCAGTTTATGCAGCAGGGGGTCCCTGCTCCAACACTGAAACCCCTGGTATAGAGCAACTGCGGCCCAACTTCCCACATGTGCAAGTTTTTTTTTAAATGGGTAAAATTTGACTCTATTACAGAGCTGCCTGCAGTGTACTGCTTTACTCAGTGTCTCCTTGCCCTGCTGTTTCTTTCCCTCTGTGTTTACCACAGATAGAAAGTGAATGACAGTCATTCTATTAGTCATATCAGGCATAGGCAGTCTTTGTCTATGGTCGTAACACTACTGCTGCGGGAGTGTGAGCTCAGCACAGACGAACAGTTGGTAAGGGGCCCGCACACACAGTGACAGGGCTAACTGTTAGCATCCTACAGCTAATGTTACCTAAAGGTTATTAACGGGTTTAATGACAGAGTAGAGACGTTTTAGTGGGAGTTTGTTGGGACCATTAAATGACTTGGTGTCGGATGTTAGCCACTGCTATTGTGTTAGCTCGTGCCAGACATTGAACTGACCAGGAGGAGAGCAGCTCCGGACTCCAGAGATGGTCTCTTGAGTGCTATGGCTAACAGCAGCAACAGGTGTGCTGATTTTTTCTAATGTCAACATTAAATCTATGGTTAAAGGTTAATTGAAGCCTTGTTGCTCAAAAATATTCTCTACATTGCACTTGTTTTCTGTTGTTGGATGATTCAGATTCCTATCCTTATGTAAGATTGTTTTTTTTTTTTTTTTGTTTGTTTGTTTGTTTTGCAGGTACTTGAGTACTATTGCCAGTGAATAGCACTGTTGGACTGTTAGCAGTGCTAGCTACTAGCCATAAGCTCAGCCACCAGCCATGTTGAGAACCACAATACCAGCTCAGACTCTGAATCATGAATACGCTCTGAATGTCGAATACAGTTAGTGAGTGGTTTAAATGTCTCGTTTCTGATTTTTGCCATTCTGCAAAAGGTAAATCAGATGCAGCAAGAGATAGAATATGTAATTATTTTCCTGCCACACAAAATTACAAAAGTATTTTGCACTCCATTCTCAGCATCAGCAATAACTCACAACTACGACAACTATATATCAAAAATATCACTTAAGCATATTTACAGACCATGACAGAGGACCAGCCACAGTGCAAAATCATCCTGACAAATATTGTTACAGTAGCCAATGCACATAATGGCTGAACAGCATCAAAGATTACAGAAATATTGCTGTACTGAGCTATTTTAATACATTTGGGGAAATATTTTTAAAGTCCTCACCGGTGCTTAAATAGCTTGCTTTTTTTTCTCGCATCAAGCTCTACAGTAGATCCGCCTGTCAGTCTTTTGAACATGTCAAATCCCCAGCATAACTTGTACTGAACAACTACAAAACATCATTATTCTTTTGGTTTTGAGTGTCACAACATGATGTCATTCATTGTCAAAAGAGAATTTCCTGCTTTTGTGTAGGAAGTAAATAACTCTGAAGCTCCTGCTCTGAGCTCGGAGTATTTTTAGACCCAGTCAAACTTTCAGAGTGGGTCTGAGATGCTTGATATGTAAATTTGGTTCTTGGACTATAATATCTGAGGGAAAAATCCAAGACAACAAGCTCAAACAAAGGTTGTGCATGTTTGTAGAAAACATTGCTTTTTCTAATTTAAAGTACATCAGTGAATTTTTACTGTGTATCTCACCACTGTCTTCACAGTTTAAGAGTATTATCGTTCAGTATGTTGGTTTGAACCACCATCCCTACGATTAATAGCTTACTTGTCCTACCACCACAGGTAATAAGACACCAGCAAGTCAAAGAACATCATTGTTCATGTTGGTTCAAGGTGTGGATTCATAGAGCAAAGTGAACTTTGAACTCTGAGTAAGCATTTGTACAATAAGATCATTTACGGACTTTAAGACTGGACAAACACACCACTTCCTGCATGGGCTCTCACTGATATTTGCCTTGGAATTTCAAACTGAACACACGTGATTAATGTGCTTGATAAATTACTTTAAACTACCTAAAACTATTTATTTAAATGAAGCCATGTAAAAGTAATCTGTCTTTGCAAAGCTATGGGTTCCTCCATTCATGAAGTTAGATTGGGAAGAGGCAATAAGTATATAAAAAGCGGCCTTTACTTAAAGATAATTAATCTCCCCTTAAAACATTTCTGTATATTGTGAACGTACCCTGAATTAAGTTTCCGAAGACCAATTACATGACGATTGATCAGAGTAAAAAGGCCATGTTGTGACAGTCAGGAGCCTGAGACGTAAAAGGAGAACGTCCCAGGAAGTGTTGCTCCAATAAGGTAAATGCACAGGATTGATGATGGACACCAGGAGAGCAGGGCTGCTGTTACACCCTCAGCTTTAGTTACCTGTTTCTGGTGCTCATCAGTCACTGAACCAGGTCAGGACTGTAGCCGTCCCATGACTGCATTATTACACATCAGGGAAGGGTTTTCATCTTAAAGGGATACTTCACCCACAAAATGATCATTTGTACATTACTTACTTACCTTGTTTTTCTCGCAGGTCTCTACAGTGAACAAAGAATCCAAATACAGAAAATTCTTGAGTCCATACTGAAAAACAGGAAATTATATATCAAAACATCCATTTACAAACTCTCACACAACTTGTGCAGTATAATCCAAGTCTCATTTATCCAGTCGTGTGCTCAGTACTTTTCCAAACCGACAGCCCTTTCTGACCAGGTACAGAACTGAAAGTGAAACTTATCTATGCTCTCTTTACAGCCAGACTCCATTGACAAACTGTCATTTTACCCTGCTGAACAAGGGCGCTGCTGGTCTACCATCGCCTTGATCAGTAGTTTGTTTGTGTTATTGTGTGACTTTGGTGAATCTGAACTAACACTTTAAAACACTAAAGTCACACACAGACAAACTTATGGCCAGTATACACTGTGCGATTTTGGGCTGTCCCAGACGAAAGATGGCCATCATGGGAGAAATGTGGCGATATCTTTGGTCATGGCTCTAAAACGAAGGTTTTACGTCGCACTGTGAGACAGCTTTAAAAAAAAAAAAAAAAAAGCTTTAAAAAGAGCATAGACAAATTTCACTTTCAGTTCAGTTTTAAATACTAAGGTTTTAGCAAAGTGCATATGTTTGGGAGGAACTGAGCATAAGACTGGATAAATAGGATTTGGATCATACTGCATGAGTTGTGTGAGCGTTTGTAAATGGATCTTTTGATAAAGTTTTCTTGCTGGACCTCTGTGACTTCAATTCATCAAGAATTTTCTCAGTTCGTTGATTGTTTGTTCAGCATGGAAACACAAGAGAAAAACAGTTTTTTTCCAGAACTCAACGTAACATAAGGTGAGTAATTGATATACAAATAATTATTTGTGGGTTGAAGCATTCCTTTAAAGAGACACAAATAACAGAGAGAACATCTGTACAGGCACAATGAAGAACTAAGGCACTATGCCAAGATGTTTGCCTGACTTTTTCCTCTGTAAAACCAAAAAGTCCTTCACAGACTTTGCAGCAGAAGTCCTCACATCACATTACAAAACCTCAAAGCAGCCTCAATCAATTCCATACTCTCGCCCACTTAGCCAGCTGCCCGAGCTCTGTCGCTTTTCGAATTTCCCCTGCAACCCGACTAAACACAGCGGCGAAAGGGCACGACGGGCCAGCGTTGCCCTTGTTGTCCCCCGATGCCCCCACAGAGGAGATGCGGGGAGGCTGCTCGTCCAGCCGACCGACGGCTCAATTTCATTCTGAATGGCACGCAGCATCCAGGCTCTATGAAATGGAGCCTCATAATCAAATTGAAAAGCCTCAGTGCAGAACAGTTTAAATGAAGGCAACTCTCTGCCTCGCTCCTCTCTCCCTCACTCTGTGTGTCTCTCTCCAGCCGGCTCAAATCTAATAGAAAATCCTCATTCTTCAGTGTTGTGTGGGGCTTCTGTGCTGCAGTGTTAAAGGCTTAACGACCCTAAAAATGGAATTGTGCATTATAAAATCAAGTGTGTTCAATTCGTTGTGTTTGTTTGCGAGTTTGAGCATGTGGGTGCCAGTCTGTTTAATTATGTGTGTGTTGTATGTGGGTGGGTGGGTGGATGTGTGCATATGTGTGCTAGTTGAACAAGCTGAGCCTCAGCCAGGCACCGGATTAGGTCGGATATTGACGCAGACAGTGTGCAGCGATGGAACAAGCGCGGGGAGGAATTGTTTGAGAAGATCCACGTGTATGCGAGTGTGTAAAATCTGCGACGGGTGCTGACAAGGCTGACATGAAAGGAGGAACACGAAGGAGAACGACGAAGAAGGAAGAGCGGGGAAAATAAGGCAGAAATTGAGGGAACATGAAAGACAGGGAGGGTGGAAGAGAAAGAGATAAATGAAAAAGAGGGAAGACAGCTCCCTGTGGGTGTCTCTGCCAGCCCCTGGAGTGATTGAGAGCTGCAGGCTACACTCTCCAGTTTGTCCCTGCACACTAGACGCTGTCACATTTCTCTGACAGGCCAGCAGGCATCGGGGCTCTTCCGTCCATCCCTGACCAGCATGTGGATCATTACTCAGCGCTGGTAAAGACGGAGGAAAACCGGAGGCTGCAGCCCCACATTCATAAAGGAAAATCCTCCATCGCAGCTCTCTGTGTGCTGCAGTGATGAAACCAAACAATATATATTTAATGCGATCTTGTTACAGCATCTAATGCTCCAAAATGAATTGCACAGGCGTACGTATCATGTCTCAGGGATAACTCCAAGAATTAAAATTTATCATCTTTATCAGTGTCTAAAGCAGAAATGCGATTTTGCTTGCAGGAGTGGAAAGGGTGAGCCTCCATGTGCCGAGTCTTATCGCCCTATACTTCATGTCCTTATATCTCTGTAGGGATGTCTGCTGTTAAATAATGGCTGCTTTTGCCCTTCTGCAGGATAAGTCGAAGCTATTGTAAGTGTTTCAGGAAGACACGACAGTCCTGGAGATTGTAGAGGCAGCCGATGTTCAAAGAGTTTTCACAGAATATTCTCGCGCTGACATCACATATCTGGTACAATCGGCAGGCGTACCGACAACTGCTTGATGTGCACTGAAGTGAGCGGCTCACGTGTGTGGGACAAGACCGGGATACGTGTGATGAAGCACATGAAAAGCACGTTGCCAAGTGTGTTTTTTTCACCTCATAAATTTATTCAGACATTTCCTGTCCCACATGTACTCATGTGTGATTTTATGGGTTGGTTTATGTTTAGTGTGTATCATCAGTAATGCTGCGACAAACCAAAGGGATCACGTCACAATTAAATGAGGCACATTTCTTATACAGATGGCAGATTACATCAACCAAAGGTCACGTCCAGGGGTTTTCTTGGTGTATTGAAGAACTTTGTAGCTCTAATAGCAGCTGTTCAAACACAGTATCACACAATACAGCAACTGAATACTGATTTAATATGAATACTGTGACATGAGATTCCATATTGTCTGTTGTCCCACCCAATCACAAGCAGCGCCATCGATCGCTAGCACACCAATTGACCCTTCGTAAGATACTGCCCCCGGACGCAGACTGGCCAATCATAACGTAGCATCTTCTAACTGTCTTTGTCTTTTTAACCTGTTATTGCTGCTGAGTCAGTTTGACATGCTGGATATATCCTTCAAACACAGACTGTAGACCCCTCTGTCTGCTTCTCTCTGGAATCACTGTTTCATTTTTCCAAAAATATGATCCTATTTCTTCAGGGAGTGCAGTTAGTTACAGTGTGGGCTCCATGCTTACTACTACCATCACAAAGAGGCGGGGCTTGGCAAAAGTTCAAATAATCAACACAGCTGTCAATGATGATGTTAAACCCCCTTTTTATGGCTTCATATAACTAACAAAACTCACACTTATCAGAAAAAGTAACACTTGTGCATACATCAGCGTGACAAGAACTACCTAAAATGGCAGAAAGTCTTTGGGAAAAATGTGCTTGACGTGTACTTTGATCTTTTAGTTCAGCCGATGATCCATCCACCAACATGGAGGGAATGGGGTTCGTGACCCAAAGTGCAGCCAGCAACTGGAGGCGAGCGAGAGGTTTTGGCTCCACTTTTGAGAAGCTGTCATTCATTCATTTTCCGTAACTGCTTATCCTGTTGGGGGTCGCTGGGCGGCAGGGTTCACCCTGGCCAGGTCACCAGACTATCACAGGGCTGACAAATAGAGACAGACAACCATTCACACTCACATTCACACCTACGGACAATTTAGAGTCACCATTTAACCTGCATGTCTTTGGACTGTGGGAGGAAGCCCACAGGGAGAACACAGGGAGAACCTACAAGCTCCCCACAGAAGGGCTCCCCCACCCCCAGGTTTGAACCCCCCACCCTGGATATGAACCGCAAACCTCACAGACTGTAAAAATCACTCATTGTCATCCATTGGTTTGTGGACTCCCATTTGGAAGCCTCAACTTCCGAATTTTGGCTGCCACCATCTTGATTCTTTGGAGCCAGAAGTGACCATATTTTGGCCAAAGGCTGGCGCTGTGGATTAGCGAGAGGTGGATGTGACTAAGAAGCCGAGGACACTATCGGCAGCCCGCCCTTAATTATGCATACAAAATTTAAAGGGGTGACTTTCACAAGGATGATTTTTAAATGAATTTCTGAGTACTGAGGTCTTGTGGGTGTAACTGAATGAATCATCTGTAATGGAAGCTGCGTTTTTGACAACCCAAACTGTCATGACCACCACCTGGAGCCCTAAAGCCAGCTTTAATGCTCACCGTCAGTCAGTGAGGACGATTAGCTGCAAGTGGCAGGGGTCTGCAATGCAGCCTCCATTACTGCTGGTGGCTATAATGGAATCCCCAGGGGGAAGACCCAACACAGCAACTCAGCAAGAAAATAAAAGCCAACAATAAAATCTACACACAATAAATTGTGTCAATACAATAAAAAAAAAAAAATCAAGTTCAGCACTGCAGTCGCCTCGGGGAAGCTATAACCTTTACTGAGGCAAATAACGAGACTTAAAATATGGCAATAGCATTAAGTCACAGCAGAAACAAGATGAGATTCTTTCACTGTTTGGTTCAGTGTTGGCATCCTTTAAAGATCACATTCACTCCAACTATGAGTCATCTGAAACACGATGTGGCCATTATTAGTTTGTTATTTTGTGTATTTTACAGTGACAAAAATATACAGTAATACAACAGACAGAAAAGCCCTGCAGAAAAAGATGAAGAGAACAATATCACTACGACAGTATGTGCACATTAGTGTAAAAAAGATGATTCTAAAAACATCTTAGTAAATAATGTATGACACATGCAGGGTCATGGTAGCTACATACAACAGCTACTATTCATCATCAAAGTAAAAAATAAGAGATTTAATTCTGTGTCTAAAGAATTCACTGTACACACAACATGCAGTTACAAATGATGGTAGCTTGATAACAGAGATATTCATTGGCCTCCAGCAGAGCTCGGCCTCCCTCACTCCCCTCCTTTCTCTTCTCTCAGAGATTAACAACAAAAAAGTAGGCAAAAACAAGACAAACCCTCCATGGAGAAAAAGGACATGAGTACATGCCTGTGGGAATGTGTTATTGTTAGGACTAATAACGCGCTGTGTTCAACAGAGACACAATGCTATTATAATTAGGACCCAACAAGGTTACTCCATGTGAACCTGTGTGAGTGTGCGGTTTATAAACTAGGTCCTGGGGAGATTGGGGTTAGAACTGATGGGGGGGTTACTTTCCCTGTGGGACACCCACTGCCTCATTAGGAACAATTTTAATTTCCAGCAAATTAAAGGAGGCGGGTTGTTAGAAACTTGATTTGTAGATCAGGGACATAAAGGATAGACTGATACTGGCAACCATATGCAATACACACGACAGGAAATGTTCTTGTACAAATAGAACTGAACCATTTTACAAGTAAATTACTGTAAATGGATGGAGGATGTCCTGTTTATGACTTAGGGTGCTAAGTTATCTTGCAAGTGTACTCTTCTGCAACGCTTTGTTTACTTCCTGGATGGAAATTCTGACCATTCAAGAGCAGCTTTCTCGCGCAAGGCATTTGATCTGGTCCGCTTGTAAATGCCAACTCTAGGCAATTATACAGCTTTGTCACAAAATAAGTCCCTGATTCAGACCAAAGCAAGACAACTCTAGGTCTGACAGCACCCTTAAAGCAGAGGATTTCAAACTGTGAGGGAGAGTTGAAGGGGGGGCGCCTCCTTTTATCTGGAGTCATAACTCTGCCACATTTGAACACATAATACAAATATTTTTAGATTCTGCATGACTAACACTTCTGAAGGATATTATTATCTCTTAATATCAAAGTAGTCTCACATCCAGACCTATCTCCTAAATAGTGTCAGGATGGAACTTGTTTTAGTGGAACATCTGCACGTGGGGAGGGAAGCACTGTCATTAAAGTGGCTATGTTCCTGCAAAACATAACACTGGAGAACACGTTAAAAGATGTGTTAGCATGTAGGTTGCTAGCTCAGAGGCAATTGTTGTTTCACCCATAGCACTAAAATGAAATGGCGAGATAGGTGTGAGACTAGTTTAGCAATGGGGATTTGGGATTTTAAAAATGGTAAAAGGCAGGAAGTGTATAAACCCCACATAAAGTTATAAAGTTGTAGCCCATAGCTAAATAACTGACTCAATAGCAACATTATACCTCCTGTTTACAACCTGCATGGGCACTCAGCTGTCTCAATTGCGTCTGCAGGGAGGCCCCTTGAGTCATACTTTGATGCTTAGAGCAACTTGTGGTATAAAGAGCAAAAACATCTCTGTAGTGAGGTGGTTGGAGTGGGTGGTGGATGCATGGGTCAAACAAACACAAGACTTTCACCAAGGAAACGGCTGTTTGTGTCCGATGTGAGAACAAAAGTTACCTGGATTTTAACCCAAACCTTGATCTTTTCCTAAACTTAACCAAGTAGTTTTGGTGACGAAATCTAAGTTTGCTGTAAACATGAAGTAGGTCTGCCTTCTAATAGTTGACCAAATGTTAGACGACCAGAAAGGTCATTAGTCGGCAAGATTTCAGTGGTTGCTTAGCTGCAAGATAAAACAAAAAAACAAAAACAACAACATGAAACTCTATTAGGAGCTGAGCATCGTCAAAATAAATCAAAATCTATATGACTGGACCACGTGGGAATTTAATTTGAAAGGACAGACACAGGAAGAGGCCACACTCAGCAGTCAGACAGGAGTCACATTAAATTACTGGGCTGCTACCTGATATGTGATATGTAAACTCTGCAGGCAAACATTTACCTATTGACCTCAAACATGACGCATAATCTGAAACATGGAAGTGGCTACATGCCCATTAGCCACTTAGCACAATCATTACTGCTTTGCCGACAGCGTCATTAACAGGCGGCTCGCTCAGTGTGACGTGCACTTGTAGATAAAATATAGGCCTATATTAATGAAGGTTCATTAGTACGATTTTGTATTTCTCTGTAATGTAGCACAGTGTTAACAATGTTCCTGATACTATTCTTTCTCAGACCTTCAACTCATTGTGTTGCCCCGCCCAAAATATATCATTTAATATTTAAATTAATATCGGAAACATGCAGACGACTAATCGATTAATGGCCCTAAATGATGACTAATGGTTGTTTTTACAAGATGCTGTTTGCCAACCAGAAACTGAGATCCAAAACTGACCCTAGAGAACTACCTAGAGCATTACAGTTTAAAGCATAGGGCCACTGACCATGCTGCTGTATTTGACTTGCCAGGCTCCAGACCTTTGAAACTGCCCACTCCGCAAAGTGAAACTCCACAGATACATCTGGCATCGTGACATGAAACAGAGGTTTCTTGGTTAAAATAAAATACAATTACCACTGATTGCTGGAGGGGACTTGATTAGATCATCAGCAACACAGGCAGGACTAACTCCATTGTCTAGTGGTGCACCAGAACCCGTGAGGAGTACTAACAACAATGGCGAAGGCTGACAACTTAGTTTGTTTTACTTTGCTCTGCTCCATTCTGAAAACCCTGGCAAAACAAGTATGTTGGCATGGCTGTGCAATAGTGTAGACTTAAAGTGAAGTTAGATTTAGGCTGATGAATTGGTGTCTGGGGACATAATGTCAGACGTAAGATGGAAACGGAGTGTAACGAGTTTACAATTCTGTCTGATATCAGGCAACTATTTGAAGAGTTGGGAGTGAGAACGTGTTGCACTTATACTAATTAGCAGGAAGGGCTCTGGAACACACAACCATTAAACTCAATCAAAGGCAAACTTCTGACACAAACGGGCCTGCACTAATCTCCTCCAACTGTTGCATTTCCTTTGTGCCATCTAATAAGGCAACAGTATATTTACAATGTGGTTATTAAATGAGAAAAATGAAAGCACCCAGAGCACTCACTACTGCAGAATATTCCGGACACTAGTAAATGTCACTTAAGCAAAGATGGTTTCCCAGAGAAAGACATATAAGTTGGAAAATGGCCAGTCGGGCCACTCAACGCTGGATAAGTTTGTTTGCACTCACTGGAGGTAGAAACCGCTCATAAATGACACAACAGCTGAAGAGGCGAAGCAGCGTGTTTGTGTAAGCGAGCCTGTCAGACATAACTCAGGTGTGTGAGCGTGAGCAGGGTGTAGATACTGAGGAAAAAGAAAGTAATGAGAAAAGGTTTTAGACCGCTCAATTAAAATGGTTTAATCATAAAACATTGGCAGTTTTAGTTTAGTTTAAGTTTAATTTGCACAACTGCGAAAAGTTACTCACATTCCTGAAATCTGAAAGAACAAAATAGCCGATTCCAGGTTAGATGGGCAATGGCACGATATAACGTCTGCTAAGCATCACATTGAATATTCTGTTGATGTGTTAATGCCTCTATAAAACCTGCTCCTTGAGGTTTGACATTGTACATGGAAATGGGAACAGAAGCGTATTTCAACGTTGCACTAATCAGCTTCCTAGAGCGTCCTCTTTTTTCTAGCTAATCAACAGTATTGCCCCATATTGTTCCTATTATGGCCCATTGCTTGATTAATGCCAGATTTGTGCTGATGATCTTCTCATAAAGAGGCAGACCTGGTCCTCGACACATTCCTACACACACCACATCTTATGAGAGCAGGTTAAGGCCACAACACCACCTCTCTCTGATGAAGCATAACACCATTCACAGTGAGCTATATAAGACAAGCCACAAAAGAATTACATCCGCATACAATAACTTTGCATTTGCTTAAACTGGAAATGTAACGCCACCCTGATTTATTTTATCAATGCACTAGGGCGGTCACTTTTTAAATAAATCAGGTTAAAATGGATGAAAGATAACACTTGTATCATTTAAATTGAGTCGAACATAATCTACTTAGCCTGAAACTAAACTTTGTTGTAGAACTGACCTCAGCAGCCTCAGCTCAGCCTCGTTCCAGACTGCTAAATCATCCCTGATTTGTTCAGCTATTTGAAGTGAAATGAAATATCAGTTCAGTGTGACTTTAAGGCTACGAATTAGCGGCATGAGATTTGTTGTTGCGGTGTCGTTACTGTAAGAGAGTTGCAAATTTAACAGGGAGCAAACAGCCTTACTGTACCTACAGTTTTATAATGCCCAATCCAAAATGCATTCACATCAGCAGCTTACAATTTTTATACAGTTTGCATTGACAAAGACACCCACAGTTTACTGACAGGGCAACAGAGCAGCCAATAGATGAGAGTGAGAGTGCATTTTACAAACACCCCCTCCTGGAGTACAAGGTACAGTCTGTTTGTCGGTGAAGAGTCTCAGTCATCCAGGTCATGGTCATCATAAGTGCTGCATCGTAGGCAACTGGACTTGCTGGTCTTGCTCTGAAGAACTGAAGAGGCCTCTTGGATGAGAGGTGAAACGTCTTCAAGAAATTCAAGCTAAATATCTAATTTTTTAATCTCAATTCTTAAAAGCGTGACAACTTTACAACAAAGTGACAAAAAGGTCTGACCCTTTGTATCAGCAAACTGTTCACTGTGAAGTTTTTTGAGGACATATTCATACTGAGCAGGAAACTCACAGCACGGGTAAACATCATGGTCATGGTAAGTGCAGCATGGTTGCAGTATGGCTACTAAAGGCCAAAACACACTGAAACTGATGCACTTACTTTGGCAGGCATCAGATATGAAACGCTAACACTACAGAAACAGCAGTATTTTAGGAAATGGTCACGATGTGATTGTATATTACAGATATTCCCATTCAGTTTCTGTACATTTCTATTTGAGCTGTTCTATCAAATTCCAGCACTGCAGAACCAGCAGTGTTTTGAGGAAAAAAACTGCCCTCAGAAATATGAAGAGATTAATTTAATTAAATTCAATTCACTTCAATAGAATTTAAATTGTCCCGAAGGAAATTCTTGTGCCAGAGAATGCTTCAAATCACAGTGACAGCAAGTACAGCGACCACAATTTAACGCAGACAACCAGTTGGTTCCCCTGGTCAGGGTCACTCACTGGGCCCAGTTTTAGAACAATAGATTAATAAATATCTGACAAAAAAAAAAAATATACAAGAAGTGTTTTCAAGGAGCAAAAGTAAAACCAGTGCCTAACAGAGTAACAATAGGAGTATGATAAGTACAAGAGTTACTAAAAATTGACGAAAATGGTGGAAAAAAGCAGACTGCGCCTGATAATCAATGTTATATTGAATATGATGTAACAACGAGATGTAATGAAAAAACCCTCCAAATTTCACACCAATCACATTGTGGAAATGTGACTTCTACTGAGTCTAATAAAACATTAATGACCCTAAAGCAGGGATACTCGACTTGCTTTGCCCGGGGGCCACTTTTGCGAAACAGGAGTCCAGGGCCCAGTTATTATACAAACAATAATATTTATCAGTATATATAATAAATGAATTGCCTGTTTTCAACCTTGTGAATTAGGAGCAGTGGTTCCCAATTGGTGGGCTGCGGTCCAAAAGTGGGTCATGGGTCAATTCTGAATGGACTGCAAGTGACTTGGGAATGTGTCAAGTTTGTAAAAAACACACTATATTTTTAAGTCCAGTGAATTTCCAGCACAGAGCTATAATTTCAAGTGCCATTTCCTGCTCCTAGATTGAATGACTAATGTACAGCTACTTGACAGAGACAGCAAACTACCTCGACGATATGGACGAACAAGTATGTTGCTTAATGTATTAAACCCTTGAACTAATGACTAAGGAGAAATCTGGACCCCAGGGCTGGACCAGTTGGGAACCACTGAGTTAGAAAATGGTTGGCAGGCCAGATTTGGCTCAGGGGCTGTAGGTTGAGTATCACTGCTCTAAACGCTGACAAACTATATACTTCAGATCATTTATCACCATTGATTAGCCCCACAAAGGAAATTATATTGTTTTTAAACTGCACTTGGCCGTATAAATCATTACAATGTCCAGTAGTGTTCGTTTTACCCGCTGGCTCCTGTGTCCTTATTTGACGTTCCAAAATCATGACAAGGTCGGCGCAGGGGCGACAAAGCATTTTGACAGGTCTTATACCATCTTTGGTGCGAGTTTAGCCATTTAAAATAAATAGATGTACTTCAAAACACTTACATTAGACACTCAGTGAATTTGGGCCTTTAAGTTTAATTAGAAATTTGAAATACTGCCCTGTGTGTGTGTGTGTGTGTGTTTGTGTGTGTGTGTGTGCGTGTGAGATTATGATAACCTATTTAAGAGAGAATCTTTGTGTGAGAAATGATGATGGTGTGTGTAGCAGAAACAGTATTATGCGAGAATATGAGCGTAATTATTATGTGTCTGAGGACAAAAACCAATGAGTGATGAAAGTGTGTGTCAAACAGTGTGAGAGGGTGTGACTGTAGCCACTTCAGTGTACATTAATGTCATGCAGATACCCTCCATTGTCATTCACATGTACAATTATCCTCTTGTGCTATTATGGCAGAGTCTAACATGAGAATAGTTGTATGTTGGAAAGTACTGCGGTGACTGCACATGTGAGAGGACATACTGGTGTGAAGGAGAGTATAGTGGAACATTATGTGATGATGTTATGTAAAAACAAGTTTGGCTGATGACCAGAATGGCCTCTAATAGCAAAACTTCTCCCCACTTATGAACGTGGTCAGCGACAGAAGACACACAGGCACACCAAACCACGGAAGAAATATAGCCCAGTCTGTGTGGACCCAAAGGACTAAACCATCTTCATTATGTGCCTGTTCCCCTGACGGCTATTGGACATCCCAACAGAACCACGGAGGTCGTATATTCCTCACAGAGATTATCACCCCTAAGTGCCCCATAACCCTCTCCACAATCCCACAATTCTGACCGCTCATCAAACTGCATTCACTCTCGGGACATCCAACAACAGTATCAATGTAAAAATGCCACCGCCTGACAACTTCTATTTTCATTGCAAAGTGATTGTAAGTCATTTGAAAACGAGCCCTCGGTAAATTCAGGCCGAGGCAGTTTCTTTCTTTCCCTGAGGCGAAAACATCAATAGAGGGAGAGAGAAGCCAGGACAACCTATAGCACAGGACAGATCGATAGCGCAACAAACTCAGTAAAGATTGACTGGAGAGTTGCCTGGAAACGTCCTGCTTGAGATTTATGACATGAGGAGGACACGAGCCAACAGGAGAAGCTGGAGGACAAGAGAGAGGGAGAGGAAGAGAGAGTGATGGGGAATCAGAGGATTTTTTTTCTCCAACACTTCAGGGTCAAAGTGAATCCTCAGCAATATCTCAGAGAGAATATATACATTTTAAATATCAATGAATAACATGAAAAGGTTTTTGCTTGCAGCTGTGAAGTTTTCAGTGAGAATCAACACAGGAAAAAAAGTTTAATCTCAAACTGTGTTAATCGAAAAATCAAAGATGCACTGAATGTAAAATCCTGGGCCCATACGGACACTTAAAACGACAATTTGGCCGATAACCAAAGGCCGATACTGATATTTTGTTGCTGTTGCTTATTTTGGGATTGTTGTTAGTTATTTCTGTTTTATAAATATCTTTATTTATCTTTAAATGAGCACAAATGTGATCATTCAAGTTTATGAAACAACCCTAAAAAGTTTCTTCAAATGAAAACTACATCAAAAACCTTTTTACTCTACATATCATAATTCCTAGGGCCATCACATTCTGGTTGGTCGATCAATATGCTCTTGTCGGACCAAATTCTCATTGGTCGGACAATCGCTGGGTTTGCCTTTATAAGGCTCTGTGTCCACCAAGAGTTTCTTTCCCAGCTGAAAACACAGTTGCTGCTGTTCTTGTCTGGCACCTATATTCGTCCTCTGTGACGGTTGGTCTTTGTGACTGGATGGCAGGTGACATTGATGAGCACAGCAAGACAATTTTCACCTCACATTTTTAATCGGAAAAGGGATAAATAATCATTTAGTGTTGGATTTCATCTCTGAGAATTTATTTTACTACGTCTCCAAAAAGACACCGCAGTTCAAGGTCGGATTACAAAGCTTCTGAAGGGGATATGATCACACCGGAGCCCTTGTTGGAGCAGCAGGATGAATAACATTAGCGTCTGGACTTACAACAGTTAATCTGTCTCTCGCATGCAACATTACAGAGATGTCACTTTAATTACATTTGTTTATTAAGTCCAGTATGTCAGATTTTTCTCATCAGTCTCATTGAACGCTTAGTTTTAAGACAAGCTCATGCATGAAGCTCAGCTGGATGTTCCCACTGATACAGATTATACAGATTATTTTCAGATAATATTACAGTGAACATTAAATTTATTTTTCACTCGAGTTGTTCAACTTGTCTGAATTGAATTAACTTGCCCTGGGCAAGAGATAATGTCGAAGCCTGTGACACTCAGTGCACTGTGGCTGATTTAGTTAACCCAGAGATAATGTGCAGAATTTTCTTCCCCATCAACAAATCCACTGATTGAAGAGTAGGTAGAATTTCAGTCGGCCAAGATTTTCTTGATTAACGTTGATTAACGCCCTAATAATTCCCTTTCTAGTGTCTATTTCATATAGCTGTGAAAACACAAAAAAAAAATTCTTCTTCAAACAGCTGAATTTTTTCAAGTTTTTCACCAAAAACTACATTTTACAAGATTATATTTGGACACAAAATGAGAATATTATAATTCACCTTCACCCAATACTCTTAGCGGTTAGTTCCAGCCACCGGCTGCTAACAGCTAATGGTAAAACAGTAACGGCATCCTGGGAAAGATCTCAGATCATCCCAAACACATTGACTATTGTCCCTGGAAGACGGTGTGCTGTTAGTCTCGAGCTCTGCTTTTTAGCAATGCTCAAATGATGTGACACAGAAAAACATCAACCACTGCCATCAGTGACTGTCATCTATTTTATTTGATAGGCCAACGGCAGTCAACAAGGTGAATATCGGCTGACACCGATGTGCGTCTGATAGATCGGTGCATCCCCAGTGTGCGGTTTTACATAAGAATAAACACCAATAAAAAAAAGTTTAATCTCAAACTGTGATAATCTGAAAACCATTCCATTTTATTCTAGTTATCTTTCATTTTCATTTCTAAGATGAGTCTTTCCCGCTGAGAAAGCACAAGAAAAAACTGATATCTACTGAAGCAGACAGTGTATGTTTGACATTCCAATGGGAAAATTACTGAAACAGTGACAAGATGAAATGAGAAGATATCAGGTTTCATTGCTCCTCCACACTAACAGAGAGCCCTTACCATATGTCACCCGGCTCCGGCATGCTCTGACTGCTGCAGCCGCCTTCCATAGACTCGAGCTAATTGAATATCCTTATCTGGCTCTGAAACACCCCCCCCCCCTTTTCTCTGGTGAACTGAGACAAAGGGCCAGTTGGAAAAGCAGCACATTTGTATTCACCCACAGACACAAATGTAACACACCAACCATGAACCATAACCCGACCCTGCATCGCACTTTACTACAGTCAAGAGTAGCTGTCTTTCATGCTACTCTGTTACGTCTCACATGATAAAAGTTCTGGGAAATGTGCTAACAGCCTCTAGCTGTGAATTTTTTTTTTTCTGGTTATGAAATTAAGTGCAGCAGTTTTCTAATGCCCCCTGGGCCCTTTAGTGTAAATTGATTCTATTTTAAAAAGGCTTTTTTTCCCCCAGCCTGACAGAGAAGAAGAGGTGGCTGGGGAGCGGAAACGAAAATGGACTCTCAAAGAAAAAGAGACGGGAAGAGAGAGAAAGGCAGCTTTGTTTGTGAAAGGGTTAAAGAGAAAATGGCAGTGACAAAAGGGGAAGTGCGCGGACCACTGGCCTATTAAGGGGTTAACAGTCACAGAGAGGCCGATAATGGAGGCTGGAGCAGCTGTATAGGAACTACAGCGCGGCACGGAGCCGAACACCATAGAAACCGCTAACATAAACCAGAGATAAACAGAGGGAGGGAGAGTGAGGGAGGAAGCGAGGTGCTACATTTCTCTCATGTCAGCATTGTGTGAAGACTCATAAACCAAGATAAATAAAAATAGCATTCATAGATTGTTATACGCCTTTTTTATGGACTGCAAACACATGTTCACACCCATTAACGCATACAGTATGGTGCGTCCGCCCTCTTTGTAAACACCACTGCAGATGCATAATAAGGCACGGAGCCCCGATGCTGTGATTCACACAGGAGGAAGACTACAGCGCAGCGAGGAAACCACTGTCATAGACCTCTATGTTAACATGCCAAACTTCACAGCAGAAATAAACACGCTTACTGGGATTGCCTCCAATACTGCCTAAAATGCAGAATCGTTATCGGAGAATACGCAAGACTATGCTCCATTCTGATGTCACGATTTATTATAAACATTACAGTAGATTCATACCCAGATAAAACAGCACTTCTCCCGTAAATCAGTTCTTCCGCGGTGCTCTAAAACAGTAGCTTAACTGTTTTACAGTAACTGTTTTAGGCCAGCGACGAAGTATCGATTCCCTTTACACAGTGTTAGCGTTAGCACAATGCCAGCAATTTGTTTTTATCTATGGCATTCATTCTTTGTATGTATTTGTTCATGTTTAGTTTAACCTGACCTGAACTATACCGTACAACTACGACAGCGATCATCCCACAACCATACAGGATTAGTAGTGTTACAGCTGATCTTTTTTGTTTTTACTGCAAAAGTACTCAGCAGATTGATTCTCGCGATCAGCTGATACGCAAGTTCAGGTACCAGAATCAAAATTGGTAAGAAAAAAAATTGGCATAGGCACATCTCTAATATTTAAGGCCTGCTACATAAACAGTTCTAGGGTCTCATTTATAAAACAATGCGTAGGATCCATACTAAAAATGTACGTATGAACAAAAGCCAAAAATGGCAAGCGCCAAAAAATATTTCTACAATTAGGCTTCCTCTTCTCCATCTACATCGCCAATTTCTCGTCTCCAAAATGTTCATAAGCATGGGTCAAAGTTTCTCCCATCATGTCTGTTTTTATACATAACCTTTGTGTGGGAAGTGGCGTATGCGTCTTTCAGGCCTCGTTTTGTGCATGTTTATAAATGAGTCTCTATAGCTAATTTCCTCATTTATGACAACTGTACGGGTGTGAGTTTTTATATAAATCACCCTTTTACATTTAATGGTTCCTCGTGTCAGCGTCAATGGGTTTTTGATGCCTGAATCAAGAATTGTAGTTAACACAAGCTGAAGAGACTTTCATGTTTTATTCTACGACATAAAACATGTCAGTTAATACCTCACCGCTGAATTATGAAGCTTTTATGTTGTGGGGCAGTTGTGGCTCAGAGGTAGAGCTGGTCATCTACCAATCGAAGATCAGTGGTTAAATTCCAGGCTCCGCCAGCCTACATGTCAAAGCATCCTAGAGCAAGATACTGAGCAAGATGGTAGCCTCGGCCACCAGTGTATAAATGTGTGTGTGAATGGGTGACTGTGACTCGAAGGTCAGATGACTAGAAAGGTGCTATACAAGTGCAGGTCCATTTATGTGTCTTAAAAAGGTGGTTGCTAACAAGTGACTAAACGAGACTACATAACGTCATCACGCTGAGTCATGCCGAACACAGTTTTACAGTCTTGTTATGTCATGCAACCGTAGCATTGTTTGTTTCTAGCCTAACGTTAGCTTTTTACTTCTGTCGCTTGCATTTAGGCTTCAATAATCATTAAGTGGTGTTCATCTGTGAAGATTATGAAAGCTGCCCATGTTGTTCAGCAAGATAAACGGTCGTTTGCCATAGAGCTTATTTTCAGCAATTATCCACAATTCAGCCTACAGCAAAAGTTCATCCCTGGGGCAATTTATTGGGGCTAAAAGTTAATTAAGGGCGTGGCTGCTTTGAGTGACAGGTGTCTGTTATCAATTGACAAGTTGCTACCATGGCGACAATGTTAGTTAGGTAGCGCAACCACGGCGTAACCCCAGATTCACAGAGTAGAGGAGTTGAGCTATACATTTGTCAAAATATGGTCACATCTGGCTCCAAAAATACAAGATGGCGACAGCCATAATGCCAAACTTAAGGCTTCAAAACAGGAGTCCACAAACCAATGGGTGACGTCACAGTGGCTACGTCCATTATTTTCATACAGTCTATGGTGCAGACTAACATGCAAATGTGAACAACACACATGCAGCAGAACATACGCACATCGATACGCTAACTATGCTCCATGGAACAGATGTTTACTGCAGCTTTCATCGCGTGCAGTCGACCTCAGGAGCCCCTCAACAGATCACACTGTTGCTGTATATCCGTGATGGCTGTTTTATATTCAGCAGATAGGTGATTTGAGGTAACGATGGAGGAGGGTGTGTGTGTGTGTGTGTGTGTGTAAGGGGGGGGGGGCTGACAAAGCTGAAGGAAAAGCAGCTTCATTCAACTCGTCTCCTGTTTCTATTTGTAAAGCTTGTGTGTTGGAGAAGAGCCACTACGACTGGCGACAGCAAAGCACGCACATATGCACACAGTAATTTGTACATAACACACTTATAGTACACACACGTACACGCAGAGGCCTCCTGATTAGAGGGTGGGTTACATTTGAATTCCCATAGCGATGTGTTTTGTTTGTTTAAAGGTAACAAATTGTGCTCACATTTCTTATAAACAGCTGAAGGCAGAGTAGGTTTGAGTAGATGCGGATCAGCTGAGGCTTTTTGTTCCTCACTGAATATTTATCAGTGGCCAGAGGAGGCTGTGATGGAGTTTTACAGGGGAACGGTTGTGTATCATGTGCTGTAAATGAAGTGGTACGGCAGCTCAGGGGATTGGCAGTCAAACTCTGACCTGAGGGCATAAAGACCTGATGAGCAGGAGGAGGAGAAGCGTATCCAATGAGAGCGCACAGGCAGAGCATCATGAATATACACGCATGTATTCATATGCACGACTGGCGCACATGCGAGCCAAACGCTCTCTGTATGGAGTTTCACAATGGCAGGAGAAGCTTTTCAAACTTGCACTTCCAAGGGCAGGCTGCAAGCGAAGCGTTAGTCGATTGTGTGAGCAAAGTATGATGAAATCACACATCTCTCACATCCCGTTACTGCACCCTGCACTCCCACCAAACACAGTGTTTAACAAACATTTGAAAACAGCCAGCAGGCAATATTGAAATGACTCAATGAGCCTCGTGCCTCGACAATATCATAAGATATGTGGAAAGACCGCACCGTCACACACACATGAAGCCGCCGCTGTACTGTTGAGTCTCACCAGCATTGTAATGAATGACAAATATCTGCTTACAGCTGCATTACTCATACTCTAATACTCTTTTGTGTTGTGATCATGCCCTAACGCAGGAGCAGCCTCAGATCAATAACCTAATTAGCCATAAAGCATATGCATTGCGGTGATACATTATATGCCTGGCATCCCTTGGCTAGCATCTCACAGGAATTACCATATAAATGAACTGCGGTCATTTATTAAGCAAAGAGCCGTAGTGGCGACTTGGCATGCTACGGAACGGGGGGGGGAGAAATTGTAAGTTACAACACACATTAGAAAAGGGAAACATCATGAGAGGTCGAACAGGCAGGTTACAAATTGCATTGACTGCTGGCAGAGCGAAAACATCTGCCATGCTGTGACTCTACCCGTGGAGCAAGTAAGCAGCGAGGCTCACGGCGGACGAGGAAACCCCCAACACGCTTTCTTTCCACTCTTTGTATTCAACTGGACTGCAAGTAATTCAATACACCTCTCCTTGTGCAGGCTCACTCAAATGAAACGCAAAAGCGAATGAACTATATCAAGTGGAGCACTATTTGAACACCACTTACAGTAATATCGGTGTTTGTGTGGGCTTGTTCAGTGTGTGTGTGTGTGTGTGTGTGTGACATGGACATGTGAGCCCGTACTGTATGTGTGTGTGTGAAATCAAAAAGATTAATCTTGTTCCGCACATGATTCCTTGACCAAACTCAATACCGCCGAGAGAGACCGCTACAACAATACCAGGCTGATCTCTCCATAGCAACACACATGGTAACACAAATCTATTTCAGAGCAGGAGCGCAGCACTTAAACACAGCGGACAAAAAAGAAAAAAAAAAAAATAGGGAAAACAGCAATCAATTATTAAAGAGCTTCATGTTCATACTTACTGCCTGTGTGTTGCCAGCTGCAGCCGAAACTAAGAGGCTCCCACAGCCACCTCTCCTCAGTGCGATTGTGAGGGTTATCAGGGATCTACGGCAGTGCCACTACGTCGTCATACGCAGAGGATGTGAACTAGGATCTGCCCCGTGTCTGACATTTAATTGTTCAGCGAGGTCTGTTTACTTTCAAGGTGTTGACTGCCCTCTCAGACTCAGAAGGCAGTGGAAACATGGACGCCTAATGAGGGAAAAACAAACTCAGGGCCTGTAACAACAGCGGAGAGATGACCGATAGAGAAAGTTTAAATCAACATAATGTTTCTCCTGGCATAAGCCCACTTGTAAATCATATCGTTGTAAGCAGATCTGTCGACATCAATTGTTCTGAGGGCCTGAGCGTTCAGCATTACCGCAGCGATATTGCAAAGCCAACACACACACACACGACTGATATGACAAACTACTTTTTTAAAGAGGGACGGCAACAAAATTACTTTGGCATTTTCCTTAATTTAGACAGGAGGGGGAAAAAAAGTGCTCCGGTATTAAGTTGAAATAAACAATCTTAGTTATAGGAAAAAATCAACACTGAAAAACGAAAAAAAAGGAGCTTTAAATGCAGTGGAAATATTCAGAACTGCTTTACTTGCTGTCCCTGTTTCTGTGGTAACAAAATCATTCACATTTCAAAGCTCTCTACACACACACACACACACACACACACAAACACACATGCAACACTAAACACACTAAATCCTCCAGACATCGTCAAAGAGACACTAAGTTGGTTGCAGGTGCCACTTTGATATATTCTGTGTTGACCTTTTCCAGATCATATAGGGTGATTATACGCGTGTTGGACCGGCGTTTGGCAGGATCCGCACAAAAAGCTTTACTGTAATAGCTTTCCTCCTCTTTTCCAGCCATCCATTCTGCAATGACACATACAACCTTATGTTCTCCAGAAAGGTGGGCTGGCACTCGCCTGACACACACATATACACACATACACATACACACAGCTACAGCAGAGCGGCTTACAGGCCCGGTGCACCCAACAAACATGGGTGATGTGATAGGAGGAGGGAGAAAGAGAAAGATGGCAGCTGGCTATGAACATTTCTACATTTGCTTTTTTCTACTAAACTATGAAATGACGAGTTAATAGTGAACGTGCAGCACAATGATTTGTTATATTTTGAATCATGAGCATCAGATAAGCTCAAACGATCTGTCAATAAATCAATTATCAACTATTCTGAGAATCCATGAAGTCATTTTCAAAGCAGCAATATAAAACAGTCCTCAGTTACAGCTTCATAATTGTGACTATTTGTGTTTTTTTTTCTCATCTTAGGTGAAAGTAAATCAATTATTTTGTTGTTTTGAATTGTTGATCAGACAAAACAAGCTATTTGAAAACATAATTCAGGCGTACAGAAATTGTAACAGATAATATTCACTATTTTCTGACATTTTACAGACGAACACTTAATCTAATAATAAAGAAAATTACAGGCAGATTACAAGTGTCACGATATACCGGTATTGATGATAACCGTGGTATTTGACAATGAAACATCGATATGATGCTAATAAATACACATATCATGTGAATAATCATTTCCGTTTCTCTCCGTTCTCGCTTTGTCTCCCTCCCCCAACGCCATCTGGTTGCCTTGCCAACATCCATTAAGTGTAATTGCTCTTGTTGAAAACTTTGTACAGTTATAGTTACACACTCTCTCCACCTCCCGGACTTTTGAGTATTTTGAGTGTAATTGATTTGCCAAAAACAAGTGAGATAGATATCGTGATAATATCGTTATCGCAAACTCTTTAGGCCACGTATAATCATGTGGTGAAAATGTGATATCGTGCCAGCCTGACAGCAAATAATGAAAATACTTTTTATCTCTCCATGCCTGCTAAGTGTTTTCTGAACATATTTGTGGTGCTGGAGCAACTAGTTGATAAATCGAATAGTTGACTGACAAAATTTATGTCAACTGATCGTACAATCCTGTGTTTCCACTTATTTGCTTCTTTCTTTGCGACTTAAATTGGTTTTACAACTTAAACAATCTGAAGATGTCACACCGGACTCTGGGAAATGGTAATGAAGATTTTACACTATTTTATATTTATCTAACAAGCAATAAAATGGTCAAAATTATTCCTTAATGGCATAATTTGACATGTAATCTTCTCATCTAACTCTCAACAAGAAAGCAAATAAACGTAAACCATCCCTTCATTTCTACAAATAATCAATATATTAATTGACAGTGAGAAGAGTTGAAACGTATTGGCCTCTTTGTCACAAAGGACGCACCAAGACGGATTCTCTGAGCTACAGCTCCCACGGGTCACCCATATTGTCCCTGCAGGGGGATTGACGCCACATAAATATAATCAGACGCAGGTTTTGTGTCAACACGGGGGGGAACATATGAAACGGGGTGTTTGAGGTCATCTGAACCAAAATTTAGAGCATCAAACACTTAATTTCCTGCATTCTGGTGAATTTTTAGGCACCAATTTGTCCTTTTTCTGCATCAATTTATGGCGCAAATGTGTTTAATTCTGTCAAAATAAAAGTCCTCTACTACTTTCATGTTTTTAAATATTGAGGAAGACGTGTCTACTGCGCCGCCCTGAAATCTGCACTTATGATTATACTAAAAAACATGAACAGGCAACAAGTGAAAGTGCACCTTCTTTCTATCTACTGGCCCTGGATGGCACCAAATCTGACAAACTGTAATGTGACTAATCACAGGTTTCTGCTAAACAAGACGTATCCTGAAAAATCGGCCTTGTTCAACGAGAGCAAATCCACCGGTGTTTGTGTACCACCGTGTCCCTGCAGGAGATATCACCATAGCAGTAAGTGGCAGGCATTAGAGTACTTACACAGCCCATCACAATAGAAGCAGCAATGCACCTTTCAAAGCACAATGTTATTGAAGCAGGACACAATATCGTACTACCTGCCACCAGTCCAGCGGGCTGGGTATTGGGTTTCAGGGTGTGCTGCGGGATACTGTAATCGTATACACTTTATCGGGCTTGTTCTGTCACAAGTGTTTTGTTTAAGGCATTTCAAATGGGAGCAGGGGTAGGGGGCTGTCTCCTCGTTGAGGGCGAGTCAATAAGATGTAACCACGATCCCGCGAATATCCGTGAATAGATAAGCGTGTCTGGCCGTATCAAAATACTTGGCACGGTCGGATCTGAGCGAGTGGAAAAGGTTTGATACTTAGAGTCTGTCCGGGGAGCACTTCTAAGATTTGTTTTTCCTTCAGATTTCCAGTTTCATGATTGAAACTGGATTATGTAACCGCTGTGTGATGAATAAACGTCTTGTTTTCAGTGGAAACCACGAGCTGGAAAGCTGCACAGCAAAGTGAGTTATGATGCTAAAGTTATATCGCCATTTTGAGGATTTTTAAGAATGAGAAAACTTTTTCTGATCTGACATCTCTATTATCGATGATTTCTACATATTGCTGCCTGCTACGTTATATTGCGGTCATGACTGGTGTCCTGCTGCATAACGACCATTTTCCAGCTTTTTCTTTTGGCCATAGCCATCAGAGACAAAAAAAAAAATCTGCCAGTATCATAATCAGAATGGATTTAAAAGACATTACGGCCCTACAGCTTGTTAAAATCCCAGCTGTTTTAAACAGTAATGAGAATTCACTGAGACTATTTTACGACTAAAAAAAGACTTTCCACTGACGTTTTACACTATAATTAGCACAATATGGGCTTTTATCCCCCAGTATACTGTGATAACGGTGTCACAGCATCCTTATTTTATTAACAGATAACATGTAATCGTGCTAAATGGATGGATATCATGGATTTTTATACATTACTGGTGATTCACATTAAAGTCCAAGCGAAATTTAAGGTGATAACTGGTGCACAGTATCCGACACCATTAACCTGATGCCTCTAAGATGCAGTGCACGCAGCAGCTTAGAAACCAAGCGCTGGCATGTGCTGGCACTTTATATACTGGACCCTGATCAATATTATGCAACTAGAGGAACAAGTTCCCCTGCTCTTAATTCAGCTCATGCCTCAGGTTTAGCTTCCCCTCTCAACAAAACACCCCGTGATTTAAACTTGAAAACAGCACGGTGGAAACTTCAAGAAAAGAAAGTTTACTTCCCCTTGGTCATTTCGGTGTTTTGCTGATGCTCCCAAATTGAGCCAAGTTCAGAACAGTCATGTCAAGGTGGTTCGATGTAGCACCTTTTAGTGGTGCCAGCTCGGCCTCGTGCAAACAGCTGCAGCATTTTAAAGAGGAGTCCGGCGCTCTTATTTAGATGCTGCACCCTCATCAGTGCCTCCTGTTATTTCCTATCCTGCGATATGAGAACTTCACATCGACCGCACTGGAGGGGGAAATGCTCAGGGGAGGAGGAACGAAAACAACAGCGCACGGGGACTAAACTAAGGATAATAACTTCCACAACCAAAATGAACATCTGTTCACGTGTCCACTGTGTATGAGAGGGAAGTGGCCATGTTTGTGTCGAGCAGATTTCGCAGGGGAGACGAGATGACTGGTGGCACTTTGAAAAAAAGTAGTTAATTTCCTCTTGTGAGGCGTGAGCAGCTAGAATCAACAACAGTGTGCTTTAACATCTTGCAGTTTGATTTAGCTTCTTCTGGTCTCTCTGCAACACCCGAAACAATTTGTTCTTCAACTCCGAGCAGCCCCGGCTCACTCATTTGTCAAAGAATATTGAGCAGATGTACGTGAGGATGATTTTTCATGCTTGCTGTGAGTTTACAGTGAGTTACGGTAGTTTATGCTGTCAGTTAATCGACATCTGCTGATAATTAGAAGCAGATTTGAGCCGAACTGCTTTAAACTTTCTCTTTTTGACACATGCATGCTGACACACTTTCACCTCACCTATGACTTCATATTCTGCAGGAACACTTGAACTTATCTTACCTGATTTAATCTCCCTAATATGTTTTAATCATGTTGTCACATTATCTAACATGCTTGTCCTCTTCATTTCCCTGCTGTCACCTGTTTGCCCACATGCAATACATCTTTACTTTTATTTCTACTATACATACACTGCACATATGAGTGCAAGACAGCTCTCCAGGCAGGAACACAGAGCACATACTGCCATATAAAGTGACTTTGGAAGTGTGTCGAGCACCGTGCCAGCAGCTGCTCACACTGACAGGTACAGGCCTAGATGACAGAAAGCTAACCGTTGTGTCTGGGAGCCAACATCTGAACAGACACCCCTCTGCTCTGTGGAGACAACACGCGCTTTGTCTCTAATTCAGCAGCCGGGGAGCGTCATTTGAATATTTTCACTGGGCTACCCAAAACAACACCGCAACATGGAACAGGTGTGTGTGCGCGCGCGCGCGTGTGGTGTGTGTGTGTGTGTGTGTGTGTTCGCGAGCGCGTTTTTTTTTTGTGCGTGCAGGCGCGCGCTTGTGTGACCAAATGAAACAAATACCAGGTTAGATAAGACACACATCACGCATTGGGTTACATGTGCGGTAGTTAACAGCGGTGCGTTTTGGAAAAGCTGGCGAAGACATGAATGGCGATTCACCCCCCCACCCCCCCTTCCTCCTCCTCCTCCTCCATCACCACCACCTTTACATACATACACACATGCCACGCGCGTGCACACCGTACACATAAGCGATTGTGCTCTATCAAAATCATATGACAGGCGTGGTCATTGAGTGAAAACGTTAAGGCCAGTTTGTTTTTGTCATAAGAGGATAATTAGCTCCGATATCGCAGGAGAAATATGTTGGAGGAAAAAAAAATCTACCTTATGGAGGTCGATGCGTATCCTCTCCTCTCCTTTATGCGGGCTCTCTGGCCACAGGTGATAGCTGGAGCCGTAGTTGGGGCTGTCTTTGCTGCTGTTGCTGCCAGTCGCAGACGAGTTCCCCGCGTACGCCTGCTGTGTTACCGGGGGGGTTACGCGGGAGTCGCGGCTGTGTGGCTGCGCCTGATCGCCTTGCGCGGTGATCCTCCCAGACTTATTGCGGTCTTGTTCACAGTGCTGCGGACGCTGGGGACAGAGCCCCAGTGCGCCTTGCTGCTGCTGCCGCTGCTGCTGCTGCTCTTGCTGTTGCAGCAGTGGAGCCTGGTGAGTCCTACATAGCTCTCCTGAGCCGCTGGC
This sequence comes from Epinephelus cyanopodus, assembly GCA_026686955.1. Lineage (NCBI taxonomy): Eukaryota > Metazoa > Chordata > Actinopteri > Perciformes > Serranidae > Epinephelus > Epinephelus cyanopodus. Next base: position 14,668,977 of record CM048926.1, on the reverse strand, counting down.
GCAGTAGTTGATAGGCAAGCTGCTCCCCACCAGTAGCTGTTGCTGCGCTCGTAATTGTGGGATCTGTTGCTGCTGCTGCTGCTGCTGCTGCTGCAGGTCCTGAGTCTGAGGCTCGAATGCTCTCCTGTTAGCCTCGGTTGACTCACATGCATTTAAAGAGCGCCCTTTCTGCGAGTTTGCACGGGTTCCTTCAGGGGAGGGGTCCCTCTGTTGGAGTCTTAAATGACTGTGCTGCTGCTGCTGCTGCTGCTGTTGCTGCAACAACTGCCTGTGGTCTCGGTGCCCTCCTGCTCCTCCTCCTCCCCTGCAGCGTTCCACGATGCTTGCCTGTTGGTAATTATTGGCACTCCTTCGGAGACGATCCCCTCTTTTAGATTCCCGGGAAAACAGCAGAGAGGAGGAGGACGACGTTGGTGGCGGCGGTATAGGCGGCGGAAAAGGTGGGGAGGGCTGCGGTGGGAAAGGATCGGCAGGATGGTGATGGTTTTGAGAAAGACTCGCCTCCTGCTCGGAAAAACTGCAGTGGCAGCTCGGAAAAACAGGCTGCTTCTCCGACTGCGGCGGCTGCTGCTGCTGCTGAGAGCCGGCCGGGGCCCAGGGATCCTGCTGCAGGTGCGCCGGCTGCCCGGTGCTGGGTTCACTGCCTCGGTGTGAAGGTCGCTGGGCGGTGTCGTAGCTCGCCAGAGGTAGAGGGTCGCCGCTGTGAACAGGTCTCCGAGAGGGCTGGCTCAGACACGGGAGCTCCTGGAGGCTCTGGCGGTGAGCGGCGGTGGTCGAAGTGCGGTCTCGGTGGTGAGAAGAGGGCGGGGGCGGCAGGCTGAAAACAGGAGCGACTGGGTCTCGGCTCTGCTTGCTGCTTGCTTGCTTATCGTCGGGGATTTGGTGCTGATGGACAGCTCCCGCGTACCGATGCCGCATCCCCTTGATCGCCTCGTCTCGCTGTGGTTGCTCCTTTGCCGTGCAGAGCTCCGACACCCGTTCATTGCGATCAGTCCCAGCAGAATAGAACCGACTTGTATCATTGGTAGGTTTGACCAAGACCTGCCTTAAAACGTCACCGTACAGCCAAAACACCGCCTTCGACTGAATATCGGTCCATTGCCTGCTATGCGCACAGGTTGCAGCGGATCGATCACTCCTTAAGGCTGTTAGGATAATGCAAGAATGGGATTATTGAGATGTAGAAAGGTGTTTAAATCCCGCTCACATGGTCGATCACCTTAATCCACTGTGGACCCAGTGGATCGACTTTGTCAATGTTGCCATAACCACCCTGCATAATAAGAAATCACTTTTACTGCTACGTCACCCAAACAGATCCACAGGCCTGTCAAACATGATCCTTCCCCCCACTCAGTGTAGTTTATGATCAACTCTAAGTGATTACCTCCGCTCCTGATGTCCATAAAGTGTCAGCATTTAAAAAATCATGAGTGGAGCAATAAACACACTCTTAATATCTATCTGCTGAAACACGTTCCCACTTGTTGGCCCACAGGAAAAGCATCAAACACACACAGTGCTGGAGCGATTACCTCATGCCACACAGCCTCAGCCGTGCAGTCTGGTATTTAATTATTAAGCAGAATATGCCTGGTTTTGTATTACCAGGCAGAAATATTAAGAATGGGTGCTGCATGCAGAGCCTGCAGTCGGCTTGCAGCGCGGTGTGTGTGTGTGTGAGAGAGAGAGAGAGCTGCTGTTGCATGCTCTCAGTGTAACATGGTAAAGGCTTCACTGTCACCGCGGAGAGCAGACCGGCTAGATGGAGACAGAGAGAGGCAGGGCGCAGACTGAGCTGTCCGTGGTGCTGGAGGAGGAGTCCGGACGCACGCAGCCTGTGTCCGTGGTGTCGAGTGGCCACAGGATGGACAACTGACCATCACATATATGTATTGATTTGCAATTAGACAACATAGACCTTAAATTAAGGGGATAAATCCTGAGTTTTGTCAAGTCTCTGTTGTTTTACCACAATAAAACACCAAAATGCCCAAAAGTTACTAGTGGCTGCTCTCTCTAACACTAACTTCAGATGCCTCCTTGATTTAGCAAACTCAGAGTGCTGAAGGTGCCCAAATTCTGTTGCTTCAGCTGAACTTTCAATCAGACCTCTCAGGTCATCACGTGGTGGTTTGCTAAGTGAGTGAACTTTGTGTCTATAGCACCCTTAAAAACCAGAGTTGCAGACTCAGCTGATGAACTGAGGGGAGGTTTGTTCCCAGTGTTGGGGGAGCTACTTTGAAAGCTACCAATTACTTCACACTGGAAGAAGTTCAACTACAGCACAGCCACCCCAGGGAGAGATCCAGTTTGGTTAAAGCAGGGGAGACACAACACTGTACATAAAGGCAAAATGAAAAGAAGTGGGGTTAAAGGTTTAAATAAGAGAGGAAGATTGGTGTCAAATGTGTGAGACACAATGCACAGCCACAGTCAGTAGTGTGGAGGGAAGTCTGCTGGAGGAATTTAACCCTCTTTTTCACAACACCTGAAATAAAAGCAGGCAGCTGGGTACACAGCAATGATGTTGGAGGCTGCGTGGGAGCATGGAGGCTGACCACACGCACATTTTTTGGAACTGTGCAAAGATCAAGTCATACAGGGAAAATATTAATGTGGCTGTTGAAAATGTTTTGGGATATGAAAGTTCCAAATACTTGCCTTGTGATGTATCTCACGAACATTAAAGGTGCAAGTAAGAAATTGTCCAAGAAATGTAAGTGATGGAAAAGTTGACGTATGCATTTAAGAGTTAAAGACAATACATTTACAAAGAACTGGGAAAAATGCAACATTTATAAGAGACGTGACATCAGCTAGAAGAGTGCCTAACTCTAAGATACTTAAATACTGAAACCATCCCAGACAACCATATATTGTTACTGTGTATTTTTATGTGTGTATGGCACTGCAATATTTTTGTGTCAATGTGTTCGTGCTGTTGATGTATCTGTGGAAACTCAAACTGACAATGTATACACGTGAGATCAAATTATGCCTAAAGTCACATGCCAGCAAAAAACGCCATTCTACTGAGTTCACTGCAGAAAAGTGCCCGTCTGTTAACAGGTTGTACACAAATAAAAAATAGAATAATATTCATGGGAAAGTGGAAGAAATGTCAGCTTTGATTTTGTACACAGTGTCCATCAGTCAGACACCTGGTCCAGAAACTAGAGTCAGTGTTGGGGCATTACAGGTAACTTCTAAAATACCTGCAACAGCCTCTCTGAACATTTATCTGTGCTCTATACCTGCCTTTGTTAAATGCTGTAACTACATCCCTGATCTTAACACATTTAAACTGATAGAGTTAACTGATTTCAAACAGCGACAAATCAAAAGCACCAATTATATATGGTGAAGATGTTCAAATTGTCGACACATAAAGGTACCATGAAACTGTGTTCAACTCTCTACTCATGTTTGATGTCAACTCAGAGTCACCTGTCAAGCAACAAAGAATTCTCTTGATGCAGAGACTTAACTCTATTTGTGCCTGTGATACTATTCTATATCATTTTTTATCAATCAGTTATTAAAATTCTTCTAATATTCTCATTTATTTGCTGGTTTAATGGGCTGTCTGAGAAGGATGAGAACAGCCTACATGGTATTGTGAAAGTGTGCGATAAAACAGTGGTTAATAACTGGTGGGTCACAGGCTCAAGTTTGTAAAAAAAATACACTTTTCTCTTAAGCAGAGTAAATTTCCTGCACAGAGCTTTTATTTTGAAGCACCGTTTTCTTCTGTGGAGTGAGTGACTAACAGACAGCTACTGGACAGAGACTAGCATGATGACATGGCCAAACACAAGTATGACGCTGAATGTATTAAACTGCGGGACCACAAACTAATCACTAAGGAGAAATCTGGACCCTGTGGTTGGACCAGTTGGACCGCTGCTTTAAGATAATTGGAGCCCAGCAAAGAGACTTGTGTTCCCTCTGGGAGAAACGCAAAAAGAATCATCAGCCAATGTGACCATGTTCTGCCTGTCTCACTTACATATTTAACGGTTTATTTTATTTGCTGCGTGTTACCTGGTGTTGCTACAGCCTATGCTGACCTGTGTCTCGGACATGTAACTGCCTCACCTGTGAGTCTTTGGCCTTTTGAATGTTGTGTGTATGGTATGGACCGGGCAAAGCTGCAAATGAATTGTCCTTTAGGGACCAGTAAAGTTGTCCAAGCTGAGCTCTTAATAAACAACAGTGATAAATACTTGCAGTCAAAGCGGATTCAATTACAGCAGAGAAGCGATGGTAACATTCAGTCATTCATTTTCTTTCACCATTTATCCTATTTAGGGTCACAGGGCTGGAGCCTATCCCAGCTGACATTGGGTGAGAGGAAGGCTACACCCTGGACAGGTCACCAGACTATCACAGGGCTGACACACAGAGACAGACAACCATTCACGCTCACATTCACACCTACAGACAATTTAGAGTCACCAATTAACCTGCATGTCTTTGGACTGTGGGAGGAAGCTGGAGCACCCGGAGAAAACCCACGCTGACTCAGAGAGAGCATGCAAAGTCCGCACAGAAGGGCCCAACCAGCTGGCGGGTTTGAACCCAGAACCATCTTGCTGTGAGGCGACAGTGCCAACCACTACACCTCTGCGTCACCCATAATGGTAAAATAAAAATACATTCCTTAACTTTTATGGCCAAAAAAATATTTGTCATTTCACTTGTAAACTACACAAAAAGTGATTTCACTACTGGAATCACTATGCAAATATGAATGTAGCTGTACTACCACTATGCAGTTAACCTTCTAGTTTAATTACATGTTGGTCACTGCTCCCTAACACGGTTTGTTTCGTAGTGTAAAGCTTGGACCGTGCAATTTCTAACATTCGCTTGTGTTAGAGGTCTTGATGTAGAATAAGGAGTTAAAAAACCTGAAACCATTTTGTAACTGTACCTAGAATAAAATCCAGGTAAGGTGCAGGTGCGTTCAGTTACTTTAGTCCTATTCTGCGGAATAAGGGTTCTCAGTTCGAACCAAAGGTGGGGGGTTCAAACCCCGGGGATGGGGGATGCCCTCTGTGCGGAGTTTGCATGTTCTCCCTGTGCCAGCGTGGGTTTTATCCCAAAGTCCAAAGACATGCAGGTTAATTGGTGACTCTAAATTGTCTGTAGGTGTGAATGTGAATGGTTGCTTGTCTCTATGTGTCAGCCCTGTGATAGTCTGGTGACCTGTCCAGGGTGAACCCTGCCTCTCATCCAGTGTCAGCTGGGATAGACTCCAGCCCCCGTGTGACCGCTAACAGGTTAAGCAGTTACAGAAATTGGTTAATGTTTATGATTGATTACTGTATGTTAGTGTCTACAGAGTGGAAGGACTGTGGATTTTGTCCCCATCTCTTACAGTCAAGTTGTGTTCATAAGGGGTCCTGTGAGGGATCAGGACTGAGACCAGACCAGTGTGAGTCCCACACAGCACGAGGATCAAATGTAGAACACACAAACTACAGGCACTTCTCAAATTGCCAGATACATGTGTGGGTGTACAAGTGTACCATGGGAAATGGGCCCGATGATAACGACATTGAACGTTCAAATTAGACATGAGTCAAGGAAGCAAGAAGTTTCACACCCGATCACACAAAATGCACGGGCATTTGTGGTCTAAAAATAAAATCCAGACACATCCAGAGACCGACACAAGACCAAGTAAAAATGTGGTTGAGTCCAAGACAAGGCCGGGACCTTTAAGAAGAGGTCTTGACACAAGATCGATCTCGAACACTACAACACTGCTTATAATGTACATATACACATTCGAGTGTTGTATTAAAACGGACGTTCACATCCTTGTTTATTTCCCGCTCCATCAGAATATGTTAATATTTGAAAATATGAGCATAAACAACAACCATTTCAGTGAAGAGAGAGAAGTTGAGGCTGAGCCAAAGAGACAGGAGGGGATAGAGATGGAGAGGGAAGCCAACTTTTACATCATACATTAGCCATTCTTAATAAGTAATAATCCTTTGCTTAAAGCTGGTTCAGCCGTTTGGAGTTTTGATGGATCTAAAGACTGCAGCGGTGGCACACTTTGCCTAACCACTGGAAGAAAGCTGAGGTACACTCTGTTTTATAGCTCGGTGAAGTACTGCAGGAATTTGGAGTGGAGCTCTGGCCAGGGCCGCATTAGAAACCTGATCATTTTCATTAAGTAATTGGTCGCTGTGACCTGTGCGAGTTCCTTGGCAAGATGGAGTTTCATTTGCTAGTTTGGGAAGCAATGTTACTGCTTCCACATGAATAATTAAATCAAACTTTACAACTCCTGGACACACACAAACACTCATTCACTGACCGGCTGTGAACGCCAGGGCCCACATTTTCTCTCCGTCTTGCTTTTTTCCCCCCTCTCATGCACACACCCACAACTCTAACGATGCTGCGATATTTCACTCAAATAGCTTCTTTCTAGCAAAAGCTGCCACCAGAATTTAGTGCCTCTTGGATTTGTCCCATGCAGCCGTCAAACTTGGCCGGTCCAGGCCATGTTAAAGCATATTGTGTGTCTCTGCCTTGTTGGCTCCTGTTGGGAGAAGCAGCGGAAGATCTGTGACACTAAAATGGTAGAGGAGGAAACATGGAGGAGGCCAATGGCTGCAGCACGTAACATAGGAAGTAGATAAGAAGCCTGTAATTACAGAGAAAGAGAAAACCAACCAGGGTGAAGCAGAGAGATGTGTAAGTATTCGTGTGTGTGTGTGAGGGAGAGAGAGAGAGAGAGAGAGAGAGAAACTGATAGTGTGTGTATGTGAGAGAGGGAAATCGGACCGAGTGGGAGAGATATCTAAAAAGAGCAGGTGCGCCAACACAGAATAGATCAAAAGAGTTCAATTGAAAAGAAGAGGAAGATAGAAAATGTGTTGTACTGTGAAGTGAACCAAAAATAATTACACACAGGTACAGAGATTAGCCTATTATCTTAACACAGAATCATCTACGCTCAAAGATAAGTCACATGTGTTTTTATAATCACTGTTCTTACAGATATGTGTATGCCTCTGAGTGCTATTTCATTGTTCTTGGCATCTAGACTGTATATTGTGTAACGTGTGCACCGGGGTTTAATGAATATTAGTCTGAGCTGTTTTACCTTTACTTTGGCAGAACACAAGGCTGTTTTGGGGTTCAAACAGGAGTCCATCCGCTTATTAGACTGTCTCTCTAACCGCCAGACCACCAGACTCATGATGTCACTGGGACATATGTTGTGCTGCTCTAATAATGAACTGCCGTCCATGTTTGTTGGCTCTAATTATAGTGACCATTCATATAAATAGGCATGTGTCCTTCTGAAATAACCCAGGTGACTTTATCTTGCGTCAACAAAGGCAGACCCATGTTTTTCCTAGTCATTTCACTACCATAAACTATCTCCTATGTTGTTTTCACGAATTTGGCAGTACATCCAACCATCCTCACAACCACAAACCACGAGTAACCCCTCCAGCCCAGGAGCCAGATGTACAAATGATGTTTGCGTACAAAAAACATGCTCCTCCAAAAATGAACTGCAGTCTATATTTGTTTGCTCTCATTGTAGTGATCGCAGTCATGATAGTAGGCCCATGTCCTATTAAAATAACCCATGTGACTGTACCCCATGTCCCAAAAGACAGACCCACGTTTACCTTACAATATACTTCAGAGAACTGTTGTATTGCTGTTTTTTTCCCTTATCACTTCACTACCACAAACAGTCTCCAATGTTGTTTCCGCGAATTTGGCAGTACATCCAACCATCCTCACAACTGTAGACCACAGCTAACCCTGCCACCCCAGGGGCCAGATGTACAAATGATGTGTGCGAACAAAAAACCTTGCTCCTCTAATAATGTACTACAGTTCATGTTTATTTCCTCTCGTTATAGTGATCACAGTCATGTAAGTAGCTCCATGTCGTGTTAAAAAAAAAAAAAAAACAGGTGACTTTACCCCACGTCCACAAAGATCGACCCACGTTTACCTTTAGAAATATATTTCTTCTGACAACACGCTTCAGCGAACTGTATTGCTGTTTTCATAAATGTTTGCAGATGAAGTCATGCTAAAGGTTTTTCCTTATCATTTCCCTACCAGAAACTCTCTCCAGTGTTGTTTCCACAAATTTGGCAGTACATCCAACCATGCTCACAACAAACTACGTGTAACCCTGCCAGCCCAGGGGCCAGATGTACAAACAATATGTGTGAACAAAAAAATGCTCCTCTAATAATGAACTGCACTCCATGTTTGTTTGCTATCACTGAGTGATTGCAGTCATGTAAGTAGGCCTATAAATAGGCACGTCCTGCTGAAATAACCCAAGTGACTGTATCTTGTGTCAGCAGAGGTAGACCCATGTTTTTCCTAGTCATTTCACCACCATAAACTATCTTCTATGTTGTTTTCGCAAATTTGGCAGTACATCCAACCATCCTCACAACTGCAGACCAGTAGAGGTACATAAACAAAGTGTGCAGTGATGTTTGTTTGCTCTCATTACAGTGATCACAGTCATAAAAATAAGCTCATGTCCTGTTGAAATAACACAGGTGACCGTACTTTGTGTCCACAAATACGGATCCACGTTTATCTCCAATACTGTTTCCATGAATTTGGCAGTACATCCAACCATCCTCACAACCTTAAACCACGTGTAACCCTGCCAGCTGAGGGGCTAGATGCACAAAAAAATGTGTACAAACAAAAAACATGCATATACCTCTTCCCACATGTAAACTGGTGTTTATAAAAGAAGAATGTGCAGTGAGAATGTGTGCAGCTCACCAATTCTTCAGAGCAAGCGTACACATGGTGTTAGCTAAGATAGCTGCAGGTGAGATGCTCCGGACAAGATCACATATAAATTGAGAGACAGATTACGTTGGTTTTAGGTTGTTTGCCAATTTCACTGGTAGTATTATTTTGGCAGGCTGCACTGCATTCTGTAAAATGTCAATCAAAGGCACATTTAAAAAGTTAATTTTAAATAATTTATTAGTGATGAATTTTGATATTATTTTTATTTACATTCATCTCCCTGTAAGTGATCATATGTTATCCCGTGGAGCACTTTGAATAAATCATTTATGATCCTTCTGACATTTAAAAAATAATGATCACTGACTTTTTACTGCGACAATGGTTGCAGAAACGTGATGAATTGGTGGTATGGATGCTACAAATTTGCCACAGCCAAGTGTAATGACAGCTGGTCTGGCATCATTGGAGAGCCTCACTGATGTGACACAGTTGATGAAATTGCGCTTTCTTAACCATATTTCTACCAAGTGGCGGCGGCGTACAAGTATCGATATGGAAATGGATGTTTAGGGGACTTCTAAAGCCATCTATGGTGAACAGTGGGTGTGGAAATTAGACTTATGCATGTGCGTCCAGCGCCACAATGCACTGCTTTAAAAATCTGACAATAAGAATACACGTGTATTTCTGCCTTTGTGTGTACACACAATTTTGGTCATGAATCTACAGAGTTTCATGCATCTGTCCCCAGGACCTCCACATCTGGCTTCTTCACCTGCAAGATCGTCTGAGACCAGCGACCAAGACAACTAATGAACCGGGTGCTTTACACAGCCGAAGACTTTTTGCAAAATAGTCACAAATCGTCTCAGGGATGCTCATGTCTGTGGCTGATCTCAGACTATCTTGCAGGTGAGGAAGCTGGGTGTGGAGGTCCCGGGCTTGCGTGGTTACACATGGTCTGCTAAAGTGAGGCCCATCAAATGTAGTCCCAAATTCTCAGAAACAACATTAGAAACACTCAGCTCAAGGACAACAGATCTGGTGGGCAGTCCTGTGGTAAGCATGCACGCTCCCTCAACATTTGAGACATCTGTCGCATTGTGTTGATAAAACTGCACATTTTAGAGTGACCTTCTATTGTCACTAGCCCAAGGCAAACCTGTGTAATAATCATGGCGTTTAATCAGCATCTTGATCTGCTTCAGCTGTCAGGTGGAGGGATTATCTTTGAAAAAAAGAAGCGTTTACAAACACTTTGTGAACAAAATTTGAGAGAACTGAGCTTTTTGTGTACATAGATAAACAGTACTGCATTTATATTTTTGTTCAGTATATGACAAATACAAGTTAATATTTAGAGCTGAATATTTGCAGAGGTGCAACCAACTGCTGTTCTTAAGACAGAGATGTGAGACAAAGGAGAAAGACACAAAAAAAGCAGAGAAAAAGGAAAGATGTTTTTTAAAAAAACAAAAAAAAAAACACCTCCTCTTACCCCTCAGTGTGCCATGTGTGATAGCTGAGTGTAAGGCAGCCATCTTGAATTAGCCTGTCAATTCACTGCATGTCATGGCTATGGCTGTCATTTCACTCAACTATGACTAACTGGATTGATGCCTTAAGGATAGAGAGTTTGGTGCCGCTGGAGCAACAGCGGGCCTTGATACAGTGTTATGACCAGTGAATAATGTGACACATATTCAGCTGGACGGATGCGGCCGGCCTGCGTAAATGCTGATACGCTCCACACATGACAAACAACCTGCGATCCCAGAGATAAGAGACGAGTCGTGACTCAACCCGGGGCTGCGGCGTCATCGAACACTCGGTGCAGCCAGTGTGAGATGATACCGAGGGCATGCTTGAGACAGAGCGTCTAAGAGATACGCGCTGCGAGCCACAGCAGCAGCGGGGCCCAGCGCCCAATGGTGGAATTTATCTCTGACAGCTAAGATCATTAGTTAGATTTGCTCCGGCTACTCAAATGACTAAGCAGCTTTGCCATCACTCAGGAAGAGGCAGGTACAGGAGGAGTCGCTGTTAAATATCAGCTGACATGTTAGCATCCCAAAGTCCCATAAATGAGTGGAAAGGCCTGCACAAGGTGGACAACTGCGATGAAGTGTTTTCTATTACCGCCACAAGAAAAGCCAAGGTGCAGGGAATGATAAAGTGGCCCATGCAGGCAGCAGCTGTAATGCACGGGCATGCCAGGTAACACCCGAGATGAGATGGGATCCCATTGAAGGAATAAGAGGACACTCGGCGACCATCCTGGGTAATCCTGACACACAGCCATACGCTTAGAGGAGCAGAGGGGTGAGTGCTGTCATCCATCTCACAGGATGAACAAGAGGGCAATTAGTCACCTCAGTCTGTGCAATACGCCCCCCCATCACACGCGCAGATACCACCACCTCGTTATGGTTGTTTCCTCCTCGGCACGCGAAAGAAAAGGCCATCACAGCACAGTTCCATTCATTTACTGTATTAGATTTGCTCTGGTTCTTAATTATGAGATTATGAGTGACATTACGAGGAAAATCTTATTGTCAGTGGCAATTATTTCGACAAGAATGACACATACTTAGCAAGAGGACGACTGTAGTACAGGAAAAAAAAACTAAAATTTTGATATTGACAGTTAAAAAAGACGGTTACGGATAGATTTAAAGCGTCTTTAAAGATTTATTTTTCCATTGATAGCTCCAACTCTCATTTAACTCATTTATCTCTACGAGAGACGTTATCTCACTAGCTTTTAAATGTTACACGTCATACTTTTTCCTGCCTCTAATCAAGGTCTGGCAGTGTTAATGCAGCAGTGACAGAGATGTCTCTGGGTTTTGTCTGCTGCTGGTTGTACATGACGTCTTCTCTGCTAACACAACAGCACAACACCTGCCTTGTGTTCCCTGGCGTGGCCTTGGCAGAATCACTGGACCATCAACCCCTGTTCACAGAGCACAATGATGTCATTAAATGGAGCAGTAGATGATGAGGGGAAGTGGAGAGGACACAGCGAAACAAACTGGGCAAGGTCCACTTAGGACGGAGTCTGGTGTGTGTGTGTGAGGTAAAGACGGTTATGGCATTATGCCTGTTTGTTCAAAACGTGTGCCTCTGGGTGTGTGTTTGTGCAGCGACGTGCACATGTGAACACATGTGCATACCTTTGTGGGCGGATGGGACCAGCGTTTGACAAGAGAGGCTCAGTTGTAAAATATGGTGATGAGAGATAAAGAGAGGAGAAAGCTCATCACTAATGCAAAGGTTCAAAGACTCGGTCCCCGTCTCATCTTCAGAGCCGCAACAAACACAAAGGAGATGACCAACTGACCCCCCATATTCACCACCAGCAGGCAGAGGTGGACTGTACGCTCTCCTATTAAGACACATCTCTTAGAAACCGTTTCAGGAAGACCACACACGTAAATGTGACCAGCTTACACCATCTGCACACGGAGAAAAAAAGTTTAAATACTGTACACACGGGCAACCTTGCATGAGACTCATCTAACGCAGGGGATATCCCTTTATATTCCACACTGCACACGAGTAACACAGAAATGGTTCATTTCTGCTTCAAGGTGTAGCTATGACAGATAAGAAAAATCATCCCTGCAAAAAAAAAAAAGAAAAAGTCATGCACTGGTGCCGTTAGGTGTGTAAATGCAAATGAAGTGGGCTATAAAGGCTATTAGCCACAGATATTAGAGCCTGCAATTGCAATTTCATCATGCAATCTTTTCACACCCCTCTTCTTTAACTAACACTCATGGAAAAGAAGATGAAGTGAAAGGAAAGAAAAAGGGAAGGACATACCTTTTATCTGATGGAGGTTGCACAGGCTCTCTCCTTGCAGAAGGCACATCAGCGATGATTATAAATGACAGCAAGAAAATCAATAGTCTCCTACTAAGAATAGGGGCTCTCCCAGTCATTGCAGTCTCCTGTCGCTCGTAGCATGGAATAACGGGGAATACACGCGCTGAAATTCTGCAAGCACATGCTCAGCTTATTGTTACAGCTATTGGCTGCTCCCTCTTCTTGCCTTGTGTGTTTTCTCCCCATCTCCTCCACCTGTTTTCGCTCTGATAAACCCCAGCTATGTAAGTCCTTTTTTTTTTTTTTTTTTGTGTGATTTTAGTCCGCAGTAAAATCTCATTCTCACCTCTGTGTCATGAAATTAATTATAGGAGAGGCGTTTAATGTGATTTAAAGGAGATCGATACTATTTTTTTTTATCAATTCAGGGCGATAAAATAAAATCTGACATGGTGCGGGTCTCAGAAACAAAACAAAACGCTGATAGGAGCTGTGACAAATCAAGAAAAACACTGGAGGGGGGTTTTATGACCTTGTGTGTGTGCGCTGACGTCCCCCCACCCCTCCTCCTCCCTCTGAATTGATGCGGGGATTCCTGATGCTATTTTTAGCCTCTTGGTCGTGGAGAGCCGTGCGTGGGTGGAGGAGAGAAAGAGAAGAGAAGCAGGAGGAGGAGGAAGAGGAGCAGCGGGGGGATGAAGAGGAGGGAGAGATGGAAGAGGAGAAGAGGAGAGGAGAAAGAGGAGAAGGAGGAGGAGGAGGGGGGGGGTTTGTATTGGGGGGGTTCCCATGCGGACTGCAGCAGCATCAACACAAAGCTCCCCGCTGTGAGGGCTTTGAATCGTGACCAGACAGCCAGGAAAAACAGAAAAGGGAGCGCCGTGTCATTTTCTCCACACAGGACGGTACTGCTTTCTTTGATTTAGCATGATTTATTTTGGTTTTTACACCAGTCTTAAATTACACAGCGCTTTGCAAAAGATGTTGAGGGGGAAATCATGCAGAATTATAGAGTATAATTATATTGTGGTAAATTAGAGGGACAAGATGCTGATCGGGGAGAACGTTCAGTAATAAACCTACAGTAATAAACCTGTAATGGCATTTACATTTATAATATACGACAGTTTCACAGCCATTATTACTAATGCAGGCCTGTATGTCACAGCTCTGTCATTTAAATGTCTGATTTTAGACATGTTATGTGCACAACCATTTACAGAGAGATCCCTTAGACAATATAATATTTATGTGAGGTCTGGGCTGCTTTAAATTGAATTTAAACAGGCTACAGACGTGCACACCTGATGGTGATTTCCTCATGTCTATATTGATAACCAATGCTTGTACCTACCACTGTAAAAAACATTCATGATTTAAGTTTCTAGGTGTATTTTCTCATCCTATAATAGCTGAATAATGTCTCAAATCCAGCCAGAGTCCACCATAAACAGCCTGAGCACTTACAACACACACCCAATTCAAATGAAGTCATACAATTAGTCGCACAGACTGAGATCAGGAGGAAGGTGGAGGGAAGCTTCACATATGGGGAGAGGTTTTATTATTTATCACCAGCCGACTATTTTTAGCTCGCGCTGCCGTGTTGGCGTCGAGGGTTTCCGGGCACATTGATGGCAGGTTTCCCCGTCACCCGCAGGTCACACGGCGGGGGGAGACCCAGGCAAACCATACCGCAGAAAAGAAAAAAGAAAAAAAAAACAAACAAAAAAAAACCACACAGGCATCAGAGAGGACTCCTCCAGCTGGTTGCATTATTCACTCGCGCACTTAATCAGAGGCGTATAATTACTGGGAGAAACACGAGCAGCCAAACTGCCGCAGAGGAGGCGTTCATATAGTGGTACATGTGATGAAGAAAAAAAATGATAAAGCAGATTGTCCCGAACCTTAAAGCTAGTTCACGTTTGAAGCTGCAGGCCACCAAACAAAAAGCACACCTGTGACCGCATGACACTTAATTAAGAAGAGGATGTTGCTGCGCTGAATAAAAATATAGCCACTCATGTAATGGGCTATTTAAGTGTTGTTTACTGCAACCTAATTTTTCAGATATTGTTTAATTACTAATTAAAAAACTTGAACATCTGCAGGCAGGTTTTGTTCTCCTTGCTTGTTGTCTGGCATATTAAGTAGACTGTGTAAATTCATACAATGGTTTTATTGTATTTGGGTGCACGTGACATGAAGCCACAGCTCAAACAATAAACACACTGTACACCACCTGCTGTTTCATCATCACTGCTACGTTTACACAACTGCTTTAACTTCAAGTTCATTGTTTGAATCTGTCATGCTTAAAGCTGCGGTAGGCAGTCTTGTTTGGCATCATTGGACAAAAATCCCATAATAACCTTTGAGCATAGTGTAATTCAAGTAGACAAAGAGGCATCAAGAAAATCTAGCCTGTGATAGAAGATTTTGGCCAATCACACGTCGTTTCAGAGGGAGAGTCTTTTCTATAGTCTGTTCTATGAATGCAGATGCGCTTGCAGGCCGTTTGGTGAAAGTCTGATTCAATGACAGAGAATCTTGCAGAGAAAGTTGTTGTTCCAGTATTGACAACAACAAGATGGTTTTATCAAAAAGAGAGTCAGACAACAAATTAAACAAAATGTGTCATTATCTGCAAAGTCTTTCAGAGATGGACAGAAATGCTGCTAATAGTTTAGCCTTCTGCTCACCACAGCTAAAGGCTCATAGCTGCAGCTTCAAGTTTGTGATTATGTAGCTAACGTTAGACAGAGCCACAAATCACAGTGTGTCCTCCTCCCGGGAGGAGAGCCGGCAGCAGTTACGGAGACCGCCATCCAGTCAGCAGCCATAGCAACACAAATCCAGCCAGTGCAAACCCCAGCTCCAGAGAAGCAAACTTTCTGTTGCTGCCATTACACAGGTTAAAGCCGCCGTGCCGCTGGCCACCAGCCCACTGTGACACCTGGTGCTGGGGGATTTGCGCTAGCTGAATTCGAGCCACTACAGCCGCCGACTGAATGTGCGTCTCCTGAGCTGATGCCTGCCTGGAAGCAGCATATAGTGGTGGGGAGGAAGCAGAGGGACTGTGGCTAGCGAGCTAATTCTTGCCTCATTTGTGGTCTGATAAAAAGGGGCAGAGAGAATGGGGCAAGCAGGGGCTGAGTGAACGAGCTGCATGTGACTGTACAATGAAATAGGATTAAATCAGTGTATGGGAAACACTGGGATACTGCATGAAGTGGTCGTCAGGTGGGAGGGGCTTGAGAGAGAGACGAGGGAGCTCCAGGAAGAAGGTTTTTCTTGCCTTTTCCAAATTTCTAACAACCCAGCTTTAAAGCAGGAACGCTTTGGTAGCACACAGTGAAGTGGCAACCTTTCCTGGACATAAACACCGTGCTGTGTTCTGCAAAAAAAATTAGCCCTAACTTCTGGGCGTGAGCAACAATCCAGGGACGAGAAATTATCAAGTTCTCACCACAGATAATTTAGGCCAACATTAGCGTGAAAAACGTAGCCGAAAGGATCCTGAAAAGTAGACTTAATGCTGCTGTTTCTCCTCCTAAATAAACAAGCGAATAAAGGGAAGGAACAAGAGCAGGAGAGGACAAGACACAAAGTGAAAAGACGAAAATTGAGAACAATAGAGGACTAGGAGGTAGTGCGGGATAAAAACAGGGTTGTCTGATTGAGTGGGAGACGTGGGAGGGAGAGGGGGAGGAGGGAGACAGAGTGCATTAGAAATGATTGGAGGGGAGCGATAGAAAGAGCGTAGTGGATGGGGGTAAATTCAGATGTTCTGGATGATAATGCTGCCTTGTGTTCTAATGAAAAAAAAAACCCAGATGTTATCTGGCTGCTGGAAAATGCCGGACCTCCTCCCTCCCTCCCTCCCTCCCTCCCTGGCGGGGTGTAAAGCCACTTTCTCTCGTCTTGAAGGGCCCTAACTGGCTAAACACAGTGGGGGATTAGCTTTAGCTTCTCTCTACTGCCAAAGTGTCCTCGAGGTGTGGAGAGGCAGCGTGGTCTGTCCCTGCTGCCTGTTGGTCTGTCTGCCCTCCATCTACTCTGCATGGATGTCTGGATTTCCTCCACTCTGCCTGCCCGCCTGCATCATGTCTTCTTATCCATCAGTGTGTGTGTGTGTGTGTGTGTGTGTGTGTGTGTGTGTGTGTGTGTGTGTGTGTGTGTGTGTGTCAACTCGCCTGTCTGTCTTTGTCTGGCCAGTTGTTTGTCCAGTCTGTGTATTATTTATATTCCATGTGTATCTTTGTGTATCTTCCCTGACAGCCTCCCTTCCTCTCTCTCGTGTCTGCCTGTATGTTGACGCTGGGTGCCTCTCTCCGTTTGACTCCCTCCATTTTGCTGGACGTCTCCGCTGCTCGCTGCATGCCGGGGCCGCCTGTCTGCTTCACTGCCTCTGCTCTGCCTCAGAGAGAGAGAAAAAAAAAAAAAGTGTAGAGAAAGACGGCTCAGCCACACCCAAAAGCATCGTTACTTTGTTATTCACAACCTCTCCTATAAGTTTACAGTGTGACTGCTCTGCATGTGTAAATTTGGGTAAGTGTGGCTAATTTAAAATGGAGCTGAGGGGAAGCGCAGAACAATGACACAGACACAGTTCTAATTAAGGAATTAAAGCAGCTTAGGTTTAATTTGTAACAAGGTCCGTTCATCTGAGAATTTAACTCCTTACCTTGAGTTGGCTGGTGCAGGATGCAGCTCTAATTCACAGCTGACGTCATAATCTTTAAGTATTGTGGAGCAACTATCAGCTATTAGCAGCATTGTTTTAACCTTCGAGGGACAAGGTGACATTTCAAATTTTGCTCTGTTGTATATTTTCCACCAGGCCCTTAAGGCGACAGGGTATTTTTAGCAGACAACCACCCTGGAGAATGACTGTCACCACGAGGATCTTTTTTTTGCCTCCTCTTCTCAATATCAAAATGTGCGCACAAGTTATATTAAGAACACGACAGCGTAATGGAATGACTTCAGACCCTCACACATGGGTTCATATGTGCTAAACATATTTTGTTAGTCAGGTGGTGGATTTATGGGCATCAGAGGCCAAACAAGCACAAAGAGCAGTGGCTACATATTTAGTCAGGGTTGAGTTATGACCTGAATCTTTTGACATATGTTTTACTGTTTGGAATATATTAGACCATGAGCTCTTTTTGCACAGGACTGGTGTTACCCGGGGACCTCTAATAATTTATACTAATTGCAGGGGTCGTCTGTGATCTTAATCCTGTACAGACTTTCCATTTTCGTAATTTGTCAAGTAAGAATTCCACTAAATTATTGAACATATTTCGCCAAACACACAGAGGTCATGTGAGACTATTAGTCCCGTCCGAATCTGCATCTCAGTAATTCGGGATCGTACTTAGATTTGTTGCTTTCTCTTTTTCTGCCTTTTCCCAGTTGAGAATAATGGAGGCTGCGTTGGCAATTATAAATGGAAGTTGTGACAGCAGCTTGGGTGCAGGAGGCTCGTGTTGCTACACAGCCTGGAGACCCGTTCGCAGAAAGAGCAAGCTCATATCCATCAGAAGAGCGAGATCTTGAGAGATGATGAGATGGATGACATGTGACAATGTGTGGCAGAGTCAGTTAAGATTATCTAATCCCCCAGCTGAAAATCAATGTATATGGGTATTTTGTAGTGTTGCTGAAGCATTCAGGGGCCACAAACGCCTCAAGTTTTCTCCTTAAGTAGGACACTTAAGGCTTAATTTCTCCTTAGCTGAGGGACTTACACAGTTGCACAGAATCCCTTACAAGGTTTTCTTTGTTAAGAAACAACGTTAAGTCATTACTGCCTTGAAAGAGATTTCACTGCAGTTAAAGTTTCCATGGAATTTGTTTTGTTTGCTCAGACTCATGCTTGTGATGCCTGTTATTATCTCACAAAGTTGGTTTATAGTTAGACAGTGAAAAATGGCAGAAGGAAAGAAGACAAAAACACATATTGGTCAGAGGAAGAAATTATTATACTTCTAGAGGAATACAATCATAGCAAGCACATACTACAAAGTAAATCTGATCCCCAAATTCTTTTACCGTGCTTTGTTTGCGAAGGCCTTTTGTGCAACGGTCTAGGGGTTTCTGAAGTATAAGACCAAGACAAGGAGAAAACAATGAATACTTAAGTGAACATTTTAAAAAAAGCTTAAGGAGAAGACTTATGGGTATTTTGTGCAAACGATTTTATTATGAAGAAACCTTAACTAGGACTTAAAGGAAAATCTTAACTTTAGGTGTTTTGTACAACCAGCCCTTTCTGTGTTGGTTAGAGTGGAGTTACAGTTGGACGATAAAATTCGAATAAATCCTGAATAACGACTAGGTCTATAGAAATGTATAATTCTGTATATTTCATTTGCTACAAAATGGAGCTGAGAAGCAAAACCACAGTCAGTGCTATGGTACTAGGTAATTTCTAGAGTCTAGAAGCTCTTGTTCCAAACACTGTCACTCTCAAAGCTTAAGATCAAGTGAGAGCTTGCTTTGGCTAGTCTAACAAGCTGAAACTAAATTTAGTCAATAATTTTTCCTTACCAGTAAATGGAAAATATCAGTTTGCAAAAAACAAATAAACAGAAAAATATCACCTGTTGGTAAGTTACACATAAAACATCTCTTGGCTCAGATTTCAGTAGCTGCCATCTCGGCTCTTCACGATGGTGAAATTCATGCGATATGATAAGCTACTACTAAACACATACTTAAATGTATTAAACTGTAATTCAATCTATTATATTGATTTCAATTCAATTATTTGTAGAAGGAACATTTGCAGTTTTTCTTATGTTGGCTCAATGGCAGTGGTGACTGGAGGTAGGGCTGCCATCAATGTTGTGGAACTAGACAAGATATCGTCTTAGATTTTGGATATTGTAATATCTTAAGTGTCCCTGGTTTTAAAGGCTGCCTTACAGCAAGGTGATGTAATATTTTTAACTTACTAGACTGTTCCAGCTGTTCTATTATTTGCCTTGGCCCTCTTAGTCATTACATCCACATTACTGATGATTAGCCTACTTAAATCTCATTGTATAAACATTTTGTGAAAGCACCAATCATCAACCCTACAGTATCGTCACAATATCAGTATTAAGGTTTTTAGTCATATCAGTGATATCGGTGCCCAGTCGCTCACCTGGTAGAGCAGGCAACACACACACTATGGCTGTGTTCTTGCCTTTGCTATGTGTTATCTCCTCTCTCCATGTAATAAAAGCCAAAAAATATATATGTTACGAGATATATGATTTTCTCCATATCGCCCAGCCCTGACTTGGAGGTTGAATAATCAGCCTAAAAAAGGCATTATAGGAATGCATGACTTTTTTTGTTACACAATTTGCGGCTCAGCCTGAAGCCTGGAGGTGCACAAAATGCAGCAATGTGATCTGAAACATGTTGTTTTAGCTTTGTTGGCTAATTCATATAGAAATGCATGTGAGGACATTTTTCGGATGCTTCTTATTAAGGAAAATGTATATTCTCAACGCTCAAACTGTATCAGCGACATAACTGGACATAAAAGACATAAAATCATACAGACAACTTGTTTTTAGTTGACTGAAGTGCAGACGCTTCTTCCAGACTGCTGTGTTTTGGGGCATGATGCTGTTTGTTGGCCAGACAGATGTGCTTGCTATCCATCAGCCCACAACATCCTCCATGTGTCACTAACAGTCTATTTCCCCGTGGTGCTGCCTCTCTTTAAAATGTGTCATTTTATTGTTCTGATTTCTCTCCCTTCTCTGGGGAGTGGAATATGATTTCACAGAACATTAAGTGGATGGGATCTAAGGGAATAGTGTGGGGACTGGGGATGGTGGTGCTGATGGTGGTGGTGGAGAGCGGCGGTGATCTGGCCTAATTAAGCCCTCTCCCCGTTTCCCCTCCTTCTCCACCTTCACTCCCACCCCCGACACCCCTCCACCCCCCGTGCTCTCTGATAGGTCCGTGACTTTCACCGTGGAGTGTGAAGGGCGAAGGAGTACTCCTCAAATCATAATCCGCCTGACTTTGGGAGAAAAAGGATTAGTCTAGCAGTAGCCTGCGCAGCCATGCAAAGACGCACGCTTCAGCATCCTGTGTCTGTTTAACCCTATATGTCATCTATAAAGACACAGAGAGAGTAAATGGACATATTAAGCCATCAGAGCGGGGAACGTTTATTTCTTCATGGTGTTGGTGGACTGAGGTTACATCAGCTGATGAAGCCACAAATCATATCACTGCACTACATCCAACCCCCCTACATCCTGTACAAGGCAATCTGCTGGTGGTTGATGATGCTCCCCTTGTTGGGGTTTACAAGGCAGGGGTGTCCAAACTTTTTTGAACGGGGGCCAGATTAGATAAAGTGAAAACACCTGTTTCATCTTTCAGTGATAATGTATTCGACTTTTAACCGCTCCTAAAAGCGCTGGTCCTCACTGTTGACTTTACATTTCTTTGCTGTGGGCATGTCTGCTACCGAACAGGAAATGGCTGCGATTAGGTAACTGTTCTGTTTGCTCCGTTACCAATTATGAAACACATTAGTTACACCTGCGTAGTTCCTACTTAATGCATGTTTACAAACTGCATTGTTTTCCCTTTACCTCACAATGGCAGAGCTATCATACAAAGTGATCTTGCCTGATTAACCAATAATGTGTGGGGCTGAGAGCTGCTTAAAATTGATCTGCAGGCCACAGCTGGCCCCTGGGGCCAGACCTTGGACATGCCTGACATGAGGTAATTCAGTGGTTAATCACTGATCACTGCCAAGAATATTTTTGACCCATTACACATGTGGGTCTATAGGTTAATACTGCTACGCCTCAGTTCTCAATCACAACACACAACAGCTGCGTTAACTTGGGCTAGCTAGCGGCGCTGCTTATTCGGCAATCACAACTAATAACGACCCAACAGCACTGTGGAAACATTGTGCCCACTCTCCAGTCTCCCCGAAGGCTGCCCTGGTTAGTAAGCAGCTCAATTTATGCTCCTCTAGCATCACTCTTAGCACTGTTGTCTCAGTATTAGCATGGCTAGTGGTGCTAACACAGTTAACAATACTAAAGGGGTTTTGTGGCTCAAAATGAAGCCGCGTGTTCACCAGGTCTGCCTGGAGAGAGACCAGAGGGGGGTCACTGTGTTTCAGCAGCACTAGCCAAGCTGACACTGCTAACTGTGCTGACAGAGCTAACAGTGATGCTAAACATTTATATCACAAAACATTAAAATGTCAGACAGACAGTTAATGGAGCACCACACTAAAAGGAAAGGCCTCTTGTATTTCTTTTTATTTTTTTTATTACCAATAACCCAGTTAGTTACCAGTTAGCGTGTGTTAGGTAATCAAAAACAACATTAACTGAAAATGACATTCCTAGTTTACATATATTTCATACAAAGGCATGACCTCATGTTTCCTTAATGGCTCTGACTCAAGCTTCATTGCACGGGTGAGTGGCGCCAGGTGGGTCTAACCCAACTGTGTTTTCCCTCCGGCCTGCATAATTATTACCCAGTCGTCTCCTGCCATTAAAAGCATCGAATCTTCTGCAGTATTGAGACAGAAAGGACGACCAACAGAGGTCACTCAGGGACGTAGACCCCAAATACAAAAAGCACATGCTATGAACGCACCATTCAAATGACGAATGACTGCGAGTGCTGGCGTCACCGTCACGGAGGCACAGGAGAGGCAGAGGCAGGGAGTCCCGCAGCTACAACACATGCCCCCTCCTGCACATCGGGCACAGGGCTCGGGCAAGCGTAGGGTGATTGATAGCGGTGCCAAGACAACATCTCGTCAGGGGCCCAGTGCACAGGGGTGCCTAGCAGAGCAATGATGGACGAGCCCGTAGACGCTACATAAAAATCGAACCCGGCATATATAACACATTCCCAGCTCCCTTTCTTAACCTGTAATGTATAGTGATAGAAATTTGTTTCGCAGTCCATTGCCGCGGACAGTGATGGATGCCAAAAAGAAAGAGAGGGAAGGAGGAGAGCGGGGAGGGGGACAGGGGTGATTCAGAGTGTGTGTATTTGTGTGTGTGTATGTGTGTAGACACGCTGTGGGAATCAGTGAGATAGTCCTGTTCAATGTTTTGCAGCGTTTTGTTTTTGACACTCATGCACATATAGACACAAAAACACAAGTACAGAGACTAAGGAAAGTGTACCAGTTTGCCACAGCTAACCTGTTTGGCGATTGTTTGGTGTGTGACATAAAGATCAACCGGAAAGGGGTCTAATACTAACAAGCTGAAAGGGGGCATATCGCCACCTATCATAGTGGAGTCAGACATAAGTCAATACATCAGTTCCCCGCCCGTGCTTGTATACTGGGACAAGGACAGTAGTCCAATTAAATGGCCTAGTCGAGCTGTAAATGTCGCTCCACTTAACTGTGCATGTAAACGTACCGACTGTGAGTGTGTACCGTTTATTAAATGGATACTTTGCCGATTTCAAACAGCTTTGTATCATAACAGTGTGGGAAGTATCTGTAAACGATCTATGTTAACATCCCTCCATCTTAATAGAAGCTTAAAGATCTCCCTGCTGCTCTCCCAATGCATATCCACCATATAACGCTCTAACTACAGACTGTACTTGCGCATGTTCATATGCCGACCACCACGGACACAAAGACTATGGAAGTGGATTGAGAGAGAGCTGCTCCGTTCCTCTCCCTCTCGATCTATTTAACACGGACCAAACGGTAAAACTAAGCAGTGCTGATCAAATATAAACCGAGATTCTGTCACTGTATTGCCTATTCCTCATCTAAAATGACTTCAGAAACATGTTTCAGTGCACGGTTTGACTGTTAAAGAATAGAATGTGTGAACACAAAGTGGGCACCATACTATTTCCTGTATTATAAAAACCGACGCGAACAATAAAACTAAGCAGTGCTGATAAAATATGAACCCGTCTGTCACTATGTTTCCTGTTTATCAACTAAAATGTTTCAGAAACAAGTTTTAGCTCACTCTTTAATTGTCATTCAAGATTATTTTGTTTAGAAGCTGGCCACCATATTGTCTGTGTCAAAACAAAGACGCTCACCACCAGCAGGAGCATTGATTGGTCTGGTGTAGCGCATGGGATTCTGGTAGTTGTAGGTTTTCATCCTCTTGAGCAAAAGCAAATGCTGCAGCCCTTTTCCTCTGTTTTCTCTGATCATGTAGCATCAGTTTCAAAAGTCTTTGCGTCTTTCTACTGCAGTGACAGCCCTGTTGTGAAAAGAACACATTTCCAGCAGTGAAATACTTCTTGATGGCTTTATGAATCGATATTATCTCTTGCAGTAGACTCAGTTTTGTAGCTACTACATTGTGTTTGGATGTTTTCCAGTGGCTCAGTAAGTTTAAGTGCCCACTATAAGTCCATCTTGTGATCTTTGTCACATGCTCTCTATATCTATGTCTATAAATAAGAGCATGGAGGAAAAAACAAATGCTTTTTCAGGTTGGTGCTTTTTAGAAAGTCAAGTGGGGTCGCTCACTGTGTTAACAGCCAACTATGTACCACGTATGCATGAAAACACTTGGCCATCCATTTGCACTTGAAGCACAAAGTGCACACGTGTGCGGGTACATGACCCATCATCACATGTCATACTCTATCAAACACATGCACACACATGCACTTATTGACCCGATTAATTCTGATGCAGTAAATTATCAGCAAATTGTTTAATAAATAAAATACATTGGCAAGTAATTAATTACAGGTGCATTTAAAAAATACATTTATTTAAACTTTTCTTTTAAATGACAGATAAATATTCAGTTAATTCACTTTAACTGAAAAATCATTTTAAACAGGTTTGTTTAAATTAATTTTGATCATAACTAACCACTAAAAAAAAGGTTTATAGTTACTCTCTTGACGCACCTTGGCCACTGTGCACATGCCCTCCCATGTGTGTTCTGTTTATACCTTGTTAATGGGGACTCACATACCTGCATGTGCGCACAACAACACCGACCACCTCGGTGCATTGTTAGCCTATCAAATTGACTTGTCGTCACGAATCTCCCAGTAGCTGATGAATATTAGATGGGAGCGGATAATACCTCAACAGAGGAGGCCTCCCCCCGCCAAGGCAGGAGAGGCTGCGCGCTCAGCGGTGAAGCTCTGCCCGCTGAGACCAAACCCAGCCTGCTGAAAGATTCCCTCGCAGTTGTGAGCGGGACGCTGTATAATTGTGGGTGGATTTCATGTAACTCCAAGAGTGAGAGGAAGTGTGTCCATGTGCGAGCGTGTGCAAGACCATATTTGTATGGCAGAGAGACAGAGAGAGCGAAGGATGAGGAATAGAGGTATTCATCTCCATCTATCTCCATAAACCTCCAATTGGATTTTACAGCAGTTGCCTCTTCATCATGAACTGCGATGGATTGTATTCCAAAGCCGCGGCTGTAAGAGGAGGATTTCAAGGCTTAAAATTTTTTTAGTTATGTGCGAGAATAACAAGGAGGGGAGAAAAGCTGTGCATCAGAGATTCTGTATATACATATGGATGTGTGGCCTTGGAATATAACCCATGCATGTGATAGGCTGTCTGTATGGGCACACATGCAGTTGTGCATATGAGGATGAATAATTGAATACAGAGTTATTCAGCATGTATTTGTCAGTTTGCCCATTTCTTAAAGCTGTGATTAAAATATACGCAAATGAGTAAATGGGACCTCCTGTCAATCTTAAATTGACTGACACATATTTTCATACGGGGATTAACTCTAGAACACAACTAAACCTAATTCAACATTTCCAGACACTATAAAAAGGTTTGATCACAGTGTAAAGTTGTAAACAAATATATATCAAACAAGCCAATACTTTGAACTCAGATCAATCATAAAACACATGAAATGTTGATTTTCCATCTGCAACTCAAACACTTCATAATGTATGTGGAAATTCCTCGATGTACACAGTCAAAAGAATCACTGATTGGGCCTTTAAGAGAAGAGTTAAAGATTGAGGTTGTTTTGACAATGTTCCCATTACGTCAAGTCAGTCCTTTTTTTAGAAACTGACTAAAGCGCTTCCTGGAGATTTGAATAAGCAGAGTGGTAAAACTGAGAGGAAACATGGATTGAAACAGAATCCGCATACAGCATATTATTGATTTAACACAGCATGGTTAAATTTTGATTTGTTTACATCGTAGCTTTAATTTATATCAAGATCAGAAAGAACTGGACCTGAGTAATTGATGCTGACACATTACAAGACTCTTTCATTGTATATGAGTGACATGCTCTGCCTAGCAATGTGTGATACAACCCCCATCCAGCTACATGCAGGCATAATTCAAGACACACCACACACTTGAACCAACACAATCACTGGAAAACATAAATTATTATAATTATCTGCAAATCACAGATACGTTATATTTGTGCATTACTTTGCAGCAGATACTTGAAATTATTATACATTCATTATTTTTCTTCTTCGTTTTCAGTTTGACTAGCACTCTTTAAAGGCTCAGACACAACAAATCGACTCCTGCTTCGTCCCCTGATGTCACTGTGTCTTTGCCAAAAAAGTTGTATATGTGCACTCCGTCGAAACAACAACCAACAGCCAACCAGCACGTACGTTCTGTGACTCCTCGAGAGGAAGTAACTGTCCACACCAGCAGATGGCAGTAGTCTGTGTTCGTCATTCAAGAAGTGAAACCAGAAGACCATCGAGATGCTTGTTAGCCTGTGAGCATATAAACAACAAAATCCAATTTTGAAAGAACAAAGCATATTTAATGTGCACCAGTGAACAATAACACAAACCATCAGGAGACGTTTTCATTAAAGAGCTCAATGGCTAAAGAAAAATAATCTTACCTCATATAAAAAGTCTGTTTTGGTCTCACTCCCTCTTGACTTTAGCTTTTTGTTTACTTTCCTCACTTTCGTTTCTCTTCTCATGAGTGAGTGATTTCATTCACCAATGGGCTCCGCTGTGCCGACGTGCCGAAAAAATGTATATGTGGGATGCTAATTTGTCCTATAGAGGTGCATTGTCACGGGTGTCTGCCAATATAGGTAGGAGCCATTAATTGAGGGACAGGTGTTGTTAGACAGGGGAGCTGTTTGACCGCGACGCCAGGCTACATTAAGTGAGGTGTGCACTGCTTAATGTAATGCTGAAAATGGGTACATTTGGCTACAGACTACAGCAGTGATAAATGAATTATGCATCAAAGAAGAAGAAGTGGACTATTTGTTTTCACCTGATGAGCAGCGGTTGGGTAGTTCAGGCAAGCACGTCGATTAGTAAGAAGCTTGTCTATGCATTAGCCGCTATACTAACCAGTTGCCCAAATTTGACAAATCGACTTGGTGTGTCAGGGCCTATAATTAAGTCATTTCACTGTACCTTCTTATTCTGCAGTGGCACCTGACTGGAGAATTAACGCCAACTACTCTGATAAGGAGGAGGTACAATAGCGGATGGAGATGCACATTTTCTTTTGCAGACTTTCTGAAAATCTGGTTAAAATTTGGTTTCTACCGGCTGTAAAAGGCAGGACTGAGTGATCTTTATTCCAGCTGCTCCGCACAATGCCGGAGGAACACCCCTGTGGTTACGTTGTGTGTTTGTTCTGCGTCTGCTCTCGCTTGTTTTCTGCCCATTGGGAGCTGCAGCACACTGGTTAAAACAGCTAGACTTCAGTTTGTTCCTATATTCAAAGTAAAATACATTTTGCATTATATTCAAAAATATACGTGTTTGATTGGTTTAGAAGATTTTTTGTTTGTTTGCTGAGCTTCCTTTTATGGTACATTTTCTGTTCTGGATCTTTACTTTCCTTCTAGTACACAGGTACCTTCACAATAATATTTGGTACATTTTCTAAGTGACAGCTACTGATGGCAACATGAATTTAGTGAAAGTCTCAGGTTTGCAGGTTTAAATTTATTTGTTGCTGTTTGGAACTGTTTCGGTAACTAGTCTATTATTACAGGTTACAGTGTGATCGACTGAATTAGAGTATGGCATTTGGCACCAATGAACGTCACCTTGTGTTGACAGCAGTGTCAGTCCACATAACCTGTACCAGCGCAGGCTTCTTAAGTCCCCTGTAAATACAATGTTCTACCTCGTATCATAAGTAGGTCTATTTTACAACATACACTGCTCTCATTTACGGATTGTACATATACCTATGAGAAGTAAGGGACTATAATTT
This sequence comes from Epinephelus cyanopodus, assembly GCA_026686955.1. Taxonomy (NCBI): domain Eukaryota; kingdom Metazoa; phylum Chordata; class Actinopteri; order Perciformes; family Serranidae; genus Epinephelus; species Epinephelus cyanopodus. The sequence continues at coordinate 14,641,124 of CM048926.1, read as the reverse complement.
GTATATGTATATCGGGGTGTGTTAGTTTTTTTCATTTATCACCATACACTCGATAGTGTTGCAGGCAAGATAGAGTCAGAGGTACCTTAAGTTTTGTTTTTTTTTAACCTTGCTTTGGTCACTAAGGTCTTTTGTGTAATGGTCTGGGGATTCCTTAAGTCCTTAAGTCCTTAAGTAAGACCAAGACGAGGAGAAAACCATTAATACTACAGTGAACAAACAAGAGTTTTATGCAACCAAATTTATTTTGAGGAAACCTTAACTAGGATTTTAAGGAAAATTTTAACTTAAGGTGATTTGTGCAACCGGCCCCTGATCTAAATTCCCCTAAGCTTCACAGCTAATCTTGCATTTTTATCAGAGGAGTTGACACCAAGCACAAGTGGTTTATGTAATTTAAGAACCCAAAAATGAATAATTTAAGGTAAGGGTTTACCACGGGATCATTTTAAACTGAATTCATATTCAAATCCATCTGTGACATAGTAGATCTCCCCTTTTCAAAGACTCTGTCAGGCCCCAGTTGTAAATAGAAAAGATTGGCACAACCTAATTAGCATATCGAAGGATCTACCCAACAGATGGCCTTGGATTATATTCAAGGCTTGGCTCAAGTTAGTGCGATGGAAATGTCTGACACAGGAACTGCCTCTCTGTGTGCTCATGGCTACTAGATACATGTTATAATCATGAATAAACACTTACCTGATCTCCAGGAAAGGCTTTCATTGGACACCCTCCAGTAGAGGGAAGCGAATGGTTAACTTCTAGTGGGATGGTATTATGCTACAGAGGATGATTTAAGACTGAATTATGCTGTCTGCAGTGACTCACAGTGGGTATTTGCCAAAAGTTCTGCATACTGTATCTTGATACAATCCAGACATTTTGAATTACTTCATGCCTATGTAATGAATCACTGATATCCTACCCTAATGTCGGCTATGGCTGAGCAACCAGCGAGGTACATTACCAGTCTAAATCCTGTAAAGCCTTAAAGCTGGTGACAGGGCCACCAGTGGGTCAGTGGTACAGTAGCTGCCGGAAAATGCATTAGCTGATAAGATGGACTACCTTGTGTAATAGTACTAAAACAGTGTAGGCTAACAAGTGAGTCACCCATCGTTTCCAAGGGTTACATTAACATGAGGGGACCGAACCTGAGAGCAAATGTGATAAAGTCTCAGCTTTAAAAGATTCACTGCTGTAACATCTGTATATAACAATGACGTTTAAGTAAAATAAAAGGAGCAATCAATCCCACATACTTCTCATTGAAAACCTAATTACATTACACTACTAAGAAGAGCATTAGCTACACAGCTCTGTCAAAGGTGCATTTAACGACTCCAAAGTCACAGCCACACATCACAACTTCTGTATTTAACATGTGGAAACAAAAACAGGCATTGTGCTTTAACAAGCAGCATGCTTAAAGGGATCGTTCAGATCTTTTGAAGTGGGGTTGTATCAAGTTCTTTCTCTCTTTTCTCTGTATCAGGTGTATTACCTACAGCAAGCCTCCAGTTTGGAGAAGCAGGCAGGAGGATCAGCATGTACTGCTGTGGACGGGGGCAGCAGCGAAACATATTTTAGCCACCTAAAGAAAACAATATCAGTCTAAGTTAACACTATATTTAGAATATTTTTATGGCTTTACCTTTCTGTCAGACAGCCCTTTCCAGTGGAGAACTGAAGCAATTACATATCCTCTCTACACAGCCACCAGACTCCTTTGACAAAAACAATGATTTTACCAGTGATTTGAACCTTGCTGATCTACCGCTGCCTAAATCAGTTAGTTAGTTTGTGTTATTGTGTGGTTTTGATATTTTAAAGGGTTAGTTTGGATTCACCAAAGTTGCACAATAACACAAACTAACTAACTGATCGAGGCAACCTTAAACCAACAGCTTGCACGTCCTGCAAGGTAAAATTACTGTTTGTTTTTTTTTGAGGAAGTTAAACTTAATCTTAATGAAGATGCTTGAGACTGGCTTTCAAGTATCTCACATATAAACATATTTGACGCTGAGAGCAACTGACGTAGTATTAAGAGCAAGACAGTCAGCGTAGGGTGGGATAGAGAGGAGTCAGATGGGTCAAACAAAGATGGACTTTCATCCAGGAGACCACAGTTTGTGTCTCGTATAAACCAAATGTCAGTGTTGTTCTTTTGTTTAAGATTGTTTTTGCGCATTTTTGCCTTCATAATCGTACAGCTGAAGACAGACAGGAAAGGCGGGGAGAGAGAGGAGATGACATGCAGCAAAGGGCCACGGGTCTGAGTCTATATCAAATGGACTATATATCAAATGTTACACAATGTACGAACAGTCATCACACACTGAAAGCTGTTTTGTTGTAAACATAATCACATTGTTTCACAGCATTAATCACAGGTTACAATGTGTTTCAGCTGTGCGTCACATAAAAATACAAAAAGTTGCCCTGTGAGTTGCTATGAGACACCAAAGGGGGTCGCAAAGGTTTGAATGAGGTTTGGACCAATGTGAGCCATCCCTTGAACATTAGCCTGTACGTAAGCCTCAGCAGCTAAACACAGCACTGCAGAAGATCCGTATTCACATTGAAACCTCCAGGTTCACTCTCCCTGTAAGTCTAAACATAACAAGCTGATTCCTGAATGTTGGTGCAACAGAAATTAACTTAGCAAACCAACTAAGACCACACAAGTAAGATGACTTTAGAGTTAGCTGGTGTTGCATTTATACATTTCTGGCTAGCTGCCTCAAGCACCTCAAGATAACACATCCTACAGTTGTCTGTCCACTGAATGCAGAAAGACAAAACTGATATGGACTCTCCATCTAACTCCCAGTAAACCAGTTAACAAGCTGACTCCCAAAAATGTCAGTTACTGGGTTAGTAACTATTAATTATTGGATTTCTCTACCCAAAACTGTTACACTACACATCACTAAAGAAGTACACCTTTATTTTGAAATTTTGTGTCATTGTCAAACAGCGGCAGGCAAAAAACAGCAAACAGCTGAGAAAGAGACGATGAGAGTAATGCTATTTACTCGAGAAAAAAATCAGCAGTGTGAAAATATTTGGGATTTCGGAGAAAACACAAGTTAATGTTTTTATCTTTATACTGTTTTTATCTTTTATGGCCAAAAGCAAAATAACGTAAAACCAAAAAAAGAGGTGGCAGCTTCTTCTGTTACTAACTGTGTAAAATTGTCACATGATATCGTCTCATATTGGTCGCAGGTCCCTGAATTTAATCAAATTGAAATCATACCCTGGCATACTTTGTGAAATTGGCTTTGACTTTGTGAACCATTGAATGGTTGTCCAAAGAATTGATATTTCCTATCATAATGAAACTAGTAATTTACGCCCCTGGTGCTAAATGAATGTAGTTGCTTAAAGTTAGTCAGAAGTGTTTCAGCTGCTCAAGATATAAAACTTGAATAAAATTCCTAGTTCCTGGTTTACATGAATATATAATCTTAGATATCCTTAAGTTTGTCGTTACTGTATTGGGTGTAAGGTGGAGACAGGACGTGGGAGTGAAACTGAGAGACCCTGAATTCGACCCGCTGTTTTAACGCGCTGAATAAATGAAATAGACATGAAACTGAAAGAAAGAAGGAAGTCCGATACTTCAGACTCATTAACATGCACATTAACACAGAGTTGGTCAGGCCCCAAACATCACCCTGTCTAATGTTGGAAGAGGAATACACAGGCTGATGGAGCTCCTGCATTGCGTATTGATGAGAAGGACTGGATAGGATGACAGCGCAAAGTGAAACCAGAGACCCCTTGAAGAATGAGGCGGGGAGGGAGGCGGCGACAGTGGTGGCTGTGCTGGTGTGATTTAGCATTTTAACATTATCACTTAACAAGACAGGCCTGGCACTCAGCCCCAGTGAAGGCCTGAGGAGAGCAGGAGGTAAGGGAAGGAAGGAAGGGAGAGGAGGAGAGGAGGGGGGGAAAGAGATGTCAAGTGCTCCACTGCCAGTCTTACCTCTCTTATTTACAAAAAAGGAAGACAGAATGAAAAACAGAGAAAGAGAAAATGGAGAGAGAGAGGGAGGGAGGGAAGGTGCACTTCCACTTGAAACTTAATTATGCATGGCAGGGCAGCTGGAGCAAAAGAGAGGAAGAGAGATGGATGGAGGAGAAAGAGGAGAGGAGAGGACCCACCTACGCAGAGGGACGGAGGGCAGGTGGAGAGGAGGGGGAGGAGGAAGGGCCAAAGAGATAAAAAATGAGTAAGAGGTGAGGGGGTGAGGGGGTGTTTCTGCCATGCTTAAGGGTGGTTGTGGGTGGTGAAAGTTGCAAACACACAAGAGAGCCCATTGTGTCGACTGAGCTGCAGGTGATTTTTCTGAACAGTTGATTTGGTCTGATCAAGGAAGGAGATCAGGAGAAAATATGAAAATAAAGAACGGTAATAATTCAGTGTTTTGTCTGTATTGACGCTGTCAACCATCTTCACATTAACACACTGCACAAGAACACGTCAAATGAAGTGAGCGCTGTGCCCAGAGAGGCAGTTAGAGCTGCAGGATACAATGAGGCTACTGCTACGGACGAGCAGTATGAAGATATTTTGTGGTTTCAATTCTGCGTTTTTGGACGTTTGAATCTGGGGCGCCATAAGCCTCCATTAGATGAAGTTGTGTTGCTACCCCCTCTCCCCTGGGATCTCTGCAAGGGATGTGAGGACTCTAAAACGTCACCTGAGCCTCCCTCGGCATATGTGCGAGTAGATAATGGCTGAATTTTCATTTTTGGGTGCACTATCCCTTTAACAATAAATTGTGCTCAATTTTGACTGTTTTCTGAGTGTTTTTTTAGACTGGTTGACTAGTCTTAAATAAAATTTTCGTTTAGTCATCAGAGAAATTAGTTGCCAGGAACATCCCTAATGGTAAGTGGTTTTGTCGCAAAGAGTTTTTCTTCTTATCTCTATAATATAAGAAAAATGCTGATATTCTCAATAACCTCATTTTTTTTTTGTTGTCAAAATGTCTCTGCATTTCCTGCATTATGCTACCCGCTCACTAGTTTACTACAGTGTCAGCCTCTGTGGCGTTGCCTGGCAGAGGTCTTCTCACAATCTTACCAGAGTTTTGAACATAGCAAAAGAAGAATCCATGATGGAGGAAGCTACCATATTAGCTACCATGACATATCCCAACCCTGCCAGAGGAGAACCAGCACCAGCAGAGCTTTCCTCTTTGTATCCATTTTGCAAACAACGACGGGAAGCCACTACAGGATCTGTAAGTAGTTACTCAGTCACTAAGCACCGCCCATGTGTGGACATAAAATAGATTTATCTGTTTTTTTTTACTGAAAATACAATTTAAAGGCTACCTATAAGACTGAAGACTAACTACTATAAGACTACTATAAGATTTATGGGGGGTTGCAGAGCAGAAAAATGAGATGACAAACTTGGGCCCCCACCCTTTCTTTCTTTTGCACCTGCCAGGTTCAGGTGAGCGCTCTTTAATGGCACATTTACCACAGAGGGGGCCAAACCCTGAACCATTAGGCCTCTGTATTCGTTAATGGGTCCGCTTACTGGAAGTGACAGAGGGGCCATGTTTCAATTTCTTAAAAAGCTGCCTCACTGTACTAAGATACTGTACCGTCTGTTGTTCTGCTCCTCTGGGCTTAGGTATCCCACTGACTCTCACACACACACACACACACACACACACACACGCAGAGGCAAACAAAGCCCCACACAAAACCACATGGAACATGCACACACATGCACATACACACCTCAGCCTGCCAGGAAACCCCATGCACTCTCATTCCGTCTTCATCACACACCCTGATGGGGTGGAGAACTGGAAGCAACACAAGCAGCTTAGCTTTGATTAGGTGAAGTGTATTGAATGGACTGCTCATGTTTTAACAGCAGCCTCCCCCCTGAGATGGACCCGGCTGATAACAGTGACAGGAATACTGAAGGAGACAAGCCAAGGATACAGTGTGTGTGTGTGTGTGTGTGTGTGTGTGTGTGTGTGTGTGTTCAGATAGACCTCTGTGAGGCATTAATGTCGTTTATTTCACTTTATACATAGGATTTAAAAGATATTTGTCAGATACAATGAAGACATATTTGAAAGCGATAGACAGCCACTATATTATTTCACTCACTAACAATGTTTTACCCTCCTATCAAGCACAATCCTCCTCTCACAGCCACATCTTTAAATTGTACGTCGCTGAAACAGAGCGCCACACCGGCTAACTTCTCCCACTCAGGAGTATTTTGTCAACATTACATCAGCTACAAACAGCCCAGTCACACATGAGTGTATGGAGGGATGAGACGGAGCGGAGGGAGTGATGGACGGAGAGAAAGAGGTGCAATGGAGCAATTGGGAGCAGCTGTGAAAGAGCAGCTGGAGTAATCGTTTTTCTGGGCCTGCCCACCGCCGTCTCTGTCTCTCTCCCTCTTCCTGTCGTGTTTTTCTCCTCTTACGCTTTTCTTACTCACTCAGTCACACACACACACACACACACACATAAACACACACACACCTTCTTCATGTGTGTGCGAGCTCTGAAACACAGAATAACACACCGTGGACAGATACGTATCCACAAAACCAGCTGAGTCTTACTCCAGTCAGCCTTAACTCCATAAGACACCCGTGACTTCCAGCGTGTGAGTGAGTGCCGTGCTGCATGGGTGGACGTGCAGTAATTGCATCACGTTTGACTGCCAGGTGAAGTGGCATCACGTCACAGTTATGGTCAGGACTCTTCTAGGGTTACTTCAAGGGACGTTAGCAGTGGATTAAGAAAGGGAAGGGGTGCAGTATGGTACAAAAATGTGCAATCTTACACAGCCTCTGAGTATATGGTTTGATTGTTGGGCATACAAAGAAGTGCATGATTTGTTGTAACTGTGTAATTGTGAGTTTTCAGAAATTAGTCTCTGTTAAACTGATTTAACAACATTTAACAGCATCTCAAATACACCATTCACGATAACTGCTTTTGTTGGACAACATATTGTCCCAAAACTAATTGCGATACATAATATTTTTGTCATTTTATGCCACTGATATAAAATCATAATTTAAGTTCATCCTTTCAAATATCCAGACATGACGGCAAAACGTGTCTAAGGAGTCTTTTTTTTATGTTTATTCGGCTTAATTGTAAAAGTCAATAATCCATCTTTTTATTTCGGGATCATGTTGGTGACATTCTAATATAAACAAACCTCGATTACGATGAATGAACGATTATTTTGCTTTTGTTTTTTGCCCTCGTAGTTCACTGACAAGGTTTGTACTGTAAATCTGCTATTATTATACTATTATAGCTACTATTATAGCTAAGATATTGTTTCTAATGAATAAGCGCATATTTTATTTTTGTGATGTTAAATTAAGGAAGGTAGCACACCCAGAGGAACTATTTATGATCATTTACGGAATATTTCGTGATTGAAATAAAAGCACACGTTGTTTGAAATTAAAACTTCTTATGAAAAAGGTCACAATTTAGTTTTAATGTAAGAAGTAAGTAAAAAGTAAGAAAATAAATAACTTGCATTTCATGCAGACAAAATAAATCATTTTAAATACTGCCATGTCGAAATCAAAAAATAACACATGGCTTCAAAAATGTCACATTTTAGTTTAAAGTAAAAATCAAGTTCTCTAAAACGGTAGAAAATAATAACTTACATCTCTTGTCAACAAATGTTTTTAAGATAATGCAACAGCCCACTGTACTCCACTGTAGCTATGAAAGCCATATCCTTCGCAATGACATAAGAAACGGCTTCAGTTATTTCTTTCCATTTTCTTGAATCTTTGACATATTGTGTAGCCTTTGTAGACGCTTGTGTGATCGAGAGTTGCTATGCACTGTTCATATTCGGTAACGTGATTGTACTCAAATGCGGAAACAGATCGGTGGAACTAACTTTGCTCGCTGAAACATTTTTTTTTCTTTTTGCAGTGTTTACATTTGATTTCTGTCTGTTTGGTGTTGTCTTTACAAAAGATAAAATGTGCAACGGACATGGCTTTTCTTTTTGGGACAAGCGGAAGTTGCTCAGTTGGCTACGTGATTGAGTTCTCTTCCGTGTTGCTTCCAGGTCGCGGATTGAACGGGATGGAGTCATGTGACTACACATGCATTAATACATTTTTAAGAACACATACACTGGGTAAAGCATTAACAGAATTTTTTTAAAAAAGAAACAAATTTACCAACATGGGCAAAATTACATTGGTTAGAGGCTCTGACTATTGGTTTCAATTAATTTTCGATTAACTGTCCAGCTCGAATTGTACGTTATAAAGACGTGACTTTGATTAGTAAATAATGTAATTATCCTGACAGGCTTAATCTCAAATAGCACCAGCTCACACACAAAACCTAATCTGAGGTAAAGATGAGACTTCTTACTGGTATGAGGGATGTTTAAGAAATGATACATATATTTGGTTATATTTCAGTCCAGTGTAGATCATGGAATAATCAACTGAGGAGTACATAGTACACCAATTGTCTAAATGTGACAATCTGACGTTAAACTGACACTGTAACACTGTAGAAAGAGGTTTAACTGTACTGCTGTGGTTCCTGCTTAGTATCTCAAATGCAAAACAAACTATAGATTCTCATTTAGTATGCAGTGCCGTCAGATTTATCTGCCAGCAGCAGCGCAGAGCGTCACATTATCTGTGCTGCGCTGGTGGCATTCAGCTCTGCAGCTGCAGAAAACTCGCCTGCAGTCGGTTAAGCTGCTGCTGCCACACTGCCCTCTACCAGCTCAGCTCTATTAGTTCAGCTTCACCACCTCCCAGTGGCCCCAAGGTTGTGACAAAGTGGTCGTTAATGTCTGTGTGTGAGTGTGTATGTGTGTGTGTTTGCTGCATGTGCTTCTATTCTTCCGCTGGACAGATTAAGCGGATATAATGACATGCATATGGAAGACCGTATAGGGCGAGAAACTAATTAAGGAAGTTGAGGTAATAATTGGCTTCGGTTCAGAGGCCACCCGCTATGGGAATCTGGGGACATTTAAGTTGTAGAAGGATAAAACAGAAAGCTGGTACTACATACTCACGGCCTATTATAGAACACAATTTACAAAATATTAATGAAGAGCCCCAAAAAATTATACTGGCCTTGATGCATCTGTGAAATGATACAGGACAACTGGCAGGGCCATTTTCACAGAGGTCAACCTCTCACCTCAAGATATTCAAATGAACTTGGGTGCTATGGGTGCCCACGAGTCTCCCCTTTACAGACATGCCCACAATATCCCATGCAGTTTTTTGCATTCAGTATAAATGTGTTATTTTCACTTATTGTATTTGAATGTTTCTGCAGACTTGGGTCCTCAGACAGTCTTGGAGTTGCATAAATCTGATATGACTGGAAAGCTGAGACTCTTGTGGATTCAATGAGCCCAGTTTTATTCATGTGTGTTGATGCTGGTCCCCACAGTAGCCATGTCATTGTCATTTTTAAACGGACGTCACTGTGTAAAATGTTGCACTGTGACCTCTAGAATGATCAGAGCTTAATGAAACTTTATAACCACTAACTAGAGACCTCGAGTACCCAGAAAACATACTGTAGTGATACTCAATTTAGGGCCCATGGGCCAAATCTGGCTAGAGATGCAGAGCTGGCTGGACCTTAATCGTTTTCTAATTCACAATGAAAATAAAGTGATTCACACTGGGAGTTTTTGCGTATTTTATGTAAATAAGGTGCCAGTGTATAAACAGCATCAAGATAGAGCTTGCTTATATTTTTTTTTTTCTAAATGCCAGGGGAGGATCCTACAAACTCCCCCACAGATGTCCTTTATGTGTCTTCTAACATCGTTGGCTGCTGCTTTATTATTCTTCATGTTCCTCAAAGGTTCTGGTAATCCATGGATTCTGGGTTTTATTTAAATTTGTCAATGTTGTAAATTCTTGTAAATGTCTTGTCTTGTTTTCGCATTTTGTGCGGACCCCAGGAAGAGTGGTCATTACTGTGGTAACAACTAATGAGGATCTTGACTAAAGAAAGAAAGAAAGAAGAAAGAAACCAAAGCATTAATTTGGTGTTTGGTGCTCCTCAAGGTCTTGGTGTCTTAATGTGGTATTTTGGATGGATTTCTGGTCTATTTCATTAATTCTCAAGTGGTAAAACATTGTTAAATTTCGCACCAAATCTGTGTAACAAATGGTATCAACCAAAAAAATTGTTTCAACAATTTATAAAACATAACTGAGCATTAAATATCCATCATAATGTTTTAAGTCTCTAAACACTCTAAACTTTTAAAGTTTGAAAAGATGATGGATCAAAACGGTATTTTTTGGGTCGTGTTAGAATTATCTGAATCAACTGAAGGTAAATTTTATCTTTATTTAAATATGTAAACCTGACAAGAAATACTAAATAATTTCCTGGAGTGAGGGAATATGTAAAAAGATGATGCTGTGATATTAAGCTGCATTTCAAGTTATAAACCATATACGTACGACTTTACTACTGTCTTCCCTGTTTATTTGCAGTTTCTCATAGTAACAATGCTAAAGATAGTGGAGCACTATCCCCAGGCCAGGGAGATGAGAGGAGATCAGAGACAACAAGAAAGCTCTTTTGGTGGCTCTGTCTTCCTCTCCCTCGTCCCCTGGGAGCAGCGTCTAATCACACGGAGCTCCTGAAGCTGTCACTGCTGGTCAGGCCGTCTAAATGTTGTCAAGCAGAGAAGAAGACAGACCTGTCACATCACTGTAGGAGATGGTGGATGGCACGGTGAGGAAGACAACCAAGTTGCACAATATATGGGATGACGTTAGGGGGGGCGGTTTGCTTGACATGGATTAAGGATTTAGGCCTTGACTGGAGAGTGTGCATCAGCCGAGGAGCTCTTTGTCTTTTTTAGAGCTTTCAGGTTCAGGAGCAGGAGCACATACATTCAGCTGATGGCGTGTCCATCGGTTTATGGAGTCCGAATGACCTCATCATGTGTTATGTGATTAATCTGAGGCCCTGGAGGCGTCGAGCGGGGCTGCAACACTAGGATTTGATGTGAAAGCTTCTTAAGATGGGAAGAAAGTAAATGTGTCATCACCAAAGGAGGACACAGAGCCATAATGGGATCATAAGTAGGAAGTAGGTTTCTGAACTGCATGTATGTGGCAGGAGAAGTAGGACTGGGTATCGTTTGAAAAACTCAGATACCAGTACCAATACCAGTACCCTTAAAGTGACACCAAGAAAGTACTTCATTTAATACCTATCATATGAATAGAGTGGCGTGTAGTGTAGCCTTAATCTGAATGTATCAGTGGCATCTCGTCACACTGAATTGCCAACTTCTTTAAATACACTACTCTCAGTTTCACCACACCACAGACTGTATGGGTTGTAGCTGCTGCTGCAGGAGTGTGAGCTCTCTTACAGGGACAGGTGTGAGAGTCCACCCAGCTGCACACACACAGTGACAGACTGTTAGCATCACATGGCTAATTTTACCTGATGATTATTACTGGGTTTAACGACAGAGACATTGGTTCGGCGTCAGTGTCAGTTTGTTGGCACCATTTAAAGGCTCGGTGTTGGATGTTAGTGGCTGCTGCTGTGCTAATTGGTGCTACAGTAACTGGGCAGGATGTTGAACTGTCTGTTTAGTGGAAGGAGAGCGGCACCAGAGACAACAGCAAAGGAAAGTTTGCTGATCCATCGGGGAGTCTGAATGGTGCAGTATCAGACTGCCGTTGCAAGAAGGATCGAATGCAGGAATCATTTGACTGGAGACTGTCCGATACGACTCGGTATTGGATTCTAGTCAATACCTTGAAGGTATCAAGTAACAATATATTGTAATTACGGCCCTGGAACAATAACAAGTTAATAGGGTTGCAGCGACATACTGGTTTCAAGGTATACCATGATGTAAAAGTTGATCGTTATCAAACCATCTACATTTACTTATCTACGATATTTTTTAAGAAATTAAACTGGACAGAGAATCTAACTTTAATTTTAGTTATTTTCAAAGGTGAGACTTTGTAAACATACTTAAATTAACATAATGGTTTCAAGTCTCATTTAAGTTTGTTCAACCAAAAATAACACTTTTATTTTCATTCATCTTCGTCATTCTTACTGATGATAGAATACGATTCTGTAATTCTGATTGATTAATTGCAGGGGTTTTTTGTTGCAATCAAACATATCTTGCTAGTCCAGTTTGTTATCACTTGTTCTTTATCTTTCTGTACTTTTGAGCTCTTAATAACTTTGTGAAAATAAATAAGCCTTCTGGGTTTTTTGCCTCTCCCTGCACTGTATTTCATTATTCATTTTTCTTGCCTTTTTGTGTTTTAATTGTAAATTAAAAAAAAACGCGAAACCGCGATATTACTGTGGTGGTAAAATCTAATACCGCTGCAACCCTTCAATATAGAGTTAAACTTCACAGTGGCTGCAGCCCAAACAAGAAAACATACACACACAATGCTGCGTTGCCAGGCTGTGCAGCCAGTTACAACAATTAATTTCAGTAGTTTGTTGTGCTCACCTGTCTGAACATGACACCTGTGCAGCATAAAATCCTCCACAATGTGCTCCAGCTTCAACTTCTCTGCTCCAGTATCCCCAGCATCTCTGTCCCAGTATTCCCAGTCCACACAGCCATCAGTCCCACTGTATTCCTCAGAGTTTACGCACATGTTGAGCTGAATGAGTCTCAGCATTCACAGTCAAGGAGCTGCTGGGAATCCACTCATGTTAGCTGTTAGCATGTTAGCCACATCCAGCGTGCACCTGTTGATGACGCATCACGCGGGGTGTGTTTGATTTGGGTCACTTAGCGTGTTGACCGGGTGGTGCAATCAGTCAGTGATTAACTGCGGTGAGGAGCTCTGCCCTCCTGCGGCTGCGCACACACCAGCAGCTGCCTCTCTGCTGCAGCTGTTGCTGCATCTTCTTTTTTCTGTTCTCTCACAGTTTATCAGGAGTTTTCATGTGACTTTTGTTTGTTTGTTTATACTTTGTTTGTCAAATTCATCCTTGCAAAAAAAAAGTAGGCTCCTTAAGAAAAGGGGAAATGACTTATTTATTAAAATACTCAGAAGGGTACAAATACACCAAACCACATTGTTACAGCTGTGAATGTGTTGTGAAGATGTTAGGAATGTAATTTATTTCCACACCAGCAGGCAGTAAGCTATTTTCAGATAGAGCACAAAAAGTACAGGTGTAACTAACAACAGTAATTATGTCTTTATTCTTATCAGATGTGTCAGTTTCAGAGTTGGTTTTGTGTGTGCTAGCTCACCAGTTTGGGAGACTGAAAGGAACAGTTCACCCTAAAATGAAAAATATATATGTGTCGTCTTACTTGTAGTGCTGTTTATCAGTCTAGATTGTTTTGGTGTGAGGTGCAGAGTGTTGGAGATATGAGCTGTAGAGATGTCTGCCTTCTCTCTAATATAATGGAACTAGATGGCACTCCGCTTAAGCGCCAAAAAACACATTTGGAAAACTCAACAGCAATGTGTCTTTCCATCAGTCAAGACCTGGTTGTGTTGGCAGTGGACGTAGGGTGACCAGACATTGTGCGGGACTGCACAGCATTTCTGTCTCTTTTCACGCATCACGCAAATTGAGACCATGTCCCGCATGATTGGTTGCCACCCGCACTAGCATTGTTGGAACACTGTAGTACTAAAGTACCTCAGGTACCACTACTGTGGGATAAGTTCAAAGTCCAATCACAAGAGCGCGCGCTGGCCACCTGGCACTCAATATGCTGCTGCAGTGGTTTGTATCCAGTGACATTTCAGGTATTAGCTGAGCTACTGAGTATCTTTAAGCAGTGAAAGTTACTATTTATTTCTTTTTACTTGTAGGTTAGATTTGTTTATATATGCTACAGTGATCTGTTTTCCACAGAGCTTTACGGTGCGAGCATTTTACTCGCATTTGCGACTAAAAATAGTTTTGTGCAAGCAAAGCAAATCATTCAGGAGCACACTGTGCGAGTACAGATTAGAACCAGCAGCAGAAACGAAAGGCGAATCCTGCGTGGGTTGAACGCGGGTCACAGACACCGTATTCCTGTCAAATACGGCACAAGATAACGGCTTACCGGCGATGTAGAAGTCCGGCTCCAGGTCCAATAATTTCCTCTTCGTTGATTTCATGCAGGACTGTCCAGAAATACCTGAACAACCGGCCGTGGCGGCACACAGGTATGTGATGTGTCAGGAGAATCGAGCCGTTCACATTTTTCTCTTTGTGGCAAGTAACGGTCCACAAACCTCACCGCACTATAGGGACTGTTCTTTACTTATGGAAGGACTGTTCTTTACTTGTCAGGGGAGGAGGGTGGCTGGTTGATTTTTGGCTGATTTTTATTTTATTTATTTATTTTATTTTGATCCCCCCTTTGTTAATCAGTTATTGATGCTGTTTTTGAAGTATATATAAGTCAATAAATAATTTATTCCATTGAAATATCATTGATGTATTATAGAAAAGTGATTTATCTTTTTATAAATGACTAAACTTCGCATTGGAGGCGGGTGTCCCACATTGTCCCTCACAAACCTACTCCTTGTCTCCTTGTCCCAAATTTGGTTTATTGGGACCTGGTCAGTTTATACTGATGAGTAAAGAGAACTGGATTCATCATTGGAGGCATCTTGTTCATTACTATGACAGTTGCTAATTGGCACATGAAACCAAAAAAGCTCAGCTGCCATTGTATGAAATTACCTGGATCTTCCACATCATGGGGGCCATCGAGCAAGTGCACTAGAGACTTACTGCGGCCAAGTGGCTTATTTATGGTTAAGCACTCTGCTAATTTGAATGGGGATTCAAATGATCTAATTGTGCGGCTCTTCTAGACTTTCGAAATGTTATCGGGCCAAATGGATCAAACCCTGACAGTGTGATGGGTCAATTCGCAAGGGTTGTGACACTCAAAAAAATTCATCCACTGATTGACAGACGTCTCTTTCGACGTCCTCTGATCACTGAAGAGGGCAACACTGTGTATAAAGCCATGTGTCAAGCTGTAGCAGATACTTCATATAAGAACCTGACAAAGGTTTTGACGGACTGGATTTTATATGAAGGGAGGTAAATGTGTGCCCTACAAAATGAGATCAGATTTTATTTCAGACTAAATTGCAGTTGAGCCTTATTTATTTCTCACATAAGCGGAGTGGATTTGTTTGTCACTTAGGTCGAATGTAACAAGCTTGCAGTGTAAATCTTACTTTAGAGTTTGAAGTCTCAGTCAAGATGGAAACACTGCATGTGAGACAACAAAACAAAGACCCTGTTGCCGAGGATTTGTTTGACACCACATCTGACAGATTGAGTTACGTAGAAGAACGCCTGGAGCTCTAATAATAATGAACACGAGAAAAAAACCCGGAAATGTCAGTCATTGTCTTTACTTCTGCTCCCACACCCAAAATAAAACACACACAAAAGTGCACTTTAATAGATAAGTATAGACTCCAAATGGGTTCCCCGGTCTTGCACACCCATACACACACATACACACACACCACCACCACCATGCCCAAACATGGACACATGAAAACATGAACACACACACACACACATACACCAAATATAGCATCTTTAGCCTTGACACTTTTACTGTTGGAAACAAGAGCACTGAGAGCCATTTCATTTACATGCAAATTGACACCCACCGGTCCACCACACACAGTCTCCTGCCTGGCATGTGTGTGCGTGTGCCTGTGTGTGTGTGCATGTGTGTGAGCAGTGTAGCTGCTCTGCTGGCACTCAGCGAAGGTGCTATTCTGTCCTGCTGCTTTTCCTGCTCACTGAAACTAGACACAAAGAGACAGAAAGACAGGAAAGAGATAGAGGCTCTGATTTCATTTTCCATATTCGGTTTAGCAGCTTTTCAGCTGACAAAACAGCCATAAACAGAAGCCCATCAAAGAGGCCCCATGCAGCCGGGTGTTTGTCATCTCCTGTTGGCACTGACTAATGATGGGCTGAGGCCTAGAAGTGTCCTCTGATCAGATTTCTCCTCTTGTCACAAGGAGATAAAGGATCACTTGAGGTGATTGAGCATTTTACAATAATGAGCTTTGAGAGACTGATCATTACAGCAGGAGGGGAAATGTGGCTGTAATGACTGAACTTGATACAGGAACATTGAAATTCAATGGTAACAGCCTTGGAGTTGGCAGAGTAAACCAGTTCTTCGCCAGCGTCAGCTGTGAGAGGTAAGTGCTGCTGTCAGATGAGGAAAAGCAGTGCAGAAAGGACATCGTTTGAAATCAGATATCTGTCACTCTCTGCTGGTTAACAGGAGGCACTGCATCAAATCTCTCCATTAAATCACTTCCTGCTCTCTTCTTGCAGGCACCAGTGCATACGTGTGTGTACATATCTGAGATTTAAATTTTTGCTTACACTTTATTTTACAAATATGTAATTTCCTAAGAATCTTTATTATATCTAACGAGGTCTAACTAAAGGGAAAATATTTTAAGTTTATAAAATCATGTAGCATTTACTGGTAGCTGGAGAGGCGCCAGCTCCCCTCCTGGGCACTGCCGAGGTGCCCCTGAGCAAGGCACCGAACCCCCAACTGTTTAGGGCGCCCGTCCATGGGCAGCCTCACTCTGACATCTCGGCATTTAATGCATTCATAGGTCCTGTTTGTGCATGTGTGTGTATTTCAGGCCTGTGTGTAAAACTCAATTTTGATGCTATGCACTCTGGCACCTTATTTACCCTAAAAAATTACACTTTTCATATTTTACTTGAATTATGTGTTAAAAAATATTAGAAGTTATTATTAGTTAGTTATGAGTAGAAACAAAATACTTTACAACTACTATCATTAAAAATGTATACACTCAAGTTGAAAAATATATTTTTTTTTTTAAAGATTTTTTTTATTGAAGGACAACTGCAAATCATACAGAATTACAATTAAAACAATACTTCTCCTTCCATTTTTTTTTTCTTTAACAAACATCCCTCCCCATCTCCCACCCACTGGGGCTAAAGCTTTGGACACCCAGGTATGACCAGGGCACTGCCCCACATATCAAACTGTAATGCTGTAGGGACCTTTTCTGCATCAGTTTTGGACGTACAGGGACAGCATGTCAATTTCCACTTGTTACCTGCATTGTGTCCTCTCAAAATAAATTTCTGTTTTCACAGAAATTGTACAGTTTTTGCTTGTTAAACGCATACGCCAAGAACCACTGACCAGGGGTCGGTATTTGACGAGTTTGGAGTGGATGAACACTGAGCGACGACAGACTGTTGGCCTAGTGTGTCGGGGCCTTAACAGTGCAAACAGTGCTAAAAACAGCAACAGTGCTGACAGGGCTAACGATGTTGACCAGAGCGAAATCACACAGTGGGCACCATGCTTGTGATGACAACGTCCTGATATCAGCCATAAGGACTGTATGAGCACAGTGTAGAGTGGCTGCAATTAGCGAACGAGTGAGATACACACAGAGACTCACATGCATTAACATGCACGCGTGGCCACACCAGGTACCACAACAATAAACGAAAAAAGAAGCACGGATTACAACACACACAGAGGGAGCATAACTTCATTCTTCACTTCACCATCACTCCACTATATATTTACACAGCAAATAGTTGTTTGCTGATGACTGTAGGATCAACACCACGGCCAGAAACACTTTGCTAGATCTTGTCGATTGTTAAACATTATCAGAGTGTTGTATTCTCCAAGTATCAGTAATTAAAAACCTCCCAAACAAAATTATCTGCTTACAACTTGATCTAAATTTAAAATTCATCTGGGGGGGTTTGTCTGATAACGCAGCAAATAAAGCCAATTACAAAAAAAAACAATTGTACATTCAACACAGTCCCTCCCTCCCCAAATAAAACCAATTAACCAATCAGTCACTGTACGCTGATTTCATTTGCTATTAAGAGTCATTTAGTGAAGGCTGCAGTATAGAGTGGCAGATAATCAGCACCACATTTGATTATCCGTCGAGAGAATTATACACTCCTCAGTGTGAAGAAGTGGCCGGTTTACAGAGATTATTTCTGTTGTTATGGAGCTAAATGGCTTGGCCAAAGGCCTCAGTCGGATTTAGCGCTATCGGAGAGAGCACCAGTGATGTCAACTGCATTCGCACTGTCCTATTACTCAAGTGTGCGTCCTATGTGTGTGTGTGCGTGTGCTTCAATGTGTCTTAACTTGCAATCTGGTTTAATTGACCTATTTGCAATTTCAAGGTTAATTTCTCCGCAGGTTTAATTATTTTAATTAATGATGGAGAAAATAGTGTTACTTAATGCTGATTGGTGTGTTGCCGGTTAGTTTATTCAATCAGGATGTGTTGACTGATCTAATCGACGACTAATCCGTGAAATTAACTGATAAAGATGAATTCAAGTGAACGCTGTTAAAGTGTTAAAGGGACAGTACACCCTAAAATCAAAACTAAATATTTGTCTTCTTACATGTAATGTTGTTTATCAGTCTAGATTGTTTTGGTGTGAGGTGCCAAGTGTTGGAGATATCAGCCGTAGAGATGTCTGCGTTCTCTCCAACATAATGGAAGTAGATGGCACTCAGCTTGTGGTGCTCAAAGTGCCAAAAAAAAAATACGTTTGAAAAACTCAACAGCAATGTCTCTTTCCAGAAATCACAATCCGGTTCCTCAAGATAAACAACAGACCTTTTTGTGAGCAGTTTCATGTAGGAACTATTATCTTTCTACTGAACTACCCCTGCCAACTGAATCACCGCACAGAAGGTGTAACGACTGGTGAACCAGGTGAGGGTGGACTCAAACGCACGACTCTGAAGACAGTTCAGATAAAATCACACAGTCTTTACTGGTCATATGGTAGGTTTGGTACACAGAAAGTGGAGGCAAACAATCCAATAGGTTTGAGGCAGAGGCAGAGGGCAGAGTCAATCAGCTGGCTACATCCAAAAAAAACAAGGGGAGTACACTGGGAAACAACAACAAGGAGCTAAGACAATCTGGCACGGAGAAAAAAAAGACACACTAAATACTCTGATGAGGCGAAGGATAACAAGACACAGGTAAGGCTGATCACACACAGGTGAAGTCATCAACGGAGGGAAAACACGGAGGGGCAGGAAGTGAAATGATCTGAAATAAGAGCAGGAAACAACATGAATGAATGAAATAAAAAACATGACCCAAGACACTTGAGCTGTGACAGAAGGAAGTGTGTATCTACTCATGGACCAGAGGCTTGTTGTGAACATTAATGATGTCCTTGTTGGCTGAGCTGTAACGTTAGCTAGCTCAGTGGTGCTAGGTGAGTTAGCAGTAGATGCACACTTCCTTCTAAACAGTGACACAGTTGGTGGTTCCTGCACTCACCAAAACAATCTAGACTGATAAATAGCACTACAGGTATGAGGAAAAACATGTATTTTTGATTTGGGGTGAACTGTCCCTTTAAAACACACACACACACACACACACACACACACACACACACACACACACACACACACACACACACATTAATTCATTTACAGTAACTGAAAATGGATACTGCTGATTTGGTTTTAAATATAGGAAAGTACATAGTGGTCACTATCTTGCATCAATTTTCCAGCTGTCAATGGCCCTAATTGATCTAACGAAGAATTTAAGCCTTTCAGTTACAGAAATGTCACATTTTAAACACTGCTATGGAGATGCATTATGGGAAGTGTAGGATCCAGTGTTGCTTGACATAAACTAGAGGCTGAAACGTCAGGATATCTCAACCTGTGTTGCATTGATTTTGACCTTCTTTTTTGCTCTTGCAAGCCTCCCGGATGAGCAGATGTCGATTACTTAAGAGTTTCACTTCCATGTAGTTATCCTGAGAAAATTGCACTAGGTGATTTTGCACTTAAAGTTTTGTTTTGCATTTAATGAGACGAAGGGAGCAAACACGTCACAAGATGCTGGGGAATTACAGATAACAAATGAATCATCACATATAATCAGCAAAAGCTTTATTACAGTGTAGTTCAAGAGTTGCAGATTATTTTTGCGACAGTGATACAAAGAATAAATTATATTAACACAAAAGTAAACAGTCATTTTAATTTCAATTTGAATGTTTTATTCACAAAACTTGTGTTTTGTACATAAATCCTGCATTTTTTTTGCCCTGCAGTTTGTCATAGTAAATAATTTACCTAATATGATCAAGTTTCTATAACTGAATATGTGTAGTGTTGGCCAGATTGCTACATCAAGGATAAGGCAACATGGAAAAGCTCCCTTTAAACAACTTTGCAGCGCAAGATCATATTTTTGCTGCATGACAAGAAGGGAGATGCATCTAGCAAAACTGGATCAACTCTTTCATGCTGCATCCTTCCTGACAGCAAATATCAGATATTTTCCCAGCAGCACGTCTCATCCGAGAGGACAAGGGGTACCAGTGAGGAGCCAACGAGACAACATCCTCTTGAGGGATGTGGACCGTCTCCATAGCCTGGTGCTCCTCTGTGGAGGCGTCCTGGTCCCCTGTGCAGAGGAGGTGGAAAGACACCTGGGATTTAGAGAGAGCCTTGGAAATTTGGAGTTTTGTGCTTAAATGCTCTAGATAGGGAGTTAACTCAAACAAGACATGATATTTATTAATTACAATTTAAAAAGCAAATAAAAAGGCTAGTATGTGTCATATATTTCTTTATCAGGGGACAGATATTCAAAAAGAAAAGTGAGGTTCCTGCCACAGAAGACTTATCAACTTTGTCTCCAAATGTTTAAAATGTAAAATATATCTCATCTTTATCCACAAAACAGAAGGTTTAAGTAAGCGATAGTTCTCAGTCAAAGCGCCTGATGTTTGAAAATGTGACATACTTACAGTGAGTGGTGTACTGACGCTGCCCCAGTCCCACGTCCGGGATGCTTCTCCTCAGCCGAGAGTTACCGCAGGACGAGACGGCCAGACGTATCAGGTCTCTCCCACACATCTTAATCCTCTCCTGTGCATGAACCACACACACTGCAGCCACCAGCACCACCATCAGAGACACCAGACACTTCACAGCACACATGGTATGGTTGTTATTGCTCCTCGGTTGGTCAGAGGAGAGGGGAACCGATGGACTGGTAGATGAGAGTTGAGGCTGGGTAGTGTGGAGAGCGATGAGGATGTGACTTGTGTGTTGAACTTAAGGGGGTTTATATAATCAGTGTATCAATGTAAAAAAACCCACTGAGGCCACAGTCTTCGAAAAGATGTATTTGGCCTTGGTGCAGGAAAAGCATGTCCTGATCTTGAGAGTGATGCAAGTCTTCTCAAGGCTGAAACTCTCATTGAGATAAAAATCTGGCTCTGGTCTTCAAAACATTAGAGATATTAAAGGTACACTTTTCAGGATTTTTCTAAAGAACAGACTCTGTTTGGGATGTTCCTTGGCACAGCACATAGGTGAGGTCTGGACTTAATAAAAAGATAAGATATATGCAAGCACACAGAGAAACAGATTTGTAAGATGAAACCTTTGCTGTTTCAAATCACCTCGGGTCTCATTTATGAAACAATGCATAGGATCCATATCAAAAATAAATGTACGGACCAAAGCCAAAAATGGTGTGTGCCTAAAAATATTCAACAATTTCTAAGATCAGGCTTCTACCTCACTATCTGCGTCGGCAGTTTCCTGTCTCCAAAATGCTCGGAAGCATGGGTCAAACTCTCTCCCATCACGACTGTTTTTATAGATCACAACTTTTCCCGTGGGAAGTAACGTACGCCTCTTTCAGGTCTTGGTTTGTACGTACACAATGTAAATAAATGAGACCCCTGATCCAAACACAACAAGGAGAGGTGTCAGCTGGTTGCAATCTGCAACCGTCACCACAAGATCCCACTAAATCCCCCTAGGTCTTACACACTGGACCTATTAGTGGGAAAGATTGTGAATGGTTTCTTAATGTGTTTATTTAATTATCATCCCCAAATCCCTGTTTTGCTCACAGCATTTCCAAATGTTTGTTTGGAAATGTCATAACTCATGCTATGAAAGTGAACTTTTTTCCTTGAGTATGATTTGTTTCTGCACCTTATCTTGACACATCTTGAGGGACAGAGTGTGACTGGCGAAGAGATTTCAAGGATATTGACGCAACTGTTCACACACATGGTCACCCAAGGATGTTCTGATAACAGTTTCATATTTACAGTAGTGATGAACAATATGAAAGGTCACACTTTTGCATCATTACTGTACTTCGGGCCACGCTAGGCATTGTCACCTCTAATGACAGTATTCTTCACTGGTAAACAGTGGTTGGTTAAAGTTGATTTTGGCAGGCAGGCAGATATTACAGATGTTAAACTGGTGAAACTCATTGTACCACTGATGTCACAATGGACTGAGCCATCTATGCCTCATTGTTTCCTGTTTTGTTACAGAAACTGATATGTCATTTGATTTGTGTTCCCAAAATATTCTGTGAATTCCAATACCCACACTACCATACTATATAATTTGCAGGAAACGTTTTAGTATCTCCCAATACATAGTAGGTCAAATGCAGTATGCCATAAATACCAGGATGTTCTACTACATCCGGTCCGATTTTGCATCATGCAAGCCAACATGCTTTTCTGGCTATTCTGACCCACAATCCTCTGTGCAGCCGACGATATGTCGCATTGACTGAGCCGCAAACTGAAGACAGCTGCTTGACAGCCTCTGGCAAACTCAGAAAGTAGTGTTTATATTATCTCTATAGTAATGGATGTAAAAGCAAGATGCAGTTCAAGGCTTTATGTTATGAGACAGTAGTGTGTCCCGATTGTGTGCATACTGCATGTGACAGTACATACTTTTTATGGGCAGCTGCAGTACCTACTAAAAGTAAAACAAAAAAGTGTGAAATTCGGAATGCACCCATAGTCTTGTTTGGCACTTTAAGGCCACCATAATGACAGATGTAACAGTAGTCATACCAGAGACCATCGATAAACCAAGATGGCCTTCTTTAGATTCATTCCCTGTATGTCTGTGATTCAGGTTTCACCACTGCCCTGACCAGCAACAACACAAAGATAATTTAGCAGCGAGAGTCAGATATTTCCCTGAGCAGTTGGAGGAGACCAAAACAGAGTTGTACTCAATCAATCAATTTAGTCGTCACATGAAATCATGAAATATAATTTCAGTGAATAAATAAATGTCAATGTTTAGGATTAGGAAGGATCTTTATTTAGGATCCTTGTGGCCTCAAGGTTCAAGCTCCTCCTGAGCCTCTGAGTGCTGCGCCTGCTGTAACTGGTACCTTCTTCCCAACCTCGACACAGTGAAAAAGCAGTTATATAATTGCATCCAAAGTCTTTTTAAAAACATACAGTCCCTTTAAAAAATTAAACCAGGGGTTTACTTAATTTTTAGGTTTAGGCAACTAAAGTATTTGGGTGGTTTAGATGAAAGATCATGGTTTGGGTTAAAATCAGTAAGTAACATGACATATGTCACATTAGACAGGGGCCGCTCACCCTATATGCTTATATGCTTTTGCATCAGGAAGTCACACTATGTCTGAAGTGTCAACGAATAAATATATCAAATATCCGATTTTATAAGCAAACCTTTAATCAGGTTGTCATTTTTTACCTGTTTCCCAACATTACACGTGTGCATTCATCTGCCTGTCCATCTGCCTACATCTGTCTGCGCCTGTCTGTCGGTCTGCATCTGTCCTTTGCCCGATGTCCCTCTTGACTGCATCTATTCCTGTCCATTCAGCCCCGGCTGAGTCACATGAGACAGCCAGAAGTACTCTTAAGTTTTAATTGATGCTGACGACACTATTAAACCCCTGGCATCTTTCCCATTACCTTATCCTGTAATACTATTACACAGGCAGCGACGTCCCGCAGACGAATTGGCCAAGTGTCTGTTAATAGCAATGGACTTCAAGTTCTCCTTCTATCTGAAGCGAAGGCGGACAGTCATGATAAAACGACAGTGCTGTGCAGATAAACAGATTTTTATTGAGCATGGAATACTCTTCTCTTCCAGCCCGTTGTTTGTCTTTTGGTGAAGCTTTGTTGTATCTTTATGCACAACAAAGACAAATAATGACACAATAAAATATTTACACATTTTACATAATTTCCACAAGGAAAATCTCTTCTTTTATACAGCCACTGAGTAATAGATTAAAATACATGTCTAGAAATTGAAGATGTAATGAATGAATGCCTGTAAGATGAAATAAATAAAGTGCCCTTCTTTTGTTACCTTTTGTTTGCAGTTTTTTACCACTTAATCTGACTAAAATAGAAGGAGTCTCTGTCTGTGTGTCTGTATGTCTGTCCTACGATTTCTCGACAACTGTTCATTCAGTCGATTTCACACTTGGCAGGTGTATTGCTGAGGACCCAAGGAAGTGCAGTGTGGAGTGAGAGCTCTTACATATTTATTAGTAGTGTGTTACTACAGTGTTTTTGAGAGGGGATCCCTGCCCTATTAACTGTTCAACGTGATCTCACAGAAATCATGGAAATGACTACGACCTCTTAAGGGCCGTAATAGACTTGCCACTTGATCAAACTTATGTGTACACAATGTGCCGTGTCTGTGTATATACTTGCTGCAGCACTACACAGCCAAAATGCACAATGCTGGCGGTCTCCACTTGGGGCAGACAACATAAATATAACCCGGAAATCGGGTAGTGCATGCCGGGTGTTGTAAACAAACATGGATGCCCTTGATATGCTTGATGAGGAAGAAGAACTATGTCACTATGTAACGGCATGGAAACATCATAGAGATGAGGGTACTTCCGCACCAGGTCTGTCAGCCGCTCTTCAAAAGTTCCCGCCATTGCTCCGACAGCGACTCCGTCTGGTCTGATCTCACAGTCACCGTGTTCATTCGCAAGAGCGCCTCTAGTGGTCATGTCAATATTGCAACTCGCGCACGTGTCACAGTACCTCGCGTTGAGATGTGCGGCCGACGCATCAAATAAACGCAGATCACGCATGGCAGCCATGATGCAGTTGCGTTTGCATTGTTTGCAGCAAGTATATTACTGGCCTAACACTGCATGACAAGGCAGCGGCATGGTTGGGTTTAGGCACCAAAACTACCTGATTAAGTTTAGAAAAAAGAATGTGTTTTCAGTTTAAATAAATAAGTTTGTTATGGAAGGTCAAAAGAAGTCAGCATTGACTTTTAGTTTCACACAGGACACAAACAGCAGCCTTCAGGGTGAAAGTGATGTTTGTTTGACCCATCCATGAACCCAACCTCATCCCTATGCAGCCTTTCTTTCTCGCTCTTTATACTATGTGTTGGAGTTGTAACTTTAACCACAATCCGTTGCGTGACGTTGTCGAACCAGAAACTTCAAACAAAATATCCTGACTTTCCATTACCATTGTTTTCATGGTGCCGACATGTAATTTCATCACACTAAGTGCCGCCACCTCATAAATCAGGGTTTAAGAGGTTGTTGACATATTTTTGTGAAACCATGTTGAACTGTTATACCGCCGAATGGCATGCTGGGTACGGCTTATGCTCTGTTGCTCGCTACTGTACATTCAAGAGTGGATGAAGAGAGACCAGAGATGTTACACTGTAGCAAACTTAAACATTTCATGCATCAGCAATGTAACTTTTGGAACTTTTGTTCCTGGAAATAGTTGGACTTTGACTTCATTGGGGCCATAAAATGTTCATTTGCACGCAAATGATGAGTATACTCTCACACTGCTAGGGGACACAACGATGCCATGGCAGGTGTATTGCTCAGGACCCCAAAGTAGCGCAGTGTCAAGTGTGAAGTTGTTTGGACGAGCGGTTCTCAAGAGCGCTGCAAGCAGCAATACCAGAGGCCAAACATCAGCCCGTTCCAAACAGGCATGTTTTCAACGGGCGATGCAAAGTCTCTAAAATCATTAGGCTAATTTGGACAGCGGACAGTCTTAATCCTTCAACAAGTATTTTTGTACATGCAGAAAACTCAGAAAACACTGTTAGTTATGTAATTCTGATGAACCAACCTGATCACACCAAACATACAATACATATAAAGGGTTTATACTCAGTAATTATGTTCCAAAGGCAGGTAGAGGGTGTTTTGTCATGACCACAGACACAACACACCTTCAGTATAGTTAGAGAGTGTGAATTAGTGTATGTTGTATAGTAAGGGTTGGTATCAGTCATGACCAGGGTGCAAAGTACAGGGGAGCCTCTCAAACGGGAATAATGCCCAATATCAAAATCCATACATGCTATTTGGAGCACTGTGAATCTTAACTGGGATGTTAAACACTCTGAGTAACAAAATATTTCTTTTCCTTTTTTGTAGTACCCGTGTTGTTTCCAAATTATGAGATAAAAGCTCATGAATACAGTTAGAAATTGGAAGAATGACTTCCTAACTCAGGAAATGGGACCATCTGAGGATCACGTGAATGCTGCATTAATGTTCATATATTTTTGTGTTTATACGTCGCTTTGCTATTTGACCTATCTGTGTCTTATTTGTGCCAATAAACGATAGAATATAGTACATAACTGTGCAGAGTAAGCGGTGAGGTTCGGTTTTGAAACTCATGTGTGGGTACATGCTTGCAGCTATGAATGTTCATCAGAAACAAGAGGTACAGTCAGTTTTGACCCCCCACCCCCTGTAAAAAAAAACCATTGAAGTCCCCTAAAAGCCACGGTATAGTTTGCACATTGGTCGTGACAAGTCAAAGAACTTATTTTTCCTCAATCCGTACCTTTCTCTTTAAACCAGTGTACCAAACAGAACAGCCCTGTAGCAAATCTACAGCAAGAAAACATTTCAAGAGAAAACTGTAGCCTTTGTCCAATGCGGCTATCTAATTATGTTTGGATGACATAATACTGTACATTTGCTTGCTTCAGCTCTCTGGTAACCAGGACAGGACTTGGTTTAATGATCTTAGAGGAAGTGCTAAACACAGCCAGCAGGACGCTGCAAGGTCAGTTCGACTACAGGGCAGGGCCACGCTTGATCCTGACATCTACTGTACAAGCCAAGACCAGGGAAGCTGACTCCCTGCTGTTATCATGCCAAATACTGACATGTTGGCTGATGTTTATTAAGTGACAATGTCCCTGTAACTAACAACTTGCAAGAAAGACAGTGCAGGTCTGTCTTGTTTTTCCAGCTTTATCCAACTGACCTGCCATCATTCATAAAAGTAACTTCTAAGTACCGGATATAGAACTTGATCGTGCACACCTGATCAGATTATCTGTGCCACCAAAATAGCACAGTACATGGCTGACTCTTGCCCTTGTCTGACCAGGCAGGAGGCGCAAGCTCAAATCCCGGTAATCCTTGACAACAAAATTACACTCGTGCTCTTGATCGCTATACTGACACACCCCCTGCTGTACCTCTCCTCCGACTCAGTGCCATTAAGAACAGGCCGAGTGACTGGACAGAGAGAAAGGTGTGCTTCCTTTGACTAGAATACCACTTTGCTGACACATGAATCATGGCACATAGAAGAGCTTTGCACTGGGGGTGTTGAATTTTTCTGAGGTGCATGTAAATCTGAGTTTTCATCGCATGTACGCTTGTATTTCCTTAGTCTAAAAGAGTAGAGGACAATGACTACAATCCACCACGTCAACCATGTTCAAATGAGTTGATATTTAAATAAAGGTTAGCGAGTGCTGCAGGAATGATGTTGTCTGTGGGCTGAACCAGAAGTAGGATTGCCCTGATTCCCTCGACAAAAAGCCAATGGTGTTTTTCCATTGGATTTTAGATTACTGCAGAAAATAAGTTCTGTGGCAAACAAACATTTGCTGACAAATTTTGTTCAGCAAGATAATCTTCACACATGAAAACCTTTGTAATGACTTTTGAAGCATAAATGCAATGGTCAGAAGAGCTGACGTTAGGCTATAAACAAACGACACCAGCATGGCATGACTTCAGCATCACCACCACTAAAACTTCCCTCATGACATTTAAAGTCCTCCTCCACTTTTAGATTTGTTTTTCTTATATTTATGAGCTCCTAAAATGTCTGACCTGGACTGTGCTGACTTGCATCTGTGCAAAATTTGTCACTAGAGAGGTGTTTTCATATACTGTACTGCTGAGGGGGACGATGTCTGTGCACTTCCCTAAAATCTGAGATTCAAATGTCCCCTGGGCAAGCTAACATAGGTAGCCTACGTCACTAACACAGAAGTCATTCGCTGTCTAATACAAGACACACATAGTGATGGGGAAACAGACTTCGATACAACACTGGCAAAGAAACCTGAAACCCCCAGGACAGAGACTATAGTTAGCATTAGCATAGTGGAGGTTTTACAGTAAACATAAGTGTTCAATTTTTGGATGTAAACCCTGGAGCTTCCATTCACCACCTTCCAGAAACCCCATTGTAGCAGATATTTACTATGTTTCACACCCACTCAGGCTGTGGCAACCACTGCCAGTTATTCCACAAGCTAACAATCTACCAAACAGCATAAGTAAAAGATGCTAACTACATTTAACATTCTGATATGTCTGCTCATCACCAATTTTGGTGCACAACTGACTTCTCATCTGAGTCTGGGTCTGACTGAGGCTCAAACATGTATGGTTGAATTTATCCGATGTTTCCTCCAGTGCTAACACTAGCCATCTTGATGCTCACTGCTCTTTCGCTAGTCAACTCAGAACAAGCAGCTCTGGAAAAAGTGGAGAGCAAAACTCACTGCAAGCAATTTTGCTAACTATTATGTGGGAAACCCATGTTAAAGAAAATATTATTGTTAGTGTAATAATTTTCACATAATTAAATATGTGTCTGGAGAAAGACTTTAATCTCTGAGACAGTCTCTGCAGATACATTTAGCCATTTGTTAGCAGCTGCCTTTTTTAACACATGTAAAAGCTTCAGAATTCACAAGTGGGGTATTCACTGACATATTAAAAATCTCTATTATTTAAAAATTTCTTAAACTTGCATTTAAGAGTTAACAGACCTTATTTCAGGCATCTAACTAAAACCGATTTTAAAAAGGGCCCACTGACCTCGAGATGAGGAAACTGGAAGGGCTAACTCATTTCTGGGTTTTAGGACTCATTCCTGCAGCACTCTATTATTTCTATTGTGCAGAGTATCAAGGATGTAAAGTAAAATGTAAGAGACCATGTAGTTGTTGAAAACAGTCCATTAATAGCACTTCCAATGAGAACAGTTCTTCACAAGCATCACACTCCCGGTAAAGTGATTAGAGTATGACATTGCTCTGTTGATAATGTAACTACTTCAGCTCTCTGAATCAAACATCTATCTCAGTTTAGTCAGAATTAGTTTCAGCCAGGTGCTATTCTTGGAAACAGATAACAAGCAGTCCAGCAGGAGCTTCTTGTCCATTTGACAGAGGAGTCATCCCGCATAGCGTGCACACAGCAACTACTGTAAAGCTGAAGCTTAAAGCTTATCTCAACTTGCTGCTGCTTCCATCGCCCCATTGACCCCCCTCCCCGAGATTGTTTATCTTCACATGAGCTCAGACCTCGGAGTCGGAGGCAGATGGGGTCTTACAGTTTCTAGACCCATGGGTGATAAGGCCATTTAGGGTGAGCGAGGTTGTAACTAGTGGTTTGAGAAATCATCGCTGTCGAAGGTAGTTTGCCTTCCACTGGGCCGATAGTGTATCTCGTCATCGGACTCCTCTGGCGGGGGTTCAAAGCAGCTGTCAAACTTGCGCCGCAGACGTTTCTTGAGCTGGAAGGAGCGCTCCGTGTTTGAATATGTGTATTCCTGTTCCTTCAGTTTAGCGTAATAGTCAGAAAACTTGTTGAACAGGATGGAGATGGGCATGCCGTTTAGGATGATGCCGAAAGAGATGCAGCCAAACGCCACACAGCGGCCAAGATAGGAGATAGGGACGACATCGCCGTAGCCAACAGTAGAGATGCTCACCTGTGGAAAGAAGAGTAGAATCAGCTTACATGCATCTACACTTTGGTTTATTAACTTAGTGAGAAAAGGCAAAAGGAACCCCATGCTGTACACTCCTGTGCTGTTTTTATTTTTTATTTTTTTTATTCAACATGATGACATTTAGAGCACGGCAGGAAAATAAAATATCTGGATTTCCCTTCTTTACTTCAAAAAAGAAAGGGCTCATCCTCATAGTGCCTTTGACCCTGCCCACCAACACCCATTGGCCATGGCTCCTGGAGAGCACAATAAATAAAATATTTCTTGTACTGATCAGTTGTTGGTGTGTTTCAAAGTTGAGACTCAACGGGATCAACTAAAACCTCCGAGAATGCAGTGCAACACTTTCCATCCCTGGAATGCAATCACTGTGTCTGGCCACAAATGAGATGCATAAAACCGTATTAGAGGGGATTAGACACATATAAGTTAACAGCTGCCACCAGATAAATAAAAGCCAAATGTCCCTAAACGAGAGTGCATGAAAGAGAGAACCAGGCTGATGATGTACAAGCACACTACCTACAGTACAACAAAGCCAGTGCAATTTGAGAATGTTGTTACTATTACGGAGGAAATATAATCTCATTTCTTACCTTTGTTTGCCATGTAAAACTAAGCTGTGAGTAGAAAAGGAATCCACAGTTGTGGTGGAGGCTTTGAGCATGGATTCCTGCACGATGCCCACTGGATCAAAAAGCTAATTAGCTCAATATTCTGCACCCTATCATTATATATTTTTCCATTGTCAATTGCCAAGAGTGTCTGATGCAATTCTATCAGCTAGGATAAAACAGGTATATGCAAACTCATGCAATTTCTTTGGTAGTCAGAATGTGTTTTAGCCGATATTTTGTCACTAAACATGACCACTATTGCCGGCAATTAAAGGAATAGTTTGACCTTATGGGAAATACAGTTATTCATGTTCTTGCCGAGAGTTAAATAAGAAGATTGATATCACTCTCTGTTAAAGGGTAACTTCTGTATTTTTCAACATGGACCCTATTTTTTTAAGCTTTCTCATAGGCTTAGAATTATTTCTCTATATATACACAGGCAGGGCGCAGCCTGCTGGAGGCTGCCCTCTTGCGTCGCCACATTTGAATACAGTGGCCGAAAGGGATATGCGCACTTCGCCTTTCGCGTTTACCCAGAACTTGCCGTCACTGGAGACGGTTAAGGTGAAGATCAATCCAGGGCGCTTCTGCGTGAACCTGCTTTGTACTTTTATGATTCTGTCGCACTTTAAATGGAGGACCACACATATGTTTTGCCCCGTAAGAGGGAAACCACGCCACCAAATAAAAGAAAAAGATCAGATAAGCAAGGACGGGACAAAACGTGAGTGATTATCGGCGTTGCTTATTCCAGGTGGAAAGAACTCCTGAAGGAGAAGGATTTTACAAGGGATGCGGAGGTTGCCTGCTTTCTGCTAGACAGGTAATTCAATCTAATATTTTAAAATCATTTTGGCTTCATGTTTGCGATTACTTTTCCCTCTCGTCTAAGTTCGAGTGACAGCTACGTTTACGTGCTAACGTTATCCTAGCCTTGGCTAACGTTATCCCAGAGCTACAGCTAAAAGGTTAGCCTAGCCTACAGCCTAATCTGTTGATTCCTCTCGCACTGCTGCGAAGGCTGCCACCCTCTCATCCTCCTCTTCCTTCTGGGAAGCCGAGACACACCTCTTCGCCTGGCTGTTCCTTCACCGCCTCTAACGTTACCCCCTCGTCCCCTTCCTCTCCCTAGTCTTCCTCCTCTCCCTCTCCCCCTTCCTCATGTCCCTGTGTCCTGTGGAAGAACATTCTGGATACGCATATATTATAATCGTACCAACCTATATTTGCCACACTGTGCTGTGACTATCACATAAAATGTGTTATTTGAGCATTACTGTGCTAATGCTCGTGTTACCAAAACAATTAGAAATAAAACACTCCTAACATATATCTCACAGATAACCTATAACATATCATATATCATGGTTTAGATTCCTGAATAAATATTCACCTCGTCGCTACATACTCCTGAAAATCTCGAAAAACTCTGCTGTCTGCACAAGGCTTTTTCACCTACGAGGCCACCGTCACTTACCTGACGGGAGGGGTGAGTGAGTGAGCGCTGCAACCTAGAATTTGACCGCTGATGTCACTGTTACTCACCATTTTTACACACTGAGGCTTTAAAATGGAGTGTGGTAGGTTTGGTGACAGCACTTTTGGGGCTGTTATTGGACAAACAAAAGCAAAAAGGTTTGTCTCTGAAGGGATCCTTTCCATAATTTTGTCAGATACTAAAATAACAATCTGAGCCTGTTAGCTGCAAAACCAACAACCTTTAGTGGACTTAAGTTAATGGTGTGCATATTGCCCCAAGTGATTATAATGCAGCGTCTTTCGTGGCTGCCGGCTGCAAGCTAGATTAGTCAGTCACCTTTGCTTAGCACTAAGACTGGAAACGGGGAAACAGCTCACTTGGTCCTGTCCAAAATGTCAAAAATCTGCCTGCAGCATCTCTAAAGCTTAGTTTTTAACAGATGATCTCTTACCATATACACAAACAGAAATTCCAAAACAAGTTATGGTTTTACAGAGAAATACATGGCTGGGTGCAGAGGTTGGAGCTGGACACAGTCACCGGGTAATAAACGCTTTGCCACAAATGCCGCTCAAAAGAGGAAACTTGTGGAGCAGAAGGTGCATAATTACCAAGAATGAACACACAGTGTGGCACCTGTACAATTATTAGCTTGGGAGAAGACAGCACATTTGATTACATTTTCATTTTTTACATTTTGTAAGAGATCTGCTGCCCAGTGAAGGTAAGAATAATTTTTGTCAAAGAGCGAAGCAGTAGTTGGTGCTTAACCACAGGTCAGTTTGGTCACTGTCACCAGCCAGTTTAAAGTATACTCTGCAGAAATTTCCTAAAAAACAATGTAGCCTATAGACTCATACATAAGTATACCTCTCAATCGACACTTATGACCAACCAGAAGTGTGTGGTGGTGTATTTATCTGCAGAGACTCCGCCTTATTGCTTAGTAGAGTCCCAAAAATAGCACAGAAACACGTCTCTGCCTCGCACTGTGAACTTTAGTCTTGGTCTGATTAGGCAGACAGCACAAATCGTGGTAGGCCTAATCCTTGACAACTGAAATGCACCACACTGCTGGATCATGCTGACAGCTTAGAGACTTTAGGTTCATAACCGAGTTAACTGATCCAGAGAATTCTAAGAGGCAGCCACAATCCTCAGTCCTCGAAATGTGGTGTTACATTCTTCGTTCCATTACTGATAATGGCAATTCAGGCATCTCCTGGTATTGTATAAATATGTTGATTCTTGACATTTCCGTTAAGCAAAGTAGTGAGAAAGAGGAAAACTAACTATCTCTACACTACACTATGCCAAGATCATGGCAAAGTCATCAAAAGGGCACTGCAAACAGCAGAGTAAAAAGAATGTACTCTATATTACAAAAATGAATCCTGAATTTGAAGAAAAAAAAATCAGAACAGAGCTTTGACTGAATTGGACATTCAAGTTATCCTACTCACCGCAGCCCACCACCAGGCGTCTGGTATGCTGCTGAAAGGTGTCCCAGGCTGATCCACCTCCACAGAGTGCATCAGAGCAGAGAAGGTGAAGATGCCCATGGCAATGAACAGAAACAGACAGCACACCTAAACAGTGACAGAAGAGTACATGTCAACAACAGTGTCCATTTGGAAATCAATATATCCATACATTTAGCACCACCCATCAGGTCACATGACAACCTTATACCTTTACTTTGAGTCACCTAAAAAACCTACATATTACATGTATTACTGCATAATGTACATAAAATATTTTTAACAAATGGCAAATATAGAGTAGTTGTCAAGAACCTCGGAGCAAAGAATGACACATAAGCTTTCCTGTGTCCTGTGTGTTAGATCTGTCTCACCACAGGTGGCAGCACTGAGGCGAGCAGGACAATGCTAGACAAAAAAGGAGCATCTTGAATTCTTACACTAGCGAGCAGGAACTGTCAGTTACATTTGCATTTTTTCAGCATTGTGTCTGTGATTTTTGCAACTTCCTCTTGGACATGTGCTACTAGAGTCTGGCATTTGGTGGCTATAAAAATCCAGACCATGATGGTTGCCGATGTGCAGATCATTCTTCAAGACCAACAAAAAATGGTTGTGATTTAGTGAGTCATTGCTGTGCTTCCCATGGCTGTATAGGCACCAAACATGGGTGTTTTGCAGCAACCTGTTGCTGTTTTTCCAGCAGCTTTTCAGCTACAACAAATTCTTCTTTTACAGAGATAATGCTGCTTTCCCGACCGGGATTGTTCCAACAAACAACAAAATTGGCTGTTTTTTGGCTCATCTTTGTTGTGTTCAGTGGCTTTTTAGCTTCCAAACTTGGTTATGTTTTAGGGACCCATCGTTGTATTTCCAGCTGGGACAGTGCCCCCAAACTGTTGCTAACAGTATTTTCTGCCATGATAGTGCCACGAAAAGTGGCTGTTTTTTACAGACATCGTTACATTTCCGGCCGGGATAGTGCCACAAAAAGCTTGGTATCTTAAGCTAAAACATGATCTTTTCCTACAAAAAAACAAGTGTTTTTTTTTCTGCCTAAACGTAACCACATGTTAAGCAAGGCATTGTTGAAACGAAAAG
The DNA here is from genome assembly GCA_026686955.1 of Epinephelus cyanopodus. NCBI lineage: Eukaryota > Metazoa > Chordata > Actinopteri > Perciformes > Serranidae > Epinephelus > Epinephelus cyanopodus. The sequence continues at coordinate 14,606,424 of CM048926.1, read as the reverse complement.
TATCCACTTTATAACATATAGATGTAATATATATGTGGTTTGCAGACGCAAAGTTGCCATGGGCACTTGTTAGCAAAGTGTTGTATACTTAGACATGCCACAGTTATGAGGCAACATTAGCATTCATGGACATGGAGCTATTTTTTTTCGTCACTTGATAAATACATGTCCAATATTTACTCTGCTTTTTGCTCTGTTTTGGTTTCTGACAAACTCCTGAGGTAAATATCTGCCTCTTAAGCTGCTAGATGCTCCACTATGTTCACCAGCTGGCAGCTTAATCTGTCTGTCTGAAAACAGCTACAAACATCTCTGATAAAAGCAGCAAAACAGTACATTTGCAGGTCTGAAACCCAAAGCAATGTGCTGTAAGAAGCTAGAATAGGTGATAGTTCTTTACTGGTTCATCACTTCAAGTAACCATGTTCATATACAATTAGTCATGTGATCCACTGTTACAGCCACTTTAACTCTAGCTTATATGGGAGTCACCTGTGTTATCTGTGCACGTCCGTCACTAAATGTATTTTTGTGTGTCTGTTAATTTGTTGTTTGTGACTCCTCCATACCTGCTCAGAGCACTGTCGGATGGTAAAACCAAATGCCCTCATGCCTGTGGAGTGACGGGCAAGCTTCAAGATTCGGAAGATGCGCATCAACTTGACGACCTTGAGCACCTTGCTGACTTTACTGACCCTCGCCATGGCCTTTAAATCCTCCTTTGCGCTGACATCTTCAGAATCCATAACAAATGTCTCAAAAATGATCTGGAGGAAATAGGGCATCACAGCCACCACATCGACAAAGTTGAGGGCACTCTTCACAAAATGTTTGATGTTGGATGTGGTGAATAACCGCAAAAAGTACTCTAAGGTGAAGAAAAGGATGGAGGAAACCTCTATCCACTCCATGTAGGTTTTGCCACCAAGCTTATACTGCCTGAGTTCATTTACTGTATTCAGTGTCATGGCAACAATAGAGATAAGCACAAAGAGACTGGAAAACACAGCAAAGGCTTTGGCTCCCAGAGAGGAGTAAGGATTCTCCATCAAGTCCCAGAGGATCTTCCGAAAGTCTCCAAGAAACATGGTCTTGTATCCCTCGCCATCTTGGTGAGGCTTAATCTCGTCGAGCAGCTCCTGGTTCACCTTCAGCTGGTCTCTGATGTCATCTACTTTCTCCTCAAACAGAATGCGGCAGCACCTGAGAACAAGGAGAAGATCATTTTACAAGAGCTGCTTGAAATACACAAACGACAGACCAAGCTATACAAGACACACAGTGAGCATTAAGTATCTGCAGCACACCTTGGAGTGTCCTTCAGTTTCAACCCCCAGAATGACATCTCCTCCTCAAAGTTGACAGGACACAGACTGTCCATCACCCACAGGACATTACTGCAGTAAAAGTGGAAGATGTAGTGGAAAAACATGGGGTCCCTGTCAAAAAAGAACTCGTCATTCTGAACATTGTAATCGTCACAGAGTGTCAGACGCTTCACCGGATCGTTGCAGAGGGCAAGGACTCCAATCCTGGTTTTTGGGTATTTGAGGACCAAATGCTTTGGAATGTGAAACACCTTTCCTCCTATGTTGAGGTTGACTATGTTCGATTTCCTTGGGTTGGGTGTATTTTTTTTCTGATCTTTTTTTGCAATTTTTTTCTCTTCAGGTGTGTCAAGGTTGTCCATAGATGTCCATGCTTTCACAGAGCTGTCCTGTGAAAAAGGGAATTCACCTTCTTGTTCTTCAATGCTTTGCGTAAAGCTCATCTCCCGTTTTATGGTCGCAAAAAGGCTGGAGCGACGCTTTTTCAGCACTTTTAACTTGGGCTTCATAGCCTCCATTGTGATGGCTCCTCAGAAGACAAACCAATAAAAAAAAGTTTTGTTCCAATCAGATAAGTCAGTGAAAAACAATAACAACAGTATTCCACAAGATCTCCATTGAGGCTGAATATTGTCCTCTGAAAAGGCTGAAATAAAGATGAAGAAACAGCTACCGTGCCTGTCTCTCAGCGTGCAAGAAGATCAACTGCATGAGTTAGGGATTCAGCCTCTTTACTGACTCTCTAATCCTATTGCTGTTCTTTCTGTCCAAACGCGTGTTAAAAATACTGTTCACGAGGATTAGTGTTGTGATTTAAGGCTTTGAGTTCTGAGAGAGGGAGAAAGGCGGCGAGAGTGGTGTGATGACTGTTGCATTGCTAACAAGGCTATGGAGAGCTTCAGCACAGGGAGTTCATATTAATGCTGCAGGTAGATTTCATTGGCTAGCTCCGGCTATGTAGTCCTCCTGAACTCGGTCTGAACAGAAGCTTGGAGGTATATTTCAATGCCCAGAATTTAATATATGGTGTAAATGTCCTCCTGTTTTTGTCTGTTCAATAAAAACACATTTTGGTAATGATCACCTCCCTGTTTGTCATTGATCTCTTTATAATAAATTTAGAGCATAATTTGTTTGTCATAACACAGTTAAGCAAAGTCAAAATAAAGTCCAATTTTAATTATATGATACTGAATGATACTGAGTGTATCAACCAAACGATAATTCTGTTTACTAAATCACTACTTTAAAATTATAGTAGAACGTGCACTGCTACAATGTCAATATGCCACACAAATAAATAAGTATTTAATAACACTTCTCACTGCATTTGTCACTGTGATGCACAAGCTAACATGCGAAGATTGTAACCCAGTAACAGTAATCAGATTTTTTCAGTCTATTTAGCCCTGCAGGTAGACACCACACTATGCGGTGTGTTTTACAGACATCCCTTTCAAAAAACTGGAAAATATTTGTAGTCTCAGAAAGAATTTAACATAGAACAGGAAATATTTAACAGATGCATGCATACATGAACAAAACATGGGTTTATAAAGCCAGAGATAATTGATTGGGTCTATTATTCCAATAAGTTGAAGTTAAAATTAGTGATACGGCAAAAAAGTATTACGACACCTTGACTAATGGTACAGCCCTGGTTTCCCCCCATGAACGTTTGTGTGAATGGTATTGGCCACTCGCCGGAAGAGGAAGAAAGAATCTTACATCAAATTTCAATTAAAAAATAATAATTTCACGTTGTTTTATTGACTTACTCAATCAAAGACGTTATAATTAAGTAACAGTTAATACTGAATTGTAGAATTAAAAAAATAATTAGAAATACAGTTGCGATATATCCCTGCCGGGCACCACGTGACTTCCTTTCCGCTCTAGCCTGACAACATGGATGCCAACCGCGTGCAGCTGATCAAGCTCGCAAGAGTAAGAAAACATATAATACGGCTTAAATAATAAGATCCAAACGGATAGATCGCTACATTAACAACTAATGTCGTATACGGTGCCAAAACATTTAAGCTAAATTGAGTTTTATGCACCGTTGTAAGGGACGGCATGTCGGCTCTCGCGAATCCATCATGGAGGCCCGTACATGCCACAGTCTGCTAGCTAGCTCACTCTAGCCTGCTGTAGACCGCTCTGGCCGCTTTTTAAAGTTTAAACCCAAAAATATGATGCTTACATAGAAGGCCCCTAGTGTCAGGGTAACTTATATTTTGTTCTCTTGTTTTTCAGGTTACCAGGGTCCTCGGAAGAACCGGCTCCCAGGGACAATGTACACAGGTATGCTAATAGGAGTTAGCATTGTACACCATCAAATGTAAAGATTTTGCATCAACCTGTCGCTGTTTTTCTAGCAGCTCTTCAGGCATCTGTGGAAGAGTTTATACTAAATACCTCCTAAAATATAAAGAAGCACTGTATATGTAGGAAATATCTTACTTAAGTGTGACAGGATAGTATTGACTGTCTGAAGGTCTGCTTCACATGGAGTCAAACCAAATTCGTTAGAACAATAATGTCGACATTGGTTGTTTTACTCACAGGTAAACTGTTAAATGTGATCTCAGGAACGTTTCACAAGCTTATTATATGGTAAATTTTAGTTCATGATACCCTTAATACCAGTGTGAATTTAAGTGGGCTACAAACCTGGTGTCAGATTTTACCTGTTGACGTGTTAAAGGCTTGAAATATGATTTCACTTCATCTGATCTTCTTGCAGGTCCGTGTTGAGTTCATGGACGACAGCAACCGCTCCATCATCAGGAACGTGAAGGGCCCAGTCAGAGAAGGAGATGTGCTGACACTTCTGGAGTCTGAAAGAGAAGCCAGGAGGCTGCGATAGGTGAGGAGGCATGAACCCAGCACTATCTGTTAGCCAATTTACTTACTATAAGTAGGTATTGAACAGTTATCAGCTGTCTGCATCAGAGACGCACAAACAAATGTATTTGTATAGCACCATATCATACCAAAGCAGTTCAGAGTGCTCTTCAGGAAAACAAACTATTAAAAATGTTACTAATAAATAGAGGCATCCATGAAATTGGAGTGGACTGGTAATTTCAAATAGGCACTTGCCACGTATCATGCTATAGGATATACAAAATATAGATTAACAGATAATGGAAACAGGTGGTTGCATCTCATCTGCTTTTAGTGTAATGCAAATTTTGTTATTATTTATTTAATAGTTGACAACTGGTCAATTTATTGTTGCAGTGCTAGATACTAGCCTTCCTGACACCATGAGCTGGGAAAAAACAAGTTCAGCTGACCTGACATGCTTATCACTTTAGGAACAGTTATACCTCATGAGGAGGCGTCTCTCAAATAGTTTGTCAGACAACTTGTCCTCCTCAGTCAGCACAAGACTGCCTGTGCTGAAGAGCCTCTTCATGAGCACACTAGACAGTGTTTTTACATTACATTATTGCATTACAAAGGAAAGCAGTTATCCTCAACACTGATAATGTCCAAAGGTGCTTTCACAAAATATTTACACAATTAGATTTTACAAATAATCATCAGTTATGATGATATAATGACTTAGTGAGTAAAGACAAATAATACAAACATCTGGTGAGCTCAGAAAATTACATCACTTTCTATAATGTAGCCTTTAAAACCAGGAAAAGACAACATTTTACAATATCCAAAATCTAAGATGATATCTAGTCTCATATCACCCTAATTGCAACCCTGCAATAAGTATTATTTCTATGAATAGTCACTTAATTTGAGACAAAAATCAGTGTGTTGTATTGAAAGGTGTTTGCAGTGTCCTGTCTATATAGTATGTGAACGGCAGTCGACAAAACTTTGGAAAACATCTTTCAATATAGTTAAATACAAAAACACGACAGTCTGTGGCCTTTAAAATTAGTAGAGAACTTAATCTGGAGCTTTTTGACACTGTCTACAAAAACTGAACACTAAGCTTCTCAAATGGAGGATTATCGCAGAGCATTTTGAACTGTTATGTAACAGAGTTCATATTTCTGAGTAAGTGTATTTTTCACCCAACTCTCAGCCCTGGTTGTTTACCACTGCCGTAAATGGTTTTAATCCAGCGCAGCTGAAATGCACTGCTGACCGCACGTGGAAGCATTAACTGTCAGTCACTCATCCGGGGGAGAAAACGTGCTTGGTGTCGCATGCTTTTATTTGTTGCTTGCAGCAGGAAAATAAAACATTTGTTGGATTACAGTGAAGAAACAAATCAGTCACGGCCCACCACAAAACAAAATAAGGTGTTTTTGTAAATTTAAGTGAACTTGAGTGACAATTGAACTCACGTGACTTGGGGGTTTATGGTGAGTGTCGGCTGTTGGTTCTGACCTAGTCATCAGGGCGGCACTCACTTCTCTCACCATGGATTAATTTCCCCCTGAAACACCAGACGAATGCAGGAGACAGGTGGCTGCAGTAAAAATAGGAAACAAACAACAACTTAACAGTATTTGGTCAAAATAACCAGGGCAGAGAATCAGTTGTTGATGCACAATATTATGAATGACACTTCCTATTTTGAGATGGTGAATGACTGTTTCCTTCTCTCTGCAGTGCCCGCTGACACCGTGAGGTGCGAGTCCAGTGCTGTGACGCAGAAGACCTCGTCAGTTTGAAATGGCCTACGATCTCGCTTGTTCAGATGCTTTGAAATAAATTTGGTTATTAAGATGAGAGTAGATGTCCTGTGTTTATTGTACAGCAGGTCCAAACTGTTTTTCTTATAACTGACATTTCTTGAAGCAGCAACAGTTCATTGTCTTGTGTGACACAACTGGTCAGTTTTGCTCACAAAGTTTTTCTCAGAGTTAATGATTTGTCAGTTGTGGCCAAGGTATACAGGCAATGTGATTGTGCACCCATTCATTTGTGATACTAAACATTCTTAAATTACTAATTGAAACAAAGTGGCAAATTCACACAAGTGACATCTGCCTAATTAGTTACAATAAATGCGCTACTGTGGTAAAATCCATGTTTTATCCTGTGATAAGTCTTGCTGTAAGAGAAACAATTAAAATACCTGCAAAGTGAAGTAATTAAAGGTAATGTTTCTTCAAGTATCAAAACTCGTTAATTTGATAATGAACTAGTTTATAGTAAGTGGTGCAGTATTGCTGCAAAAAGACAAAGCAATGTAAAATTATCTTTGGTTAAAATAGGTGAAATACAAAGTGACGCACAGAACTTGCCGCAATATTTTGCAGAAGGCATTTGGGAAACTTTGTAAGATATGGCATGCGTGTCTGTAATTGTGTGAAGGGGGGGAAATACAAACAAATGAAAAATAATAATTAATAACTTAAACAATAAGTACAGTTACATAGTTGGGTTGTAATATTGCGATATTTGAACAAGCGAAAAACAGCAACCGCACACTCACAACTCTGCACAATCATCAATTTATTTCTGCAAGCTTTCAGTCTGTGACCTTCTTCAGGCTGCCTGAAGAAGGTCACAGACTGAAAGCTTGCAGAAATAAATTGATGATTGTGCAGAGTTGTGAGTGTGCGGTTGCTGTTTTTCGCTTGTTCAAGTGTCTCAGTTCAGCTCCAGCACCTCTAAGAAGAATCTTACCCACGGATGAGCGGTGGCTTTTTCATTTTTAATATTGCGATATTAAAAAATAATAGTTAGAGATGCGTAAGCTATTGTAGTGTGGAGGGCCCTGGCACTGATGTCACTGGCCTAGAGAGAGGTTGTTAGTGGAGTAAAGATGTCCATGTGTGTACAATACTGGTTTATAACAGGCAGAGAAGTGATATTAATCTTGATGACGTTAGTGTTTCTATCTTATGTAACACACTTCACTACATTTACAGAGGGTAATTTCAAATTTACATCAATTCAAAATAGAAATCCGCTAATAAATGTATTGTTATAGATTAGATATATATATAGAAGACATTTTTAGTTGTAATTTTCTTTCTACTTTTCATGTCTTGACAATGCAAAGCATTTCTTAAATCAGCCCTTTCACTTAATTTCAATGTTTGACAGTATTACAGTAAAGCATCCACCTTTTCCAGTGTTGTATGCATGTATTTCAGCTCTTAGCTTGTCTTGGTGATCTGCCAATTTTACATTGTAATTTCAAGTGGGGGTTTTTTCAGCAGTGTAGTCTATGCATTAGTGCTTTTATATCTCTCAGGCAATTTGTTTCATATTATGCACTTTCAGTAAGACATCTCAGCTGTCAGCCTCTACACACGTTCTGCAGTAAATTCATTTTCTTGGTTAAATCAGTGCCACCCTTTCCAGCTCCAGCTTATGCATACATTAGTGCATCAAAAGTATAATCCAATAGTTTAATCAGGGTTCCCACAGTCATGGAAAACCTGGAAAAGTCATGGAATTTCACAGTGACATTTTCCAGGCCTAGAAAAGTCTTGGAATTAGTAAAAATCTTTCAAAGTTTTGGAAAAGTCATTGAAATTGGTTGTGTGCCATGAAACTGTTTCAGTAAGTTTGCATGGATAAGCTTCCACACAATGTAACATAACAGCAAATTTATTATCTGTAGCTGATGCCAAAACACAGCTCTAATATGCTGCAATGTGTGACGCTTTGTTCCGTCTCCTCCCTCCATGTATGCTTGATGGCTACAATTATGTTTAAATAAAGTTTGAGTCTAATATGCTTGAAAAATGCTGAGCAAGTGGGGCAAGAAAAAATGATGGGTTCATGTCATTGGAAAGTTTTAAAATTTTTCTCCATGAAAAAGTGTGGAAACACTGTAGAGCAAACAATCTGAGATGAGCCATCCTGCTGAATGAGTCCTTTAACTTTTGGTACTCTTTAGTATCGTCTGATGCTCGTGCTTTTATACTTAGATTTTAAATGCAGGACTTTTAATTGAAAGTATTGAAATTGTAGTATTATATAAAAGTATTTTTATACTCTAATTATGCTACTTTAACTTAAGTTAAAGATCTGAATATTTTTTCCACCACTGTTAAAGGTTTAGTTTTCTCATAAGCTGCTCAGTATAAACAACCCTGCGACTTCTCTGCCCACTGAAACTAGAGCAGCTTTATTTTTAAGCGACTAAAGGTCACAAGGGCAAATCGACAGTAGCCAGTGATGAAGCATTTCTGCTGCAGTGCTCTGAGGGCAAGTCAGACCTTTGATATTGTTCTTTCAGATTTATTTCTGCAATACAGTCTGTTATAATATGGTTGATAAACTGAAGAGAAACTGACATTTTTCTGATCCGATCCAGGTTGTGCAGTTTACATTCTGTCCAGCAGAGGGCAGCATCACTCTAATTTGACTTTGTTTACGTTCATTCCAGTTCAACAGTTCGGGGCTCACCTCAACCAGTCTCATCTTGTCTTGATGGATGATTTCAAAACAAACAGCTTGTCATTTTCACAGCCCATTTGTACCTAACTCTGACTTATTTTCACACTTAGAGTCCAGCAAATGACAGGAAATCTTTAACTGGTGCCAGTTTGGTCTGCATGTCTAAACTTTCTTTGTTCACAGTGTGAGACTTGTCTGAAACCACTTATCTGTTGGCTGAGAGGATTCATGGCGTCAGCATCAAAGGTTCGGACTAAATCCACAGAGGTGCTGAAAAATCGGGACGCGTTCTCGTGCGTGACTTTATTAATTGTTATGAATTGTTTCAAGGTGTTAATTTGAACCAAAGCTGTATCAACACATTTTTTATGTGACTCAGGTGTTGTCAATTTGCAACATTTTTTCCTGCATTTACAGGAAAATCCTGTAAATTGAGTACAGATTGAGTGCACTGGCAAACACTGCGGTAGGCTTTGACTGTTTATCGTAACCTCTTCAATTCTTTCCCATCATATTGCACGCAGTTTTCCTTTCCTCTGTCCTCTAAATCTATTTTTCCTTCCTTTAGTGAGTCAAAATCTGATCCTGGTGATCCCAGCTTTGCATTGCCTTCTTTAATACATTTTTCAGCAAAGCCCTATTCTACTTTACCCTGTATGACACTGGATCCATCAACGAACCTTCGCGTCTACGTCTTCTTGAAATTTCACTTGACAGTGTTGTTTTTTTCAACATGAAGGCATTTGGGTGGATTCCAGCTTGAGGTTCATGAAAGAGGCCAGTGTCTGAACAGGAAAGCAGGACTATTTGAGTTATGTGTGTTGTGATGAGGCTCTTTTGCTGCTGTATATGTTCCATAGGTCTAATGACCTTACTTTTTCCATTCCAGTTTGACCTACTTTACTCGGAGCTCTGAATGGAGCTGCAAGTGGAGAAAAAAGGAATTTATTTCACTTGTAAAATCAGTATGTGAAGTGAAAGACACAGCTGTATTATACCATACTTCTTTGCTATGTCTATAAGGAGTGTTCGGATTAGGTGGTTATATATTTAACATACTACAAAAAACATCAAATACATATTGATTGTTACATTGTTTGCGCACACGGTCCAGCTGACTTTAGCTTCTTATAGGAACTCTCGCTTCTTTTGGCTTGCAAACTCCATCACCTTTTGCAAGTTCAAAGGCACAGTAAATCACAACCGAGCGGCACGGGCAACTGCTACTGCCCTTTATTCTCAGTGGTACACAAATACATCAGACCAGTCTTTACCAAGCCCAAAAACCCAATCCAATGTTTCATTGGAGTGAAGGATAGAAGTGCTAAAGACATTTAAAAAAGGGAAGGTTTTAACATTTGGTTGTCACACTTAAAGCTAGGGTAGGCAACTTATTTTAAAAGCATTTTTTGGATACATTTGTTGAAATTCTCTTTACAGTCCGACAGCAATCAATAAATAAAATGCTCTGGGGAAAAAATCTGGTGTCTGTGGCTGTCGCTGGCTTGTAATAAGCCTGTCGCATTATTTCATTCAGGCCAAATGAAATTATTGGATAACTTGCCTGTTGCTATTTCAGCATTGGTGACACTGCAAAACAACCCAAAACAGGAAGACAGATTTATCAAAAACAGAGTCTAAAAGTGAGTCGGACAATAAACGAAACAAAACATGTATTAATATTGGTGAAGTGTTTTAGAGATAGATTGTGCTAATCAAAGCCAAAGGCTCACTTCTGGGGCTTCAAGTTCATGTTTATGTAGTGCGACGCCCCTCCTACTGTCTGAGAATGTTCCAGCGTCTCATCAGGCAGTTGGTTGACACGGGAGGGTCGTTACCTTGATTAGGCTCACCTGGGCTTCCAAGCTATAAAAGCTGCCTAATCTGTTCACTTGGTTTCTCCCTTCCTTTCAGCTGACATCCACTGAGCATCATTGGTTTTGGTTTGCACCTTCAACACCTTCACAGCACGCCTGACACTCACCCATGCATGGCTTTCATGACTGACCTTGCTGATCTACACACTCCATTGATTATTTAAGTTAATTTTAGTTTAATAAATTCGGCTTGTTTTAAGTAAATCTTTTGTGTGGACTCCCTTCTTGTCACATACTCTGAGCCAGTTTGTGACAGTAGCTAACATTAGCAAGAGACTTGAATCACAGTGTCTTTCGCCTCACTCCCCGCCACGAGCTGGCAGCAGCTCCTGAGACTGAAACCCAGTCAGCTACCACAGCAACAACCAGAATCCAGCCGGTGCCAACCCCAGCTCCGGGGGACCAGACAACCCCAACTCCCTGTCTCTGGCTGGATTCAAGCCACTATAATGGCAAACCTGATGATCCGTCTCCCAAGCTGTGGGGGGAATTTTCCAGATATCTGCCTACCCCAGCTTAAAAATTCTAGACATGTTTTACAACATACAGTTATAGTGGCTGCAGTTCCTGGGAATTATAAAGCATCAACAAGTTACATGAAACCAAAGTGACACCAACCCACAAATTAATTCTTGGCACCGAGAAGAATCATGCTGGCACTTGACAGCCAGAATCAGAGAACCAGAGAGAGAGACAGTGATAGAGGCAAGAGTGACACAGAAAAACAACAGTCAGAAAAAAGACTATCTGGATAAACAGCATTTATCTTAGAGCAAACAGCCCCCATGTTGGCATTCATTTACAGCAGAGTGCACCTACAGTATAAACACGTGGACAAGTTGCCCAACTCCCACGGCCTGGATCTGATTATTTACAAAGCCACAGTTTTCCAAAACCTGCACCCGCATTTTCTCTGACTTCATTTTAACCTAAAAGTAAATCAGAAAGAGAGGGGACAATAGAGGAAGAGTATGAGTGAAGGAGAGGGAGATTCCAGTTATCATTTTTAGCAGTCTTCAGTCAACAACAGCTCTGTGCTTGAAAACAACCTGGTGTCACCTTACGTCCCCTGTCATTTTCGTTCCACACCTCTCTGTCTCTATGACTCACCCACACGCACAGACTTAAGAGTGGTGTGTGTTTACCATCTCTCCATCTCCCCCCCGTCTCTTCCTCCCTCCCTCTGTTGCTCTCTCTGACACAGAAAAATACAAAGTTAGAAATAGATCTATCTCAGGGTCGCTCCCTGTTTGTCTGCATGCCGCCAAGGTCTAACTCAGCCGGGAGAAAACACCAGCAGTGGACATGTCTGTCTGTCTGTCTGTCTGTCTGTCTGCAGGCAGTATCTGGAATTTGCAACATTATGCTAGACATACAAACATCAATAAGAACAAGGACGTTGGGCCTAGAGGTGTAAAGGTGTAGTACAGTGCTGATAGAAAGTCTGCGAACCCTGTTTTCTGTCTCATTTGTTCTGCTTTAGCCGTTCTCAAACGGACCTGTGTATTTAGGGTTATTGTATATGCATGACCCACCTTTTGGAGAGCTTCACTTCAGATACCCCGGCATTGTCTTTCAGAATTTACTTGTACAATCCAGAATTCATAGTTCTGTCAATGATTGCAAGCTGCCTTGGTCCCCGAAGCAGGAAGTCAGCCCCAAACCACAATACTGCCACAACCATGCTTCACAGTTCAGATGAGGTTCTAATGGTCTTGGTATTTGCCAAACACTTCTCACGCTTATCCTTTAACAGAACATTCTTCCAATGGCCTTCTGGTTCATTCATGAGGCCTTTAGCAAACTTTAGACAGGCAGCAATGTTCTTCTTTTATAGTAATGGCTTTGCTATCCTGCTAAGTGTGCCAGTCTTGTTCACTGTCTGATGGTAGACTCACAAACTTTAACATTAGCAATGCAACAGAGGCCAGATATCCTTAGATGTTACTCTGGGGTTGAAACACCTGAAAACAATTAATTCCTTGAAAGTGCTGTTACAACATTCAGAGTGTGGGCCAGGATTGCCTGCACACGGCTCTCAGCTCTGATGTCACAAGCACAGCCAAAAGTGCTAACAATACAAATAATGGCAACAGTGCTAACAGAGCTACAGGCAGTCCATTTTTTGGTATGCATTTTTTTTTTATCTGTCATCCGAAAATAAATATTATGCAGAGAAACCTTGTACCATAAGTCTGATGTGTTTTATTGTTCTTAAATGGAAAGACAACTTTGCTCCCTTGCTTCTCTCCACCTGGCTGTCCCTACTCTCTGCCGATGTCCTGCATTTGTCTGCATGTTCTCCCCGTGTCAGCGTGGGTTTTCTCCGGGTACTCCGGCTTCCTCCCACAGCATGCTACATGCAAGTTAATTGCTGACTCTAAATTGTCTGTAGGTGTGAATGTGAGCGTGAATGGTTGTCTGTCTCTCTGTGTCAGCCCTGTGATAGTCTGGTGACCTGTCCAGGGTTTACCCTGCCTCTTACCCAATGTCACAACCCTCAGGAGAATAAGCGGTTACGAAAATCTACATCTTCCTCCTTGTCATCATCATTTATCTGAAGATTACTATCTTACCTTTTGAAAGTCGGCTTCCTGAGTTATGAAATAACGCTGTGCAACTCGTTCCTTTCTCTTGTTGTGGATGGATGTGTCCCACAGGTTATGCCACATTTTCTTGGATACTTCTCGGTGAAACGACTCTCTAAAGTTTTGACGGATGCAAAGAAATGCTGAAAAACAAACCTGATCAAAAAATTTAATGACAAATCAAAGTTTCGGAGGCAGTGTACAAACCTAATTGACACAACTCGAGGTCATATTTCTTCTTAAATGTGCGGCAATTAGAAAATATGGCCTTAGTGTGTTTCTGAATTTTACTTTTTGATGTATAATGTCACTTTTGACTGTAGCTGTCAAATTTAGTGGAGTAAAAGGTGCCCTATTCGCAGAGTAGAAACACAAAGTAGCATGAAATAGTGCTGAAATAAAACAAATACCTCAAACTGCACTCAAAACTAAGTACAGTAATCGAGTAAATTCACTTTGGTACTTTGTGCCACCACACGACAGTTCTCTGCCAAATGTTGGGAGTTTACCTCTGGTCATGACTTGTTTTTTAAATTCTGCTCAGACTGTGATCCCTGTGACAAAAGTACAGTGACACAAGTGGAAACTAAAGTCATCTTGTCATGCTGGTGTGAGGCGCCTCTTTGGAGCTGGAGGAACTTGGCAGGAGGCTGTGGGCTTTGTTTCTCCCATGCTGGTTTACAGGATGTGCAGCGGGGAGGTCATGGAGTGTCCAGGGGGAGAGAGGCCTCTGATTTACACACTCTGAGCCCGACCTGGGTCATGGCCCTCAAATTTACGAATGGGGCCCAAAGGACGCCGAGGGAATGCTGAGAGGATAATCACCCCAGAGGTAACTAGAAGACATTCCCTGCCCCTCTGTCTCTCGCTTTCTCCTCTTTCTCATAAGCATCCCAAACTTTTTTACCCTCTCTGTCCCCCTCCAACCCCTCTGAACACTGAACTTTAGTACACCCAGCCTCTCCACAGATTATCTTGTTTCCTGACATTAACTGCAGAGGGTGAGGCTGGTCTAATTAGGCTCCAGGAGGGCAAGCCAAGTTCTCAAAGCTTGCAGCAATGAGGGGAGCTTCAGAAAAAAAATCTGTAATGACAGATTAAAAACCTGGCATGCATACCACATCTCTCACTCGAAAACATGTTAATTATGTTTACGTATTCGCAAAAGCACAGGGCTTTTATTCATCGCTATCCAGGAAATAACAATAAATCAGATCCGGGATGCTAAAATAACATAGAAGACTTTGGAAGAGCTACATTTTGAAACAAATAGCTTTGGATGTTGGTATTAGAAAACCCTTGTAAATAAATGCAAGACCAGAAAAAGTTAAATGAAGAGAAGACAACTTGAAGGATGACACACGCTCTTCATTTTCTCTTATGTAAGCAAAAGTGCAAAAGGGGGAGACTCCATTGTGAGAAGGTCAGAAAAACAAGCCATCCATTTATTTTTTGAAGGCTCCGTCCCCCGCAATGCATGCGACTTGTAAGATATATTTTCCCACAATTCCCTGCACAACAATGTCACAGCATCAACAGCAGGTGCACAGATAGACAGAAATAATGATGGGATGAAACACAGGGTCAGATACTTGGCTGTTAATAATAGTGTGGCCTGTTGTGGAGGGATGGCGACGTGGAGGCAGGGTTAGAGAAAGAGCTCTGTAGCACATGTCCTTAAGTAAACACTGTAAAAACAAAGCTTTGTGGACTCTGTCCCCTGGACTGACATGGACAGTGAAACCATGTGCTGGCTGCAATCACAAAGTCAGGTATTGTTCCAGAGGTAAAAGAGCTTGTTTGGCACTGAGGGCAAATATGAGACATGGGATTTTAAAATATCTTCTTTTAGCTTCACCTGAGAGAAAGATTACCTGCTTGCAGTTTACTTACGACTGAGAAACAGAGAGCCTCTTAGCAGCGTGATCAGTTTCCTCCTCAACATGGTCCTTAAAGGTGCTTTATACAAAATTCAGAGCATTACTATAGCTGCAAAAAAATGTTTGCTATGTGAAGATTTAGTTAAGTAATGGTGTCCTAACCAGAGAATTAGGTAACAATACCTCTCTGCGCAGTCCTCTTTATACCTGGTATTATCATATGTGTTAAGTGATCAGATCACAAGTGGACAGTGCAAAAATCAAGTGTAAATACCACCAAGAAGCACTCTGATCCAAACACTCAAACTTTCAGTTTTCCAGCAGCCTATGAGCCACAGATTGCAAGTGTTGACCCTTGCGACATTCAGGGTGGCTTTTGAGCCACTGAACCTGAGTGTTTTTCATCGACCTGCCCCTGCTTTTCCAGAGACCACCATAAGTGAGTGTTTTAAGCCAGAACATCATTTTTTTTTCCTAACCATAACCAAGTGTTTTTGGTGCCTAAACCTGACCACACATTCACCACAGTGTTGTTGACAAATTGGGATTGACTGGGTTGTCTAAGTGCAGGGAGTGTGTATTTGTTTTAGAAATTCGACTTTAGTGCAATGGTGCCAAAACTGGGTTAAGAGAGAGTTACTGCCTTAAGCAAGGGAGCTCAACTATCTTGGGGTCTTGTTCACAAGTGAGGGTAGAAGGGAGTGTGAGACGGATTGGTGTGGGCGCTGTGCAGGACTGTCATGGTGAAGAGGGAGCTGAGCCGGAAGGCAAAGCTTTCGATTTACTGGTCAATCTATGTCCCAACCCTTACCTATGGTTATGAGCTTTGGGTAGTGACCGAAAAAATGAGATCACAGATACAATTGGCCGAAATGAGTTTCCTCCGTGGGGTGGCTGGTCTCAGCCTTAGAGACGGTGAGGAGTATAGACAACTGGAGGGAGTTGGAGTAGGGCCACTGCTCCTTCACTTCCAAAGGGGTTATTTAAGGTGGTTCGCACATCTGATTAGGATGCCCCCTGAGCACCTCCTATTAGAGGTATTCCGGGCATGTCCCACTGGTAGGAGACCCCCCTGGGAATGCCTTGGGGTCCCCCAGGGGGAGCTGGAAAGCATTTCTGGGGAGAGGGACATCTGGGGTGATTTGCTTTGGCCTGCTGCCCAGCCATGCTTTAGCAGGTGAAAATGATTGAATGGACAGATGAACTATGGGCAGCTCCTCCCACCCTGGATGTGGATAGAGCTAACACTGTACATCGTTTATGTCGTTACATTTTGGTAATGATGGGTATTTGCTTTTTCTGCCTTCAGGAAGTTGTTAAGATAAATGCCACTCTCATATCTGCCTATTTAATATTAAGAACCACCAGCAGCCAGTTATCTTTGCTTAACATAAAGACTATTTTTTGTGTGCAGACTAAACAAACATGTTAATTAGTCAGCTTTAGAGGTGTGAGTAGGTGGATTTGTTGCCTTTGGACAGAGCCAGGCTGGCTGTTCCCCCTGTTTCCAGTCTTTATAATAAGCTAAGGTAACTGGCTGCTGTGCATAGCTTTATATTACAGTACAGACAGCAGGACTGATTTTAAACTTGTTAAGATAATGCTATACAATAAAGTTATTTTATTATGAAATATGAAGTCTCAGTGAACTATCTGCAACAACCCAAAGGTCTTTAATATGGCGTTAACATTTATCTGTGCTGTCTGTCATCACAGTTTGCAGTGAATACACTGAGTCTGCGGTTAACTGTAAAAGTCACAACAGTGATTGAGAAACACTTATTATATTTTCAGCAGGCCCCTCAGGACTGCTTGTGAAATATTCCGTAACTGTAACTCTGCTTACAGTGTAATCTAATGTACAAAACATTAGCCACATTATCCAAACAACTGTTTTCTGGGTCAAAGGTTGTGTTGATATTCCTTCTGTTTTGTTTGTCTACTAAGTGTGTTCAGGGTTTGTTCTCTGTGCTTAAGAAAGGCACAGATTGTGTCAATTTGAATACAAGCACAAAATGAGATACAGCAGTCAATAACACTAAAATCTTTTAAAAAATTCACTACAGGGTTAAGCTTGAGTGGTGTCGCTGATTTTATGTAATGATCCCGGAAGACTTTGACACACTTAAAGCCCTGAGCTGTTGACACACCTAATGAGAGATCAGGCAGGATACACAGCTGGGTCAATATTTAATAGGGACAAACTTTAAAGGAATTTCACCTTCTTATTTATGCCAGTGTTTAACTATCTACTCAATGAGTTAGTAGGATAAATAAACGACTGCTGAGAAATGAGGACGCCACCACAATGCACCTCCTCTTGGCAAGTTTGCATTTTCAACCCATGCACAAAAGAATATATCATCATAAATTGAGGCTCTGGAGTAAAACAAAACAACACAAAATACCAAAACATGTCATTTTAGCTGGACTAAAACTGCCACACTGCCAGAGTAATAACTACAAACACAAGAGCTCTTCTGGTAATTTCATCCCACGGCTGCTGAGAAGTCACACAAAATATGGTTTTCTGGCTGGTTGTACCTCCAACACAACCTGCTGCCACCCGTACTGGTTAAAACCACAGAAAAACACAAAGCTGGAAGCACTTTGTGAGGCCACTCAATACTAATTAGGATTTCAGATTTGAGATTAACGTGGATCAGGGGCAGTCGTTAAAGACTCAGCAGATGGTCAGGGATCATTAACTCAGTTTGACATCTGATGAATCTTAACGTTCCATTAAATGTCTTTGTTCAAAAAAACAAACTCCCTGTCATACTCTTTTCTCCACCTGTCTAGTTCTTGTCTCATGTAGGCAACGAGACACACTACAAGGTCCTTCATTAAAGGTAACATTAAAAGAATACTAACATTCAGCTGATGTTGGAGATGCACCTCCAGTCTAGGCAATACAGTACACATTTTTAGTTGCCCCTCACTGTTCACTTTCAGACAAAAGATCATGGAGAAGATCGGCAACAGTCTGGAGACACCGGTAACTTTCAACCCTCATTTCTGTCCCTTGAATGTCACAAAAGATATTAAAGATCTTCTTCTTCTTTTGGCTGTTCCCTTTAGCGGTTGCCACAGGGAATCATCTGCCTCCATCTAACCCTATCCTCTGCATCCTGTTCTCTCACACCAACTGACTTCATGTCTTCTTTCACAACATCCATAAATCTCCTCTTTGGTCTTCGAACCATCTCAGTCGGGCCTCTCTGACTTTATCTGACTTCCAAAACATCTAACATGAGCCTTCCCCCAATGTACTCATTCCTAATTCTATCCATCCTCATCAGTCCCCAAGAGAACCTCAACATCTTCATCTCTGCTACCTCCAGCTCTGCCTCCTGTCTTTTCCTCAGTGTCACTGTCTCTAAACCACAGTTGGTGGTTAGGTGATTTTAGAATCTAGCAGCCGCTCAATAAATCACCATTGTTTTTGTGGCTGGTGAGTGAAGCCGATCTTTGACCGGTGGCTGGTGCTAATTTCCAACCCTGGGTATGTACTGCACATAGTGCTCTATTTGTCATGGCTGAGGTTGATGTAGACATTTTTTTCTTAAGGAGACAATACAAAGCAGAATACAAAAAAATTTAGAAAAGTAGTTCGACACTCACTTTCTAGCAGAGTGAAATCAAAAGGTCGATTCCACTCTGCTGTGTGAGAGCGGCATTGATCTTCTCATCTTACTCTCAGCAAGAAATCAAGTTGGCATTTTTCCCAAAATGTCAAACTATTCCTTCTTGATAAGAGTTTGGCGAAAAGATCAGTGACACTAATAATTTTAGCGTTAAGCAGCCAGGAGATGATTAGCTCAGCTTAGCTTAGCATAAAGACTGGAAATGGTAACACAGCTAGCCATACCAGCACCTGTAAAGACATCTAGTTAACATGTTGTCTCTTGTTTGTTTAGTCTGTGTAAAAGCTGACGTGTACCTGCCTGGCTACCTGTTTCCCCTTTCCAGGCATTATGTTAAGCTAAGCAGATGTGACAGTAGTATTTGACATCTCATTTAACTCTCAGCAAGAAAGTGAATAAGCCATTTCTAAGAATTTCAAAAATATTCCTGGAGTACGAATGATTATAAATACAACAAAATACTGACTTATTTTTGGCATAACATCCTCAAATGCATGTATTAATGTACACACAGATCCCAGCTGTAGTATACTGTTTGCGTAAAAAACAAATCCCTCTGGAGACCAAAACAAGTTACCAAGGTCAGGGAGGAATTCCATGCTAAATGCAGTCGCTGTAAATAACTCAAACACATATTTACATCGTCTGGGGATTCTGCTCAGTAGGGGCAGCTATGGGTGCGAAACAAGCTCTCCAGAATCTGTCTTTTACATTTTATAGACCCAAAAGCCTCAAATGCGTTAAGCAGTAGCTGTTTAGTCTCCCCAGAGTTTCGGAGGACGCATTTTTCCCCTGGTTTGTCCCGAAAATTACCCCCTTGGTGGCGTGTATCAAGCCTGATTCCCATGAACTAATTGGCCTCCTGAGGAACATTCAAACACGCATTCTGTGTTTACCACAGAGTAAGGAGCACTTGAGGCCACTGGGTGTAGGTTACTGATCACAATGATACTAATTCATTGCCCCATTAATTTTAATCAACAGGAGTGGAGGTGGAAGCAGGTCGGATGGAGGAGACTCTCGAACTGAAGAGGGCTCCGACTGTGAATGTGGTCTGTCCTGGGAAAAAATGCGAGTAACTGGCAGACAGCCTCTTACTGTCAAGTGCTAAGCAGCTGGTGGTTTGGAGAGGGAAAAGGAAAGAGGGCTTGAATTACAAAGTGTTCTTCAGAACAGTAGGGGTCCTGACCTATAACTGTGCCACGGCAGCTGTGCTCTCTTCAGTACTTACATTTCTGTAGAAATTATACACTTATGTCTCTTATTTCTGTTTTCAAAAGACACTGTGCTGTATGTTTGTTTGGAAACCACCCACCCTCTGGAAGTCCTGTGGCGCAACATACAGTATCAAAAAGCTTTTGTATTGAAGAGGCAGTTCGCCCTGCTTCTATTATCTCTTAGGTTCAGTTTTTCAAAGGTCCAGTGTGTAGGATTTAGGGGGTTGCACTGGTGGAAATGAAGCATAAAATAATAAGTTGCCACTATGTTTTTACAGGAGACCAGAATGGACAAACCAAACGCTGGCTCTAAATAGAGCCATTCACATTTTTGCGCCAATGGCTGTAGTTAGCAGTCCCTCCGCACTGAGCAGGGTCAGAAAAACACTGATTTCTTTAACATGAAAATGCTTTATTCAGTGTTTTTACTAGTTTAAATCACCAGGTCCATTTGTTTTGGAGAGGAAGAGACCTCTGCAGATAATTTGACTCCCAGGAAAAACCTCCTGAATGTCTGGACCTTAAGTTATCAGAGAAAAAAGGTGAGCACACATTAGCAGGTGCGGTGCCTTCAGCCAATCTGTGACGAACCGAACGGCATTGGAGGAACACTGATTGTTAACGTGAAACCACATTATTCAGAGATTTCACCAGTTTTAATCACCTGGTCTGTTTGTTTAAGAGAGGAGGAGACCTCTGCAAATAATTTGGCTCTCAGTAAAAACATCCTGAACAATGAAAACTGAGGGAATCCTAACCGTGACTTCATGCTTGGCACATGGGAGAAGTTTCAGCTGGTTGTAATCTGCAGTCCTCACCACTAGATGCCACTAAATCCTACACGTTGCTCCTTTAACTGATGGATATGAGAGAGGGGTATCGATCTTCTCATCCACTCTTGGCAAGAAAGTGAATGTTTGTAAGCGTATGTTCTCAGGGCCTGTGTCCACATAGCGTTTTTTCAATTGTTCACAACGACGAGAGAGTTTTTGTGCGGCCGCTCCCAGCACTTCGAGTTAAGAATCTCTGAACTTTTCAGAAAGACGCCTGGGACATCATTGCTTCTTCTTTAGCTAGGCTGCTGTCTACTGTCTAAATAAAGACAGAAAAGCTATTTTTTGGGAGATCAGTCACCAGACGCTAGATGCTGCTGGTGAGTGTTGTGCCTTTATCACCGTATGCCGTTAACCTTCTTTTAATGCAGCGTCATGTTAGCTACCTAGCGAATGTTAGTGTCAAGATATTGTTGTCGTAGAAACATACCCACACGCAGCGTGTCATTTACAAAAAGCACTGGGAGAGCTTTTCATAAGGCGCTGGGATGAAGAGCTACCCAGCCCCATGCCACTGCTTTTCTGCTGAAGAAAAACATTATGTGGACACAGGCCCTAAAACTTGGAAATATTACTTTAAACATATTTCTAGTTCTTTAGTACAGTGTACTCTGTCATCATATTCTGTGGGCTCGTACATGACAAAAAGACTCAAGAGTCAAGTTGTTTACAGCAGTTGTGAACTGTGGATTTCCTGTCTGGAAGTAAAGATAGATCAAGGCTTGAAGGCAGAAATGACTAAATCTCTCCATGAGATCTGTCACTGAACTGCCCTGATAAATGTCTGTGTATTCAGTCAACAGAACATTTTCTTGAGGGCTGTTTTTGCTAAATGTAGTCGCTGCATTCAGCCTGAAGATTAAGTCTAATAGTATTTTCAATAGGCAGCATTTGTTTGCTCAGCATAGGGGGCAGGCCTAACCCAAAAATACTGTAAACCAGTGTAGATTTCATGCACCATAAAGAACTGACAGCAAACACAGCTGCTGAGGTCAACCACAGTCCATACGTGTTTACATTATCCAAATTGGGATAAGTGTACATTCTGTACTTTTCTGCTTCCTGCCAGCTGGGACAGTCATTTAGTTTGTGAGCAGTGAATGTGCAGACGGAACAGCATAAAAAGTCTGGGGGAAGAGGAGTAGGAGTATGTGGGTCGTCCATCAGCGGGAGCGTTTTCCTCACGACCGGTCTGCGAAGTTAAAATATCGCATGGCTAATACCAAACCAAGTCAAGCAGAAGCAAAAACAAACACATTCATCTGTATCGTGTGACACATCTGTGCATGTGTAAGCTGAGCATGAGATGTCTGGAATGTAAAGGGAGACAAGTGTGTGTGCTTCGGAGCATGGGAGCAATACACACGCATGAATGGAGTCTGTATATGTGTTGATTTAAGTCTGTGATCAGCTGCACAAACACAGCCCTGGGGCACATGTCACTATGGTTTTGACCTCAAAGAGAAGAAATTGCTTTTTGCTTCTTCTGCAGATTTTACAGGATGTTACAAAAGCTAAGCACATGCAGATATTCAAAGTTTGGGCGTCATAAAAAGGCAGAAGTCAAACATTTGTGTGGGAACTGATGGAGTTTCTTGATACTGACGCAAAATGGGGACCATCCTTGTCCAAGGACAGCATGTTGGAAACCTCACAGGAAATCTCTCATATCCTCCCGGCCTGCTCGCCCTGCCCGGGCCTGTTTGCACTGCACCAAACCCGAGGTGAAATGAATTACATCTCGTCTCTCAGGGACTGCTGAAGGCTGAGACAAACACTGCAGTTTTTCATTTGCCTCGGTGCCATGTCACACTCAGTATGCGGCTCCTGGGGCAACAATAGCAGAGCAGTCACCTAAGGGGCCCCAGTGGTAAAGTGGGAAGGGGTCATGGCTGAACAAACAAGAATGATATGCTCGTGCCTTTCACCACTGGGGGGCAGTAGTGTGTTTCACCTGGCTGGCTGGTATTCTCAGGATACTGTAGATTGGGAACTGGTTCAAGTCGAACGTTTTCCTCCGCATGCCTGTACAGCGTGTTTAAAGCAGGACATGTGTATCTGTAACCATGTTTGTCTGTCCTCAGTTACTTGATTCTATTTACGTCTCTCAAATCTAAACTCAGCTGTAAGATGGTGTAGTTAAACCATGGTTTATGAGGTCATGTATTTCTAAATACAATGAGATTCCCTTGAAATGGGAACACTAAAAATGTTTTCTGCATAATCCCTACACTCATCACATTCTGAGTGAAAATGATTAATCAGTGACATTGGTGCATTAGCAAGAGACGGGCATAGCTGTCACTAATAACTAATTATAGCTGCGTTCCATGTAGGAGTACCAGTTTCAGGGTCCTCTGGTGTTGACTCACTGACACGACTTTTGGGACACTTGTAGGGGACCTACGCCCATTTTCAAAGTTCAAACCTTATTCATGCGGTCTAAAACCAGTGTTACTAACCCTCATCTAGTGACCTCCCACAGGGTCACAACATAAATTTCAGGGGTCACCACACAGGATAAATTATTTGAATGTTTCTCTAATCTTTGCTTTTTCATGCAAAGCATTAGAAAATTGCTCCTGACTACAACTTCTTAATATAGAACAGGAAGGGAGTTTGGCTGACCTCGCCATAAGCTAGAACAGTGGTTCCCAACTAAGGGGTTGGGTCCCCCTGTGGGGTTGTAAGATAAATATGAGAGGTCAGAGTAAACAGATTTGGGTATCAGAGGAAATACAGTTCTGCTGCATCAATTTATTTCACAGGTTTTTTTCTAATCAATGATTTTACTCATGAGTTTTTATGAGCTAATGAGCTTACATCGGGCCCAAAAAATCCAGCCTGACCCCACCCGAGCCTGTGCATGTTCTGTCCGGCCCGTCCCGTCCCTTTAACTTTAATTATGATTTTTTAAGGATGTGCACGTGGATATTGAAGGCTGACTCACGTCTTCCTTTCCATGGCAAGCCTTCGTCATGTGCCTCTCAAGTGTCGAGGTCCCCGTGTTTTTGCTGTCATATACCAACATCATGGTACACTCCACGAAGCCAACACACACACTGTCACCATCGACAACTTACGTGCGCGGCCAGTGGTGCCGTTGCTGGGGGACCGCAGGCCTCAACCACCAGCTTTGATAAGTAGTTGGTTCCAGAGTCTAGGTCTATTATGAGGAGTTGGGTCGGGCTGGGTCCATGTTGGGTTCGGGCTCGGGCAGAGAATCTAATCTCTATTCATGAGTTACTAGGTAATTTCAGGAAATGAAACAACCTGAGACTTAGAAAAAAATGAATGAGTGAGGTCACCTCAGAGGCCCCATTTCAAAGGCCACCTATAAGCAAAATTTGTAACATGAAAAAAGCACTTCCAAATCCAAAAACTAGAGCATTAAAACTCAAATTTTTGATGTCATACAGTATGAAGCCTGGAGCTGCTCCGATGACAGTGAATTGGGAAAGATGTTACAGATGACACTAAGAGCACCGAGGGGAATGTTCTGAGTACACTGGTACACTTTCTGTTTCACAGCTGAGAACACTACAACAGAATAAAGCTCATTTGGGTATGAAACAGAAAACAAACATTTTGTGGGTCAACAAAATCAGACTCCTATTGCCAATGAAGCAGCTCCAGGCTTTATATTTCATGACATCACAAGTTTGAGAGTTAGCTCTCTGAGGCTATATTCACAAAGCCTCTGAGTACAAAGAGTTGCTCCTTGTGACGAAATTCTCAGTTTCCTAAGAATTTACCCCTGGAGCTAAAACTAGGTCCTTATAAAGATGGAGGTTACTCATAAAGCACTTAGCCTTTAAGAGAGCTTCTAAAGTGAAAACCTGTTAAGAGTACGGAGGGAGGAGGACTTTTAAGAGGCTTAAGAGTTTCTTAATCAGAGGAGAAAATGGTGGAAAGACAAGGAGGAAGGAGAATCATTTTCCAAACGCTGAATTTTCCAAAGTGAATAAAACACAACAGATGGGATTGTGCAAGGATAATGTTTATGGTCGATCTCATTAGAGATGCACTCACATCTCCCACCCAATAACTCTACAACACCAGAAAATGAAGTGATCACAACACTGAGATATTTGGCAACTGGAAATATACAACAGTGCAAGAGTGATGACTCGGGTCTGTCGCAACCACTCATCAGCAGGGTGCTCACACTAACAGTTATGACAATTTGACAGTCATATGTTATGACGCAGTTAATTTCCTTTCCACACAGTGCAGGCTCACAAAAGGGTAACTAATTACATCTGTTAAAAGGATGTATCATACCTAGCAACGAGGTCAACCACACGTCCTCACTAAAAAAAGTTTGAGTTGCTCTAAGAATTTTTCTAAATCATTTTTAAGCCAGGACTCTTTCCTAAAAGTTTCTCGGCTAAGTTAAGAGCTCACTAAGGGTGTTCTCAGAATACTGTATGTTAATATGGCCCCTGGTTTCTGGCTTTGTGAGAGAGTATATCATGAACACGATTACTGATTGAACTTTCCTAGGCCATGAAAATAATGCACTAGAATTCTTAATTTAGGGGGTGTTCGCCTTTAAATGAAAAGAGCCATCATTAATCAGTTACACCTGTACTTTTCATGCTTCGAAAGTCAAAGTGTCTGAGTATAAATCTGGCTTTGAAAAACCCCCATCTAATTAAAATCTAATATACTGTATATTCCTGACCACACCCTCATCAAAGGAAACATGTTTTATTGCTTATTTTGTCATCAGTTATGAAGCTCTTCAAGATTTGCCTCGCCAGTCCATCTTGATGGATTTCTCACCTCAATCACAAGGCAGTCATGAGCCCCATTCAGTAACCCTGAACCTCAGTGATCATGCAATCAGATAAAAAGGTCACTGCTGGTTTGCATGAAGATCTCATAATATCAGTAATGAGGAACAAAGGGCAGGGGACATTTGGCTGATCAAAGAGGAGTGAGGTGGGTAGGTGACACATCCCATGACATGTTTTATGTGTGATAATGTGATGGGTGCCCTATCTGATGATGAATGAGTGGTGATATTAAGTCTTGCTTGGATATTTGCTGAGAAGACTTTCAGCAAACGGGAGCATGTGAGGTGAAATTTTATAGCTTTTCCTCCAAATTTTCTTCAGTCTCCCTTTTCAAGATTGGTCTACGTCTTTACTGGATGTTATTTAATTCATTGGAATATATTCAGATACGCTTCTCTGGCAAAAGCAGATGGAAAAAGTCAGTGAATATGAAACCTCAAAACCTCATAAAACATTCCCAAATGGAAAAGATCACAGATCACAGTGTATTCATGAAAAACAGAGATTTACAGCTCTACCGGGCTCTGGCACCTGTTTTGTTTTGTTTTTTTCCCCTTCCTTCTCCCTCTTTCCATCCCTTCGTACATGACTAAGTCTGTGGGCTGCACTGGGATTTACAGATGTTCTGTGTTTGGAATCTGGGTAAAAGGTCACCATGCCGGCGAGAGATGGGAGTGGCCATTTTGGGAAATTGAACAAGCAGCTGTGGGGAGGTGTGGATGCAGTGATGATCGGTAACATAAGACTGTGTGGTTTAAGAGTTGGAATGAGAGGATACAGAGAAGGCTGCTAGACACACCCATTATTGCAGACACTATACAAATAAAATTAATGTTTATGAAATCAATTTGTTTAGTTTGTCCTCAAGTAGATCTATCGTCTACTTTGACTACAATGTGACGAGTAGCCTGTTGGTTTTCCTTGTTCTTGTTCATCTGTAGTAATAATAATCCAATATATTACATATAATTAAACGATAATCTGCCTTTCTGCATTATTTGTTGGCTACTTCTGAATATTTAAGGAACACATTTTGTACTTAAAGTGGCAAACAACAAGTTTTTTGCTTTCACTTATCATTATGAGGCAAATGTTGATTGGAAAATGTGATGGCCATAAAATAATGAAACCATCTGCATTTAGGTCAGTTCCCTATAAGCCTCACTTTCACTATGCAATTCTGTCTGCCACCGGGTATGATCTCACGGGAAAATGAAGGACTGATTTATGCCGCAAAGGAAGTGTATCACTGTGCAACCAAAACAGAAAGAGGATAATACTCTTTTTTATTGTACATACACCAATACATCAGTTTGTAAGATATCTGATGAATCCAGGAATGATGTTACACACTTAACTTAAAGTTTTGTAGGTTAGGTTTAGGAAAGTGAGGTTGACGTGGCTCGGTTTAAGAAAATAATCATGGTGACAAAGTACAGAAACTAACTTGAAGTTCACTTGGTTTCACACGGGATATGGACATCAGTCTCCTGAGGAAAGTCCTGTGTGGTTTGACCCATCCACCACTGTAACCTGCCCCCTAGATGAACTTTCAATCTACTCAGTGCATTGGTTATGTGATCGAGGGGGAGTTGCGTGATATTATGTTGTTGAGTTTTTGTTTTGGTTCAGTTCTGTCTGAAAGGTGAAGATGGAAACAAGCATGCGTCATGCCTTGAATTATGCAAATCTGTCTTAGAGGTAATAATGGAAACAAGCGTGAGTCATCCCACAGTCACAAATAATTATAATTAAAATATCAAGCAAACTGGATTTGTCCGAGACAGTTTGACGAATGCATCCACGCACAACAAAATCAAGATCATCATTTCCCTGATAAACCCGAGGCTATTTTACACACCTACATACCACCTCATCAGGCTTGTGTACAACCGGCTCCTCCAGACTGACACACAACTACACTTTATCATAACCACCACAGGTATATTTCTGACAATCGTTACCGTTTCTTTAAAAATCTGAATTCTTCATTTGCCTGATATGGAACAGAAACAGAGAGCCACAAACAGAGGCCTGCCTCCTCTTTCATACCACCTCATTGTGCACCTTGCTCACATACGTATCGAGTTCTGTAATGTCCCAGAAGAATGCAACAAGGCACGTACGTTCATTACATGTGCTTTCATGACCACCGTGTACAAGACGGTTGTCAAATTTAACTGTCACTGTATTTCTCTCAAGAAGCGGGTGTCTTTTTGAGATGCCATGTTCCTGCTTGTACCTGCTGCAGACAGGTACCTTTCAACCGCTTAACCTTTCCCCTAAATTAACTTGTTCCCATTCAGTAATTATCCTGCTGTAATGTAACTGACAGGACATGAGTCATGGCTGCAGTTGACACATACAGGTCTGTAAGCCTGAACAAAACTAAATCTGTCTGTATTGACGATGGTGCTCCTATCAAAAGGAAAAGACTGATCTAGAAATATCTATTTTTAACTGGAACACAGCAGTCTTTGGTTGTTCAAGCGGAAACCCCTCTCTGCTGAGGCTTTGAGGGAATAATGCATGTTTGTCACATTCCAGACGCTTAAGTGAGGGCCCTGTAATTCCTCTGCACTGAGTTTCCCCTTTAGCACCGTCACAGTTACCTTTCACCTACTTAGTCTGGGCTGCAGACAGGAGAGGGTTAATCCAGCTCCTTTTTTCTGGTCTGGCCCTGGATCACGTACAACCTACGAGCTCCCCAGCAGAGGTTGAAAAAAAAAACTATGGCCTCGCAATATGGGCATTCTCTGTGCCGTGAACTTTCCCCTAATTCTCACAGTCCTCACGGCCTCCCAGCAGCAGATCGTTACTGAGGAACACCTCAGGCCAAAGTTGTACGCATGTTCCTCTCTTGACGGACTCCACGCTGTCACTGACTTCATTCATTCCTGAGGTTATCCCCACAAAATTAAGAAATCCTGTTTCTGGCGCCATTCTTTGCGCATGCAGAGAAAACTGCCTCCCGAGCTATTCATAAATACAAACTGCATTTTTAAGAGATCGCTGTGAAGGCTTATGATTGTAATCAGGCTGATTAAATTTAAGGGAAATCAAGGAAAGGATTCACTTCGATGAGAGGAGGCTAGAGTAACTGTTTTTTAAAGCTAAACAGTTTAATGTTGAACTTGACTATTGGCTAGTATTTCTTTCTTGTTGTGCAGATCAATTCATGTTTCCCAAATTTGCATGAATTCTTTCTCAGTCTTATGAGGAGACGGTGTAAAGTGCAGTTTCCTTGACAATACAGATTTGATTCACACAGACAGCACATGATCCTGACAGGCAAAAAAAAGACAAGTAGGACAAAGAAAATAGAGTAAAAGCAAGATCCATAGATTGAATGGCAATTAAAAAATATTCCATCAGTTTGGGACAATAAAGTGAGGTTACATAAGCGACTTTGGTTTAGGAGTTACAAATCGGAGGATCCCCCAGTCTGCAAGTATTCCTGAGCAAGACACTAAACCCCAAATTGCTCTCAGTGGCTCTGCATCCGTTTCGGCCACCAGTGTGAATGTGTGTGTAAACGGGTGAATGTGGCATGAAGTGTAAAAGAGCTTTGAATGGTCGAAAGACAAGACAAGAGAGGCGCTTTACAAATGCAATTCCGTTTACCATCACCGGACATGGACTAGAGGACCTTCCTTTGTGACTGTGAATAAATGACATGAAGAAGAGGCTCACATTCTCCCTTCAGATGGTGATGAGTCCACTCTCTATAAAGGTCTGGGCTTCATCTTTCAAGGGCATCTCTGTGTGTGGTCCACTTACATCACAGCTCATTGCGGCATTTGTCACTTTCATTTTTACTTTCAGGACAGTTAAGGTTTACTTTAAATCAAGCCAGGTTACTGTAAATGACATTTCCTGTTCTTTACAAATGGCAAATGTTTTAGACTCACTGTAATGACTGAATGAACTCTCCAAATAGGCACACCCTCCACTTAATGAGCTTAATTTAGGATTCTGAGATCATTATCATTTTAAGGGTAGTCCCTGTGCTGAATGGATTAGCTCACTTACTACAACGCATACTACACCCTACTGTGTTAAATCAATACTTCACAATAAAGGAATAGATTTGTTGCACTGCTGGTGATATCAACTGTTTCATTTCCTCCAGTAGATAATGTGTCTCCCACTGTGCAGAGATAAAAGGCCAATCTTTTTGTTATATCACGTCCCTCCTCTGCCTCAGACCTGAATAGCTAACAGAGAGGGGGAGGAGGAACAGAAACCTGAGAGTAACTGCACCCCTCCCTCTGCTTGGCTGGCCAATGGCAGGCAGTTTACAGCTCAGAGTTGAGGGCTATATAACTGAGCTCTGACTGCTCAGCTTGAAGCTTGAGCTTACTAATCCAAGTCAGGAAGAACGAGCAGGACGCTGCAGACTTCTGCAACAAGAAATCAGGATACTTAAAACAAGTACTTCAACAGTTTAGGACAACGGCAGCAATGAAGACAACACTGGCAACTCTGACACTCTGCCTGGTGGCGCTCATGGCCACAGGTTTCCCTTTGGAGAGGAAAGGGGGCTCATCCCCTGGTGGTGCTGCCAAGGAGAAGCGTGTACAGTACGCGGCGTGGGATGATGTGAATGTCATTGCCCATGGTCTGCTGCAGCTGGGCCAAGGGCTGAAGGAGCACGTGGACAAAACCAAACTCCAGATGAGGGACATTTCCACCAAGCTGAAGGTCTACAACCGAACTGTGACAGAGCTGGGGAAGGAGAGCCAGAAGCTGCGCGTGGAAGGGGAGTCCCTGAAGGCTCGAGTCCACGGGCTGGAGGACAGAGAGGGGCAGCTGCTGAATGTCACAGCCGAGCTGAGAGAGAAGGCAGAGGAGATGCAGCAGGAGAGGAGGACGATGAGCGAGAGGATGAGCCGGCTTGAGGAGAGGGTGGACAGCATGCTGCAGGGTGACGCTTTGCTGCTTGACACAAACGCCGGTGCCAAGAACAACAGTGATGCACGCAACATCCAGGTGAGAATGCACGAGTTTCTGTCTTTGGCTGTTGATGATTATTTGTTTGGGAAATCTGAGGGGAGTAAGTTAAGAAGGAAAATGAAACTAAATGAGGCTTTGCAGTGTCTGCAGAAGATGACTCATTTACTTCAAGATATTATTGAAAGTACAAGATGTTGTTCTACTGCAGATGGTTTAAGGGACTCAAGTCGAGTTACAGTACGCATGGACTGTTGGCTTTTATGGTGGTCTTTTTCCCAGCTTAAAGGCACTAAATTGTAATGCACAAAGGGCAAGCGGTGTAGTAGTGTAATGAAGTAGAGGGGGGTTGGTTAACAAGCTTGAATGGCGTGGAGGTAGAGCGTGCAGTACGTGCAGGAATATACTATAGGCTACCAGACAAAGGGATCTGCATGCATCATCAGCTACAAGGACGTGTGAATAATTTTTCACAGCTGGAGCATTTTACAACCTGTAGAGTATTTGGCCATACGACACAGTGGAAGGGGCGTATGAGAGCTGCGCTTTTCAGGTCCCCGTCTATAAAATGAGCCTGAAAGGCTTTATAGTGGGATGGAAAATCCCGCGGTGTGAGAGAGTTATATAACCACACCACAGCAGGGTGGAGGAGACAAATGCTTGTCTTTGAAGGGTGGTGTTTCAATGAAACTGCTAGTTGCCCATTTGTTGGGTTAATTCTGGTGCTTCTGTGGCGATGTAGCTCTACAGCACCACTGGCACATTTTACGCACAGGCACTGTGTGGGATAAAGTTGCACAAGTGCTAAAATATAAACGTGTATCGGTATCTTTGTGTCATGTTTTTGTCAGATGATGCTGGAGTCTCAGAACAAACGCATTGACGATCTGATGGAACGGATCAGACTTCAGCAGGAGAAGCTTGACAAGCAGAATGTGCGCATCAGGACCCTGCAGAGTCAGGTAAGGACGCTTTACAATTAAGCTCGCAAACATTTCCACATCAGCGTAACTGTTATGAAGTATGTTCTTATTTCATCATATTTCCTGCAATCTCATCATTGACTTAATTTTTTTTTTTTCCCAGGTCCAACAGGCACGACAGAAACCATCCCCGCAGAGCAGTGACACTGACGTTCAAAGTGGCGTCGCCGAGCAAAGCGACTCACCAGCCGGTAAGTAAAGCCAGAGAGCGCCCAAAATCCTCTCCTGACACTGTCGTAAGTCGACTGAACAAAATCTGACGCCAAATGTGGCGGGCCATCTGTTTAGCGAGGCTAGAGAGAAGCTTAAATCACTAGCAATTAAAATCATGGAATCTAATCAATTTGGGACAGCTTCTCTGCTCAGCGTGACACCACAGATATCAACTGGTGGATTTTTCTGCAGAAGCTACAACCTGCAAAATCCTAATAGCATTATTCAACTAATACAGGACGGCATTAACACAATTGAACGGGTAAAAAAAGCAATTTTAAACTATAAATTAGGTATTCTACTTTGCAGATCTAAAATATGTATCACTTTTTTTTATTTATAGCCTTATTTAAAACTTGTTTCAATCCTCAGGCTCAGTTTGGGCAGTGCCCCTCATACTGGGGCTTACAGTAATTGTAAAAGGCAGTAAATGATGCTCTCAGTGTGCAGCTATGCCAAGCAGCTGCTGCTCCCCTCTGAACTGAACTGTGACTGGACCAGCAGTCATAATGAATGCTTTCATCCAGTCTGCACTGGGCTGGATATACACCAACTGGGGAAGAGTTGAGACACACTTTCAGCTTTCTTTCCCATCACACTCTGGTCTCACTGACAGTTTAGCCTACTAAGAGGACGAAAGTGTGATGGAGGATAATCAACAGAAATCTTTGCATACTGAAAGTGTACATGTATATAAATTAGTAAATTGGGATACTGAAGACAAACCTGTTTCTAATGGCCATAGATGAGAATTAGGTGAAAGGTGAACACGGCTGAGGCAACAGTTCAGACTCGTCAGCCATCACAATAACACCTCAGAGCTCTGACATCAGCAGGATTTGAGGAATGAAGAAAAAAGAAACAACTTTCTCTGGCAGGGTTTCAACTAGGGGAAAGTTCGCTGGTCCCTGAGTGTTCGCAGTCACACAGTTCAATGGGATTACGCACTCTGTTCTTTTCTGTGGGGTGTGTGCGGGTGTAGATGACAGGAACCTGCAGGGCTTTGTACAAGCGCAGCATGCAGTGTTCCTCAGATTCCTGTCCTTGTGTCTGAGCTAAGAAAGAAAAACAAGGAGAAACAATAGTAAAATGGGAGAAGGCAGCCTATATTTATCGGTGAACTTTGTACAGATATCCTCCAGCGTTTTGAAGACACTCGCCTCCGCCCAACTTGTTGAGACGTCCCACCGTTTTGGGTAAAACAAGCAGTTGTACATCCCTCAAGAAGAATGAGCAACCTTTCCCCTAGATCTGTCAGGGAGTCAGACATCCCTCCTCCTTTTCCTCCTCTCCAGTCATCCTCACCTCTCCTCCCCCATCCCTACACACAAGCCCTCCACCTCCACCTCCTCTTCCATTGTAATGAATAAGAAGTGTGCCAAAGTTCAGGAGAACCCCTGACCCCTGAGGCAGTCTACGGCCACAACTGGCCACCACGAGACCATGCTTTTGGAAGAAAGGTCATTACTCACAAATGAGGTTTTGTGGCTCTGCGGTCAGCTGGTGTGCTCACATATAAACAATGTGCAGGCAAATATTCAACAAGAAAATACATTAAAAGCAAAAAAATACATTTTATTGTAATTTTAAAGATGTTAAATAGCATCACTTGATGTTATGCTTGGCAAAAAAAGGATTATTGAAGAGTTTCTATTGTTCCTGTGCCTCATTAGGCACATGAAAGCGCCAATTGGCTCCAGAGTCCCCTGCTTTGTGTTACTGCCTTCTCTGATGTCCCTTTACAGCAACAGCCCCCTATCCCCCTTCACCACCCTCTGATCACTCCCCATGCATGCACCAGCCATGCACTCCTACGTCACCGACTGGCTGCTGTGCACGTGAGGGAGGTGTGATGAGCCGGGGGAAGGGGGGGATCAGTGACAGGCAGAAGGGGGCTGAGGAATTTAAAGGGTAGTAGTGTGTGCAACTCAATAGCCTGGAAGGCTTAGCGGCCGTAAAGAGGGAAATCTGCTTGGGAACCGGGAGAAAGGTCATATTTATACCCAAGAGTTCTCAATCTCAAAGGCTCTATCAGGTACACGTTTATATCTCGAGACTTAGTGATAAGCGCGTGCGGAACGATAGTCGTATTTGCAGACACGCAGTACTCGCAGTGCAGAGGAGCACGTCACTAGGAGGTTCCCTATGTTTGAATGACCTACTTATCAATGTTGGGTAAACAAGATTTCACTTGGCAGCGGACCAGCAAACTTTCGCTCAGTTTTGCAAACCTCCATCACAATAACAGAGGTCAGGGGAGTAAAGGTGAAGGAAAACAAATCTGTTAAATGTGTCATGTACATGGTTGTAAATAGAATGGTTAAGAGGGTAGTGGAAACGTAGGCCTTGGAGGTTTGGGAGTCCTTAAGTACTTAATTTCCTGCATTTTGATACATCTTTATGCAACAATTTGTGCCTCTTCTGCATCACTTAATGGCGTAAATATCTTTGATTTTATCAATGTAAAAGTCCTCTCCTGCTTTGATGTTTTTATTGGGGGAGACAAATGCACATGTTCAAAATTTTGAGGAGGATGTGCCCCCTGTGTCTCCCCCGAGAGTCTATGGCTATGCAGTGATTCCAGAAGGAGCCTGTTGTCTTAACGTTTTTTCCCTTCTTCTTCCAGAGGTGGCCTCAGACTGTCATGAACTGTTCCTGAGAGGAAAGACCACCAGCGGGGTCTACACCATCCAGCCAATAAACGCAGAGCCCTTTAAAGTCTTCTGTGAGATGACAACTGGTAAGTGGAGTTAAACTTTTCCCACAGGTTATCCAACGACAGTTAACTATTTATACAATCAGTTATAAAGTTCAAACCGTTCAAAGTCTCCAAACTGCACAAGAAGCAAGAAACTTTCTCCTGATCAATCTATTCCTGTCTTTCCTTCCAGATGGCGGATGGACAGTGATCCAAAGACGCCAAGACGGCTCAGTGGACTTTGACCAGCAATGGCAGGCCTACGAGAAGGCTTTGGAGGCCTCAATGGTAAATGCTCTTTTGACTTTGATCTCACTCTCACTAACTGGACAGGTGCAAGCCAGCCCGGCCAGGTTCAGATTAGTTCACACAGCATTACTGTCCTCTACAACCACTGCATCTGAGGGCAGGATCTGTCCCCCAAAAGCATCTTATCGCTGATAAGCTTAAAATGGATCAAACAGAAGTCAAAGCAGTGCCTCCACTCTGGATTGTTTACTCACCGTTTCTCTTCTTCTCTGTATCTTCTACTCTAGGTGAATTCTGGTTGGGGTTGGAAAAGATCCACTCCATTGCTAAAGATGGCGGCTACATCCTCAACATCAAGCTTGCTGACTGGAGTGGCGACGTAGCATCTGTCCGCCTCCCCTTCAACCTGGGCGGAGAGGAGACCAAGTACTCCCTCAAGATTCAGAAGTCCGGCGCTTTCAGCCCCTTGGAGAGTTCCCTGGGGACGGACGCCACCTCCAGCTTGCCTTTCTCCACCCGTGACCAAGACAACGACCGCAAGAACGACACCAACTGCGCCAAGCACCTCTCTGGTAAGCTGAAAATGACAATCACAATGATAAATGCCTCTATTTGTCTACTTTCCAGCATCCAATTTGGGATTAAGGCAGCACCTAACCTTATACTGTCATTTGTCTTTATAGGTGGCTGGTGGTTCAGTAACTGTGGTCGCTCCAACCTAAATGGCAGATACTTCCAGAGCCCTCCTCCCAAGCAGCGGCACCAGAGGAAGCAGAGCATCTTCTGGAAGACCTGGAGGGGCCGCTACTACCCTCTGAAGTCCAGCAAGATGATGATCGCCCCTGCTGTGATTGTGAAGTCATAAAGGATAGAAAGAGACAGCGAGATGAGACAAAGAGATGAGGGAGAAAGAAGTAGATTTTGGACTATTCTTTCTTTTCTCAATGCTTGGTTAATGAGGTAGAGGTTTCTGTTTTCCCTGGTTGTCCTTACACCAGAGCCTAGGCCCTCAAAATAGAAGCAAAAAGAACTCACATTTAATGAGTTTCCACTGCTCTGTTCTCCGAGGGACAAGCAGATTCCTCCCCTGCACCTAGAGCCACAGATGGAAAAAGAGACACTAGTAAAACATACAGTGGAAAGTTTTTCACATGCTGTACTATCGCAGTTGATTCCCTCTGTTGGCACAAGGCAGAGGCCCCGAGCAGGAGAACATAGAGGGCAAGTCCCGGCCTGTCCACTGTGCTGTAAGCCACAAAGGATTTCCAACAAGTAGAGACTCATCACCAGACAAGAGGTGTCAAGTGTGGGTTGTTGTTGAGGTTGAATGTGGTTAAGTGTCAGCTCAAAAACATATCAAGATCGGCTCTTATTTTGTAAAGGATGCATGTAAGAGTGAAAAGCAGGCTGATAAAGCACGCCTTTTAAACCCAACGTTGTGGACCAAATAACGACTTCACTAAAACAAAGAGCCATTTACGACATGAGCATGATGAGATTTGTGTTCAAATGCATTATGTAAAGTTATAAATCACTGTAAACAAGGATTACGACGCAGAAACTGTGTTAAGACTGATGTTGACAAAGCAGTTTGTGGGGCACTGAAGACCATTCCAGCCTTTTGTACAATATATTTTCTGTCTGCAATTCTTAATCAAATTAAGCATATTCTTCACTGACTTTGATTTTTCTGTGGAGGTTTTTGACGAGTTAAGTCATATTGACTTATTTTAATACGAGAGGCATGGTTTTGTACATAGTGTATGAAGGAATGTCATCTTTCTTTTCAGAAGTATATCTGTTACGGATTTGTTGTGACATTATCTGTTGTCCTCGTGACCTGAGTTTGTTACTGTAGATGCTCCCTTTCCTTATTTAAATGCTAAAGAATCAATATATATATATTTCTGGTGCTGCCTGTTTGTAATTTATATTGTCTTTGTTGTGTTTACCAGATGTAAAATTGTTTTTTTAAGAGACTTTAACCATTTTTGGGTCCATAGCGAGCCAATAAAAATGATTTAAACTAATACGGTATTTTGTCTGTGTATTTTGTGCCACAACTTTGCAACAAATACAAGTTGAGGCAGTATACCAGCATCAAACAGTTGACTGACAAATGAACTGAAGCAAAAAAAAAAAAAAAAAATCACAAATATTTCACAGAAGCAAATACACATCATGATATTTCGATAACTACGGCCACAAGTAGAGTCAAGATAAGTCAAGCAGCTTTGTTATTATACATTTTGTCATATCAAAAGCAAGCCAGTTACCATGAAATAGAAATATGACGCAGTTGCCAATTTGTTTGCCATCAATGGTGGTAAAAATGTATTTAATCAAAAACTAAAAGTCTTAATTTGTGGTTTAACTGAGAGCATAGAAACTCTAGTAAAACTGGCAGTATTTAAGGCCACACGCCAAAACGCACTTGTCTTGCAATAAAGTTGTTCTACATACTACGTTGCTCAAGTTTCTACGTCTGTAAGGGGACACTTTAAATGAGTTATAGATTGTTGTTTTCCATGTAAAACACTAAGTTTAGTCATCCTTGGTTCAACGTAACACATTATTTTTACCCATCTAACCAAGT
Organism: Epinephelus cyanopodus; assembly: GCA_026686955.1. Classification (NCBI taxonomy): domain Eukaryota; kingdom Metazoa; phylum Chordata; class Actinopteri; order Perciformes; family Serranidae; genus Epinephelus; species Epinephelus cyanopodus. The sequence continues at coordinate 14,569,216 of CM048926.1, read as the reverse complement.
CTGTCAAGATTGGAAGAGTTGCTGGCTTTACAGCAACTGCCCGGAATCTGTTCAAGTTATGATGTGCAGTATGAAATTTAGTCCATCTCTAAAAAAAGTGTCATTATGAATGCTAAAAGTAAGGAGGATCAGAAGCAAAATGTTGCTTCGTTATTCATGGCAGACTATGTGCTATATGTGGTGAGCAAAGTGAGATGTTTGGGTCACATCATCAAGGATGATCTATGTGATGATGATGACATGCGGCGCCAGCGTAGTACACTCTGTGCATGAGATAAAAGTTTCATATATGTGTAGATGATGTAAATAAAACTTTTTAAAATATATATAATGAATAGTGACACAGGGTGCTCTTGTTTTTGGAAACACTGGAACAAATGTCTGTATGTATTTCACTGACTTGTGATCTGCAATGACATTGCTGTGTTGTCCTTGTATTATACTCTTATACTGATGTGGACCTATGTGTCTCAAATAAAGTTGAATTTCTTTGGAAACCACCTGCAGGCCCAAACACAGCAGAAGTAACCCACTTCATCAAACAACACGTGGCGGATCTCTTGTATCTTTTTAGCAGCTTAGTGTTATAACGTGGAGGCAAACTCCAGGAGCTTCAAGGTGTCAGCTTGAATTTTTCACCGCACCACTTTCTGCTTCCCTGTCGAGCTTACTGTAGCTTCATCCCCACTGATCCTCCGAGCACTGACAACCAGCTCAGGATCAAACCTCTGCAGCAGCTGATCTGATGGTGTGTGCTCTGAGCTGACCTCTCCCTCCAGTGTGTCAGTGCAGCCGGTGAAAGTCAACCTGGCTGCAGCATAGCAGGTGATTTGAAAACAAGGGGACAGCAACTGTCACCTGCAGAAAGAAAAGTAAGGCACATTAGCTTACTTACTCAGCAAAACTCTTGTATTTCATAATTTCTATCTTTAAAAAGTTTTCTTAAAATAAACAGTGGGACATTTGGGGAAATGCGCTCTCTGAGAGTTTGGTCAGAAGATTGACACCAATGTCAAGTTTGGCCGTTAGCTAGCAGCCGGTTCGCTTAGCTTAGCATACGTTGCGGAACAGGGGAACAGCTAGTCTTTGTCCAAAAATCAAAAACAAATAAAGCCTACCAGCACATGTTAAACTCGGTTTAATTCGTCCAAAACAAATAAGTGTAAAAACGAAAGTTATGGTAATTTTTCGTAGCAAACAGTAGCTGCTATTAGACGCAAAACTTCTACTTTTGAGGAGAACGACGATAGGACCCGCCCATTCTCCCTCTGATTGGTGGTTAGGTTAGACAAGAGGAGTATGATTGGTTATTGTAAGGGTGGAATCTCAGGGTAAGCCAATCAGAAGCAGAGTAAGTTAGAGTATGTCTTCAGACAGATCGATCGATCGATAGATCGATAGATAGATAGATAGATAGATTACTGTATTATGCTTTTCCACCACTAGATGGCACATAAAAATGTCCACAAATGAGGACAACATGTCAAAGTATAGGGTGTAGCAAACCCAAAACATAATGTCCTCATATACGGACGCAGGGTCACAGGAAGATATTCCACCCTGGATATAAATATATAGATAGCAATCGGCACAAGGGGTGATCAATACCACAACATTTGTATTTGGTTTCAATCTAATGCTTTCATGGAGGGTCAGTGTGTCATCATTTACGAGTTGAATAATCAGTCTGCTAAAGGTACAAGTCACACCTCATGATGTCCAGTTACAGTTTGAAAATGTATCATTAACCAATGCTGAAGATCTGATATGACTAAAATATTCATTTTACTACAATATACCTGGATTCTCCTTGCCCGAGCCTCTCTGAACAGACAATAATCTGTGTCTGTGTTGCGGGTCTGGATACTAAGGCATTGTCCTTCTTCCTTCTTTTCAGCTGCAGCTCCAAGTTCTCCTTTTTATACTTTTTTCCTCAATCATTAAGCCACTGCAATTATGCGTCAGATTAAACCAGTCAGGGTGCACACCACAGTGTTCTGCGTACGCTGTTTGAATGCAGACAACACAAAAGCAATGGAGAAGCAAACAGTACCAGATATATTCACCAAAACAGAATGTTGTTTGCACATACAGTTTTGCACTTGAAATACACATAGGTACACATAGAAGAGAGAAACATATCCCTTTCCTGTATCAATCCCTAGGATTGATCTTCACATTGCAAATGTAGTATTTATAGTATCAATATTTGTGTATCAATCCGCCCCTAATTGGCACTGCTTCTGGCCAAGAAATAGTCCTCCTTTATTCACATAAACAACAAAACCAAAGTAATGTTTTTACTTTTTTTTTTTTTTTTTTTGAGAGCTTGGTGAGCTTTAGAGTTTCTGGAATACAGATTTTGTCATCTAGGGCAGAAGCAGCTTTATGTTAAACCTAGTTATAATCCAAAATGGGTGGTTGGTGTCTATCATTTCCTCCTCAGTCTCCTCCTGAGCTGATATTTCTTCTGAGCACTGAACATCCTGCTCTGCTGCTGGGATCTGAGGTTTTTCCTGTTTCTTGAAGCAAAATGATAAAAAATGAGAAGATGCAAGTCCTACTGTCTCACACAAAGGACATGGGTCAAAATGTTTATTTAGAAAGGCTTAAAATTAACATACACTTAAAAAAATCTTAATATAATACATTTAAGTCTCTAATAAATAAATCAATAGAATCAAGTCTTTATAAAGAACAGAAACAACATATCTATCTAAATTTGATCACTCTTACTTCCCTCTTAATGCAATCACACACCCATGTACATTACATCCTATGGTTACATCAGTAGACAGCTCAGGATGTCATGTTTCCCACGGAGGACAATTGCCGGGTCTCAGGTGTAGAGGACTGATACCACTCTCTGCGTGAACCAGGGTTCTCAAGTTTTAGTTATTTAACACAGATTAAAGGAAGGGGAAAGAGATATTATTTGTCTTCTGGGTCACAGGAGGCTGCAACTCAATGAACTGCAAGGGCGCGCACAAGCAATTTCCCAGTGTGTCAAACTATTCCTGCGTGATATTGGTGAATACTGAGGCTGAGCAGCAGCAGGCTTTCGTGCTGCTTTGTGCTCAGGTGGTGATTTTAAATAAGGCCTGCAGATTCCCATTACATGATCTCTGTGGTGTTATCAGATCAAGGATAGGCATCACTCATCTCTGAGTACCCTGTTATTAAAGGGTTACCATGGCAACTGTGTCAAGCATCCACTGCTTCACTTGTGCAAAGGTGTGGAGTGTTTGAAAGCCCTGTTGTGGCAGTGGTGGAGCTTTGATCAGGCGCAGATGACGTGAATTAGAGGACAAGAGGTGAAGGGTATAATTAAAGGTTAGAATGGAATATTAATATCAGGTAAGAATTATTACCTCGTGGTTGGATGCCTCCACAAAACTAGTTACAGTTTTCATCCGTGTTTGTTCAGACTTGTATGTAGTCATGCTGGTTGACAATGCTTGAAATAGGGATGATGGGAACCCCCTTCTATTCCTGCTCCACTTTTACTATTTTTTATTCCCACTTTTTACTCATGAGTGCACATGTGGTCAAACAGGTAAGTTTGTCTGTACACATTTATTTATTTATTTCTCATTATTATTGGGGCCTCATTTCCTTCCTTTTTCCTCGCAAGTTTGAATCTCAGGTACATCTTGAACACTTCACCGTACTTGTCTTGAACCTGGATAGACATTACAGCAGCTGAAAACTCTGTATACTCTGAATACTACTATGTACTATGTGAGCTATGTAAAAACTGTATTGCTTGTATAGAATGCTGAAGTTGACATATAAAATGAGTTCAGGACAAAAAAAGTCATCACTTCATTATCTTATCTCAGACATCTGTGTGAAAGTTTGTCATTATTAGCATATGAATTCTTCAGTTATGGCCACAGTGACCTTGACCTTTGACCACAAAATTCCTATTAGTTCATGGTTGAGTCCAAGTGGATGTTTGTGCCAAATTTCAGGAAATTACCTCAAGGCCTTCTTGAGATATCGCATTCATAGAAAAGTGGTGGATGCAAGGTCAAACTGACCTTTGACCATCAACACCAAATCAGTTCATTGAGTACAAGTGGACGTTTGTGCCAAATTTTAAGAAATTCCCTCAATGCATTCTTGAAATATCGCATTCACAAGAATTAGACAGACAACCCAAAAAACACAACACCTCTGGCCTAGTCTGTTGCACAGAGGTATAAAAACACTTTCAGATGAGTGCATTTCCTTTTAAAATACCCTGGTTGCTTTTTCAAATCATAAACAGAAAGACACATGCTGCATAACCGTGTGAATAAGAAGACTGCAGTAAAAGAGAGCATGTGATTGATTCATACATTTATTCATTATCATGTACAAATTGTATTCCGGTGGTACAAAGCTGTTGTAAGACTCCAGTGCTCACCCTCCTGTTGTCTTTATTGCAGTAAAAAAAGGAAATACCAGCATGATCAAGAGTCAAGAGGTACTTTGGCAAATATAAATTATGTGTTAAGAAGGCAAGCAGACATCTCGAGCAGTGTGATGTGAGGGGAGAGAACGACGCAGAAGTATCAATGAGTGGCTTCTGTCAGCACTCATTAAAAAAGAAAAAAAAAGAATAAAAATCCATAAAATATTTTATTTTAAACAACACACACTTAAAACAAGTGGACAGAGGAAGAGTCTCGGTTGTCTTCCTTTCTTCATCGTTACACTGGCTGCAAGGTACAGACTCACAGTGTGTGGATATTGCAGTTCTCTGAGTGTGCTTGTAAGTGTATGTAGACAAACTGTATTTTACATATGTATGCTGTGTGAGCTCACGTCTGCGTGTAGATTCCTTTTTGTATCTGTGAACTGTAACCCCGTTCCTACCACTGACTCAAGCGAATAAAACAGGTGGAGCGATGGGGGTGGGGTGGGGGGGGCAACACGATAACATTTGGCAAAAACCCATCATGGTAGCAGAGATGAGGACGTGGGTGAGCGATGAGTCAATGTGACACAGCCTGCAAATATTTCTCCATATGTCCTTGTCTTTGTTCAGCTTTCAGGGTGAGACACCGAATCTCTGTGCTCGTAAACCATACCCCAGACTGAACACAGAAGGGGGGGGAGGGGGGGCATGGAGGAGACAGAGCGAGCGAGCCAGTAACAGAACAAAAGACAGAGAGAGCGAAAGAGGGAAGTATAGTGGAGGAGTTTGGTGACTGGGTCATAGGAGAGAGTGGCTTGTGGCTGCAGTGTCTGATAGTCTCTCGATGACGGGGGGAAAGGTTGGAGACTGGGAGGGTTGGGGTGGAGAGGTCAGGCAGAGTAAAGATGGGCGGTGAGCTGGAGGGGTGAAGGAGGACAGAGGGGAAACTGGACTTCACTTCTCCCTTGTTGTCTCGTTTCAGAGGTATTGTTGTAAAAAGTGCAGCAGCATTATCTCGTAGTGCTCTCCAGACTCAGGGCAGCGAATACTGTGTCGCTCGTTGGGGTATACCTGGGAAATTCAAACAGGGAAACCACATTACAGACTGATGTGTACTACATGTATGTATCCTGTAACCACTGCTTTGGTAAAACATCCTAGCGTGGACAGATTTCATATGGCAACGTCATTGAGATGTGTTTGTGGGTGGAATGTGGATCGTGATGCTAACCTGAAGCTGGTAGGGCTTCCCAGCACGGATTATCTGTGACACGAGGAAGTTGGTGTGGAAAAAGTGCACATTCTCATCTAGAAATCCATGGAGAATCAGCAAACGGTTGGGCCTGGAATGACAAGGATTACATGAGCTGTTTTCAGACTGGAGGGACTTTTTCCATAGTCTTAAGAATCCCCTTTATTAACCCTTTTTACACAAGATCTACTGATTGGGCCTTAAAGACCTTAGACCTTTAGATAGCATGCCGGAGGTCCAGAAGCAGATAGTAACAATGGCATATCATTGCAAAACCAATCATGGGCCGTTCCTGTTTTATAGCGGCTGACCTGAACCTCTGCTTGGATGGTAAGGAGTTCCCGGACAACCTTTTGCCCCGCAATCTGCAGACATATTTGGTTGCTGTTCTTCTTTGAGTTAGCTGCTCACTGCTTCTAGCTGCGATTTAAATCTCCTGGCGCACACATCACCTCATGAAAACGTCACACCCGTCCTGTCCAGGGTTCCTTCCTGCCAGCTGTCCCTTCTACACAGGCGTCGATTCAGCCCAGTGACTACCTCAGCTGTTGGTTTTAAGATGACTCAACTCTGTCCCCCGTCATGCTGTCATACCCTCAACACAGAAGGGCAAGGCGGAATAAAGCTGCAAAATTCCTACCTTCAAAAGGCAGTGCAAAAGGGGCTTTTGTGTCCGCACCACAAGAACTAGGAACTAGTTCTTAAAACGCAGTTTGAGGGACTTTTTAGCACCGTTTTCAGAGTAACTTCTCTCCCAGAAAAAGAGGAACCTTAAATGACCGTAAGTGTTTGTTGTTTGGTTGATGAGCTACCAGCAACCACCATTTTTAAATACCAGTCAGCTGTGTAAACAACACAAACAACAGCTTATTGTTTCTATTGGGGGTGTGAATGCAAACAGAAAAAAAGCCCATAAAGGTATGTGGTTGTCGGGGGAGCCTCAGGAGGTCACCAGAACTGTTTGGTCTGAACACACGTACAGTTACAATATATGATAGGCTCCCATTCAATCGTAAGACATACAGTGCATTAACACTTTGCCAAACAGTGAAAGACTCCACATTCCTTCATGATTTTAAACGGGAAAACCCTTCATGCAAACACAGAATTTAAAGAAAGCTGAAATGCTGCAGCTGCAGGGCGTCAGAGACTCTTCAGTTTGAGAGCAGTGCTCCAACATGCAGTCGGGCCCTCAGGGCTTTTTAGTCCCTGAAAACTGGCTTACTGTCACTTAACCTGTCACTTCGAATCTAATTTAATCTTTCCAGACTTTAATAGCTGTTGTTATAAAAAAAAGTGAAGAGATCTGAATTTGCAACGGAAGGAGCACATCACCAACATGTACAGACCTGAAAGTACATTTAAAAAAATAGCAGCCACACAGGTATGTACACATTTTCCTGAAGCAAAGCTTTAAGTGCATAAGATTCAAAGTTAATTTTAGGTCAAAGATGAGAATGATCCCCAGGAGAAATATATAATGAAAGAGCGGCATCCCCAGGTGTAAAACAGAATGAACCAAACTGTTAATTACGTGACAAAGTCTATAAGTATATAAAGCCTGACTTAACAGGAAACAGGAAGTGCCCTGCAGTCATAATGAAACATGTACAAATATCTATGCAATTACAAAGGACATGCAGTATGGTTAAATTGATTGCAATGACAATGACATATTTAGAAGTTTCAAGCACTAAAATAAAAAAAGTGTCTGCATGAGGGTGTATACTGACTCGCTGGGCAGCTTGTCCACATGCAGTGCCACAGAGCCTTCCTCGTAGCCCTGCTGGTTGTTCTCAGGCACATCCATGTAGCGCTCTGTGTAGCCTGTGTCATAGGCCATCCACACAGTCACAGGAGCACCTGCTATAGCCAGCTGGCAGACACACAATCAGATAGGAAAGAATGTAAAATAAATAAATAAATAAAACAGTATCTTTACTGTTGAAAACTGTCATTTTGTACAGAGAGCAACCCAAACATATGGTACAGGGGGGAGGTAGTGACTGTTTTATAATATGGAATATTCTGATGTTGCAGCTCAGTAACGTTTGGCAAAAAAAGCACTGGTACAAAAATAAAATGTCAACCCCTAAGCACAGGGATGTGTCTGCAGATGTCCTCACTGAAAAGGGTACTGGCCAACACATTGAACAACACTGACACCATGTGGATATAAGCTGCAACTACATCACAAGTTCAACTTTGAGACATCAGACTTCAGAAAAAAAGCACTAACTTAGGATTTCTTAATTCCTTCTCTACAGCAGAGAATGCTCACTGATAGAAAGAGTGTGTGGTTTAACGATTTAAAAAAGGGTTGAAGGACTAAAAAGCCTCCTAACCTTGAAGACATTGGGTCGCTGGATGAGGCCCATAAGAGAGAGGAAACCGCCATAGGACCAGCCGTGAATGGCAACACGGCTCAGGTCCACAAAGTTAAACTTCTCCGCCACATACTGCAGCCCCTCCACCTGATCCTCAATCTCCACCTGACCCTGAAGAGACGAGGGCAATAAGATGTTATGTTATTTAACCTGACATGTCTTTAAGTTCAGTTTAAATTAAAATTCAGCTCTCCGACTGAATTCATTTTATTATCTGACTCTCATTTTACCATTTTGTTTTTCAGTGCTCCTTCAAATTCAAGGCCCCTCTGACAGGAACCCCTCCCATCAATGACGACCACAGCATAGCCCAGAGAGGCCAGCGTGTTCAGACGGAGGTACTTCATCCCCTTGAAGGAGTTGTTCACCAGCTGCACCTGAGTACACATACACAAAATATTATCCTCAATTGTTTTTTAATTTACACAAAACAATTTCAAAGGAACATTTTGTGAACACAAACATATGACAGACCCAGACAAAACTGTATACATCCACTGACCTGTGGGCCTCCATACACGAAGAGCACAGTCGGGTGTTTCCTGCCAGGCTGCAGGTTGTGGGGCTTGTACACCATGCCATAAAGCTGGAAGCCCGACTTCCCTGGAAAGTCAAAAATCTCAGGCGGATTGTAATCTCCCGGGCAACCTGGAAGACATATTAACACATACGGTCATTAGCTTTACATGTTCTAAAATTATCAGAGGTTGTGGGTCAACTCCAAACACTAATGCACACGCACAAATTGTATTTGAGCTCAATGGAGTGTATTTAGTGAATGAAAACAATGCTTGACTGGTTTAGCAATAGACTGCATCACATTTTCTTATGGAAAGTTCATGATACTCTATAACCAATACCGCAATATGTCATCTTTCAGCACTGGGGCACAGGTGAATTTTCCCTTTACAGCTGACATTTTAATTCTGAAACTCTTCTGCTTTCCTGTAGTTTAGCCAGACTCTTCTATAGCACCATTCCTCTGCTTCCACAATAGAATGTTTACTATAAAACTGATAGCACCATCCTGCACAGTGACTCTGGGGGTGGGGGCCCTGTGTTAGGGTGGTGGTAATTTCGTGTCGCCAGACCTACCTCTACAGAAGTGTATGTGTCAGCCCTAGAGAAAGGTCTGGCAGCACACTATCATTCTGCTATAGGGGGAAATAATGCTCTGACTTGTTGACATCCTAAGCCCAGGACGCAGCAACGCTGCCTTGCAAATTAGTGTTAGATGTGAACTTGTTTTGGTGAAACATTTGCGTGTGGAGAGGTGAGCACTGCCATTAAATGTCTCTGCAAAAGGACGTGCCATTAAAACCAGATGTATGTCGCCTGTGATTCAACTTTTACTGATAAAAAAGATGAACATAATTTGATAATTGGTGCTCTGTGTGTGAAGCCTGACTATAACCTCAGTGGACCCGTTAAAACCACTGATGGTTTAATATGGGGATGCACCGAAATGAAAATTTGTGGCCGAAGCCAAATAAAATTAAATGCTTGGCCGAATACCGAGGACCGAATACCGAATGCCGTTGTTTAGTTTCTTATTCGTTTTTGCAGATGAACACCCTCCAGATTAGTGTTGTCATGGTACCAAAATTGGGACCCACGGTACGATACCAGTGAAAGTATCGCGGTTCTGAGTAGTATCACGATACCACAGCGAAAATGAGGCAGATGTGCCTTTTGTCATTTATAAAAAGATAAATCACTTTTCTATAATACATCAATGATATTTCAATGGAATAAATAACTTATTGACTTATTCATACTTAAAAAACAGCATCAATAAGTGATTAACATAGCAGGGATCGAAATAAAATAAATAAATGAAATAAAAATCAACCAGCCACCCTCCTCCCCTGACAAGTAAAGAACAGTCCCTAAAGTGCGGTGAGGTTTGTGGACCGTTACCTGCCACAAAGAGAGAAATGCGAACGGCTCATTTCTCCTCTGACACGTCACATACCTGTAGGCCGCCACGGCTCGGCTGTCCAGGTACTTTTGGGCAGTCATGACAGCAAGAAGAGGAAATTATTGGATCTGGAGCCAGGCTTCGCCGTTGCCGGTAAGTCATTATCTTGCGCCGCGGAGCACATGGCTGCCGTATTTGACAGGAATACATTCCTGTCTGTGTCTGTGTCCGTGACCCCCATTCACACATTTTACTCCGTTTGTCACCGCCGCTATTATTCAGCCTTGCTTTTCACTTATTCCATCGAATACCAAATGTGTGTTGTTTTGCAATATTCAGCCGAATATATTCGGTTACCGAATATTCAGTGCATCCCTAGTTTAATAGCTGTATTTAGCTCTTGCAGAACATTATTACGACAATATCATAGAAGCTTGTGTGAAGTGGAACGGATATGCACGGGCCGTATCAGAAAACGGATCAACATCTGGCATGAGTCTTACGAGACAGATTGAGGTTATTGTTGTCATTTCCCGTAGCAAAAGGGATTTTCAAAACAGTGTCATGCAGTGAGCAGAAGGGAGGGAGAATGCCAGCCTAAATAGTCGGCAGTTGGCAGGCTTATAGTCACCATCTACATCCGGTGAGTCAGACTAAGATGGAAATTACTCTGTGATCCCTACACTTCCACCAAGACAGAAACACTCAAGCAATGCAGTAACTAACCCTAACCTTCTCACTTCTGGTACTTTTAATGAATCAGAAACGTTAATCACCCCTGACACAAATCACTCATGATGTCGAAAATGTTTGAGCACCACATTATCTGATTGCGGTCTGGACTGTCTGGAGGACGCTGCTGTGGATCGAACTGGCTGTCCTTGATTTAATCAAAGCCAGACCTCAACTTTCCCCTACAGACTCGGCTCTATTGATTGTTCCAAAAATAAAACCACAGACAGTTGGGCAACCTTCAAACTTGGCCGGTCTGCTCTCTAAGAAAACCCAATCACGTCAATGCAAACTCTGCATATTGAATCAATCAGGAAGCTACTGTGCACATTCTGTTTACCTGGCGACTCCATCATGCTGGCCCAGAACTCAGGAACCATGTGTAGCGGGTCACCTTCTGAGTTGGTCAGTTTGTAGACGTGTACACACGGAGGCGTACTCACGTTACTGTAGTGGCTGACAAAAAAGTCAAAGTTCTGCAGAGTGAAAGAGAGGAGAGAGATGTAAAACATTAGATGAAAAACAAACTCTGTAACAGAAAAGAAAGAAACGGAGAGGCTGAGGGAGGAGGTGATACAATTGCAATGCTACACCATATGCTACAAGGATCTGTGTTGAGAAGCCTAACATGAGCTACCGCCGGTGTAAAATATGCCTGACAGCCAGAGAACATTTATCCCATATACTGCAGACTATCCAAACAAGCCCTGTGACAGCTTTCCTAGGGTTTCAAAGAGGCTTTAACTTTCATTGTTCTTAAGCAGGTAAAGCGGCCTCTCTGATCTGCCAGAAACTATTCCAAATCTTCCATTTGCTGCACTCAGACTACAATCTGCACCGTCTGTGTTACTCCAGTAGCCTGTCAGTCTTTGGACGAGTGAGTAAACGAATGAATGGTTTTACCTGACTAACAGAGCAGCTATGAGAGAAGCCAGGCTTGGTTAGTCTGACCACATCTCCAGGTGAGTCATAGCTGACTACGTAGAGGTGGTGCTCCAGAGGAGTGTCTCTGGTGCCCTGGAAGTACACCAACTTCGACGCCTCGTTCACCCAGATCTAGCAAAGGAGAGAGGTAAAAGAAAAATGAAAAGGCAATAATAGCGAGGCGAGGGATGATACAAAGAGATACTAATTTATATTGCTTATATTTTAACGTTGAACCTTTAGAAACTCTGATTTTAAATAAAATGTTAAAGGTTACAAAAGGTGTATTTGTGTCATTCAGATTTTTAGATATATTTTTTAGCTGTAGCAAAGGGCTCTGGGCCGGACCAGAACCCAGGCTGCTGTGCTAAGGACTCAGCTATAATGGTATGCTCTCTACCTGGTAAGCTACCAGGCTGCCCCACATTTGTCCTTTGGTTTTAACAGCGTTTGAGAGTGTTCATATCCACACCAGGGTTTCCATTAGAATAAAATAATGCCAGTCCAATATGATGTAAAATATAATCCTTGTTTGTTGAAATTAAAAACGTCCCCTAATATGTGGACAATGCAGCAGCACAATGACTCTGAGCAAGTCCGTCTTCCGATGTAGATGTTAATGCACTCAAATTACAACTGAGAGTCAAGACTGTCAGGACAGAATAAAATATATATAACTGTCAAAATACTGAATGCACTCTAAACACCTGCATATTTTTTCTAGGTGAGAATCTACATATTCAACACTGACAGACTTTGTCTAACCTTGGAGCCATGTCTTGCCAGCACTTCCCATTCTCCACTGGTCAATGTAACCTCCTCCTTGATTGCACATTTGAAGTCTCCTGCAGAAAACAGATAACATAATCTACATGCTCCTTGACATACCGAACACTCTGACATACACCGAGATTATCTGATAGGATCCTTTTAAATAAAGGCAGGATCATCTCCTCGTCTCTCACCCTCTATGTGTTGGTAGTCCTCCGTCCAGTGGTAGCAGCCCGGTTGTAACAGAGATGTGATTTTATACAGATGGCTGTAACCTGTTTTAGACTCATTTACCCAAATGAACGTAAACTCATCTTCTGTCGTTTGAATAAAGGGATAGAATATATCATGAACCTGCAGAAAGAGAACAAGTCGGTTACTGAATCCTTACAGCAACCTCAACCATAACAATTTGTTATGGACAAGGCAAACATTAGTTGTGAGGTGGACAAATAGTGGACCATGTAGAGAGACCTACATTAATCCAGACGTCGGTGGTTTCTTCATAGATTATGTATGGCTGCGTGTTACTGGGCACAGCCTCCAGACTCTCCTGCCTCTGAGCTGGGTCATCTGTGACAGGGATGAAGAGAGCCGGAGGCAGCAGGACCAGCTGCAGTTTCCTCTGACTGCGGTCCAGGAGCACTGCCCAGCCACTAGAGGGACACAGAGCAGACAAAACTCAACAGATTGCTTCAAACAGCAAAACCCGTTGAATATGGAAACAACTGCTCTGCTTATATGCAAAGTATCATAAATGTTTTGGCAATTAACATTACAATTGTTTAAATAGTGAAGAGAATATTATCTGTGTCCACATGTATCCCAATTCTTGCCACAATTTTAGTCCCATTATCAAGCTGTATACCTTTTGGTGGTGATTTATTTTGAGAATGACAACATCATAGATTAAGTTTACATGCACAAAATATTCTTTTTTGTCCTTTATTCTGAAAAAAGACAATATTCCTACTGAGCTATTTGCACGGCTAATGAAAATGACTATACAGCTGGAGCCACTTGTGCCACTTTGCTTCTTTATGTTAAAAGAGGATTTCTTTTTCTAACTTTTCTATGTGTGGCGGATTTGTTAATCTCTGCGAACACAGCCTCTCTCTTTCATTCCTTTAACCACTTCTTGAAAAGGTCGGCATTGCAATAAGTGCACCCTTTCACACATGCACTGCAAACCTGAAATTATCATTTTATGACCCAGAGGAGCTGTATATGAGACCACAAATGTCCAAATCAGTTGAATCTGACATTAAACAAACTTTATCCTGCCAGCTCCCTGGTACAAAGTCCGTGTAATGTCTGATTGAGCTCATGTGTGAATAGAGCAGGTCACTGTCTGAAGAATTGACAGCGAGCGAGGGGGTGTACTGATGACTTTCCTATCATGCAGCTTGTGTGAAACTGAAGAAATCAAACAACCAAGGGTGAAGAATAAAGTATCTTTACACAAAGACGGCAACGAAAATCTCTGACTGGAGACACGGCGAGATTCAGGAACTTCTGTCAGTGAGGGCCGAAGCTGAATTTGACATACAAATTCAAGGAACTGCAAGAAACTGTTGACTAAATTACAAACCAGTGACCGTGGTGTAATTGACGTCATGGCCTAGGTCTCACCCCTCGCCTAAACCAAATCGAGGATTTCCAGTAGGTGAGAACGCTTCTGACACAGACAATCTCCTGTTGTGTGCTCCATGATTCTCCTTCTTCAGATGGGAAATCAACTACTGTTTAAAAGCAGGTGTGTTTCTCCTTCCAACCAGAAATGCAGGCTTTTATTTTTGGCATGCATCTCTATACCAGCTTTTTAAACTGTCAGCTTGTGGGTTTGTGTACAACGCATCCATGATAACGCACAGAGCAGACCATAACCAGGCAAGAGGTCGTGTGTGACAAACTCCAGCAATACCCTCAATGTGACATATACATGTCCAAAGAATGCTCCTAAAACCTGAATAATATAACTGGAAAATGTTACATTCGGAATAAGTCTTAATTCAGAAAAAATCCTGTTAACAAGGTGATTATGTCGGAATACTGTCATATTCAGAGTGACAGTGGAATATTAGTGTGCATGTAAATGTAGTGACAGAGTCAACAGAGCCACAGTTTTGACAGCAACACTCACTATTTGCCGTCACTCGTCCATCCTACTCTGGCGATGTATTCTGTCCCAGGAAACAAGGAGGTGAAGGGGACGACCAGCTCTTTATCTTGCGTGCTCACGATCTGTTAAGTGCAACCATAAACACACATTAGGAACGCCTAATTATTATTTTGGAGGAGAGGAAAAAAAGACACAGAAAGGTAGTAAAACACTTAAACACTCACTCTTCCTTGAGGGTCTGTCTTGATCTCTGCCAGCTTGAGCGTAGCCTGGGGATTTTTGCTACCTAGAGATGAAGAAATAAGGAAAATGTGACATGACAGAAAAAGACAATAAACCGGTTCACTGATCCAAGCGTGTGTGTGTGTGTGTGTGTGTGTGTGTGTGTGTGTGTGTGTGTGTGTGCAGTGTAAAGAAAGCACCGACCTGTACGGGGATATCTGTATGCGTCTGCTTTCCGCTCTTCCAGTGCTGGAGATGGAACATGAATAATTTCTACCTCCGTCTCATCCACCTCTTCATACAGCAGGTACACTGTTTTACCTCCATTAGCATCTGACAGGGGAAAGAAAAGCATTCATTTGAGGAAAGTGCGTACAGAAAAAAGCATCTGCAAACTCAAAATTAACTTATCCTACAGATGGAGGTAAGGTTGGAGGATTTTTCAGCTAGAAGGCATCACACAAATACCTTCCACTGCTGAGGGACTCCACCAGTAGCCAGTGAAACGGTCAAACTCCTCTTGGATGACAAACGTTGCTACGCCTGCAGACTTGGGGTCCTCCTTGACATTATCCACACCTGAAAAAAACAAATACATTAGGAAATCTCATCCATGTTGTCTTATGAAAGGATGATGAAACCCACAGTGACAATTTAAACAACACTTTTTTGCCTTCAGACCTTTGTGGCAGTAAGTGAGTCTCCTCTCCTCGCCAGTCTTAATGTGAGCTATCCACAAGTCGTTATTGTTGATGAAGGCTATGAAGTCGGGGTCCCCGGGGCAGATCTTGGGGTCCATGCGGGTCCCTGAGCACTGGGTCTTGATCTCCACAGGCTTTACAGGAGCAGACTGCTAAAACCAACATACACAATTTTAGTCAAAGGCAAGGAGAAGAGTGACTCTGTGATGCAAATACACAGGAGAGACCTGTTTGATGCAAGTATTGTGTTTAAGGTCTAGAGTGTAGAATTAAGTGGGAAACTACTTTTAATTAGGTCAATTCCTGTGGTGGTGTTTCTCTGTTTTCAGCCACTCTTTATGAATTTAATTCTCCGGTAGGCAGGGTTAATTCTGATGCGCCACCTCTAAATAGTACACTGTATTTGATTCAGAGTTAAATGTGGAAACAGACAACTTTTCAGCTTCCGCTCTCCTAGCATTTCCTAGCATAAGTTGCAGAACTGAAACTTCTCCCATGTTGCCTTGTGTGTAAGAGAATTACAGTGGCTGACAGAGAAACATGAACAGCCCTACTGAGCCTGTGTTTGACTTGAGCTCTCTGAGTTACTGTAGAACAACATGGTAAACTCTGTGTGAAGAAGAACCACATCGTGTGTAGGTATTGACAGCTCTTTATTTTTAGGTGATTATAAACTAATAAAGACACAGTTATGAATATTACACACCATTTATGCCAATAGATGCCCTTAAATGCTACACAATGGAAAATCGACAGCTATGTGCACACACACATGATCACTTTTATTGCCATTATTTCATTGGTTTCCTATAAGCCTCACTTCTACTGTGCAATTCTGTTGACCACCGGAAAATGAAGGCTTTATTTCCAGTACAAAGGAAGTGCATCAGCCATTGTGCAACCAAAACAGGAAGCGTGTGGTTCTTTGGCTTCCCTGCTAGCTAGTGGTGGCTATCCCCAGTTACCAAAAAAAGTGTCAATGTAAGTTCTTTGTAGTTCCTCTACCCAGAAGTAGAAACAGAGAAGCAGGGTCAACAGTACCACTTGAAAGTGCTAGGAGAGGGGAAACTGAAAAGTTGTCTGTGTCCACGTTAAGCTCTGAATCAAACAGAGTGTAATATTTAGAGGTGGCATATCAGGTACAAACATACGTGAAGATGGACTCAAGACAATCTCGATCAGAATTCCTGATTCAAACCAAACAGAAAAATAACATAACGCTACACGGACTATAGATTGCCGAAACATATTTAGAGAGAGATGCTTTGTCATGTGTTTCTTAGAGTCAGGGTTTATAGCAGAGCTTTGATTTATATCCAAGGTCAACACACAAAGATCAACTAGTAAGATCTTGACCAACAGAAAAAAAGTCATATGGTCTATTGGTCACATTTCTTCCCATAACACCTGTTGCACTGCACAGTGAGCATGATGCCAAAATTATTGAAAATTACAATTGCTGTTGGGTGCTTAAGATAGGACACAAATTGGTATTTTCAAAGTACCAGTCCCAGATCACACACCACACAGCTGCACTGTTCGATTTTGTGCTTGCACACTTTTACCATGCTCTGAAATACACCTGTCCCGAGCGTGTAAGAATTCCAAACTGAAAAAGAAAACAGCAGTGTACTCACGATGAAGCCATTGCTGCCACCGTCCTGACAGTAGAAGAGGCTATTGCTGGCCTGAAACAGGAACAGGCCTGTCTGGGCATGATAGTCATAAGAGGTGATACCAAATGCTCCGAGACGTTTACGCTCTCTCAGCAACTCCTCCTCTCGAGAATAGGCGCCCTGGTGCGGTGTAGCCTGAGAGAACCAACAGGAAATCAGACGCGTAACATTACAATAAACATGTTTTTTTTTAAGTACAAGTTTGCTAGGTATGTACATTTAAGTGTGTTGATATATACTGTGAAATATATCTGACAGAACTACATTTAACTGACCCTTCCCCCCCAGATCAAATAACCGTACAATGGAAGTACGGTGCAAGCATTCCTCTCATAGTTTTTACCATGGCTGCTTAATCTTTCAAGTTTCAGAACATATCTCAGGTCCTTAAGAAAAGCCATGGTGCCACACCTCCAGGAACTCCTTATCTCAAAGTTACACTTGCTTTACAGTAAAGCTACAGTCAAATTATTATATGAAAACTCGGGTCATTCCAGCTTCTTAAATGTCAATATAATCTGCTTTCTTTACTCCTCTATGACAGTTAACTGAATATCTTCGGGTTGTGGACGAAACAAGACATTTGAGGACGTCATTTTGAGCTTTGGTCAACATTTTTTGCCACATTCTGACATTTTATAAATCAAACAACTAAACAACTAATTGAGAAAATAACTGACAAATTAATCACAAATAAAAATAATTGTTAGTTGCAGCCGTTGTTGTGAGAAACATCACACTGTGCTGTTTGGTACTAGTTCTGCATAAATGTGACGAGAGGGGGGAATTTACCTGGAAGTGATCCAGCATCTGTTTCCATGACAACACTAAGAGGGCCTCTTTCCGGATCTTCTTGGGGATTTCTGAGTAGAGTAACGAGTTCTCTCTGCTACCATAAGGCATTCCTGATAAGCACATAAGAAAGAAACAAAGGCAATTTCAACAACAAATAAAAAAGCTGCGCTCACTGGAGGAGGAGAAATTTGACACAGTGACTGTTTTAATATCATGAGGCAATAATATTCTGCTGCCTAGAGCAGGAAAACATGACTGAGGTCTTGTGAAAGAAGCACAGAGGAGTAGCATACAGAAAATATATAATCATAAGCTGATGCAGGAGATCTGCGTCCCATCATCAAGCATCACTCAGCTCACCGAGGTAGTACAACCGGTGGGAGTGGGGTCCGTTCTCATCCTTCTTCTGCACGAACTGGAAGTCATGGGGAGCCTTGTTGGCAATCATGCCCGAGTACTTCCTGCTACAGTGGATGATGTCGCGGAGGCCCTCCCAAGAGTGTTTCTCCACAAAGAACTGAGACGGGACATCCTCCATCTCCACCACCTCCGTGCTGTCCGAAAGGCCATCCACAGCCGTCATGCTCACCGTCACACAGCTGGACGTCGGCATAAGAAAGAAATGTTAAGTGGTGCAGAATTGGTTAAATCCTTTATTCATCCATCTTCGCATGCATCAAAGCAGTTAAAGGAGAAATTAACATTATGAACCATGAGCACTTTACTGTACCTTTTCCAGATACCCTCTTTATTGTCACAAAGTTTTACCTTCTTGACTCTATGCATTCACCGGTCAACACACCTCACTCCGATTCTGTAACCTATGAGCAAAATACAGAACTAAGGTCATTCAACATTCCAAAAAAGAAAATAAACAGCAGCTAGGTTTGATTATTTTTTTGTCTGTACCAGTCTCCTTGACTGATAAAAATACATGCTGCACAAAATAGTTTTTTCTATCTTCATTGCAATGTCAACTTGCATGATTAGCACATCACAAAAGACTGCGATACTGCACTGCGCGATAATCGGATTTAGTTGAGAGAGAGTATGAGCTAGAAAACTGCACTTTAAAATGTCACAACTTTATTACTGGTGAGTTTTGTCTTCAGTTTAATGTTCAACCGGTTCAACAAAAAAACGTTTCAATTTCAGTACTGAAAGCAACAGAAAGGCAGGACTGAGTACTTAAATATCTGTTTACGCATCGTAAGTAATATCGTTATTGCAATATTCAACTGTGTTGTCGCATTTTTTCCTCATATTGTCCAGTAGTGTTAGTGTTTCTACAACGACATCAGTCTTTATACTACAACACAATGTGCTTGAAGGAGAAGAGAGAAAACAAAATCATTCATAAAGATTTTAAAGTATATTGACTCTGAAACATGGAGCCACAGCCGCCAACCAGAGTAAAAATTAGTAGGGATGCATGACATTGGATATTTGGCCAATATCCAACATGCCGATACGTAACATCTCCTTTTACCAATAACCAATACTGATGTATCCACTTTTTTCCCTCCTAATTTTAGTGATCATCAAGTCTCTCCTGTAGTAAAATTACCTTTACACTATGCATACATACTCTTATTGTGATGACCCACCAGCAGATGGAGACATGAAATACAATACATTTCAATACACGTAATATTCACTCATTGTGCAAAAGAAGAAAACGCACATTGGCCAATTCTGATTGTTCATTTTAAAGGCCGATGACATGCCGATATTATCGTGCATCCCTAAAAATTAGCCGAAGAATCATAATTCCTGTTAAAGGAGCAGTGTGTAAGATTTAGGCGGATGTAGCGACATCTAGTGGTTAGAATTGAAGATAGCAGCCAGCTAAAACTTCTCCCGGTTAGAAATCCTTCAGTGTTCATCGTACAGGAGGTTTGGACAGTAAACCAAATTATCCGCAGAGGTCTCTTCCTCTCAAAAAATGGACCTGGAGATTTAAACTGGTAAAAACGGCGAATAAAGCAGTTCCACGTAAAAAAAAATGTTTTACCGACACTGTCATTGCAGAGGAGCTGCTAAATAGGGTGGCTGCCACCAAAACGCAAACAGCGCTACCTTGAGTCATTGTTTGATTTGTCCGTTCTGGACTATTGTAGAAACATGGCGAGCAACACAGTGATCTCTGTAGACAAAGACCCGCTGCCTATAGATATAAACAGCTCATTCTAGGGTGACCAAAATGTAATTGTCTTTTCAAGTGATTATACACTAAGAAAACATACGTATTACATTATATTCCATTTCTGCCATTATATCCCCATAAATCCCCCTCACTGGACCTTTAAATCTGTCATGTGTTCGACAGATATGTCTCGGGGAAAATACTACACATTCTTTCCTTTATCCTTCTTTGTTGGCTCAGGGATTAGTATGACGCAAACAGCAGTTGTAAAAAGCATATACACTAAATAACTGAAGTGCCAGTGTTAGGCTGGCACTGATACTGTAGTAAGGCAGCTTAAATTTGTGTTCATGAACAACTGAGCTCACAGCAGATACACAAACAAGCATAAAACCTCAGCTTGAGTCGATTCAACAATAACCAGTGTCACAGGTTTGATGTCACCTGGTGTCTACTGGAAATATCTGTGTGAAGAATGGACCGATGGCTGATTCATGAATGTAGACTAACCAAAATGTAACTTTAGATCGTGTATTGGTGTGACTGTACAAGAAGAGAGTGTCTATGCTGCTAACAGTAAGTAGTAATTCAGCTGAAACACTCCCCTCAACATTAAACTTTAACTTAACGTGGCCTCGGTGTTATTGTGTAAAATGTGTTAAAATGGAAACAATTACACTGCAGCTTGTAATGTTATACATGAAGAGGCCCTGATTGACTCGGCAGGTTACTCAATAGTCTAACGTTACAGCAATGTGATTTTTAAAGGGAACAAGTCTGGTGTAATAATAAAACACCGGTACCGTTAATGTGAACAGTTAGCTAGCCTACAATAGATCTTTGTTCTCGGATTTCAACTACTCAGTCACACCGGGGAAAAACACCGGCAAATTCATCTGTGTTAACATTTCATACGGTATCGTTACTAACGTCAGTTACATTTGGCAGTGAATGACGAACACTTAAGCTGTTAGAAAACGACCGTAAACGAGCCGTGTCTGTGTTTAAAAAATCTTACTTAGCTACATTTTGACATGACAGATCTCTTCTGTCATTTTCGCTCTGATGCTAACTGCCGTTAGCAAGCCACCTAGCATGAAGCTAACGAGCCGCTAACTAGCGGTTACTGGGTTTCTGGGAAAAGCAGACGCTCAGTCGACCGTCCCTAACAAACAGGCTGGAATTAAGAAGGATACTTACCAATCTGGCCACTGTTTCTTTAACCAGGGTTGAGATTTTATCAGCTTGGTGGCAATAAACAGATTGTGCAACTGCTAAAGGTTGTATCCATGGCCCAGAGCGGCCACACACAAAATGTAGCTGGCGTTCAGATCGGAATGAGGAGGAACCTTAGCGCTGGTGGAGGCGACACACCGGAGCGTTTTCAGGGTCGCACTGCCGCTCTGAGGCGGCGTCAGTGCTGCGCGGTATGTGGCAGGATGGTCCAGATATCCCTGCTTTACACTAGTTTAATGGTTTCCTTTTTATATCCTTGTGCTGTACATTAACTTAAGCCTGCCTGGCAAATATGTTAGATATGTAAAGCTCCACCCAAATTAACCATTACGCCATTCAAACAGTTGAAATGGTACCAATGAATCACCAAAATCATGTTTTCCCATTAAACCAATGCTTTTAACCCACTGGTGTCAATCTGTCTTCATTTTTACATGTTCTCCATTTAGGAAAATTTCATTAATTGTTCTTGATGTCACATAGCAGGTTGAAACAGAAGTATTTCTATATTCTGTGTATTCTTCCACAGTTCTCTTGAAGCCACCCATACCATTATTGAAGACACCCCAAAAGGTCAAAAGCTCAAGCTTATATCCCACACACAAGCAATTCATTTTGCACTATTATGCTCAAGAAAGCAAAGCAGACAAGTTTTGTGGCGCGACCAGTTTTTTATTATTTATACAAATACAGCCATTCTACTTCAGAGGGATGAACCGAGAAGAGTGTGTAGCTCCAATACCGGGGCGACCGTGCTTGACTGGCTTGTAGGTGATGGAGAACTCGCCCAAGTAGTGACCGCACATCTCAGGCTGTGGAGAGAGGAAACATGTTAGTGATGAGATTAATGGCTTAGGTCCAAGTATAGGTGCATGTACAGTGAAGTAGTAGCCGCTAATCGTAATCTGAGGTCTGACACGCAAAATGTACAATTTAGTCAGCTCTTAAAAATAAAGAATAAAACAATTCTAATTAGGGCTTCTGTCTAAAGAAGCAAGGGGTCAGTGTATTCTGCTAATGCTACCTACAACACCTGTGTTTTAGAGTCAGACATATTTTACACACAGCATTCTTTTGGTCAAGATTTCAGTCTTGTCTTGTACTTGGTAGAATTTGGTATTTTCTTTACGTAGTGAATCTCAGATTAGGTATAAATGAAAACCTTTGCACAACACAGTCAGTCACAAAAACATGCTCATCGCCAAAAATCATTATTCAGAGCTATATCCATATGTATATGATGCATGTGTTTTACCAATGCGTACAGCTTTCTCTCTACAACCTGTCATCACACTGCTGCTCAATAAACTCTGCATATACATCAAGATAAAAGTTTTCACAGCTTCAATGCTCTGCCCACTTCCCTGACATTAATTAACGAGGTAATGGCTTTGTAGACAACACACAACTCTGACAATGACAAGGAATTATGATGGAACAGCTACAAACTGACCAACTGCCGGTATATAAAAACAATATAACCCCACTTTATAGCTCAGACATACTTTCCAAATGCGCACATGGTTCCATTCATAGTACAACTGAGGGTCTGTGTCAGCCCCCAGCAGGATATGGGAGGGCTGGGAGGTGAGCTTACGGTCCTACTGCCAACACTGGGTGAAACAAAAGACACTGCTGGACCCGAAGCGAATGTGTTGAATATCTAACTTAAAACTAATTTAACCTCAAAGCAGTGACTGCAGTTGGTTTGACTGTGGTGTTTTGGACTGGACTGGGCAACGAGAGACTGGAGCCTGTGCAGCTAGTGAGCGTGGTCACTAAAAATGGGCTGCACAAGGATGTTTGCATAGGGGTCCAGGTAGAGGACGACACTTGCGCCACGTGGAACAAAGCGGCCCCTCGCAGTCACACAGATGCAACAACTATAAGTCAGCCCCTATTGTGCTTTTTTTTTTTTTAATTCCTGCCCATTATGTTCCACGTTTGACCTCAGTGTCAACTTTCATTGCAACTGCAAGCGACACCCTTTGACAAGAATGTGGCTAAAATAACAGGTTGTCTAAGAGAGCTGGGGTAAAATGTACACTTATGTTTTCTGAGCCCCTCACCTTGATTTCAACCTGGTTGAAAGTCTTGCCGTTGTACACTCCGACCATGGACCCGACCATCTCAGGCAGGATGACCATGTCCCTCAGATGGGTCTTCACCACCTCTGGTTTCTCCATGGGGGGAGCCTCTTTCTTTGCCTTGCGCAGGCGCTTCAGGAGGGACTGCTGCTTGCGGCGCAGGCCACGGTTCAGCCTCCTCCTCTGGCGGGCGCAGTACAGCTGCATCAGCTGCTCACTACAAAGACAAAGGGGACATCAATGAGGCCCCTGAATAATAGTTGTGCATTGTAAAATTTACAGAATAAGCTGGTGGAATATCTGCACAGTACTGGACTATATAGAAAAATAACTTATGAATTATTAGTGACAAACTGTAGCAGCATTAAGCCATTGCAGCCCCTCTTCTCATTTCTCAGTTTGTACATTCTCAAATACTTTCCTCACATCATAGTCCCCAGAAGACGCAAGCAAGTGACACGAGAGGGGAGTGGCAGCATCGGGCATTTAACAAAATGAGACATCTGCACTTCAGAGCTGTCATTTTACCACGTCAATTAAATATGATGTGTGGCACAGCTGCACCATCGGCTATATGTCACGCCACTTTCATACATCACAGGAGCCGAAAAAGACCTCCACAAATGATACACGTGCCTCTTCTCCAGATGCACTTTAGAAGTTGACACATCCTTCAAGATAGCACACTCACACCGACCTCCGGGTCGCAAGAAGAACAAAGAGGCACAAAACATCGAAATGAGACAAGCCCTAACGGTGCAGCGGCAACCATATGTTGAGTTTTATCATGTAACTTGTGAATAAGGAATGAGTGATATCAGTGGTAAACTTTGATCTCCGAAATGGCACATCATCTCATGTGATGCAATGTTTGTAAATTTCTCATCAATTATAATGAAGGACCAACAAAACACATTGACGCATTGACACATCTCATGTTCTGCATGCAGAGTCTGAGCTGCTGCCCTCTGGCAGGAGACTTAGATGCAGATTGAACAGATTGAAAAAATTCCTTCATACCCGTATATAATAATTTTACATGATAGATAGAGACAGAATAGCCACTGGATAATGACAACTGGTGTTTTTGTACAGATTGCAACTATAATGTTGAGTTGCACTTTATTGGCTGCAGTATAGTTGAACCCAAGACATATTTCCCACTGTGTACAACAGTAGTGTTAATCTCAACTTCTTCACTTGATAGAAAATTAAGAATTTTGGCAAGCAGCATGTCAGTTGAACAGCAAGGCATGAAAAGCATGAAAGGCAGCACAGTGGCTCCAGCTGACCATCATGCAGCATCACATGTCAACCTGAGTAGTGTTTCACTCACTAGGACATGTCCAGGAGCTGGTCCAGGTCCACACCTCTGTAGGTGAACTTCCTGAAGGTACGCTTCTTCTTGATCTCGGTATCCGCCTGGAAAAGAGACATCATCCCAGCTAAGTATGTAGCTCATACGGTTATACTGACTAGCAAAAACTGTATTCGTTGCCACTGGTACACATTTACCAAACTACATATTAACCCTCGCTCAAGACCCACAATACCATTAAATTATGTCATATTTAGCTACAAGTACAGACCACTCAGAGACCCCGGGTTAGCTTAGCCACAGGCGGCCATTGCTCAGGCTAACACGGCGCTTTTAACATATTTATCTAACACTCTGAGCAACAATATTCTAATTATTATTCAGGGAATGTGTGTAACAGTCGGATGATAAAGCCAACTGTCATAATTAGTGACTTTATAGTTCAGATGCATGTAGATTGTAGTTTGACTGCTTCACGATCGCTTGAGCACCTACCATCTTGCCTGAAGTTCCGGGAGAAAAGAACGGGCAGAAATCTCGTTAGGCCTCATATCGCGAGATTCAAGGCAAACATCCGGTGGTGTCTTCCGGTAATGGTCCCCGCTGTGAACAGCAGGTGGTGCCGTTGCACAATAACTCCAGTCTCTGTCCAACGTGTCTCTTCTTATTATCGGGCCGATGAGTCTTAATAAAGTAAAATATATTCAATTAAATTTAAAAATAAATAAATAAATAATAACAATAACAATAATAATAATAATAATAATAATGATAATAAAAATAAAATAAAGGCATTTTAATATCGTACTCATGCAAGGGGCCCTTCACAAGCTGCAATAAACACAGTACACCTATTCAAAGAGCACCTGTATGTGGCTAATACTAAGACCCAGCAGTGTCTGTACTCCAATATCCAATATAAGGTGTTTCAATTTGACAGTTTAGGAGATAGTGGGAGCTGGAAGCAAATGACCGCAAAGTTAGGGTTAGGTGTTTGAGGAACCCTCAGGTGGTGCTTGGGTTTTCTGAGAAGTCCTCACCATGATGCTGGGGAGGCTGTGAAGTGATTGGGGATCATATACATATTTTATTAGGATTGTCCAAAACTGCAGAACAAGGAGATAACAGCCATTTTAAATGTTGTTTGACCTTTGAATATCCACTGTATCATATGTTGGGATTTATACCAAGAGGTATACTTCATGGGGATCATTTGTATCTCTAAATGGTACTTTTGTTAATTGCAAAAATGATGATAAAGATTTCTTGGTTGCAAAATCAGCACACCACTGTGGAACAATGGACAAGCCGAGACTGAGATAGGTATACAGAATGCAAAAATGACTGCACAACTGCAAATGAAGAAGGAAAGTTTTTGTATAGAGATGGACTCTGTTAATTCTGCACTGGACTGAATAGAAGAATACTTCCGCTTGTTTTTCTTTTCTTCTTCCTTTTTCTCCTTTTTTGCTATTCACTATTTTCATGACAGAATATTTTTTACTTCTTAAGAACTTTGATAACTAAAATGTTTGTATGTCATCAATGTATCTGTCTTAAAACTGAATAAAACCAGAAACAAAATCAACAAACAAGAAAGCTACAAGACCTCAAATAATCAGGGAAATTACATATAATAAATAAAAACAAATGAGGTGTATTATCTCTAGGTTTACATCGCCCTTCAACAATTTAATGTTGCTTGTATTTGTTTTTATTTTATGTTATTCTTATTGTTATGTTTGATGTTGTTTCATATATGATGTTGATACAATATATTTATTTCTCTGTACAATGTACTGTTATATTTGAAATATGATCATTAAAAATATAAATTAAAAAAAGCTGGCATACTATCATTAAAAAGAGTCTTAAGGTAGCATAGTGTTAGTTCTAGGCCTACACTTTAGGAGAACAAAAAAAGAGAATAAATAAGTGGATGGTTTTTGCCAAACACATAGTTTCTTTTTTAACAAAATTATCAAGTAACTTTACTCAAGTAGCTGCTATTCCTAGGTGTAGATTTTTGTGGGGACACAGGAGACATGTACCCCTCAATATTTAACATATGTGCATTTGCCTCCCCCGGTAAAAACATGGAAATAGCACAGCATTTTTTGGGAGGACAAAATTAAAGACATTTATACAATAAATTGAAGCAGAAAAGGCACATATTGGTGCATAAAAATTCTTGATAATGCAGAAAGTTAATTAATACTTCTACCTGAGTGGAAGTGAGTGAGTATAAATTATAAATTATATAAATTTAAAATGTAAAAAAAAATCACCTGTATTTGTTATAGAGTATTTTTCACATATTGTAAAAAGTCAGATCTCCATGTCTTTTTCTGTCATAAAGCAGGTAGAAGTGCTGCATAAATACAATGAAAGTATCAAAACGCTCAAACCAAAAACAAATGCATACAGTCGTTCAGAAACTGTGCCTTTTAAATGAGCTGTGTGGACACCTGTGAAGTTGTGATGTCACAACTAAACTAAAGACGGAATCATGCTGTCTCAATTACGGCCCACCTAAAAGCATCAGTTTAAGTGTACACTATATTCAGAATATTTTCACCACTTAACCTTGCTGTCAGACGGCCTTTTCTGACAGGGAATTAAAGCCTTTATATCAAAGCTACTAGACTCCATTTTCCCTACCATTTTACTTAGCGTAACGCTGAGTTGCTGGTCTACTGTGGCACCGATTTGTTAGTGTGTGGCCCTCACCCACAGCAGTGCATTAGTTACCCTCTGTGCCTGGATTTTTGTTTCATCAAAGATAATAGCAAAATAACACATAGATAAAATAAGCACAGCAGAAACGTCAGATTGGTCAGACCACCATGTTTCACTGTATAACTTTAAACATCACAGTTACAACTGAAAATTAAAATAGAAATTAACAAGTTTGCTAATTTTACGCATCTCTGCAATTCAGATCAATTGTCAGTTATCTACCCAGAAGTGATTGCTGTTGTGACATCACAGTGACTCAGTCTATACACCGTTTCACATTTGACAGAATCAACACTCTAAATGGGCTCCTTTATATTTCCTATTGGAATGTTTGTTAATGCCATACTGTAGCTGACAGGAAGTAAAATGCAAGGAGTAATGAAACTGTTCATACGGACAGTTTCAAACTTGAAAAATTAAAATTCTAAATGAGTTCCTTTGTGTTTACTGTTGGAATGTTCTCTAGTGTATGTGAAAGACATCAGCTGTCGCTAAGTAGACGTGGACTAAGGAAACTAACATGATGTAGCTACCTTGAAGCAAACAGGGGCTTGAGTTATGTGCAGCTGACGGACAGAGCCATGATGTGTTTGGAGACCACTGACGAAAATATACACAGTTTGGAAGGAAAAAAAAAAAAAAAACGTCAGTCAACATCATGTAATGTGTTTCTTTTGTTTTTTGTTTTGTTTCGTGGAAGGATTTTTCATTCCAAGGTGAAACAACGAAAATATGATAAGCTATACTCTGATTTGCAGTGCCTACCACATCAACGTCAATAGAAGTGGCACTAAACTCTGGCTCCAGTGTAAAACTCACTGCCTGACGTCATGACCTTTCCTTCCTTTATCTTCCTTGCTAGCTGAAAGGATGTAAAGAGGAGCCAAAGCTAATGCCCTGCCAACAGAGTTGCAGTGAAACAGTCCATACAGACCGTGTCAAACTTGAAACATAAAAGCTGTAAATGAGTTCCTTTGTATTTCCTGTTGGAATGTTCTGCAGTGTCTGTGCATGACATCGGCTGTCACCAAGTCAACATGGACCCAAGCTGTTGCATGGCAATGTAATAAAGTGAAACGGCCCATGAAGACAGAATGAGTGGCTACAGTGCTGTTGAAGTCATGCAATGACTGTGCAGAGAGTGCAAAGAGTGCAGATGTGGTTGACCCGGAAATGCTGACCAATCAGAGCAGATTAGGCTCTTTCAGAAGTAGGGGCTGTTTTGTAGAGACAGGCACCAAAATGGAGCAGCTCAGACAGAAGGTGAATATAAATAAATTCAAGTACATCACTGGGTACATTTAGGCAGATAGAACATTAAAGCATGTAAATAAGCAGCAGACAGGACCCCAGGTGCAGGCTGTGCAGGGTGTAAGATGCAGGCAGGAGGAGCGTACATGGATCGCCATAACCAAGTGGCCAGCATAGCGTACTTGAACATCTGCACTGAGTATGGGCTGGAAGTCCCAAGGTCACAATGGAAGACACGTTCTAAGGTGGTTGAGAATGACCGAGCTAAGATCCTGTGGGACTTCTAGATCTCGACTGCTGCACTGCTGATGGCTAACCAACTGGACATTGTGTTGATGGACAAACAACAGAAGAAGGCAGTGGTGATAGATGTAGCAATCCCGAGCAACATCAGGAAGAAGGAGCATGAGAAGCCCGAACAATACCAAGGGCTGAACGAGGAGCTGGAAAAGATGTGGGGAGTAAAGGTAACTGGTGCTAGTGGTGATCGGAGCACTGGGGCTGTGACCCCCAAACTGGGAGAGTGGCTCCAGCAGATTCCACATACAACATCTGAGATATCTGTCCAGAAAAGTGCAGTCCTAGGAACAGCCAACATACTGCGCAGAAACCTCAGACTCCCAGGCTTTTGGTAGAAGGGGGGATTGACCACAATGATGCTGAACATCGTTTCCTTTGGGAACTTTCAGGCTCAGTTCAGTGTTTTAATTTCACTTCCTCTTGCGGTGTCTAGCCATTTAAATAGTTTTGGTTTTAATAACCCAGGTTTTGAAATGTCCTACCTGCCTCTGCTTCAATACAAGGGACACAAGATGGATTATTTAAAAAATTTGAAGTGTCTATTCTACTCTCAAACATCTCAAAACCTGGACAATAAACACCCAAACTGTGTATGGCTCAATACCACAAGGCAGAAAGCAAGATTTTATTTAGTTTTTGCTTTTAACTAACCCTTTAAAAACATATTGCGTCTGTATTGTAAGGAAGTAATATGCAGTAGTGTGCAGTTGTTCAGTAATAGTGCAACTTGTGGACTGAAAACCCTTCCTGTTTGGTTTATCTCTAGTGAACTGGTTTATCATCTCATCAGTTATCACATGAATATATCTGATAAATATGCTTCCATGCACTATCTTGACTAGATGAGACCTAAACAATAATTCAACACTGCATTTCAACCGTTTGAAACATGGAACGACATTGTTTTCTTGTGCTGTGTTCAGGTGCCTTTTAGCAGTATTAGTGGGGGAAAAGGCAATGATCAACTTAGTAAGAAATGTCCCATAAATTGCAAAACAATAATAGATTTATAAAGCTTTAAAAAAAAAAAAAAATAGAAAAAAGCTTGTGAAATCAATTTTTGTAATTATTTATTATTTCATTTTGGAATAATGTAAGTATTTGAATTTTTAAATTCCCTTTCCAAGTCATTTCCTTGTTGTTTTTTTTAAATTTCTTAATTTCTCTCCTTTTTTTTTTTTGCTAATGTCCTTGTTTTTAATTTTCTCGTTTTACTAATTTCCTGCTAACTATTTGGGTCATTTCTTCTTTCGTTGCTTTCGTTGCCTTTTTCTTTCTTAATTCTAAAAGAAATCAAGCCAATTTGTTCAGGTTTCAAAGGGTTAAGTGAGAAAAACCCATCCTCTGTGCAAAACATTCATCTTATTACAAACCAAATCGACACGTTATAATGGGTACACATCTTTATTAGACGGTATTCACAAAAACAAACTTCTCAGTTCAACCGTTTCTTTTTCCCACTGGCATATAGATTATTCCAGAGCATAAAGTATAATCTAATACCAAATACTATTCAGAGTCCAGATAGAAAACAACCCCATATCAAATCACAAATATGCATAAATAATAACCTTAAATGATCAAATATATTTGAGGGATTGGTTTGCTTATCAACCAATGTTTAAGCCTGATGAACTTAAAGGAGCAGTGTGCAGGATTTAGTGGCATCTGGAGGCGAGGTCACAGATTGAAGCTGAGTACCCATCGTTTCCCAAACCTACAGCGGCCTCAGGTGGCGTTTGGCTCGTCTGCTCTGTGCTACTGTAGAAACATGGTGGTGCAACACAGCAGACTCTCCCTATGTACAAATAAATGGCTCATTCTATGCCAATAAAAACACAATGCTTAGTCTGAAGAGATGAACGTTACGAATGTTATATTCAATCCCTGCCCGTAAATCCCACCTAAATCCCACACACACTGCACCTTCAAACATTACTCACTGACAGAAAAGAATCCAGTATTCTTGCTTGGAATGTTCAAATCTTCACTGGTGTTATTGTATTCACTCCCCCACGGTCTTTAATCCAAAGAAAACAAGCTTAACTCCAGTTGGACTGGTTATAAAAACAAAGGAAATATTTCCTCCATTAGAAAAAGATGCAATGAATGAAAGACAAGACAGAATATGAAAAGGTAAGATTTGTTTGTTCTAGAAAAAAAAAATGTTCCCTCATCTGTCTGAACAACTAAAAATGCTCACGACTCTATTTTAATGACCAATACTGAGGGATTAAAGAAGATACTGAAGAAGTAACAAACATATGTACATTCTCATTCACAGGAATCATGTTTTTACAGATGAAACAGCGATTACAGAGAAACACAAGCATGGGTGTTTTGATCATAACATGGTGCGCTTACTTAAAAATGGTTTAAAAAAAAAAAAAAAAAAAACTCCCTATGTTTCACTTTAAGTTTCATGTTGCCCTTAAAAAAATGAGGAATCTCCCTT
Source organism: Epinephelus cyanopodus (assembly GCA_026686955.1). Lineage (NCBI taxonomy): Eukaryota > Metazoa > Chordata > Actinopteri > Perciformes > Serranidae > Epinephelus > Epinephelus cyanopodus. Next base: position 14,537,776 of record CM048926.1, on the reverse strand, counting down.
AATGTAACTCATGAGTCAGCAAAACAAAAAACAGAATTGTAGGGCTTTGGCACATTAAAACAAAATCCCTGGGATAGAAAACTAGCTACGCCAAAAATTTTGGCTTTTGTGGTCACGTTAAATACAAAAATCACAGAAATACAGTTCATCATGATATGTGTAACATTGGGTCTGCACAAATAGGGGTAAGAAACAATTTCATACAATACTAAAAAGGATATGACCTCAAAAAAAGGTGCAACATCCTATGGGTATAAAAAATAAGCCCTCAAGGCGGGCGCCTCAGGGGGGTTCTTTCTGCACAACATGCCTCCTTCAGATATTCTCTCTTCCTCAGCTCCCTCCCTCTAATAATCTGTCCCGTCCTCGTGGTACACCTCTTCTTCCTGGTAACCTTGGTAACCCTCGTCTTGGTAATCTGGGAGGTAGTCGCGGATGACGCCCGCCCCGTTTTGATTATCTGTACCCTCTGCAGCTGTAGGACAGTACTTGGCGTCACAGATCTGCCGCCCCAGGCCGAAGTTCTGGCCGCTCTGGTTGGCTCCGTCTTTGTAGCCCATCTGTAGGGACATGGTGCTGTTGTCACACTTGTCTGTGCCTGTCTTGAAGTCATAAATGGCACGCCTTGTCCCTGGAGCCGTCATGCCAGCCTGTGGTAGACAGGGGACAGTTAAAATAAGAATCACAGCAACATTTATGTTTAAAAATAGTTAGAGTGAATCACTGTGACGCCGCTCTATCAATCAATCACTTCAGTTTAGACAACAATGGACAATTGATTTGAATTGTGGAGACATGAAATTGCCAAACTTGTTTATTTCTGTTATCATGTTCAGCCCTGACTGTACCGTTTAAAGACATACAGTTAAACACTGTGGTCCGACCTGTGTAGCATCTCTGCTGTGCTTTTTTTATTCACTGAGTTGCTTTGCTGGTGTTTTTGGTAAACCACATTTACCAACACAGAAGCTGAGCAACAAACTTTTAGCCACCCCTAAAAGTATCTATTTAAGCATGCCCTATATTTGCATACTAACTGATGGAGGCAGCAGTAGACCAGTAACTCCAGTGTTCTGCTAAGTAAAATTACTGTTTTCTCAATAGAGGCAGGTGGCTTTGAGGTAATGGCTTCAGCTCCCCATCACAAGTCGGGGTCTGAATATACCGTACACTTTAACTTTTTTTAAAGTAGGACTTTTTTGTAGGTGGCTAAAAAACAAAACAATAAAGAAAAAAACACTTGAGGCAGCGTTTGCTCATTTTATGTACGTGATATGAGGGTTTTCTACCCTAAGTTATTGTAAACAAATGTGATTCGGTCTGTATAACTTACTTACAACTTCTTGTGTAAACGGAATCAATGTTTGTTCATGATTTACTTCAAGGTAGGAAAACTCCTGAGTCACTGAGCAAACTCTGCCTCATTTGGTTAAGTATTAGCCACTGGGAAAAAAAAAAAGGTCCACCCAGAAAACTCAATATCAGTTTAAGCGTACGCAATGCTCAAAAATATTTTCACTACTTTACCTCACCATCAGACTGCTATTTCCGACAGTTAGCAGAATGCTGGAGTTGCTGGTCTACTGCCGCCTCAGTCACTTAAACCTGATTCATGGTTGGGCTCTTGAAACGTTTGAAGAGTGTCACTTGACAGAAATGTAACAGCTACGAGACATTTTCAATTTATGCTTCACCGAAAGGTTTCAGTCGTCTTCATGGTAAACAGAGACCCTTGCAATTTTTTTTTACGCTACAAGTATATTTCTGACACGTTTAGTGAAGCATAATCTGCATAGACAGCCGTTTGAAATCACACGTAAAGTTGTTTTATTTTACTAACTGTGTGAGCGTCAGATTCCCCTTACGTTACAGTCACTGAGAAAAAAAAATCAAAAAAAAAATCAGTGTATCGATAAATACAAACACTGATTTCTTCCTATGGTGCTCGCATCAAACTATTTTGGCTCAGTAAATGAAATAAAGCAGTAAATAAATCAGAGCTTAGTGAGAAAGATAAAGTGGTAAAATTGTTCCAATTATAGCATATGCGTAAACTGATAAATCATCTACTCGTACCGAAGTTGAGCAAAATGTCCCAGTGATTCAGTCTGCAGACATGCAGAAAGTTTTCGGCTTCCTACAAGACTAAACATGACTCTAGATTGCAGCAGTGGAAGGGCAAAGAATAAGTGATACCCGAGGCTTATTTCCACTGGAATCCTATAATTATGATTTCATGAAAAGTTGGAAATATGTTGCAGTACCTGGCTCGCCCCCTTGTTGGTTCCCATTTGCAGGCTGATGGTTGTCTGGTCCAGGGGGGTCTCCTTGACATTGGGGTCATATAAGTGCCTCCTGGTGCCGTACGCTGTCATACCGGCCTGACTGGCACACTTGTTGGTCCCCATCTGAAGACAGAAGCACCACAATAAATGGCTGTTCGGAATTGCAAACCAAAAGCTGCTGCACTTTTATGATAACAGGCAGCAGTGAAATGTTGCAAAACATCGGCAGGAATGGAAGGGTTGTTTATGTAACCGTGACACTGGGCAAACATATACTTCACACTCAGCTGTGACTAACACTCAAGTGAAGTTGTAAACAGTAAGTTGTATGGTAAGCTTTTTTCTCACTGTGCAAGTAGCCCTCATATTTACCCCACATATTTCATGGCGCCGGAAACAAAAACAGAACAGAGAAGCTTGAGAGGCAGTGAGAACAATGAGCAGCATTAATACTGAGGTATGCTATGCCTGACATGAGATCATGACAAAGTCCGGTTTCGCAATAGTTTCGACACATGCTGCAGTGAGCTCAGCTTCCCAAGCAGGTCATGTGTCTCATGATCAAATTAAGAAGCTGACTTTTATGGAGTGACATTTCTCAGTCATGTCAAAAACCCCTCTCTCCTTTATTGACAATCTGGGAATATTTTGTCTGCTCACATTTGATTATTTCGTCACAGCCTTGAGTATCACTGTTCCAACGGTCATGTGACATGCTGACTGTAAATACAGGGTGATTGTCAAGATAAGATAAGAGTTAAAAAAACAGCCCTGCTGCTCACACAGGAATCTAAAAACAAACAAAACAAAAAACAAACTGCACCTGGAGGCCGATGACAGCCTGTCCAGCCTTCAGCTTCTCATCATCAAACATCCTCTCATGCCTGGCAGCGTACTTCACCCCAATGTCCACCCGTGACTGGCAGCCTTGGTCTTGGCCTGAGAGGAAACAAAGCGTAGATGGTTGTCAGTGTCGAAATACTAAAATCCAATCATTCGTAATTATAATAATAATAATAATTTAACTTTCTATGACGGAGCTGGAAGGAAACCATCACTCCCACACAAGTAGCTGATTTTCAAGTCTCACCATGCTAGCGAGCGCGAGCAGCGTTGTCTGGACTTGCGTCATGTTGCCATTCTCAAACAGGTCATTGGCTTCAAAGATGTCATGAGGCTTCAGGCCATATGACGTGATGGCACTGATGAAGTTCGTCAGGTTCTCCAGCTGAAACCACACCAATTAAAAACAAGATCAACAATGTGTGTGTAGGATTTAGAATGACGGAGGTGTGTATTAATAGGAAGCAGTCCTGTGCAGGGTGTACACAACCATAGCAAACTTATATTTAACCAAATTTAAGACTGATTTTTGGATAAATCTGCATTTATTCAAGTATAGTTATGAGTGAGTGGGTTAATCTACATTTTGCCAACAGATAAGTGCAGTATGAAGTAAAGAGTGTAATATGTTCAGTGGTAGGTTTAAAGATTTGTAACATCAAGCAGAAGAGCTTGATTCAGTTTGACAGGAAATCAAAAGATGGATAAATGAAATTAGATAAACTGTTTGTGGCAGTTAAGTTCTTAGAAACTCAAATTCAATGCAATTAAACGACTCATAAGGCCTCATATTTATAAAATTGAATCAAGACTTCATAAGGCGCCACAGACACCCTGTTGTCGCTGTAACAACAGTTTATGTTTGCAACGCTAAGCCGGTCTTTACTATCTCTACCAGTGTTTACTGTGACTGGCTGCACCTTAAGAAACCAGTTTCAGGAGCAGCTCTAAGCTCGTCAGTAAAAGCAAAAGAAGTTGCCTCCGCCAGCATACAAGTATCAGCAGGACTGAGCATGGTTCAGTGTGCTGACATCCCAACTGGTAGAAAACACTCGAAGCACAAGACAACAGCACAAGATGAATTTGTTCACTATGTACAGAAGCAAGTCTCAACCTGTGCGTGATGTCATCACCAGTGTCAGTAAAATGAACCGCTGCCACAAGGCAATAATCATATTATGTAATACAAAACAAGAAACCTGATCTGAGATTTGAGCTTAAAAATACTTCTGTCAGTTTAGCTGTTTGGCTTCTAAAGATTTCTCATCTAGGGTTGGGTCAGAGATTAAAACTTGTCCTCCCTCAATGTTGAACAGGTGATTACGGCTCTGAGGGTCAAACAAAGGACACTTATTTTGCTGCACCCTCACTTGGTTAAAAAGCACGTGTCATCATCTAACTCACCTGATGCCAGTTCAGTGCTGATTTGTTGACCTTTTTCACAGAGTTTGGAGCAAGTTTGTTGATAAGACTGTGAAGGAAAAAAAGAAGAAAATAATTAAGTTTTCCAAACCACTGTGCGTAATAACATGGATGATCAGGGCTTTCATGATGCAGCAGGGTAATGGACAATATGTGATCTCTGCTTACTCGCACAGAATGACTCCATTCTTCAGGCCTTTCTGGAAGTCGGGGCCGATGCTAGTGCCAGTGATGTCTTCGATCCAGATCCTCAGCTCGTCCTCTTTCTGTAGGTCATACTTCTGTGCGATCTGGTTGGGCAGAAAGGTCACAGGTCACATTTGTTCAAGAATGGCAATAACAGCCCAGCGTGGTTGCTGCAATAATGTTGTATTGTACCTTTTAATGACAGTTTGGGACATGTCCTGCCGTGTTTGTAGCTACAAAAGTGGGTGATTTTTAACAGTAGTTTGAGTCATGTCCAGCTGTGTTTGTAAAGATAGAAGCAGGTGTTTTCTAACATGTCTGGCTGTTTTTGTAGCGATAAGAGCGGGTGTTTTTAATGATAGTACAGGCCATGTCCAGTCGTTCTAGTAGCGACAAAAGCAGGTGTTTTTTTAATGATAGTTTGGGCTATGTCCTGCCGTGGTTGTAGCTAAAAAAGCGGGTGATTTTTAGTAATAGTTTGGGTCATGTCCAGCCGTGTTTGTACCAATGAAAGCGGGTGTTTTCTAACGATAGTCTGTAAAATGTCCAGTCCTTCTAGTAGCAGCAAAAGCTGGTGTTTCTTAATCAATATTTCAGGGCATAACTATCCACTCTTGTATCGACAAAAGATTATGTTTTTTTTTAAATTAAAAGTTCAGGTCATGTCTATCCGTTCTTGTAGCGACAAAAAGTGGGTGTTTTCTAATGATAGTTGTCCTCCCTCAATGTTGTAGTCTAATGATAACATGTCCAGCCATTCTGGTGGTGGCAAAAGCTGGTGTTTTTTTAATCGATAGATCAGGGCATGTCTATCCGTTTTTGTAGCAACAAAAGCGGGTGTTTTTTAATCAACAGCTTTTGTGGAGCAAGTATCTTTGATGATAGTTCAGGACCTGTCCTGCCATGTCTGTAGTGGCAAAAGTGGGTGTTTTTTTAACAAAGGTTCAGGACTTGTCCAGCTGTTTTTGTGGTGACAAGACTGGGTATTTTTAAGTCAAAGCATATTTTCCTGACCCTACACTCAAAGTGTTTTTCATGTCTAAACCTGACCACAGTTGTCACAACATAAAACTGAAACGTGAAGTTTTAATCTGCTGCACATGAAACCTACTAATATAACATATCTGTGGTTTTCAGAAACGTACATTGCTAACATTTATTCTGGCAGTCAGATTGAATAGCCAGTAGGTGATTTGTTAGAGTTTGTCACAGACTTTTCTTTGTTACCAGAAGAAAAAATGATCTTCCTGTCCCGAGTGACCTCCCACTTGCACACTCCCCACTTTAAGAATTTCATAAAGGATACCGATAACTAAGCTGCAACCACAACATGTTATTTTTCCACAAAAGTTTATTATGACTGCACAAGATCAGGTTTCATGGTCACCCCTGAATTTCCCTTTGCCTCAGTGTAGCATGCTACGTCTACAGAGGGACTTTTGTCTTCTACATTCCTCATAAATAAAAGGTGACACTGATGACCCGACACACACACACACACACACACACGCGCACACACACGCGCACACACACGTGCGCGCACACGTGCGCGCGCGCACACACACACACACACACACACACACACACACACACACACACAAGGATATCCTGTTTGTTAAACAGCTAAATTCTGCACTGAAACACAGGAAGGCAGTGGCTCAAAGTGGGAGGGAGGGGAGCGTTTTAAAGGGCTTAACATGGCACAAAGATCGACTTTCTTGTGAAGGGCGTCACTGTCGAGGTGTTACTTTGATTTACAAGTTCTTTTTTTAATTGACGACAGAAGCGTGACAGACATGCTACACCAGCTCTGAAAGAGGCCATTCAGGAAGTACATTATGGTCACGTAAACAACAGTTTTAAGTCCAGTGTGAGACAAACTAGAAAGCAGAAATGAAAGAAAAAGGAAAAAATGAGTGACTAAATGTGAAACAGGTATAGATTTCTTCTCTTCCAGTAAAGGATAAGGTGTTGACTGAGCTCCGTGCAAACCCACAAGCAGCCAACAATCCCTCTCTGTCCCGAGGGCAATGAGACACCGAACCGCAGAGTTCAACCTACCATATACATAGAAGCTAGCCGCACTCAGCTCACAGCTGGTTGTACTCTTAAGGAATGTCTGTCTTCTAATTACATTTCCTTCATACGGTTATCCCCATATTAAAAAAAACACTCGCCATTTTAATTGCCCGCAAAGAATCCTACAGATGTAATTTGCAGAGACAAGCTGAACGCAAGGAATTTACCCCACAGCGGTTGGATAAAAGAGCTGAATGAAGCAGCGAGGGAGCTGAGTGCTGTGTGCCGGTCCAATGAATGAACACAGACTGCTGCTCACTGCAGCTGGTCAACTTTGAATTCACCGTTCAAACTCATGATTTTCTACATCTATAAAGCAAAAGTTAAAAGGGGGTTATGGACGGGTGTTAAGCCTTGGATTCCTCACATTTCATGGAGGAGGCTATGTCACCGCCGGCAGGAAATACCATTCAAGCAAGCATTTCTTTACCCCCCTCCGCTTCAAGGACATCGCTGTTAACAGACAGAGGAAATCTAAATGTTTTCTTTACATCCGGCACATGTTGTTCTGTAAAGATTTGAGGAGGGCATGACCGTTTATTTTCTACACAAGGGCACAGTCAAGGACTGCAGATTAAAAAAAAAAAAAAAATCAGTTAAAAGCAAGTTAAAGAATAGTTGGAAGAGGCACCACTACGGGACCCCTTATTAAACAGCATGGCCAGTTGTTCCCTCGCCAAAAGTTAGTCTAAAATTTGGAGCGCAATTAAGCCCCCTTCCTGACAAGCTATGCCAACATAGCCAATACCAATGAATGCCTTAAGTCGTCGTCTAGTTTCAAAAGATACCACTACCTTCACGGTACATTAAAAACTGGACAAGCCACAGCCTCTTACAGACAGTTAAGTCCCCCACCAATTATTTTCGCTAGGGGAGGCCCTGGCCACCCTGATACAGTTGTTGGCCCGTCCACTGCCCCCCTAAAGCGAAAACTGGAGGCCAACACTGCTGTCTTCAAGAGGCTGTGGCTTGTCCAGCTTCTAATACAACATGAAGGTAGGAGTATCATTTGAAACTAGACAACCTCAGGCATCCATTCAAGGTTCCAACACATTTTCATGGAAAAATTTCTGAACTTTTCAATGACTTTAACATGAAATTTCCATCCACTTTTCCACTGTATAAGCACACGGACAGAACTGAAAAGTCCACTGTACTCCAAATGTTAGTTACTGTATCATAATTATTGTGTAAAATAAACAAAACGTGACACGTCGATGCATATAACAGCTACAGAAAATAAATCTGCCGTCATGTTGCATTACATTATCTAAACACAGCAAAATTTTTCCAAACTCTTAAAAGGATTTTACTCAAACCACGACTTCTCAAGGCCAGACCATGGGAACCCTGTCCATTACTACCACGCTGGCATAGCTTGTCGAGAAGGGGGCTAACCCTGCATTCATGCAGTGTCGGAATAATCAGAAAAAAGAGTTCTTGACTGGGAAAATTCACGTGAATGCCCCCTCAAGTTGGAAAGTTGGCAAAAATTTTGGCACACCAGTTACTGAGCCGACGTCACATATGTACAAACATGACGGCCGAAAGTAAATGCTCGGTTGATGATGATAAATTTTATTTACTCATATATTGCATGTCAATGTTTTGCTGATATGTAATTTGTAACATGGTATTAGGTTGTAACCAATAGTTACTGTCAGTGTAGAGTGGCCTATGTTAGTTAAAAGGTTATTTATTAGCATTAGTCTGGTAAAGCAATATTGTTTAAGTTTATGTTATATTTAGAATATTTTCACTGTGTTACCTTAATATCAGACAGTGATTTCCAACTGAAAAACAAAGCCCTTGTATCTTTCTCTTCAAAGCCAGACTCCATTGAGAAAAATAATGTTTCAACAATGTTGAACACAAGAGCTGCTGGGCTACTAGCCTCGACGAACACTTAATTTTTTCAAGTTATTTTGCGACTTTGCCGTTTAGACTGTTTACTTTGAACTCAAAGTCACACAATAACACACAAAAAAAATAAATTGATTGAAGCAGCATAAGACCAACAGCTCGTGCTCAGTGATCTAAAATTACTGCTTTTCTAAATGGAGTTTGGAGCCTTGATGGGGAACTGAAGCTGTTGGCGGCTTCCCCGTCTGACGGAAAGGTAAGTGAAAATAGTGCTGATATTCACAATACAGCATTTTTTTTTTCCTTCCTGGGACTTTTTTCAGGTGACTAAAATATGTTTGGTTGCGGACCCCCATCCCACAGCAGTACATTGCTTCGCTTCCGCTTCGGACTGCAGCCTGTTTCTCCAAACTGGTGGCGTGCCGACTGACATCTACTGTTTGGAATAGACTCACTATGGCTAAGTATCACACACAACCCTACTTCAAAAAATCTGAACTGTCTCTTTAATATGCACAACAGATTAGTAATATTGTGTGAAATACAAAACCAGCATATGAGTGTGTGATTCCTTAACTCTCCATTGACATGAATTCCGTTCCGGCTTTTGATTTTTCCAGTGGCCCCATCTGGGCGCCCCCATGAAAGATTTCTGGGGGCGCCACTGCTGGTAGGTATGAGCAAAACCATGTGTATTTTACAAAAAGCTGCAGCTTATACTGTATTTTCCTCTTAGTAGAAAAGGGGAACAGAGCACAGAAGTAGAAAAACTAGTAATAACGCAATGAACAGTAATACACAGGGACAGCACATTTTAAAGGGAAAATCCCATCCTCACTCACACACACACACACACACACACACACACACACAGATCATCAGTGTGAGACACAGTAACGTGGTCAAGTAATCTCCAGCATCAGCCTGGTATTTTAAGTGGATCCGGGTGTGCAGGCAGGTCAAAATAAACAAGGTGCTTTCCTCATCAAGGCCACACTCACAAAGTTACACATTACCGCAGACAGAGAGGGGTCACTTTGGAGACATGTTTGTTTTGTGGGACTTCAGTCTGCACAGGGACTGAACCTGCAGGGTGAAAACTAAAATATAGAAAGACAGAAAGAAAGACACCTCCCTGCACTGACAGGTCACGATTTGAGCGAGGGGAACTTTTATTAAGAGAAGCAGCACGACATGTAACTTACCACAAGGGGGGAAGGAGAGACTATTCACGCTGCGTTAAAGACGCAATAAAAAGACGCATAGAGAAGGAGGATAGTGAGGATGGATGACATCTAATCCCGGGACTAATAGATGAATCACATTATCTGCTAATGCGGGTCACAACGCCGGTCAACAGGCTGCACGGGGAATAGAAAATTCTGGAAACGGGGATAACGAATTTGCCACAACGACACACTTCTTTGCCAAGAGGGACAACGCCCATAGGCTGTATTTAACTTTGTGTCCTACACCGGGGAAAAAGCAATAATCTGCTTTTCAACATGCACAAATGAAATATGAATATACACTTTGCAAAAAGATTCAAACTCAAAGAAAGTTTTTGGAAAGTTATGAAGTCTGTTTATGATTTTTAAAAAAAGATCACTTCTAAATCTCTTCACGTCGTTTTTTTTTTTTTTGTTCACCTGAATACCTGACCAGAGCACGCGTATCAAAATGGAGGCCAGGTGACTCCGATGCTCGCGGGAAGCACAATGAGAGGATGATGAGGAGGAGGAAAAGTTCTGTACAACTTTATGTGATGTGATTAAATAAATATATATGTACACCTACCTTGTTTTTGACTTCCGCTGATAATCCGTAGGCAGGTCCCTTGTTGAAAGACATTGTCTGAGAGTTGAGAAGTTTCTATCTGCGCTGGGAAATAAAAGACGGCTCGTCGAGGACACAGTGCGCTAAATAATTTTCGACTTTCTCTTCCAATGAAACTTCGGAGTGAAATAAATACTTCCTTTCTCTTTTACAGCCGCCAATTAGAGCGCTCCCACGGTTTCTGCCAAAGAGTATCGACTCAAGGGTCAAGATAGTTCCCTGCTGATGGTTCACCGCAGGGGCGCGGAGGGAGGATCCCTAATGAATTTCATTTGTATCATCATGCTCTGTTTCTGCCAATAGCCCATAAATCCTGCATGCTGTATTGAAGCTATTGACATGTACACTCACTGACCACTTTATTAGGTACACCATGACAGCACCAGGTTGGACCCCTTTTGCCTTCAGAACTGCCTTAATTCTTGGTGTCACAGATTCAACGAGGTGCAACAAGTGCACATCCATGATGTGAATCTCCCGTTCCACCACATCCCAAAGGTGCTCTATTGGATTGAGATCTGCTGACTGTCATGTTCAAGAAATCAGTTTGAAATGATCTGAGCTTTGTGACATGGTGCGTTATCCTGCTGGAAGTAGCCATCAGAAGATGGGTCATCAACAACACTCAGGCAGGCTGTGGAGTTTAAATGATGCATGTACAAGGGCTCGTCATAATAGTGTGCACTGGGACCTGTTGTAACTTCGGTCAGAGGCGTTATGCTTTTGGATTGTCCGTCTCATTCTTGTAAACGCGATATCAGAAAAAAATTTCAGATTTGTCACAAACATCCACTTGGACTTGACAATGAACTCATTAGATCTTGGTGGTAATCAGTCAAAGGTCAATGTCACTGTAACCTCTTCTCTCTCATTCTTGTGAGCACATTATCTCAAGAACACCTTTTTACAAACTTGGCACGAATGTCCACTTGGACTCAATGATTAACTAATTTGATTTTCTTGATCAAAGGTCATAATTAACGTGACCTTTCATCTGTCTCGTTCCCGTGATCATAACATCTCAAGAGGGCCTTGAGGGAGTTTCCTCAAATGGTAGGCCTACACGTTCTAAATATTGAAGGAGACATGACCTGTGTCCCCACAGAATCTTTGCCTACAGTTTTTAAAGCCTTCTCAAACAACAATGCCAGGAATAAGAATGTGAGGAGGAAAATGATGATGCTTGTTTTCCTGTTTATCATTCAGTTAGAGAAAAAAATAGTCTGATGTAAACACATTCTCATATTGCTATATGTGAAGATTTCAGGGGGTAATCTCAGGAACATGTGCATTTGTTGTCCCCTCGCCCAATGAAATAATAGGAGTAGCAGAGGACTTTTATTTTAATTTAATTAAAGACATTTTCAACATAAATTGATGCAAAAAAAAAGGGCAAAATGATGCATAAACATTCACTAGAATGCAGGAAATTAAGTGTTTGGCACTTGAAATTTCCCAGGGAAAGACCCCAAATCCCCCAGATGCTAGAAAATAAAATAAAAGCAACACACACCAGATGCATAATGGAGAACTGTGTCATTTGTCACACATGAATGTATGCCCAGAGCACATAGCAGACATGTTACGCAGACAGAGGAAGAGCAATGCAGCCAGCTAGGATGTGCAAACCTGTGGCGGCAGTAGCTCAGTCCATAGGGACTTGGTCTGGGTTTATGACAGCAGAGAAAATAACCAAATTTCACCTCATGGATTAATAAAGTATGTCTTGAATCCTTTAATAAATCTGTAATTTTCTGCAGAACTGACACATTGAGCTTTATTAAGTACACGTTACATACTGTGCAAGCTCAAAGGAAGTCATTATATAGGTATAGCTATCATATATTACAGGCTTTATAACCCTAAACTGAAACAACTTCATAGAAACCAGCCCTCCATCCCTTATATAACAGCTGCAGCAATCCCGGAAGTGCGCAACAGACCTCCTCTCGCTCCTCCTGTGTACTCTTTGGTTATACGCTTGGTTAATGGATCCTAGTCTCCACCTTTCCCCTTCTCCTCCTTAGATCGCGATTGACATCAAAAACTCCTTATATGGAAGGAAACTTCCCAAATTCCTGAATAGTGGGAGTGATCCACGGGTCCCACCCTGCATACCAGACGTGCAGCGGACGAGACGAGTTGTCGCACTTTTTTGAGTCACTCACGAAAAGAGAGAGAGAGAGAGAGAGAGAGAGAGAGAAAGGGGGGTGAAAAAGTTTCGAGGAACTAAACTCAGCACAATGAGCTACTGGGGTGACGTAATGTCGGTGCTATGAGGCTTTAGATAACAGACAGCTTCCCTTCACACGCCGGGATCTGTGAATCTGTTCCACAGTCATGTCTGATTTACAGCAGCTCACTTGGCAGGATCGAGTCCTTCTTTACATATTAATGAATCAGGTTATAATTTAACCAGATTGAGAGCTGGAGAGGACAGATTGCCTTTTTCTTTCTCTTCTTTCAGCTCCACACACAAACAGCATGTTGCTTTTCCTGTTAATGCAAAGCAATGGTTTTAAAACAGCAGAGCACTTGAAATGTATTTCCTCTCACAATAACACTTTAAAACTCCCTTTTCTGTCCATAAAGCACCGAACATTACACCACACTTTCTGACAGGAAGCCCAGTAACTGTGACACATACCCAGTTGTTTGTCCAGGCCAGCCATAATCTAGTTAGGGACAACAGGGCCATTGATAAAGACAGAGCTACTGACTACTGGGCAGTCAAGTAAATTATCTTGGACACTAGTGACCTTTAAAACTGACTTTCAGCAAGACTGCGTCTGTGCTGCATTTAGTTACGTCTCCAACACCTGAAATAATATGTTGGCGATTAAAGGCATAGTTCAACCCCAGAATCAAAAGTTCATATTTGTCTTTTTACCTGTAGTGCTGTTTATCAGTCTAGATTGTTTTGGTGTGAGTTGCAGAGTGTTGCAGATATCAGCCGTAGAGATGTCTGACTTCTCTCCAATATAATGGAGCTAGATGGCACTCGGCTTGTGGCGCTCAAAACACCAAAAAATCTATTTGAAAAACTCAACAGCAACGTCTCTTTCTAGACGTCATGACCTGGTTACTCAAGATAATCCACAGACCTTGTCGTGAGCAGTTTCATGTAGGAACTATTTTCTTTCTATGGAACTAAACCCACCAACCATATCACCTCAAAGGTAAGGTACCATGTTCTTTCAAGGGTACCGACCGAATTACGTCTGTACTACTGAGTACTGATTGACCTGAGAACGCGTCTGGGTAAGAATGAAGGGTGTATACAAGAGTCAGAAGTGCCACCCAGCACCCTGAAGCTGTGATCATGTAGGAAATATTTTCTTTCTACCAAACTACATGCATGGATGGATTACTGAACGGGCCTAACGTCAGAGATCTACTTGCTTTCAACTACGGATTGCGTCACCTGCATCTGTTTGGAGTGTTTATTGTTCACGTCCCCAGAAATTAATGCAACGTGTCCACAGGATGTAATACCCACACGTCGGGGTAGTGTTGGCAGGATGAGAGAAAGAAAGTCAACATTGTCAAGATATGGTTTATACAAACCATCTGTAACTGCGCTGCGGGCTTTTTTTGTGCCATGATTCACACTGATCTCAGAATTAACAGTACAGTTACCTTCTCGAGTGTTGCATCCAACCCAGTCTCACTGAAAAGTTGGTGAAATCTGGCGCTTGGGCAGTGACGTGCGAATGTCAGACACTGACGAAAAAGCCGTCCTTTAACATTGACATGATAAACTGCCAGTTGCTGTTATAGTTTAATGGTACACGGTGGCATCAGGGGGAAACAAGGTGGGTCAAGAATGTAAGTTAAGGCGGCGCAAGTCCTGGAGGGGTGGTTGATGGGTCCAACAAACACCGACTTTCACCCGGGAAAGCCAAACCATGTTCTTTTCCTTAACCTTAACCATGTGCGTTAGTTGTTGGAGGTAAAAAAAAAAACCCCACCAATTTACGTCGTGAACAAGACGTAGAGACTGTATGTAAACATTAAATTTCAAAATTTCAAAAAGTGTGTTGAAAGAAGACAATGCATGTAACAGGCAGAACTTGACACAGTGTCCCAGAACGCCAACAACCAACACACCTCGCCATACCTGGACATGGAAAGTCCATGACCAAATGTCAATATGTGACGAGGTCAAAGTGAGAATGTGTTGTTAAATCACGCAAATCTGGACGTTCTGTATGAGCTAACTTCTCTGGTGCGCTTTCTTTTTTTATTGTTTAAAATAAAATGATAAAATAGAACAAAACATTTTATCTGTAAATATTATATTTTGCAAACTTGTGTCTTTTTCCATATGTTTCACAAATCACCCTTATTAGTATTTTGTGTTTTTTGACTATTTGAATATTAAAAAATGGCTCTTTGATAGTCAAGGTTGCCGACTCCTGCTCTGGCAGTATCCTCCAGTAACATGCACAGTGTGCTGACAAGTACGTGAGTAATTCTGTTCATGACGCAGCTGGTTGTCTGAGCAAAGGCATGCTTAAAAAGCAAGTATATGTGTGGCCTAATGGGCACAGGTCCAAGGCCCAAAGCGCAGGGGCCCCTATGGCCTTCATCTGCCAAACGTCACTCACATTACTGTAACATGTACCGACCAGGAAGAGACTCAAAATGACCACAAAGAGACGCAAAGAGACACAAAACAGCCTCAGAGACACCTGGCACTACAGGTAAGAGACAAATATTATGATTTTGGGGTGAACTGTCTCTTTAAGTTGAGTTTCAACATGAGCAAATGCATTTTCCCAGGTTGCGGAGCTTCTGACAGCGTAGATGTATCCTCTACAAATTTGCTGATCTACGTAACGATCAAATGAGACGTGAAAGACATGTTTTGTGACAAATCTGCGAACTAAAGTGTGCTGTGCTCAACTAGAGCTGAAATCAATTTGCTGATTAATTGATTGAGAGAAAAATAATCAACAACTGTTTATATAATTAATCTTTTCAACTCTTTTTCAAGCAAAAAAGCCAAATATTTATTGGTTCTAGCATCTCAAATGATATTTCGGGGCCGTTCCTGTGTCATATATGTTTGTAAATTTTCCATCTTTGGGTTTTGTATTATTGTTTCGATAGAAAATGCATAATGAAGATATTATGCAGAGCCAGTTTCTGACATCTATATAGACAGAACGATTAAGTTAGCGAGAAAATTGTGAACACATGATTAGATATTGACAACAAGCCCTATTATCAACCAATCACATCCACATATTGCAGTGAATTGCACAACTTGAAACTGAGGTAATGTCGCCTGACAAGGTGCAACATCCTGCAGACTAATAATGACGTAAGCCCAGGTGTCTCTGCTCAATCTGTGGTCATAAACACAGCTGTATTTCTGACACAGCAGGTGATGACATCATACAGGTGTGCAGGGAGACTGATTCAGAGCCTTGGAGTAAACATGGCCCGAGGGGGCGGCGGTTACTCAGCCTGATAACCGTGATGAGATTACATCAGCTCTCTGAGTCACAGAAGGGAGTGACGTAGTGATGGTACCTCTGCGTCTGTCAGACATGTAATATGCTAATAAAAATATCACTGTAGTACACACGAGAACATTTCATTACAGTTGGTGTTAAGGGTGCCACACTTCCTCTGATGGTGGACGATCTAAATCTGATTTTATTTAAAATAAAGGGTCATATTTTCTTTTGTGGGCCTTTGAAATCAAGTCTTATCAATTGATTCCCACAGAAATAAAATACGTCGTACCATCCCACAGTGAGTCAGACAAAGGAGACAAGTGGACAATGTGCACCCCCACATGGATGAACTGCGCAAGTACAACAAATGACAGCATAATGCAACTTTACCAGTGACACTCCTAACAAAGGGCAGAAGTATTCACAGCTCAGACCGACCATTTAGTTCCAACAGGGCAAACATCACCAAGCTTGTTGAACACTAAAGCACCGCAAAAGACCCACGAGTCAGTCGACTGAGCTGAAGATTTAGATCATTTTTATTTTTCAAACAATTGAGAGATGTTAAACACTGAACAAATAAAGATGCCCCAGTCAAAACTCCAGAAAACAGATTCTTATCAACCAGTTGTAGCACTTTTTCCTTTATTGCCAGCTGTGTTGTTGTGCAGTTTCTCATTGTCTGCAGCTTCACCCTCTCTCTAGATCAGTGTATACAAAAAAAGTAACAGAAAACGGTGCATATACCAGCGTCATATTGATCGAGGGATTTGCAGCTCTCGCACACGAACCCAGCTCCGCGGACAGACGCGTTTCATATGCGACAGCAAATCCAGATTTACCATTTACCAAGGCACATTGGTAGGGATGAAGGACTGAAAGGATGAAGGGACAGAGGCTGTGCAGAAGCCAATCTTAATTTAAGTCATATGAGGAAAAGAAGTGGAAGTGACTGATGAGTGTACAGGGGAAAATTAACTTTTGGTTGTCACGTGGAAAATGCCAAGGATATCTGATGCACACAGCTTTCTCTCTCGACCTTTTATGTTTGCTGTATTGAAAAATGGAAGCAGAAAGACATGATCCTCAAATTTACGAAACTCTCAAAAGCAGCCGCAAAAGCTGTGAATGCGTCTTCGGCCCCATCTATACATACAGATATTTTCATAAATGGATGCTTTCCTCTGCAGTTTGGTCTCTTGTCCACACGCAGTCACAGGTTATTATTAAGACAGATTTCTGCAGGTGCAGTTTTTGCTTGGTGTAATCAGCATAAACTAAAAGCGACAATGATGGCGGACTTACAGTTTGCTAACGTTCTGATAGCAGCGCTTGGTCTTATGACTAATTTACACTTAAAGTTGCTGCACTCAATGGACGAACGGAAACAGCTGCTGTACCCAGTGTTTTCAGTCCATCTCAGCGTCCACAGTTTAAAATCCTCCACTAATGAAGGTTTTGTACCGATCCTGGTGCGACACTTTCCAGAGTGGGATTGTTGTTGACGAGGACCGGGAGTTAAACTTTCGCACGTCCAGAGACTCATTCGTATGTCTAGTATGCTTAAATTGAATGGAAATCCACGCTGATGTGTTCTTCAGCAGGTTTTTGAAAAAGGTAACGTTAGTTTGTACACACTCTGCTACCTTCGTGACGAGGTAGACTGCTGAAGACAGCGAACAGCGGCAAGTGTGGAGTCATCTTTGTGTTCTAGTGTGGACAGAGGTACTTTATAAAACGAAGGTCGTGAGGAATGATAGGAAAAAATATCCATTTTCAAAAATATCTAAACACATAGGCAAGGGCTTTAAGTCTGAATAAACTGCGGGCACGGAGATTGTGGGAGCATCAGTCACTATTCCCATTTGAATTATGTCAGTGATGAAATGACCAACAAGATGTCAACTTATGAAGAAGTGCGTAACAAGTCTCAATCTTTTACATTCACTAAGGCTGTTTAACTCAGGAAATATTGTGATGGAACTCCAGAAGGCAAACAATATCTAAAGGAAACAAAATGAGACTTTCAAATAATGCAAACATTGATCAGCACCATCCGATTTGACATTCGTTAATTTTTTAAGCTTGGGAGAGAATTAGTATGAGGCGTGAGTTTTTTCCACTTTAGCTGAATTATTTTTTTTTTTAATTAGCACCACACAACATTTGACGACACCATTTTGAAACCAGAATGAATTTCTTCTTGAGGGTTGTGGTGGGCGTACGGGAGCTGTGTGATGAGACAGAGAGCGCGAAAGTGGGTGCGGGGTGGAGTATGGAATGTTTATGACCATATGCATTGGCCCGTCTTAAAGAAAGACCATGCAAAAAAAGAAAAAAAAAACATGCGTATGCCCCTTTAACATTGAAGATTAGGCTGACAGCATTGTGATGCAAACAGGAAAAAAAAATTAAAGAAAACAAAACCAGGTGTATTATAGTTTCTTAATGTCTGTTCGGGTGAATGTCCCATAAAAGAACTGGTCAAAATAAATAGATGTATACATGATAAGAAATTTATAATTTACTCTTTATATCTCACATAAAGCTTCTTGTAACTGCCAAATATGATCCAGTATATCATTCTCTGGACATGTTCAGCTCTATCTGTGCTAGATGAACTCTATCAACACCTTTTCTGGGCACCAACATGGCGGTCTGGACAGGACAGCTAAACCCCGGCCTTCCCTCAAATTTAATCCTAGACTGTAATTCCTCATTAGAAACTAGAAGGTAAAAAAAAAAGAGAACAGTACCATCTCAGTGAGCCTGAAACAGAAGTACGATTCAGAACATCAAATATTCACATCATAGCACCATTTCCGGCTGTCTGGGATAATGCTGTCGCCTCCTTCTTTCCTTCAGTGTTAGTAGCAGCACTCTGCAACGAGGGCCTCATCATTCCTGTGGCTTTCAGTTTGAAAAATAAAACAGAAACAGCCCTTGGTATTACAAACTCAACTATTCTTTAAATCTTTACTTTTTTTTAATACCAAAATCTCATTAGATTATCACAGAAAGAGGAAGAGGCATGGGGGAGGGAGTTTAGCAGGCCTGGCTTTTGCCGAACTCACAGTGGACAAACAAAATCACAAAGTGTCTCGTTTCTGTGGCGAGACAAAGAAAGGAGTGGAAAAAGGACAGCAACCTTCCCAAACCCCTCAGTCTAGGCAAACATATGGCAGGATGTTCAATTTGCTTTCATCCCCATGAGGGTCCAATGATATGCACTCTGTCCAATCATACCAGGTGCCCTTGGTGTCATAACAACCGTTCACCCCCGGCCAGTGCTGTGTGTGTATCCTGCCCAGGTCATCGTCCGTCACGTCCCGGCTCACGCCCGGTAAATCCCCTACTGAGCTGTCCGTCTGCAGA
Organism: Epinephelus cyanopodus; assembly: GCA_026686955.1. NCBI lineage: Eukaryota > Metazoa > Chordata > Actinopteri > Perciformes > Serranidae > Epinephelus > Epinephelus cyanopodus. The sequence goes on along the minus strand of CM048926.1, from coordinate 14,518,419 downwards.
ACATGTATCTTCCGTGAATCCTTGACCTCCTGTTCTTCCCTTTTCAGATACTCTGTCATAAAATAGTGCGCACTAGGAGCCTGGACCCCAGAGGAGGTGAGCACATTACTCTGAAGGTTCAAGTAGGACTGGATGATTTCATTTCTGGACAGCTCCTTCCAGTTTGTTTGATGGAAAGGGTTAGGGCTGGGACCTGGGGCTGGGGTTGTGGTTGTGGCCGGGGCCAGGGCTGGGACAGGGACTGGGACCGGGGTGAGGACAGCGGGCTGTTGTACAGTGCTTTCAGTTCTCTGCCTTAACTCAGCAGGGTCAGGAGTGGGGGCTTCCTCTGTTGGAGAAGGTTCTTTATGTACCAGAGGTTTGATCTGACCCGTGACGGGGTCAAATGTTAATCTGCGTTCTTTTAACCGTACAGGTTTAGTCGTGTCCTCTATTTTCTGGCCATCTAGGTTGACAGAGTAGTCTCTTGACCTGTACTTCCGCCTTTTATGCTCCGAGTTGGGAACCGTTGCCCCGTCTGTGTCATCAGACACAGACATGGCTCCCTCAGATGTCGGTCTGTGTAGTTCTGAGTTGTGTTGGAGGTGGGAGGGTGAAGGGGAGACTGATGGGGATTCCAGTGTTGCAGATATGTCTTGTGGTGGGCAATGAGAAGGGACTTCTGACGAACTGGCCCAGTGCATTGAAGACCTATGAGAAGAATGTGGCAGCTTGTCAGCGTAAGATGTGTTGGCTGGGGAGGATACGGGCTGGGATATGGACAAGGGTGAGTCCCTAGAGGAGGGGCTTGGGACAGGTGTTCCTTTAGGTGCATATGAAGAGCGCTTGGTCACTGTGTCTTGCTTCATGCTCCTTGGACTAGAAGTGAGGCCACGGGGACTTCTAGTTTGATAATACCCCCCTCCTCCTTCGTCCAATCTAGCCTGTTGCTGCATCACAGCAACCTTGATCATAGAGGAAGTGCTAGGTAGTTTGGCCACTCCTGGGGAGCTGGGGCGAGGCTTGACAGCATTAACCGGAATTCTGTTGATTTTATCATTATCAAGGTGCTCTATCCGAGATCTGTCGGGAGACGGGACGACTGGCTGGTCAGGCAGGGTATCAGGACTGCCTGCGATCCCGTTGGTGGGTGGCGGTGAAACAGAATTATCAAACGAAGACATCTTGGAGATTTTTTCTGGTAAGTGCACTCCACTGTCTCTGTGCTCTGCTCGGCGTTTGCGGCTGCTTGACTTCTCGGCTTTTGGTGAGTATGTGTTGTGTACATCGTTTCTGATTTTGACTTCAGGGACACCCTTCCCTGACACGGAAATGTCAGGAGGGGCGGCATCTGTTCTGCAGGGGTGGGAACTGCCATTGGTGGACCCTGGCGTACTCGCAGCCACAGCTGGCCCAGGCTCAATCAGCTTTTGCCAGGCCCTTAAGAGTTTCTTAGCACGCTTGGCGAGGTCTTCATCCTTGGTCTTTTTCCTGACGTCATTGATAAGTTTTCCTAGTCGAGTTTCCTACATGAATAATGTGTCATAGTTAGAAATAAATAAACGAGCACAATTTCCACATGACACAGTAGATCACTTATAGTCAACTGTCTTACCTCAAGTGCTTCTTTGGTGATAGGATACTGTTCAAGACAGGAAATTACATCCAATACAATCACCATATCGCATATCTGCAAAGAGGGCAAACATTTTGTATTACTCCACCTGCACTGTTGATTGCACAAAACAAATATTTAGCAGCAGTTTAATATCACCAGTGACAGAGGAAGTCCCTGTTAAATGAAAATCTGAGTCACAGTCTGGGTATAAATGTGATGATATAATTGTAAAAGATATGAATACTGTGAGACGATGTAAATGACTGATAACCAAGTTTCCTATGTTAATGTTACGGCTAAAATCGCTGTTGAATCGTGCCTGCAACGTGTGTGAGTATGGGGGCAAGTTAGCTTGTAAGCATTAGCTTGTCTGTCTGTTTCACATCGACAGAACGACGTTGAAAAGTAGCCATGGCGAAGTGTCAGCTCAGAAAACCTTCACTGTTGCAAACATTTCAGCTAAACTACAGCACTGGGGCAAAAACTAGAAGCTAAAAGTAATAATTATTAATTTGAGCTAGTTTCTTATCCTGTCGAGCAAGTCGAGCAGCGTTTGAGTGTCGGCAGACTTAGTGTTACCTGTGTTAGCTAATTTGGCTAACGCTAGCGTTAACTAACTTGAGAGGGAAGGGTCCGACTATTTCCTAAAACGTAGCTAAGAGTTAGCTAGCTACCTCCCACACTTCGGTAACAAGGAATTATCGGAAGGGTCTACAACGAACTTAGGCCAACTAGTAAACATACAGATAGTTTTGGAGTTACATGTGTATATCAGGGGTATGTGTATGCTTTGGATTCCTTCAAGCCCTTAAGTACTCTAAACCCGCTCTGGTGTTGAAGCTAGGCTAGCAGCTAGCATGCTACATGAACAAGCTAACGCCAGATTGGGGTTCAACCGAGGTAGCGCTCCTGCTAAGTTAGCTTGCAAGCTGTCAAATCAAGAACTCAACGTCTCTCCGTCTTTCGCAGTCACTCGACATGTCGGCGCCAGCCCACATTGTAAACCACGCATTTTTTTTAAACCAGTGAAGCAGTTATTTGACAGCTGTTGCGTGAACTGCCTTGTCGAGTTTGCCGGAGTGCAGGTAAACAAGCTAACGTTAGCCACCTAGCCTGCTAGCTCTACTCACATTGCTGCGACAGTCGATGGCCTGCAGCAGCCGGTCCCTCATCTGCTGCGGGGTTGCTAAGACCGTTGTCATTGCCTGTTCGGTGCGATCCGGAGGATGAAGGGAGGAATCCTCCAAAATGAAAACCGGGAGACAATGATGACTCAAAGGCCGATGCGGTGACACGTCAGGCGTCCGAACAGCATATTCTTCTGTCGCCTGTAAGGTAGACGGCTCGGTTTTTCTCACATGGAGTGGGAAATGTGTGCGCTGTGTTGACCGTCGGCTGCTGCCTGCTGGGCGCTCTCGCAACTCACTACCAGCTGCTGGATCTCTCAACGGCCTCCTGCTGCATGCTGGGATACGGTGGATGCGCTTTGACGTCTGCACGTAACCAAGTAAACATCCCTGCCGTCCACCTCCACTCCTGGGTAAACCCATGGACATACTCCACTGCTTCTGCTCCCAAATGAGGATATTAAGTTAATTTAAAAGATCCATCACCAATTAATTGCTCGTTTTTTAAATTAGTTCATCATTATTTAGTCTATAAAACGTCAAATGTGATGAGAAAAGCCAATCACAGTCTCCCAAAGCCCAAAGTGATCATTTTAAATCACTCAATTTGTCTGACCAACAGCCCCAAACCCAAATATGTTCAGTTTACAATTATATAAATCAGGGGAAAAAAGCAGCAAATTATCTCATTTTAGAAGCTGGAATCAAATCATGTTTGACATTTTTGCACAATAAACACCTTAAACAAGTCCTCAGTATGTAATCACAATTATTGGTGATTAATTTCTGTCAATTAACCAATCAGCGACTACACTAATTGTTCCAGCTCTGAACTGAACCCCAGACAAAAGGAGACAGAAGCCACACGCACAACTCAAGTTCACTTTATTTGATTTATAAGATCAATCAATCAATCAATCAATTTTATTTATAAAGCCCAATATCACAAATACAATTTGCCTCACAGGGCTTTACAGCATACGACATCCCTCTGTCCTTTAGACCCTCACAGCGGATAAGGAAAAACTCCCCAAAAAAAACCCCTTTACCGGGAAAAAAAAAAAAAAAGATGTGCAGTGACATTAATCAAAAAAAGATGTGCAGTGACATTAATCATACAAGAAATGAAAACATGGTTGCACCAGATTTAGCGAAACTCTCATTTCCTGTCTTGTAGTCTTTCACATAACAAGTAGACTCAAGAAATAAAAATAAAATTCAAGGTGCAATGCAGACAATAGTAAATCTATGTGCCTAACATAATAGAGGCAGTATGGCCACACTGCACAGTACAAAATACAATATAAACCAATAGAACAAGGCAAAATATTAAAAGATGTGAATCATCTACCAGTTAGAGGCCGACAAGTTTGACTTTCCCTCTTCCAAGAGGAGAGATTCACATCAGTTTTTGGACCAACTTTGACAAAAAGTTTTTTCAATTGTTCTGTATCTGTAACCACACACTCCCACACACAGCTTGCAATACCAAAAGTCACTTCTTATGCAGACATTCAACTAAAAGTGTGATATCGATGCTTTCTACCACAAAATGCAAGTTAAAGGTCCAGTGTGTGAGATTTAAGGGGATTTAATGGCGTCTAGCAGTGAGGATTGGAGATTGCAACCAGCTGAAACTTCTCCTGGTTAGAATTCCTTCTGTGTTCACTGTTCAGGAGGTTTTTATGGGGAGCTGAGTTATCAGCAGAAACAAAAACAAACAGACACAGTTATTAAAAGTGGTAAAAATGGAGAATAAAGCTGCGGTCATCATTCAAAAAGGGAAACCAGAACACTAGCAGGACAGATTTAAGATGGTGGTTGTCCGGTTAGCACATTAACAACGCAACCTGATGTTGAGGGAGCAAATTACCGTGACCAATACGACAAAAAACTCCAAACTAGCTTCTGCTGGGGAACTCAATGGCTAAAAAATATTCTCACCTAATATAGGGATGTTGTTTAGGTTTCTTCCTCTCCAAAACAAATGGACCTGGTGATTTAAACCGGTAAAAACACTGAATAAATTAGTGTCATGTTAAAGAAAATAAAGTGTTTTTAAGATGCTCTTGTTGCAGAGGGGCTGCTAACTATGATGGCCTACGTGAAATGCAAATGACCCAATCTAGAGCCAACGTTTGGTTTGTCCATTCAGGCTACTGTGGACGAGTGTCCACTCTCTATGTAGATATACATGGCTCATTCTAACCTAACAAAAACACAACGATTCCTATTTGAGTTGATTATACATCTGAGAAAACTTAACTTATATCAATATATTCCTTTATAGCCTACACACTTGACCTGTAATATGATCATTGTTGATGACTTTATATTGCAGCATTCCACCAGCAGATGGTGTCCTTCAGTTTCCACAAGAGGGCACAACTTCAAGAGGAGATGAGGCATCACTGGAGCAGATAGGTTGTAGAACACTATTGAGCCATTTGAGGGCATCAGTGATGAAGCCCGGGAAGCTGGCCTTCAGATTTGAGCCACTGAACTGCAGGGAGTTTCTTCAGGGGTCAGTCATGCTTAATTTTATTGCATATGTATGTTTGTTTTCAAGTGGCTTACAAGCAGAAAAATGCATCTTTTACATCATTGGCTAATTTAGAAGTCATTGTCCATATGAGTTTTAGGGAAGCAGAAAGAGGAGAGACATATGGGGGTTATTTTGTTGAAATAGATAGCTTATTGCTAGTATTTGACAGTAAACGATCATTTTTCACAGCATAATTATGAACTTTACCCAGCGTAGAAAAGACAGAAATCTTACCAGCAGTCATCTTGGTCGTTACTTTTGTCATACCCATCCCACATGCAAAATGTCCAGTGTCAACTCATTAAAATTGTTAGTGTGGACAGAGTGGGAGAAGGCAGGGCAAGTGCTGGGCGTGAAGCTGTGGAGTGGGTGAGAAAGTCTAAGTTATGCCAGTTATGGGGGCTGTAATCATCATGTAACTACTGCTTTAGTTCGCTGTCTTCTAGTGCTCTTCTTGCAGTCCACCTAATGACAAAAACAAGACGACAGACACGTCTTTGCTTAGTCAGATATATTTATTTTCATTTCATTTACAAATAATAATGCAAAGATACAAAGACAGAAGCCTTCACACGAGAAAAATACATCAGGTACAGTTCAAACAGAAGCGTATTTCATCTTTAATAGCGCGCACATTTACAGCCAACTTGGATTCTTTTGGTCCGATTCGACAGTTAAAATAGAAAACACACAATTTGAAGAACAAGGTTTGAACCAGTAATTTTTAAAGGGTTAGCTCAAAAAACTTGCCAAGCTGTGCTGCAGAATGCTAGATTTTGCATATTCTATGAGCATAATGTTTCCTGTTGCTGCGAGTGTACTATGGGAGCATAGTGCATCCCTTCACGGCAGTAAAATGCATGTGCAGTGTTTGGAATAGTACTCAGAAACAAAATACATCGTATAACAATTTAGCTGCCATTGTATGAGGCTTGAACCAGCAGCGGGCTGTCCTCAAAATGCACACAAAAGGATTCATAGATGTGGGTAACCCACTGAGTGACTGTACACGACTATGACTCTGTTTCTTCTTCCTGATTCAGTTTGTGTTTTAACATGTGGTGTCTACATATATCTATATATATAGCCTGACTGTACAGTATTCGTATCTGCTGTTATTTCTTACTGTATGTCTATGTTATTTCTCAGACAAGATGTATAGAGTAATATTCACTACAAAATAGTGTTTGACAGCAGATTTATAAAACAAGGCAAACTAAATACTTAATTCAAAGCAAAATACACTATGTCAAGGTATTTTCTGAGATATTTTTGAAATTCAGCCTCATGCAGAAAAAGAGATTCCCCAGGTAGTAGATAGGATATGTCAGTCACATCTCTTTTAAGTTATGCTGCAAGAATTTCTGTAATTATGTTCCATGTAAACAATGCATTAACACGTTTGTAGTTTATATATATATATATATGAAGCAAATCGTACCCCGATGCAGTATTTTGAAAAACAAAGGGAGAGGATGTGTCTCAACAGTAAGAAGGATAAAATCTCCAAGTATTCCCTCATTTATGGCTAATTTGAACTTTGGCTTTCTGGTTCAAACTGTTGATTTAACACTAAAGGAGAGAAGAATATTCAGTGCTGATCACAGATTTACTATAAAACTAAATTCAATAAAATCTAGATAGTACCTATTCTGTTACAAAAACACATCTGATGGCATGTAGCTGCTCGTAGCAAGTAAAGAGGAAGGGGAATTTCTGCAAAATGAAGTCTGTAAATTAAATCAAAAAGTGCTTTCAGGGCCTAGAAATGCATACAAATGAAGGCCAGAGGAAATATAATTCAAATAACTTCAAAACCTCATAAAACAGAATATATTATTATGGTAATAGTATTGAAATTACACTACTGATTCACTGTTAAAGGTCCAGTGTGTAGGATTTAGGAGGATATATTGGCGGTAATGGAATATAATAAGTATGTTCTCTTTAGTGTATAATAACCTGGAAATATGAATCTTTGTGTTTACGTTATGTTAAAATAGGCCGTTATCTACATAGGGAGTGGGTCCTCATCCACAGATATCGCCATATTGCACTGCCATGTTTCTACAGTAGCCCAGAACGGACAAACTAATCTTTGGCTCAAGACAGGACCTTTTATGTTTTCATATCAGGCACTGGCAACCCCTCCACGATGAGCCAAACAGCATTGGAAAAACACTGAATTTTAACATGAAACTTAGCGGTTTAAATCAACAGGTCTCCTGGTGAAAACCTCAAGAACGTCTGGATCGCAAGTTATCACAGAAAAAAGACGAGCACACGTTATCAGGTGCTAGGCTAGGGGCCTGTCTGCGACAAGCCAAACAACACTGGAGAAGCACTCATTTGTAATGTGAAGCTGATTTATTCTGTGTTTTTACCAGTTTAAATCACCAAATCTGTTTGTTTTGGAGAGGAAGAGACCTCAGAGGATAATTCGGCTCATGATAAAAACCAGGAGTCCACGCTCGGCATACTTGAAAAGTTTCAGCTGGTTGCAATCTGCAGTTCTCGCCATTAGATGCCACTAAATTCTACACACTGCTCCTTTGACTCTAATTAGCAAAATCATTTTGCTATTCTACACTGCGAGTGGTTCATATGTAGCTCGTTATTCCAGATACAGTATTTAATAAACATATTTTTTATGGAGAGAAAAACAAACATGCTCTGTTGTAAACTCTTGTCTCTGTAAACACTGGTGCAACACCAATGGATACCTGAACGTTGATGCATAAAAAGGTGACAGTAACAGGCGACACATCAGTCAGAGCTATCTACATGAGCACAAAATAAAAGTTCAAAGAAATACCAAAACAGAAGATGGACCTACGGAGATGTCAGGCTCACTGTAAAGTCTGAGGTCCAGCAGAGAATATAGAGCCACAATGACATATGGCAGCACAGTATTTCTCAGTGCATTTTCTCACTTTGACATCATATCACATAAAGCACGAAAAACATTGTTCCTACCATACAGCAATATACAAAGCTAGTCTAGATTCACCATGACGTAATTAAAGTCTGTGGGTGTTGCACAGAAAATAAGCACATACCGTATATTGCAGTGTAAAACAACGTACCAAACAACAGCTTCTACATGTGCATAAAAGGCTGATTACCATATTTCCGTTTTCATATATGCTTTTAGGCTTCACTTAGCAGATACATTAGCCTACACATGACGCTGAATTAAAAAGAGACAGGAGACAATATTACCAAACGAGAAAAACAAATCACTGGGACAAACAAAGACTTCACCCTTCAAAGGAAACTAAAACCCAAGCATTAAGGGGCAAAACAAGTCCAGATATTCATGCAGTCACAACATTATTAAAGTAGGGGAAAAAGCAAAAAAACACTGCATCAAAATTCAGAAATGTGATGCATCCAAAACATTAGAGTATTTAAAAAAGGGAAAAGAAATCTTCAACTGATTCGATGCACATCTGTCAGAACATTTTTGATTTACATCATGTGAGAATAATGGTGGAATATGTCGGCACAGGAGGACCTTGACACACATCAACAGAAATAATGTCGCAGCTACAAGATAGCCTTTTTCATAGTGTGGAATATTAATGAGAAACGTCTATATAGCAGAGGTGTGGACTTGAGTCATAGTACGACTTTAGACTCCACTTTACAAAATCAAAAAAGACTTGCAACTCGACTTGGACTTTAACACCAATGACTCATAACTTCACTTGGAGCTTTTGCCTTGAAAATATTTGATACCTTCCCTCAAGACCGAAGATTAAAAAGTATGGTGTTGACAAAAGTGGGTCACAAATCAATTATCGTAAAACTTCGATTAAACGCCCAGTCCCTTTTACTAACCCGTCGTGGCTGCACATTCTGAAAAATAAAGGCCTGTCTCAAATAGAGGCCTGGTCTGGTCGCCAAGCAGTTTTTATTTGTTGGCTACCTCCAGTTATGTGTCCATTCCTTGATTACCCTGTAAGATATTCATATTCCTTTAGTTCATAAGGGTCCTCAGATCAAAAGAATCAAAAGGATTTTTCCAAAAATTCAGAGTTGTGAGTATGTTTTAACAGGATAAAGTGGTGTTGTGTCGGTATGCCTGGTGCCGTAAACCTTGAGAGCCATAACTTTCTCTCTGATGCACAGAGCAGATCTGTCAGAGCTAGATCAAATGAATAATTCATAACTGATATATTATCTGAAGCCCAATCTGGAGATCCATCGGTAATCCATCGGCTTCCTATGGACCGTTTCATTGCTATTCTGTTGCTAGGTCAACAACTTTGGTCCTTGTTTACTTCCTGTTAGCTTCTGCATTAACATACATTCAAACAGGAAATACAAAGGGACCCATTTAGAATGTTTATGTTGTCCAGTTTGAAACGGTCTATACCTCTGGAGACACTGCCCGTAGTTTTTTGACACATCACATTTTTCATGTCACTATATCACCATTTAGACTAATCTGATGTTTGTAAAGTCTAGAAACACAATGACTGAACAAACATTACTATTTCTGTGTGCACGTTTTGTAATTAATAACATGGTTATCGTAGATTAGCTGGGCTAACCGCTAGCTGTTAGTCCCGTTAGCGGGGTCTGTAATAACTCAGTAACTCAATATACTGTCCGTGAAAATAATATTTTTTCCAGCGGATATCTTAGTTACAACATGTGTTGCTATGTGTGGTATTTATTCAGTTTTGGGAAATGACGATGTCTAGAGAGCATCAGTGGCTGCAGCTGACAGGGACAGTTAACAGCCTAACAGCAGCCGCAAAGCTAACATCATCGAGGCGGTTTTATGGTAATATACAGTAGTTAACATTCGGTTAATGCTAATCATTCCCAGCAAGTTCACACTTAATTTCCGAGACCCACTTTCTTTGAAACTATCTCCCAACATCCAGTCAAGTTGCAGGAGAGAAACATGAATAACTATTGTTATGTTACTCGGCGACAGTTGGAAAAAATTATTCAAAGATAATTCTGTTCAACAAAAAACAACTTGCAGCAAGCAAAACATGCAAGATATAAATAACAGATTTAGGTGCAACAACATCCAACAAACTTGCTTTAACGAATATACATTTTAAAAACCATTTTATTTATATTATTACTCTGTTAAAATTACATTTTACTTGCTGAAGAGCCCATTATGACTTGTGTAATTCCAAACCCAAGTTTAGGACATGGCATTTGCCTGTCTTGAATTGGGACTTGAGTGCAAAACAATGACTTGGTCCCACCTCTGCTATATAGTGTTCTAGAAGTGAACTTATATTCATTTTATGGGCATTTAAATAATATTTATACCTGGATTTAATTACAATATAAATTCTATAATATACTTTTCAGGGACTTGTCGTTGTGCCAGATGTTGTTGATCCCATCTGGCACAATACTGTGCTAATATGCAAATTTCACATATACTCATCTGAGAAATTACACTATACTTTACCTGTATCTTTATATATTTTAGTAATAAAGTTTAAATTTTGTAATCAGTGATTGATAAAACATATACTTCTAGTTTATTTAGTCCTATTTTCTCAAACCTGCTATCAGTAGCAGAGAGAGTTGCAGCACAGGAACATGACATCTGATCACCACTGTCCCAAAATACAAATGTTTTCCAAAATTTATGAAAAACTGTGTAACAGTAGGCAGCTAACAAAATACTTACTGATTAAAAACAGCTCCTTTAAATAGACTATCTGTATATGACATTTAAAAAATAACTCTAATTTAATTTAGCTTTTTTCATATTTCTTTTTTGTTTTTTTAACAAGAAGGCAGGTTTGATTTAAGACAGGGCGAACAGGTCCAGTGCACATAACAGTCACGGGGGGAAGGTTGGGATATAAACTCATAAATCAGTGTTAATAATGCATAAAGTGCAATATGAGAGATGGGACAGGTTTATGAGTGAATCACTCACTAACAAAACATAGTAGATTTTTTTAAGAGCAAATGAAGCCATAAAAAAGCAGAACCAAAGCATAATCAATAAAGGGCAACACGAGCATGACGAGGATATTCAGTGTCACTGTAGTGCCGAGGAAACAAAAACAGTCACATATAAAACATAAAACAGTACGCCACATCTCAAAAAAAATAACAGGTGAAAAATATTTGGTCCTACAGTACATAAAGGCTAGACATGAGAGGCAATGAGGATGACAAGATGGCAACGACACAACTGTACAGATGTGACCTAAATACATTCTCATTGCATCAACAATGCTGTTCTAGTATAGAGGCAGTTCAATTGTCTGGAAAAATATATATATTTCAACTACACTGAGGTCACATCTTTGGGAGAAATCGAGGAGTTTCTACTGTATGACACACGCACTGAGCATTTTTTCTTTCCTCTCTGCTCCGAACACGTCTGAAAGGAAAATGTAAAGAGTTTTAAAAAGTATCAAAAGAAATATAACATGGCACCATCGCTGTGCATTCTGTACGAACCGTGCACATAGGCTTCCTTTTTTTATGAGGGTTCATTTTTTGTTTCATTTTACAGTCCTAAACCAATCGCTGTAGTTTTGCATAGATACCATTACGCAAACTCTAATCACATTCTGTACATGTAAAATATAAAACGAAACAAGCCTGTAAACATCTATTTCATTACAGAGAACTCATTTAGCCATTGAGATCTGACCGATAAATGAGAGGTGATATGGTAGTGACGATGAGTGAAGTAATGGATAAAGATCAGCGCACCTCAAAAGTACAAATACAGTAATGCAACTGTGAATTATGTGCAGGCCAAACCACCTGTAAAACTGTAAAAATGACTTGACAATTATTTTTTTCCTCATTTACATTATAGTCATCTTTGCATGAAAACCAAAATGTCAAGCTATTAAGGCAAAACAAGTATGCACAGTGATTTGTGATTTCATGCATAACTGATGACTGCTATTTACTATGGTGAAATCAAAATTCAGCATCTCCTGAAAACAACTTAGGTGGCAAAATAATGACTCATCATTGCTCAAGACTTCAGAGGAAAATTTGGGAAACATCAAACAAGGCCTGACTTTGACTTCTGTGACAAACACAGGGATCAGACCTAAACTGAAGGGACAGTTCAGCCCCAAAAATACATATTCCTCCTCTTACCTGTAGAGCTATTTATCAGTCTAGATTGTTTTGGTGTGAGTTGCTGAGTGTTGCAGATATCGACCGCAGAATTGTCTGCCTTCTTTTGAATAAATTGGAACTAGATGGCACTCTGCTTGTGGTGCTCCAAGCACCAAAATAACTCAAGATAATCCAAAGACCTTGTTGTGAGCAGTTTCATGCAGAAACTATTTTCTTTCAACCAAACTACACCTGCCAACTATATCACTGCAAAGGTTGGGTACCAAACTCTGTACTTTTAAGGGTACTGACTGAATTCATCGGTACTACAGAATACTATTTTACCTGAGAGCGGATCTCGGTAACAATGAAGGGTTCATATAACAGTCAGAAGCGCCCCAAAGCTGGGGGATCAGCCATAGAGCTCCAAGGCCAACAACAGAACTCCCCAGAGCCACCAGGTTCAACTTAAGACAGGAGGTGGAAGCAAAAACCACTGAGCTCCACAGCAGCTCCGTCAACTTCCCAGCGAGTCAAAACTTTTGCTGCAGCACCAATCTGGCAATATCTTTTCTAGATTATTTAAGTAATAGCCTAGTGTCACTGCCAGACTAGCAAACTTGAACTTCAACAATTAATCGATAAGTTTTCAACTATTACATTTATCGCCAACTAATCTGTAATATATTAATTAGCTTGAGGAATTTTTAAGAAAAGAATTTCTCTGATTCAAGCTTCTTAAATGTAAATATGTTGTGGTTTCTTTACTCCTGTATGTCAGTAAACTGAGTATCTTTGGGTTGTGGACAAAACAAGACTTTTGAGAATGTCATCTTGAGTTGAGGGAGACGCTGATCAACTTTTACTTCACCATTTTCTGGCATTTAATGGAGCAAACAACTAATCGATTAATCGAGAAGCAGACAGACAGATAAAGAAGATCAGCCCTATGTGTGATTAGAAACGAGCAGAGAAACAGCAGAATCATTTTAGTCGACTACGTCACCCCTGTAACTTCTTCAAAAAAGTACATTTGAGTGATGAGTAGATGCACTCTTCCTTCTGCGTGGTGATAGGGGTGTTTTTTGGTAGAATATGAAACTGCTCACAACAAGGTCTGTGGATTATTATGAGTAACCGGCTCAGTATTTCTGGAAAGAGACATTGCTGTTGAGGTTTTTTTGGAAGTCGAGCACCACAAGCCAAGTGCCATCTAATTCCAATATATTCAAGAGAAGGCAGACGTCTCTATGGCCGATATCTTCAACACGTAGCAACTCACACCAAAACTATCTAGGCTGATAAATAGCACTACAGGTAAGAGGGAAAATATGCATTTTTTATTTCATGTTTAACTGTCCCTTTAAAATCCAAACTGAATGTGTTACACAGAGCAACCAGCTTGGCACAGAGGAAGATTAAACCTGTCAGGTGTTTCCTCTGAGTCATCGAGCTACTCTGTGTTAGCAGGTGTGTGATAGATTGTTAAGGGTTTGCTCTGCAGACTTGGTTTAGTCAGTCATTGACGGAGAATAAGAGACCAGACTCCCTCTGCCCTCATGATATTTTCATCAAGCTGCCTCGAATAAAAACTAAGCATCTACATAAATCAAAACTGAATGTGTCATTTGCAAAAGGTAGTGACAGAACCATGAAGATCATTCATACCATACTCGAGTGTCATCAGTCGTGAACCATCTTTCCTGTTTTCAAGGTTTCCAGTCTTCAAAAACATTTCAATATATGATGTTTCTTTAAAAGCTCTCTTGTTGGGTTTTGATTGGGTCAGTCGGCGTGGAATCGATGCTCTGTCCGGACGAGGTCTCGTCCAGCATGCTCCAGAAATCTGCTCCTCTTGGTTTTCATCCCCCCCAGGGCAGCAGGATTCACACACCTGTGCATGAGCATGTGGTGCGGTAGTTAGAGCCGGTCGAGGCGGAACGCATCCTCTGTGGCGGGGTCAGCAAGGACCATGTCCGGATCATTGAGCATGTGCAGGCCGTCGAGCGTCAGCGGGTCGATTTTCAGATCATCCAGTGGGAACTGGGAGTCAACGTCGAAGCTGACATCTGTGGAGAGCGAGCCAGTGAGGTCCTTGGGCAGGCTGGGGGGAGACTCTCCGCTCACTGAGCAGAAGCAAGACAACAACAACAACAAAAAAAGATTGTAGCTGAAGGCAGTAGCAGGCAGACATTTGTCTCTATGAGAGTTTTTAAAGGTATATTTTCCTAATTTTCAACCAGCTTTGTGTTGTAACAATGTGGGAATGAACTATTGTAAACTTCCCTCCATCTTACCAGTGTCCAGATCTCTTGGGCTGTTGCTCGAATTACACATCATACTTTATCATTTTTGTTCGCCCTCCCGTCGCTCTGGTTGAGGGTGAGAGACTGTCAGTTTATAGTTTGTTGGTCACAGGGAAACAGAGATCTGTGTGGGTACATGAGACCCTAAAAAAGAGGGTGGATCATACTTCCCATGTCTCAGCATTGTGAAAGACTGATTTAAGACACTTAATTTCTATCGAGGCCTTATTTTTAGATTAATGAATCCAATGCCTTTTAAGACTTTTTAAGGATCTGTGGGAACCCTGTATTTTAGTGCAGCTTTTGGAGGAAATTTGAGAGTTTGTAAGCAGGAAGTGGGCGCCATACTGTTTCCTATATTGCAAAACTAAGTGCTGATCAAAGATGAACCAAGACTCTGTTACTGCATCGCGTATTTCGCATATTTCTCAAATATTTTAAGGAACGTGTTTAACTGTTTTACTGGCCAGCCGTCATATTATGTTCAGATGGGCCACACACATCATGTCACCCACCAGCAGGAGCGTTTATTAGTTTGGTATAGTGCAGTGCATCCTGGTAGCTGTAGGTTATTCACGTCTTAAACATAAGCAAATACCACAGCCCTTTTTCTCTGTTTTCTTTGGTCACATAGCACCAATTTCAAGAGACTTGCGTCTTTCTACTGCTTAGACAGCCCAGTTTTATGAAAAGACCATCTTTCCAGCAATGAAATAATTTTGAAAGGAGGAGAGGGCAGGCTCTGTGATTGTAATTGGAAAGAAATTAATGGCATCAAGAAGAGACTGTTGACAAGCCTGGGTTATGATTTGAGGAGAACTTTCTGTAAGAGACTTGACATCTTAATTACACATTTCTGTTAACAACAGATGCTGCTAATTTTTGCAAACAACTGAGGGGTAACTTAGGGTGAAAAATCCTGTTTCAAATTTGATAGGCTTTTCTTTTGGTTGCTGTAACTGTCATTCATGATAAATCTGACTGTCCCTTCCCTATAGATTTTGCCCCAACAGAATTATTTTTATACTTAGTAATTGTGCATTGATTGAAAGCTCCATCACAGATTTGGAAAATAACTTTCCTACTCGTGTATGCAGCACTGTCTCGCAGCCGAGTGTGGGATTTGTACGTGCTCTCCAGTAATTTAAAGCTCACACTATCACAGTCATTTAAGGATTACCTTCAAATATGTTATTCACCCATTGCATGAGTGGCAGATAAACAACAATGCCAGGCAATTTATAGCCAGTTTATGGGGTATGTAATACATTGTAACAGCCCTGCAGTAAATCATAGCTTCTGAGGTTCAGTTTTTGTTGTCACAGTGTCAGAGAAAATGACAGTATATCAAAATAAACAAGCAAATATGAGGCTTTATTCTGGTGTGGGATTGAAATCCCCACAAAGGTTTTTAACAGAGGCAGCAGCGTGCCGCAATTCTCTAAAAGCCACTTGCTGTGAGACTAAAGTGAGCTACATGATATGTCGAAGCAGCACCTGTGAGAATGATGTTGGGGATGTTGCCATGGCTACTGTAGCCCAGCTGCTGCGAGTCCTGAAGGTTGCAATGGCCACCAGTCAAACCCATCATGAGCGCCTGGGAGTAGTTGAGGGTGGAGGTCTGGTTATAGAGGCTGTCAGAGCTGATGGGAGTTTCAATCATGTTGAACTGCTCCAACTGGCGATGACAACAGAGAGAAGAATTACAGCTGTATCTCACATGTAAAAGCTCCGAAGCAAGAGCAGAACTAAACGTGGACGTTCAGGCTTTCTGTACCTGTTGTGAGAGAGCACTGGCCTGAATGGCCGGGAGCTGCTGGTCATAGAAGTCTGCAAATACGCTGCCCAGTATGGAGTTATGCTGCAACAACAAACAGGCCAAATCTGTGTGTTTAGACTCTGGTTTAAAAAAGGCTCCTCATGCAGACCATCAACTATAAACAAACCTCATCCAGGCGGCAGAATTTACACATTTAACATAACAAATGTGGAATATGAAAAAGACACAGTCAAAAGCAGCAACAACACTGGAACAATTTACAATATCACCTCACCATAGGGCTGTGTGTCGGCAAAAATCTGGCAGTACCATGCATATCATGATACAGGGGTTACTATTTGATATTGCGATATATTGTGATGCTATATGCAAAGTCATATGATGCAATTTTTTTTTCAAATCTAATTTTAGGAGGTAGCAGAGCTCCCTTTATGATTCTCCCTGTTTTATAGAATGTGTTCTTTATGTTTATGGTGGCAATATGTTGCTGCATTGTCAAATGGCTGACGAGAGATGACACACTGCTCTCTAGCAGCTGTTAGAGCTGGGACGATATAAAAGTATTGAATCTCTCCATGTGATGCTATCATGATACTGTGGTGCCAATTCAATATGTATTGTGATTTTTAAGTATTGTGACTTGATATTATGATTTATTGTGATTTTTGTTCATTTTTTTTGTTCCTTTTTTTTTTAACACCACACTATGAGAAAAAGTTAACTTCTTCCGTTTTAGAGACATGAGACATATTTTCAAAAACAAAGCACAACTTATGATTTGCTCAGCCCCTCAGTTGGCGAAAGCTTCAGAGATGGACTCAGTAGCAGCTGTAGCAACTCAAATTCAGCCTACGCAGACCCCTGGGCCGGAGTTCACAGCAGGGTGGATCTTACGTCTGTGTGGCCGCAGCAACAGAAATTTGCCAAACCGGTTTCTCTCCCAACTTGTCAAATACTGACACATGATCAGTGGCCCCCTCGATGACACCGATGCACCAAGGCACCCTTTAGCTGTGGTATGAGGTGCACCAGGCGGCAGCATTTTTGGACACGCTAGGTAACTACTGTAGTATGAAGAATGAGAAAGTCTGCATAAGGTGGGCAAATCAAACAAACTCAAAACTTTCACCTGGGAGCCCACTGTTCGTGTCCCATGTGAAATGAGATGTCAGTGTAGATATTTAAATAACATTGTAGTAATGCCAAAAAGTGAAACATGGTACGCAAGTGACTTATGTCAATTGACGTATGTTACGTATGTCACGCAAAGTCTATTTTAGAACCCTAACCATGTCCTTTTGTTGTCTAACCCTAAGGAATTGAACCTTAAATTAAAACCTTAAAAGCTTTTCCCTACATTGTAAGTTGTTTTTAAAGAAACTTTATAAATCTAACCAGCAAAAACTGCACATTTCCTGTTCAAACAGATGTTTATTTTGAAAAGATACAATGCATACAAGCGTATATCCCATCCCTGAGCGTCATAAACTGACATAGGAGGGGTACTTAGGGTGTCATATTCAGTATTTGACTAGTTGGAGAGTTTGAGCTGAGCCTGCTGAATTTAAGTTGCTACTTGAGCAGCTGGAGGTAATGTCCTCACACTGTCCACCATTGTCTGCTTTGTCACGTTGGTGATATCGTGACACTCAGATGTGTTGATATTTTCATATGTGCAACATATGCATGCCACATCTAGATTTTTTTGGGTTGAGTTAGCTAATTCACAACCATTTCATGCATGCGAATGCATCCAACCTTCTATATGTGTGATGATACAACACTTGTGTGAATACTGTAGAGTGGACAAAGCTGTGCACTCATTAATGATCCTGTAACTCAACCATTAACACACATAAATGTAAATGGACAGCACACAAAGAAGAAACAGTCAACGGCAGCAATAAACACACAGGTCAGAAGCAACTCCCTCACTTTCATTGAATGTTTAAAGCAAGACAGACACGAACATGACAGCCCACCGAGGAATTTTTAGCCTGATGTTTCAATTATAAATGTCAACTAAACCAATCCCTGCGGTATTTGCAAAATCTTGCAATATTTATAGTGTTTGCTGTGATATACAAATGCAACAGGCATACATACAATATCAAAAGAAATTATACATGAATATTTTATTAAGAGATCTACTTACAAGATACCCAAGTGGAGGCATTTTCTGATCTACAGAACACTTAAAACTTACATGGAAAGTATTTAAAAACTGCAAGTGTAATAAGAAACTAAATCAATGACTATATTAATGAATGAGCGTACAAATAAATAAACAAGGGACTTAATTACATGAATAACAACCATTCTTTAACATATCATCCTCCCAAAGGTCAGTATACACTAAATACTGACCAGATGTCAAAAAACAGTCAGCTAAAGATAAGGATGCGGACGCCTTACTTTGAAAAGGCTTTGATACGAGCTTCCTCTGCTGCCTTCTGGCCTTGGTGTTTTAATTAACATGGAGCAAATGGAGTGAAATTCACATGAAATAAAGGGAATCATTGAAAATATAATCCCCTTTGTGACACTATTCTCCCTTCACTGACTCACTCAGCGCGAGCTAATTCTCTTCAAGTTTCTCATCTGAATGTCCTCATTGAACCAGCGACAGGAATTCTCCTATTTCATTGTGGCCTCTTAATGTATAAGTAATTGGATCATATTCTCAGCCCGTGCTCCTCCTGGTTCAAAACCAAATTATCTGTGTGTGCTGCAGATGTCCCCACAGGGCAGAGCGGGATAATAGAGCACACAGCCTGTCAGTTGTGGTTTAGCCCGTGGATAACCTCGGCACTGCGAGTGCGAGCCGCCTCAGCTGAGGACAGAACTGAGCTGCAAACACCAGGACAAACATGGCAAAAAAAATGCATACACACACTCGCTTGCCACATTTCTCTGCATCTCAAACACACACAGAGTCACAAACTCATTTAAAATGCTGCCTAACTCTCAGGTTGAAAGCTGAATCTAAAACTCTACATAATATACATTTAGACATGTGATTCAAGGTTTTTATATCGGGAATGTTTACCTAAAACACTAACAGCACCACTGCCTTAACACAGTTTCAAATCTCAAATGCTTGTACTGAGTCACATTAACAACCCTGATCCATGTTTACCTTGGGTGTGTTTAGTTTATCTTATGGCACCACCCTGCAAGCAAGGTTCAGTTTGTTGGTATTCAACCATGGGACTGATTGGTGGCTTCTCCCAGAATAAACGCTCGGTGCGGGTAAGATTACCATCTCCCCTTCTTTGCCACTTTACAATCCCCATGCTGGTGCCAAACCACAATAAACACAAAGATCTGATGAACATAAACAACAAACAAACTCCGATACAGAGTCTTAAACTGCAAGACTGGGGAGGAAACAGTGGAGATGCAACGCAAATACCACAAAAGCAGCAGAGAAGGAAGGTCAGGGACACAGCTACATAACAACACATCAACGACACTGAGTGTTCAAAGAGACTGGTGGTCAGATCTGGGCAAAACAGGGACTACTTCATGTCTACTGCTGTGATTATGACATGCTTATAAAAAATGTGTCATAACATGAAAACCACAATTACATGCGTTGCGTTTGTTGGGAAACTTCCACTGAAAGAAAACACCTGTGAATTTCCTGCTATGACATGTTTAAATGTCAACTATCACCATTCTTCTGAATCAACATCCCACATCGCATTCCTGGACCAAGATTACAATCGACCAATCACAGCCCTCTGATGTCATTGGTGTGCTGCTCCTGCGCTTGTTTCGCAATTCTTTTGTGCTTCTTCAGAGATAAGCGAGTTTTCCACAATAGGACAATTAAACAAAGTCCTCAGTAACACTGAAAAAAACTTATAAGTTACTGCAGGGTTAGCAATTAGCTTGCTAATCCGGTTGGCTATGCTAACAAGTAAGATTGCCGATAAACTATAATATTAGCAATTAACTTGCTAACTAGTTTGACTATGCTAATGAGTAAACCTGCCAATAGGTGAGAATATTAGTGAGCTAGCTTGCTAACACGTGATGTGGGATGTTGATCCAGGAGCACGTCCAACTTGGCAAAATCACGTTGTGTATACAGTAGCATATTAATATCAGAAGATGCTTCACCCACAAAATGACCATTTGTATATCAGTTACTTGCCATGCAGCGAAGAAAACTTTGTTTTTCTTGCATGCCTCCATGAGGAACAGAGAATCCAAAAAAAAAAGTAAATGTTCCTCATGAATTAAAGTAAACGGGAACCATGCTAACAACCACAAAACTATATCCAAAGATTTGTATACCATCTCTCACACAACTCCTGCAGTCTCAGATCCAAGTCTCATGTATCCAGTCTTACGCTCAGTACTTCCAAAACACATGCATTTTTGCTAAAACTTTTGTATTTTAAACACTTCAGTACAAACAGTCTCATGTACTAGAGCTGCAGGCCTGGGCATGTGTGTGTCTTTCAATTCTGCTCAAGCGGAACTTAGATGCATGCATGTGCTCAGGTATGCTCAGGGTGTGCAACACGTAGGCATTTTTAAATCGTAATCTTTTGGTGAAATGCACATTTGGGAAATACTGAGTGTAAGACTGGATAAATTAGACTGAGATTATACTGCACGAGTTATGTCCTGCATGAGGAATGTTCGCCTTTTGTGGATTCTCCGTTCACCATGAGGAAAACGTTTTTGCACGATCTAAACGTAACCCAGGGTAACTAAATGATATACAAATGGTCATTTTGTGGGTGAAATATTCCTTTAACATGATTTTTGTCCATTTTCCCTATTCCATACTACAGAGGCAAAGTAAACAAATAGAAAAAAACTATTTTAAAACAGCGTGTTTGAATTTATCTTGCTTGACATAAACTGACATACATTACTTTGCCCAGATCTGCTAACGTCAACACAATACAAGCAGCTATTGGGGGGGGGGGCAGCCACAGAGCTCTACTCGGCAACGATAACCACAGGACTACGATGCAGGGGACGGTGACGTTTATACAGAGCGAGCTCACTGGTTCACACGCCCTTACTTGAGGCGAGCCTCCAGGTGAGAAGCCTTGATTGGAGACGGGGGAGGTTGGAGACTGATTGGCAGAGGATCCGACCCTACTGCGGTACTGTTGGAGGGAGGAGGCCTGATACAAGAGGACATGTTTGAGTTATTCACAGAGGAGGACGTCCTTTGCTGGCGCCTGTGTGTAAATGTGGTCATACTGGATATGGAGCTTTGCGACATGTATGTCTGGTGTCTGGAGGTGCTGGAGGTATTTCAGTTCACCTTTTGCCAGCATCACCTCAGCTGGAAGTATAGATGCACTGATTCAAGACTGATACTGGGTATCAGGCCGGTACTGACTCAAATAGCTTGATCGGGTATCAGTGACAATGGGTCCAATCTGTTCAATTTGTTTATTTATTTATGTTTGATTACACATTTTACTGCTTCAGAAGACTGAATGTGAGAATGTGAGGCACACAGCTTATTAATTAAACGTGTAGTTAGTGACTTTTATAAAAAAAATACCTTTTTGTCATATTTGCTAAAATTGTCACCATATCCACACAGTACATCATCTTCCTTCTCCTACTCCTTACAATGGCCTTAATCCATATGAATGAAAACAACCAGTCAGAGGCGAGGAGTCTGTAACGCAGCTGTCAGTCATGTCAATCACTGTTCGTGAACCGCTGTTATCTGTCAAACTAGGCAGCGCTGATCAAATATGAATAAAGATTCTGCAACAGCATTGCCTATTTCTCACCTCTATTGTTGTCAGAAACATATTTTAGTGTACTGTTTAGCTGTGACATGAGAAACTGTGCTGGAAACAGTCGAGCTGAAACAGAGCACCGCCCAATGGCTGGGTCACAAACTTTCTCATTTTACAGCTAAACAGTACACTAAAATATGTTTATGAAAACATCTGATAGAATAGCTAATGCGGCAACAGAATCTTGATTCATATTCAGGGTTGGGTAGTAACAGATGTAACAGATTATATGTAATCGGGATCAGATGACAAAAAATAAGTAACTAATCATAACAGACAACATCTTTAAAATATGGCAATTAGAAAATGATGAGACTGTTTTTCATAGTAACCAGTGCTCCATTAACTTATGAAAACCCAAATGTTCCACTTTGTGCTGCATCTAAGAACAGTGTTGAGTTAAGATGGAAGATTCGAGCAAAAGCAGTCTTAGTATGGGGTGGCTGCGGCTCAAAGTAGGCCGGGCTGTCCACGAATCAGAAGATCAGCGGCATCTCCAGTACACATGTCAAAGCATTCCATCTGCGTTCCATCTGTGTGTGAGTGTGTGTGAATGGTCAGGTGGCACCATGTATGGTAGCCTCAGCCACAAGCATATGTGTGTGTGTGTGTGTGTGTGTGTGTGTGTGTGTGTGTGTGTCTGTGAATGGGTGAATAAGACATGTATTGTTGAAGCGCTTTGAGTGGTCGAAAGACTAGAAAACGTTATACAACAGTGCAGTCCATCTGCCATCTATTTGTGGAAATCAAATATTTGTGTCTGCATCCATTTGTATTTGGATTATATTTATATATTTTTGGAATCCAATGGATTATGTTACTGATTAAAGTAATCTGATCAAGCTCATATTTGATCATCCCCACCTAGTTTGATAGTTTGACCACAGTTCACAAGCAGAGATTGACATGGTTTGACAGCTGGCGGCTGCGATAGAGACTCCTTGGCTCTGGTTGGTTGTATTTTCTTTAAGCCATGGTAGAATCTAGCTAATACCACCAGAGGCACAAAGAGGAGGCAGAAAAATCTGGGGTTTTTTTTACAGACTATCTGTCTCATGTAATCCTGTGTGGATGTAGTGACAGTCTAATATGACAAAAGTCACCAGCTGTATCGTAAAACACTGGCATCAGTATCAGGACTCGATATCAGCAGATACCCAAAGCCCAGGTATCAGTATCAGGACTGAGATAGTCGGATCTGTGCATCCTTCACTGGAAGTCATAAACAGCAGGGACCCTGTCTGAGGAATCACTAAAATATTGATTCCCGCTTTCTAATGGTTGTAACCCATCATACTCATACCATCTAATGCTGAAATGAAATTAAAATAATTATAGTGGTGAACATCATGTACCACATGTCACATCAATGCATTAATAATACTGAAAAAGATCTGGGAGAAACAGAGAACACTACAGGGGATTAATTAGGAGAGGAAAAATGTTGCCAGCAATCCAAGCTAAGCAACTGAACGCTGTAAAACTGGAGGATCAGGGAGAGGCGACTCGCTTTTGTTCTCTTCTGTCATATCTGCCTTTTTTTTTTCAATCTCCTCATCCAACAAAATCAAAAGGAGAATATTTGCACATACTAAAAACAACAACAACAACAGTTTCTATTCTGATCACAAAATCAACTTGACTTGAAAGGAAACTTAGGTAATTTTCAATCTCGACCCTGTTTCCTCGTGTTCTTGTGTCTAAGTGACGAATGGAGAGCACAGTTTTTGAAATTGGTCCAGTACTGAGAGAGAGCACTGCAGCCACAGCAGCGAAACTTGCTTTAATGTAGTCCCTACGTATGTCGTGTACGTCCTCTGACAGTGCTTGTTTTTGACAGCGACTGGCTTAGATTGTTGTTTTAAGTGTTACGGAAAGGATCCCTACGGAGAAAGAAATGCTTTTATTTACCTCTCACTGATCCAGTCTGTTTGTAAGTGTGTGTAACCAAGTCAAGGAGAAGTCTTGCTCTGAAATCTCACATTGTTTAAATCAGCTAAATATTCAGATTCAGCAGTGACATTGAAAATCTTTTAGATAATACTGAGCTACTCCTTCTGTACTCTGCAACTCCTCTCTCCAACTCTCACTAACATTTCCATGGTTGTATTTCCAACACTGTCTCCTGGAAATTACATTTGTATGTTACTTAAGTGCTTTCTTAATTACATTCTTGTGGCAACAGCTGGATTAGGTTCAGAGACAATGTTTCTGTCAGGTAACAGAACACATTCTTGTATTTCTTAGACCTCAGAAGAAGATAGTTGGGGAGGAAGGCAGGCTAGACACTAGCTGTGCATTCCTAAAGCCACCATACTGTATAGCAGTGGTTCCTGGCTGGTGGGTCATGGTCCAAAAGTGTGTCGTGGGTTCATTTTGAATGGACCGCAAGTGACTCACAAGTGTCAAGTTTGTAAAAACACACTTTATTTTTAAATACCGTGAATTTTTGGCACAAAGATTTTACTTTGAAGTGCTGTTTCTTGCTGTAGATAGAGTCACAAACTGACAGAGACAGCAGACTAGTTCGAAAACATGGCCAAATGCAAGTATGACGCTGAGTGTATTAACTGTGTGGACCTTGAACTAATGACTAAGGAGAAAACTGGACCCCGTAGGTGGACCAGTTGGTAACCACTGCTATAAAGTATGCCAGAAAAAGATTTAGTAGGTCCCAATACATAGTATGTGGAAGACCTTAATATGTAATTTTACTGTGGTGAATATAACACATTAGATTCTACCTTGTGTGCAATTATACCTTAAAAATTAAAACTACATATACTGCAAAGTAACAGCAACAGCAGATCTCTCTGAGTAGACCTATGTCTCTGGCGAGCTCAGTGAAAGGCGTTTTGTTTCATCTCCAAGGTAACAAACATATGAGCAAGAGGGTCAAAGTTCAGGCCTTAATGTTATGAGGAAGTAGTATGTCCCGATTGTGCACACTGCATGCAACAGTATGTACTTTTAATGCAACTGCAGTTAGCGTGTGATTCAAAACGCACCCTAGCAACTTTGGGTTCACTTCCAGGCTCCTGTCTTAGGTTTAGGCAACAAATACACTTTGTTTGACTACAATGCTGTAGTTTTTAATGAACATTTTGCTCATACATTCAGTGCCGGCATTTTTGCAACATGCCTCTTACATTAAGACACAATATTTCCTATTTATCTTAACAGGAAATGTAATCTGTTCTGCATTGCGTTTCCCCCAAAAAGTATTTCCTGTGTCAAATTAGTTGTATGTAAACATAATTTCTAGGAGGCAGGGCTGGTTTTTCCTGCTATAGATCACCTCTCCTGAGATTTCAGAACAAGACTTCTCCTTGAGCAAGACTTGGTCACAACAACAATCAGACCAGTAATAAGTAAATAAAAACGTTTCATTTCTCCGTCGGTTCCTTTACATAATGTCGTCAAACACTTAAAATAACAATCTAAGCCTGTCAATGGCAAAAACAAGCACTTTTAGTGGACGTAAATTTACATGGTTACATCGCAGCCTGTTTTGCCGCTGCAGCTGCAGCCCTGTTGCTCAATACTGGACCAGTTTCAAAAACTGTTTCTCCATTCGTCACTTAGACACAAAAACATGTGAAAATAAGATGCAGGTTGAAATTTATCAAAGTTTCCCCTCAAGCAACACACAACCACAAGTGTGGAAAGTAAAATATCAAGGTTACTATCACAGTAAATAACAGATAAACTATCAAGTCATGTGTATCAAATGATAGCGATAATCTCTTATCACTCAAAAGCCAACAGGAGTTCAAACCTCCACATTCCTAATAGATAAGCTATCAAAATATTGGTAGCATGAGATAGAGAAGTGATAAAGCAGTTCAAGGTCTCTGGATTCACACATACAGTCGTGCAATGATCATTTCTGGAGCAGACCTGTTTGAAAGTTTCCATTAACTTGTTTCAGACCTAAAATCATCTCAGGAAACAAAGTAAATACAGGTTGAAGAATTAAGAAGGTGAGTTTGTCTTATTTGTGCTTAAATTAATGGAGAGTTAAGTCAAAGCTGGTGTCGTGCTGTGTTTCCTCACATGCTTCACTTGACCCCACACTGCAATAACTGAGACCAAGAGAATGTAGGCCACTTCATTTCTGCAGTTCTCCAAACACATTCCCACTGCAGCAGAAGAAGAGCAGCGAGAGCCAAGATCTGAAGGACGTGCCGTGCCTTGCGAAAGCATTTAGACTTCTTGATGTTGTGCACATTTTGTTGTGCTTTTACTTCATCAATTTAGGAGTTTTAGTCTCAGTTCTGTGCAAAGCATGGGAAGTTAAATAATTAATTCTGGTTCAATTTCACAATAATACACACACGACTGATTTCTTCAGATGTTAGTGATCGCTATACAACTCAGGCTTTCCACAATAAATGCACTCTGAGAACAACTTCATATCACAACGAAGTGTGCACAATATCAAGGTGTCTGAGTGTGTATTGTGGAGACCAACACACTGATGTGAACAGAGCACATATTTTAGGAAATAAATCTTCAAACCTTGAGGCAAATCACTGTTCACCATTTAATGCAGCTCAAACACTGATGCATGCAATGATTTTTCCTCATCTCATACTGCATAGCGTCTTGGTCAACATCCCTTTACAGCCAGTTCTGGACAAGAAACCACTTAGACGTCATCATTGCAAGATCCTAAAGAAGCAGCTTCTGCACCCGTCAACTGTATCAGCATACAGATGGAAGCGTGTATGTACTACTAGCTCACTTAGCACCACATCTGCATCTGCAACTCTTAATTCTCCCTTTCGAATAACTAATAATAAATAAATGAAATAATGCGAACCAGCCAGGAGGAACAAAGTTGTCACTGTGATATACTGATGTGATGCAGACGGACGCGTCCACTGCTCACCGTGTTCATGTCCATGGTCATGTTGTTTTGTGAGGATGTCTGGTTGTCTGACGTGGAGCAGGAGTTCACAGAGGACGGCAGCTGGACCAGACCTGTCTGCTGGAAAATAAAGAGCAGGGTCATAAATAGATACAGACATCATGTAGTCATCAAGGGAGACTTTGTAGTAGTAGTAGTAGTAGTAGTAGTAGTAGTACAGGCTTATCACAGATTGAGTACATCAGTATCGGCTTTTATAGTGTGCTGGCAGATATGTAAAATTAATAGCATTATATAAATGGCTACAGGCTGCATTATTGTGTATATTAGGAGTTTAAGTGGTTTACTGTTCAAAATTTACTGTAATCTTATCTTGTTGTTTTGACAATACTGTTTGGCAGTAAACTTTTGAGAAAACACTTCAATAAATGGATTTGACAAATCCTTCCTAGAGATGTTTACACTATTTTTAATGTCAAAGTAAATATCAAATATCATTATTAGATTTTTTTTACACTCAAATAATGATAACTATGTCAAGAAAACATAACATTACTCAGAATAAGACATCACAGACACCTCATTTTTCACTTGTGACCAAATCAACAAATCATGTTTGGATCTTTAATTTATGAACTGCTGCTGCTGAACATCAGAGTATGTATTCATCAAAGGGCTTTTCATCAGGATGTGAAGTGTTGATCTACAGACAGAGAAGAGTTTCCACCCAAACTGTTGGATTTAGGTGCTACATCCTAATGATCGGATTTATATTAGCTGTCTAATGCTTGTAGCATGCCTGCATGCCTGCATGCCTGCTCGTGGTACAATCAGCGTGGGAGGGACTGTGACGTAGAGAAATGTCTGCAAAGGTTTAACCACAACAAGGTCTGTGACCTGCTGAAGACTACATTTGTTCTATTAATTTATTCAAGTGACAGACTTTCCTGCATAAAATGGCCCCTTTATTCTGATTAATAAAATTATTCCAACAGAAAAACCACTTGAACGCAGATTGTAAGAATTAAAGAACTGATGGACTGAGTGCCGGAGGGAAACTCACTTGCTGGTTCTGGTGGGTCTGCGATGACGGCTGCTGGTTGAAGAAGGCGTACTGGGACAGCTGCTGCTCAAGGTTCATGGCATTGATGGCCGCCTGGGGAGGAGCACAGAAACATACAAGTCGTAAGGTTCTGATACCTTATAGGAAATGCATATGTTAATGTTCAGTGGAGTGTTTTCTCCTTTAAAACAATCTTTAAAATCAATTATTTTATACCTGTCTAATGATAAAATTGCTCAGTCTACACAACAAAAGGTCAATGTGAGTCAGTGGGAATCGTCTAAAATAAATTAAATCAAACATTCAGTAATCAATGACACTTGCACAATTGGTTGTTTTGGGAAAGCTGAGGTCATGGCAGAGAGCGCAGCTGTACCTGAGAGAGAGTGAGAGGTGGAGATGTCGGGGAGAGCTGCATGTTCTGGTGCTGGTGGGAGTCTCCTGCATTCAGGATGAGAGGAACCATGTTGTCCTGCCCAGGCTGCATTTCCATGGTTACTGTGGGCTGAGAGGTGTTCACTCCTACCCATCACACAGAGAACGGCAGGAGGAAAGAGTTTTTTAAAAGCACACACGGAGTCGCAGAGAAACTGGCACCAGACAGTGCTAAACGTTGAAATGAAAAGCCACTAATATCCTGCATAAAACGATGGGAAGACATGTTAAATGTAAGCAGAGCGCTGTCGGGGGTGTCACCTTGCGTGCTGGCCAGATTCTGTGTGCTGTTGGAGGCGCTGAACGAGGCGGTCGCATCATCTGTGTCGAGCGGGGTGGGCAGCGGAGGAGGAAACTGGATGTTGGTCAGGTCGGGAAGAGAACCGCCAGTGTTGTGGGCTGCTGGTTTTAATAAAGGTGTCAACTGCTGGTCCGGAGACGGGAATATGCTGCAGAAAACAGACGGCTGCTGTGAACTCGTCAGCAATGATGAGCTTAAAACACTCAGCTGGCTGATGTCGATGACGAAATGAAGGAACAGACATCTAAACACTGGGTTTCTCATGCGCATCACTGAGCAACACTTGAAAGTGTTTTCCAATAATACAAACAACTCCAGAGATATTTGGACATCATACATTTGGCGAGTGGTACTTTTGCAAATGCGTTGGCTCCACGCTGTTATTACTTTGGCGGAGTAAAAGAAAATTATGTTTAATTACAGTCAGATGGCTTCAATTTCATCTGATGTGAGTAAATATGCACTTAATGTGGGGCTGCCTCTGCATACTTATATGCCATTTTTCACTTCACCATGCAAGATTAGGACTTCAGAAAACATTTCCTCACCAGTTTTTCACATGAAAACCACTAAAGTACTCACTGAATCCCTGGAACTTTGCAGGGCTTGGACCTTGAAAAGTTCTGTGGAGAAAACAAATAATTTAAAACCAGAGTGTTGTGAAGACCACAGATAAAAGCTGATTTATGTGAGAGCAGAAATGTCACCTTTTTGCACTCCCAGTTCTGATCTTCATCATCCTCTTGTTTAATTGCTTCAGCCCCTGGTACAGTGAGAAGGAGAACTGGGGAGATGGAGAGAAAAAATCTCCTCAGTCTCTTGGGTTTACAGACGTCCAGCCAGTTTGAGCTTATAATAATCACAGCCCACATGTCCTCAGTTTATAAGATCGAGTGATTTTTAAATGCAAAAGAAAAAGCCCAAAGAAGAAAAGAAGGAGGAGAATAGAAACATAGGAAGGAGGAAGAAAAAAGAAATGTAACATTAAGAAATTAAAAATGTAGAGGTATACTATGCAGGATTATCCGTTACTGTTTGTGAACACGCTCGCCAGCAAAAGTGAACGTGAAAGCCAACCCCAGATTCCCTTGTTTGGCATTTTGCCTCGCTATGTGTTTGCGTCTTTCTGGGTGCTGTGTCTCTTGAGCCCCTTTCACATATGCACTGCAAACATAGACATTACCCAGAGGAGCTGTATGTGAGAATGCAAATGTCTGAACCAATTGATTCAGACATTAAACAGATTTTACGGTGCCAGCTCCCTATTACAAACTCTGTGTAATGTATAACTGAGAGCATACGTGAATAGAGCAGGGAATTGTCTGGGAATTGATTTACAGTGTGACGTTTCTAAAGTGCAGCTCACAAAAAACTATAAGAAAACAAACATCTGAGGGTGAGGAGGAAGTGTCATTTACATGAAGGTGGCAACGAAAATGTCAAACTGGAGAGATGACGAGGTTCGGGACCTTCTGTCGGTAAGGGCCGACAAATTAAAGCAATGTCAAGAGACTCTGTTGTTAATGACCAAATTATGAACCGGCTACAGGAACCGTGAAGTAATCTGCGTCATGTTCTGCCTCCTGCGAGCTTTACCCAGGCGCCACCCCTCACTTAAACCAACTGGAGTATTTCCAGTAGGTGAGAACGCCTCTGACACAATCTCCTGGTGTGTGCTACACGTGTGAAAGAGAAACTCCTGATAATGTTCCGATCTGATTCTCCAGACACTGCCAAGAGTTCATATGAGAAAACAGCTTTGGATGCCTGCTGCTGACGGTCTGGAAACTGGTTGCTACCTTTTTATAAAGCCCCAACCTCACCTGAGCGCTGTGGGGTCACATACCTACAGTATAAACGTAGCGAGCACAGAAAATAAAAACAAATTACAAATATATGGGCAAAGAGCAGAGCCTCTGCAGAAAAATACACCAACACACACTTCTAGTAGGTCATAAGTGATGATCTTCTGTATGAGTCTATTGGAAAATCTTGCATAGTATACCTTTAAATACTGGATGACAGTACTGTAGCCTGACATCACCCTGTCAATCATTTTCAGTTTCTAGCAGGCGTCATCGACAGGCACAGACCAAAATGCCTCAGGACACAATTGAATAACTTACAATCAATCAAAGCAAAGAAACGTGATGTAGCGCTGAGTGACACATGCATGTTGTGGCAGTGCTTGGTTCGTTTTCAAGCAGGAAAAGATGGCAGTCTGGACACTAAAATATGTTTTGGGAAACACTTGAGGCAAGAAATAGGCAATTCAGTAACACAATATTAATTCATATTTTATCAGCTCATCTAATACCCGCCCCATATTAGAAAAACAGTTGTGATTGGCCTGCCCAGGATCTAGCTCGGGTGGGAATTTGTTTGAACTGGAGGGGGACCAGACGCATCTGCCAGAGCAAATAAAACATTAGCTCACAGATTCGTCTGGTTCCCACACTAGCAATAATGTGCAAACCCCCCAAAACATGCCAACAACATGCTCCTGAAAATAAAATAATTGTCCATTAGCAGTAAAATCCATCCGACACTCAGATGCACTCAGTCTTCTCAGCAGTCATTTTGCTCCTCTGCCTTCAAAGCCACATTCAGACCCTTTCATCACACACTGGAGGCCACTCCACTGAACCGCCAAGAGAAGCAGCAGAAAAAACAAGCACGACAAATAAACAGGCTTACAACAAAGCAGCCCCACCTACTGCAGATGATAAGAAAAAAACACCTGAGCAGCCGGGTTAAGAACTGACTCATTAGAAACTGCTTGTACATTATATATTAACTATAAGAGCTTATTTTAACACAGTTTCGCACTTATCTCAACCAACAATAAACAACATGCCCCTGAGTATGTTATTAATTACCCTGACCTCATGAAAGTTTTAATTAAAACTTTACATTGAGATAAAGCGTACCTCTTTTTGGCTGGAGCTCCTGTGATCCTCCAGTGAAAGAGGCCTGCTGGGCAGGAGTTAATGTGCTCTGGTGCAGTGCTGAGTCAGAGTTTGTCCTGCAGCACAAGAATAAAACAAAACAAAACAGAATTACCGCCTCGTGGTTGTATGCCTCCGCCAACCAGTCAAGTTCCAGTTTACATCCATGTCTGTCCAGACTCCTGAAATATTTGTCGTAAAGACTTTGAAGGAATTTAATAAAAAGGTATTAAGTGTGTATTTTGGTGATCATTATCACTGTACTGATATGTATGATTCCAGTGAATGATTTTCAGTTAAAAAGAAAACACGCCCTCTTCACTGAGAGACCATTTTTACAGAGAAGTGCAGAGGACTGATACAGAGTTTTGTCACATGGTGAAGCTCAATATCAGCAAAATCAATAAGCTACCAGAGGAATAGGAACAGGGTGAGAGACAGTCATGAAAGTAAGACAATTCTCCAAATATGGATGTTGCTGTCAAGAAGCTACTAATTCTAAAACATGGATGCTTCACACGTCTTTAAACTGGTGGCACAGAAGATGTACACCAGTGGTCGTCAATTTATGGCCTGTAGGGTGCTGGGTGGCCCACCAGCCTTTTCTAGTGAACAACAGAAATAAACTGGGTGTTTCTCAAAGTCAAGGATCCGAGAATGACTGAATTTCAAGGATGCTTCATTATCAAATCCGGCCTAAGGACTGCTCCAATATCAAGGATCCATCAAATTCCACCAAAGACTGAGTCCTTCTTTAGAGAAATTTCAAAGATGCATGTGTGGATCCTCCTGGAAGTGAGGGTGGAGGCTCTTCGTTTTTATCATACAAGCATAAAAAAATTACTGAAGGAAACCTCATAATTTATGCTTTCCAATGTGCCCACTGCCAAATAAGGACATCTCTAAAATACCATGATTTAGATAATAAGGTTTTTAAATTAATCATTTACAGCAGAGATGGAGCACTAAGTGCCACAAAAGTTTCATTGAGCCTACCTGTTTGTTTTTTTAAGCAAAATCCAGAAATATATTCCCCCTAAAAGTTACATGACTCTGAAAATACGACCTACATTTGTTCAAACTGTACATTAGAGAGTGAAAAATTATCACAGTACCCTGAGTCTGCTGAGGGTTAATGACGCACACCCGGGGACACTCGTTAGCCTGTTCCAGTGTGTGTTCACCAAATGCTAGGGAGGACTCTTGCCTCTGTGTCTACCAAGGAGGGATCCTTGACTTTGAGAAACACCAAGTGATTCACACTGAGAATTTTTGTTTTGTACTTTGAATGTGAATAATCAAAACAGAGTTTATTTCTATCTAAAAGAAGTGCTATCAGGCTAATTATTAATATATTAATAATTGATGTTTGTTTATCAACTGGCCGCTGGAATCCTGTCATTTTGCAAAAGTGGCCACCAGGCAAAGCAAGTTGAGTCTCAATGACCTTTACAATCAGCACAGTTTCAAGATGGATGCCCAAGATTAGTGCCACCAATTCAGTATCCAAACAAATGTCTCTCCTGCTGTTGTTCTGAGTTATGATGTTGAGTAATAGCCAAAAAAAACATTGTGATGTCACAGTGAAGCTGACCTTTGACCTCTTGGATACAAAATGTCATTACCTAATCAAAACAATACAAGAGTGGCTAGGTGTGCCTGTTCCTGAGTCAGTTTCGACCTTGCCTCTTGGCGGATAGGTCAACCTTTGACCACCAAAATCTAATCAGCTCATCTTTGAACCCGAGTGGACGTTTGTGCCAAATTTGAGGAAATTTCCTTAAAAGAGTTCCTGAGGTACTGCGTTCACAAGAATGAGACGTGGGAAAGGACATCCCATAAACATAATGCCTCTGTCAACGGCTCTTGCTGCCATGGAGGCATAAAAAACACACAATGTTTTAGTGAAATCTAAAAAACAACAAGCAGAGAAAATACTCATTACCCAGTTGGAATTCTATAGAGCACATACAAACGATTCTTCAAGTGTTGAACCAAGAATAAACCAACAATTATCAACACAATGACGTCATGCTGATGGATTTTCAAGCACATACATTGAGTAATGTGCAGCTGTCACAACTGCATCCAAAATGTTTGATTATTTAAGAAATCTAAAAACAGCCTTTTGTCCATGATGGTAATAAACATGTCACTAAGTGTTTATTTATGCAGTATGTTTTCATAAATTAGTTTTTTAAAAGTCTTGTGTTATGGTACAACTCAGAGTTATTAATGCAGGCTGTCTGAAGTCTTCATTATTATCGTGATTAAAACAGTAAACAGTAAGATATACAGTCATACAGAGACAGTATCTCATCCTCCAAGGCTGTCTTACCTCCTCCAGCTGGTATCAGGTGGTGGTGACAGATATACTGAACCATATGGGCAACTGTCAATGTGAGATCGCAGGTTAAGAAAATACAGCTGGAGATGGGAAGTCTTGGCACATTTAATGTATTCGGTCCTGTGAATTCTTTCAACATGAGGAGATATAATCGAAGAACACAGTGTTGGTGGTATCTCTGCTAAACCATCAGCATGTGATGAACATGAGGGATGATGGATGGTGAGCTTCACATCACCGGCTGATATTCGTCAGGGTTTAATCTGCAATACTGCCTGGCTCACTGTACACGCTGCTTATTACAGCTATCCTTTACAAGCACAGTCATAATTTGGCTTTAATTAATTACAGGCTGGGAAATGCAATAAACAAGGTGAGTAATTCTGCAGCCATAGAAACATCTGTAACATCTGTGAGCTACATTTAGGTACATGTGTACTAAAGGTTTTTGACAGCCCACGGGTACAACTGCTCCATCTGAAATGACTGAGAGAGCATTTACTTAATGAACTTTTATAAGAAATTAAATTTAAATACACAATAGAGACCTTAAAAAAGTTTCCCTTTTTAGAAAAAGTAAAAGACAACATTTATTACGCTACAATCAAGTGTGAAGGCTGGACCAATCACAGCAAGCCAATTTAGACTGACTGCACAGACACATGTGGGTGCATACTGGTCTTTCAAAACTAGAGAGTGCATGTTTTACTCCAGGGGCTGTCGGGGTGAAAACTAAGCAGAGAAAGGTGGGGAAACTTTCTTTTTGTCGGCAGCCGCTGACCGAAAACAAGCATACCCAACAGCACGCTGCAAGAAGACGAGAAAATATTGTTTATGTCGGTAGAACTGTGGTCTTTGTTTGATGAAAAAGTTAGCATGAAGGTAACAACTTAGATAAATTTTTTTAAAACCCTTCTGATCTTTGGACCCTTATGGACTTAAGTAATATAAATAATCAAGGATTGGACACATTTTCCGACTTACTGACCGCTTCAAAAGTAGGGAAAAGTGTAGAGTTAGCTAGCTAGCTACTGAAAATATAGCCTACTGAATGTATACACATGCTGCTTTTGCTTTTTTAATGATTATAACAGTGAAACAAAGACAAAGAGACAACATCAGAGGTCTAATCGATCAGATTTATCAAAACACCTGTGTCTGTACTGATTGCCTTAAATACTGTATCTAATCTGAGTGTCTATAAACAGCTGGTACTAAAGGATATCTGGCGTCCATGTTTGTCCAAGGGTTTTTGGTGGGGTGATGTGATGCGGCTCCGGTCCCGGTAGACTCGGTCCACCAGCCCGTGGTGTCGCGTCGATCTGTTCGTGTCCAGCCCTGAAGTCTAATAACAAAGACAGAAAAAAAATTACATTGAATCCCAGTTTCTCAGTCAATATTTTTATCAGTGTGAGTGTTCTTCTAATCAATCTGCTGTATTGAACAGCTACATCTTTTCTTAAACTTTGAAGTCATTCATTTAAAGAAAATACAGTACTGCATTAGTTCCTGTAGGCTATCCACAGTGACACCGTCCTTGGCCCACAGATAATATACATGTGCTGCATGTAGAAGAGGATGAAAGTCAGTCATGTTCAGGGCAAAAATGTAAATTGAAAACATAATGGCCTTGGAAACTAAAAATGAAGATCAGGGAGGGGCCCATTTCACTCTGTACTCACGAATTTCTTGAAGTGTTTTCTTGAGCAATAATTGCATGGGCCGTCATTCATTAGCTGAATCATGGAGGAACTGAGCCTTGACGGGGAAACAATAGTGCTAACACCCACCATCCTCTTTCTGTAGATGAATCCAAATAAGCGCTTCCTCTACTTGGATTTTTACTGGGTTGTCAATGGGATGGTCTCTGTTGGATTTAACTTTATATCTCTGTCCCCACTCAATCATATTTCTTCTATATATGTAAAAGAAAATCCTCCAACAAAATTTGCCTTTTACCACACATTTCTCTTGACTAAATATTTTATACGTTTGTTTTTCCAAGGATGACAATGGAACCACGTTTTCTAACCTGGCGCACTGCAGTGCTAGAGGAGCATTTCTGCTAAGAGCACAGTTTAAAGGGACAGTTCACCCCACATTCAGTAATGCATATTTTTACTCTTTCCTGTAGTGCTAGTCTAAATTGAGTTGCTGAGAGTTGGCGTTATCGGCCGTAGAGATGTCTGCCTTCTCTCCAACATAATGGAACTCTATGGCACTCGACTTGTGGTGCTCAAAGCACCAAAAAAAAATACATTTGAAAAACTCAACAGCAATGTCTCTTTTTAGAAATCATGACCTGGTTACTCAAGATAATCCATAGACCATACCGCTATACAGAAAGAAGCGTTCATCTACTCATGGTG
Source organism: Epinephelus cyanopodus (assembly GCA_026686955.1). Classification (NCBI taxonomy): domain Eukaryota; kingdom Metazoa; phylum Chordata; class Actinopteri; order Perciformes; family Serranidae; genus Epinephelus; species Epinephelus cyanopodus. The sequence continues at coordinate 14,481,856 of CM048926.1, read as the reverse complement.
CTAGGTGAGCTAGCAGTAGTTGCATACTTCCCTCTTGCTGTGATTCTGTCGATGGGTGTAGTTTGCTACAGTCTAGATTGATAGGTAGCGCTATAGGAAAGAGGAAAAATATGTATTTCTGATTTTGGGGTGAACTGTTTGGTGAAAAAAAAAAAAAAGAATGGAGCAGCTTTTCTCTTTTTTGCTGATAAGTAACAACTTTTTCGACCAATAACAAATATCCATATATCCCCTTCTTAATTTTAATGATCGTCAAGTCTGTTCTGTATTGGAGTTAACATCATATTATGCATGCATACTCCTATCATGAAGGCCCACCAGCAGATGGAGACATGAAATACAATACTTTTCAATGTATGTAATATTTATTCATTGTGTAAAATAAGAAAAAGCATGTTGGCTAATTCTGATTGTTCATTTTAAACTGATAATGTGCCGATATTATTGTGCATGCCTGATAAAAACAGTAAAAAATAAAAGTTAAATAAAACTGTGAGTGTGATTTCCAATATTGCAAATAACAGGGTTGCAGAGACATTATAATAAGGATGGTATCTTTAATGAAGAAAACCTGTTTGCATTATTTTTCCCAGATGAAACGGGATCTATTGTTGTCATTACACTCAACCTTCAAATTGTTCCTCTTTTCATTTTAATTATTACTCAGTTTCAAAAAATTTGTTTTTCAATTTAACCTTTAACATGACTTAACAAGGAGGTTCCTTGAGATATACATCTAATTTCTGGCTGAGACAGCATACACAACACAACAGACAGGAAGTAAGAAAAGCAATTTTTCAGTATCATGAACTCGGCTTTGACTGTTCTCCGAAGGGACTAAATTGTAAATGCAAATGTTAATTTGTCATTTAAATTTTATCATCTTATTATTTTTCTTTACAAACTTAAAATTAAAAAAAATATTCTGCTTACAGTCCCTTCTGTCTTAAAAAAACAACAACAATGTCTTATAAACATCAAATGCCAACACAAAACTGCGGCTCCCTCCCCAGAAAATACAGGCTCTTTACTTCTGGTGTTTAATCTTATTAATATCAATACCAACATCATATGTGGTTGCTATGTTGTAACATCAATTATGACAAGTTCAAAGTCATGGTTAAATTCTCTTTCTCAAAAATCTGGACAGAGTGTTTATTAAAAACTGCACTGTTAGTTTGACAGAGAGCTCTGTAGAGGAGAGTGTGGTCCAACATATTACTGTAGAGCACACACCTCCTGTAGACTGTGGGTTGGTATATTTACCCTGCAGTCTGCCATTTACTCTAAACAAAGTGCTCTTGTAGCTAACGTATGTAAACAGTAAGTATGTCACTTCCTGTGAGGCAGAGCATTTATCCCAGGAAACACAGATCTCATTAACCAGCTGTTTAAAAAGCAAATGTAAACATCTTTATAGAGCGGCCACAGGTTGGATAAATATTGCAGGATATTACTGAGCCGCAGAGATGGGCACAATGGATATTAATTTATATGAAACAGCTGTGGATGATCACCGTAAAACCAACCGTGGTAAATATTAGACGTTCATTCGCCAACATTCAATGAAAATCTATCACTTTAATCTACACAGTGTTTTTAATGTTACTGAGATGATGGAAAATAACAAAGAAAACCCACATAATCCCTCACCTGAAAAGACATATCCATACTGCTGCTTCCAAGCTGATTGACGTTTGGCAAAGATCCTCCATAGTACTGCCCACGGTTTGGTCCCAGCTGCAAGTATTGAGTTTTCTGCAACTGTAACTGGAAGCAGAACAACACCAGGTGAGACAAGAGGCCATTATGTGAGCTTAGAAGGAAATAAATCCGGCTGTTTCTCAGCAGGGCAACAAATAAGGATTAATCTGCTGATTATTTTCTCGGTTAATGGAGTTGTTTGGCCAGAAAAAGGTAATCATTGTTTCCCTACACTCTAGATGACGTCCTCAAATGTCTTCTTTTGTCCACAACCTAAAAATATTGAGTTTACTGTCATAGATGAGTAAAGAAACCAGAAAATATTCACATTTAAAGGTCCAGTGTGCAGTGTGAATCACTGTGTTTTCATTACCTTAGAATGAGCCATTTTTATCTACATAGGGATCGGACAAACCAGACTGTAGCGCTAGATAGGGCCATTCGTGGTTTTGCATAAGCCAACATGGTTAGAAGCCCCTCTGCGATGAGCTGTGTCAGAAAAACACTGACTTTTTAATGCAAAACTGCTTTATCTAGTGGTTTTACTGGCTTTAATCGACAGGTTCATTTGTTTTGGAGAGAAAGAGACCTCTGTGGATAATTCCGCTCCTGGTAAAAACCGGATCTTAAGTTATTAGAGGAAAAAAAGGTGAGCACATATTAGCAGGTGCTAGGCTAGCACAGCAGGCTAGCTAGGATTACTGATTTTTGTTACGTGACACTGCTTTATTTGGTGTTTTTACCATTTTTAATCACCGGGTCTGTTTCTCTGGAGAGGAAGAGACCTGTACGGATAATTCAGCTCCTGGTAAAAACCTCCCAAATGTCTGGATCAGAAAATAGGTGAGCACACACTGGCAGGTTTTAGGCTAGCAGCTTGCCGACCAGCATCAGAGAAACACTTATTTTTGATGTGAAACTGCTTTATGCAGTGTTTTTCCTGGTTTTAATCACCATGTCTGTTTGTTTTGGAGAGAAGGAGACCTCTGCTGACAATTTGGCTCCCGGTAAAAACCTCCTGAACAATGAACACTGAAGGAATTTTAACCGGGAGACGTTTTCAGCTGGTTGAAATCTGCAGTTGTCACCATTATATACCACAAAAAAACCCTAATTTGTACACACTGGACCTTTAAGAGGGTGGAATCAGAGACTTTTGCCTTTTTTTTCTTGAAAAATATTCAAACTGCAGGTCTGTTTCTCAGTCTGGCAAAATCAGGCTCCAGCAAACAAAACAAAAAAAGCAATAAAGAGGCTATAAACACACCATAGGCTGACAACAAGATTCCATAATGTCATCATAATGGCGGCAAAAACGTAAGCAAATACAGCAAAGGAGGCATTTACACACCTTTATAGCAATCCAACCTTACTCCCTAAGTAATTTTAATTCTGTGATAGTGTTCAACAGACGGCAACACTAAAACCACAGTGCTAATTGATGTTTCCTTTATTAACCACCTGTTTGAGATCGATGCTAGATGTCTTCTGGCAAAGTCTGATGCAGGGTGCTACGTTAGCAGCACTCATCACAGCAGTGCAATGTGAATTTAATAACTTCTACATGTGACACGATGCTTCAGGCGGAAGCAGAGCACGTCAGAGATAATTCAACATTGACCGAACGTGCACAGGGTTGACTCTCCAAAAGCAAAACTCTTTCAAGCCTTAAAACAACGCTCATTTTAAAACAACCTCCAGTTCCATTTCCCATTAGAAAGCCCATAACCGGTCAATTAAATTTTCTCATGCAAGCTCACTGCTCACTGTTGGCAAGGAAGAAAATCTAATAATAACAATTACTACGCCGGCATGACTGGTGTATTTTGATAAGCCTCTGACCTCAGAGTGCATCTCTTTAACCACAATCATACCTACTCTGTTTACAAAGGATTACGTGTTGTAACATTTCAGGGTCAGGAGAAGGACAATTCAAATCTTTTTAACCACAGCAAGACAGGTTCAGAGAGAAGACAGACAGGGAGGTGCTGAAGCAGAGAGGGTGGAGAGGGTGAAACTCTAAACCAGAGACCCACTTCCCACAGGTCTAACTTGGCTCAGACAAGAGCTTCCTACCATTTGTCAGTGCATTCAATGAAATTAAAATATACAAAACAAAACCAATTACTCAAGATTAGCTTGACTAACATGTCTAGACTTGTATCATGAAATACATATTTATAACAACACGATAATACTGACTAATACCTGATTCACCAATAAATTGTTTTAGATGTCTGTCGGGAAAAAAAATCACACAGGGCCTCAAATAAGGATTTCTTCGATTGTCGATTAATCTGTTGATAATTTTCTTGATTAACTGATGAGTTGTTTGGTCTATATGTCAGAGAAAGGTAAAAAAAACAACAACAAAAAGGTCGATCAGTGTTTCCCCACGCTCAAGATGACGTCCTCAAAATGCCTTGCTTTGTCTACAACCTAAAGATATTCAGTCTACTGTCATAGAGAAGTAAAGATATGAGGAAATATTCAAATTTGAAGGTCCAGTATGCAGGATTTACGGAGGATAATTTGGCAGAAATGGAATAAAATAAGTTACAAAATCCACACATCTGCTAAAGCTTAAAAAAAAAACAGGCCTTTTTCCAAAGCAGACATTTTGACTAGTAAAAGTAGGCAAAGCGCAGGTGTTGCTAGTAACCTAATGCCATTAAAGAGCCAGCATGCACCAAAGCAGTTAAATGGAACTCAGCCATCTTTGTGTTTATTATTTACACCTGCGTTTTTTCTACTTTGACATGCAAAACGTCTCCTGTGGAAAAGACCTGGAGGCCTTTTTCTGTTACAGCCTGTTCGTTAGACTAAATTTGCAATTTTAAACGATAACGTCTGTATTTTTCAACATGGAGGCTATTTTCACATGTTTCTGTGTCTGACTAATGGGAACAACAACTTTTTAAGTTTGCTCAGTGTTGAGCGAGAGGGCTGCAGTCAGCAGCGGAAAAAACAGACTGCAATGTAATCCCTCAAGGCATTTGTACACTGTCAATTTATGCTTGTTTTTGCCACTGACAGGCTTAGATCATTATAAGAATTGTCTGGCAACATTATGGAAAGGATCCCTACAGAGATAGACCTTTGTGTTAGTTAGTCGCCTGGTCTGGTTGCAAAACAGTTCATTTTTAAAGACGTTCTTTGAATCTACAAAACCAAGTTGTTGGCTACAGTCTTGAGCTTATTTTAGATAGCAGTTTAAATCGTACATACAGATATAAATGTTTAAACTTTTGTTCATATGGAGATGCTACACGTTGTTAGTTCACTTAGATTCTCCACAATTCAATCGTTCAGTTCATTTTACTGAAACCACAAGCACCAAAGAAGACCATAATTTATTCAAACATAATTTATTTATTATGACAAAAAAAGGTGACTCCCTCCCTCTGAAACTGTCATAAAGTCAGAATATGTGTTCATTCCTTGATTACCCCATGAGTTGTTCATATTCCGTAAGTCTGTAAGGGTCCATCGATCAAAAAAATCAAAAGTTTTTATCATAAAAATTAATCCAAGTTGTGAATATTGTTTTAACAGCATAAAACGTTGCCAGGTGCTGTAACCCTCGAGTGCTGTAAAAAGATCATCATAACGCTCTCTCATCTGTTGGAGCTTGATTAAATGAATGATTTGTAATTGATATGTTTTTCAAAGCCTAATTTTCATGCAAGTAATAATCATGCTGGTTTAGATAAACGGTTAGATTGTATTTCCTGATCTTTGCTGAGCAACAATTTTGTGTGAAAGGCAACACCTTCGCACTGCAACCTCGTCTCATATTGACATGCTTGGTCATGGACTTTCCACGTCCAGATACGACGTGCAAGGTGCCCTGGGTGCATTAATGTTGACGTTCTGGGACACCGTGTCAAGATCTGCCTGTTACATGCATTGTCTTCTTTCAAGGTACACTTCTGTTTTCACAGGAAATTTAATGTTTGATTACAGTTTTTTCAAAATAAAAGCACTACGTCTGTACAACTCCACAATTTGATGGGGTTTTTTTCTTCAACAACAAAAACACGTGGTTAGCTTTAGGAAAAAAAACACAGTTTGGCTTTATAATCTCACAGGACACGAACACCGCTCTCTCAAGTGAAGGTCGTGTTTGTTGGACCCATCCACCACCCCAGTCGGACCTTCTTCCTTGTCCCACCATGTTTCCCCCTGATGCCCCCGGGCACCATTAAACTATTATGGCAACCAGCTGTGTATCATGCTGACGTCAAAGGACACCTTTTTTGTTGGTTTCTGACGCCACAAGTCACTGCCCAAGCGCCAAATTTCAAGGACTTCAGAGTGAGACCGGGCTCCAAAAGAAATTAAAAAGCCTGTCCTAAATAAAGACCTGGAGACTTAAGTGATTTAAAGAAATAATAGCCTAGGCTACTAATTGAAGGTTTGTGGCTGCTGGCTGCAGCTCTCATTCATTACCAGACCAATATGAAAAACTGCAGTTCCCATAAGTCACTTAACACAAAACACAGGTAAACAAGCTCTAGGCTGAAAAATACTGTAGTTAACCTTTAAGAGAGAGAGAAAAAAATGCTTCAACTGAAAATAATCCTCACAGCTCCCCATCACTGGATGGCAACAGGGATGTATCCTAATATTTCTGCACATCATTATTCCATATATTTTAAATTAAAGCACACAACAAGCACTGCAGCAGCTCCATGTTTGCTGTACAGTCATATAGCCTGTCTACCCATCATGCTTTACACTGAAGCCCTGCCTCCGGAGGATTTATTTTGGAGGCCTGTGCTGTATGTGGCTTAAATTTCCACATAATCTGCTAGCCTTCATCTTTAGTGTAAATGTCATGTTGCAGTGCACGCAGGCCTGAAGACCTGTCAGACAAGTTTACAAAGCCGCGGTGCACACACACCTTACCATCTATCAGTCACACACAACACACACACACACACACTGCGAATTATCTAACATTATAAATAATGTGTGTATTTCTGTTGTAGTGGGGTAGCGTCGTTTTATCTAATCGCGTCTTATCTGAGAGCACGAGACGAGGAGAAATCATCGCTGCAGTTGGACTCGCGCTGTCAAATACGCATGCACGCCCCTCTGCTTTCCACTTGCGTGGGACAAAAAATGTAATAACTTTTTCGGACGAGGGTCCCCGTCATTCATATCCCCGCTACAGGACTGTCACCTCCCGCCAGCTCTGTCGGCTGTCAGCCGCGGGACAGAGAGGACACAGCCGGTAGGAAGCGTCGTTTGTTATTGTTTACCTATGCCGCCGTGGCTGCGTGCAGCTCGCGCTACAAATGCATATTTGACAGCTCGCTGAAAACAAACGAAGAAGAGGTGGAGGAGGATTAAAATAAACCCAAAGCGGTGTCGTTACCCTCGCTGCCCGCGTGATGCTGAGGTCTTTCATCACTTCTTCAAACGCCGCCGTCTCCTCCGCCTGCTTCTGGTTATGCAAAGCGATTTTCTCGCTGAATTTCCGCGGATTGTTCGAAGTCGCCATGTTTCGCTCTTCTGCTCCGTTTTCCTTCAATGGTCAGTGTCAAGAGGCGCGGAGTGAGCACGCGCCACTTCCGGTTAGAGAGATATGCACTATAAACACCACAGAGAAAGAGCAGCTTAAACTTTGTTTCTTTTTTATTTTATTTTATCGTTTTTTATTTTTTTATTTTTTTTTATTTCAATTTTTTACTAACATGCAAACATTGAGCCTACCCACTTTGCCTGTTGTCTGTTTTGGTCTTCCACAACTCCTGCCAAATATATCTTTAGTAGCTTTTAATTTTTTAAACAACCTTCGAATCTTCATTTTTTTGTAATAAATTCAACCTCACTGAATACATTTATTGCATGCAGGAGTGTAGTAGTGGGGTGAAAGTGGGACTGATTAATGGCCCCAACAGGAGGGGTCGCATGAAAAGCCTGAAATGAAAAGTCTGGTTTCCATTTGCGATCTTTTATTTTGTAGTAATTAGTGTTATAACTAAATCAAAATTAGCTTAATAACTCAGTCAAAAGACTAAACTTTGCGTAAGAAATTGTGGAAACTCTCTTTGGCCCCTCTCACCCCTTCAAGGGACAAAATGGTTTAGTCCACCCCTGCACTTTGATTTGTTTCTAAATGCCAGGCCTCCAAAAAGTACGCTGGGTTTTGAGGCCAATTTTAATAGTGACCAAGCATTGGTACTGCAATATCTGGGGTCCATTATGTGATGCCATCGGGTCCAAATAGATTTTTTTCTCATAGACTTAAATTTGGAAAGAGGCCTGTATAAATCAGATCTAATCCATTTGGTCCGATAACATTTGGAAAGTCTGAAAGAGCTGCAAGATTAAAATATTTTATCCCCATTTAAGATTGAGGAGCACTAAACTGGTAGTCAGTCACTCAGCCATGCTTGTAGTGCACCTGCTGTATGGGCCCAGCGATGACAAGGCAGCGCTGCTCATCCAGGTAATTTCATACCGCAGACATGGAGTGATTTTGGCTTTATGCGCCACTGAGCAACTTTCATAGCAATAAATGGAGTCCCACCACCAATGCAGTATCCATGTCTATTAATACATGCTTGCTAAAAGTGGATGACTGCTTTTGCTGCAGGAGCATTGACATACACTGCCATGTCTCTCCCCAAGAAAGGGAAACTGGGATAGGAGTTCCTAAAAAGAAAAGAATTAAAGAAAGTGATGAAACTGATTTTGTAAAAAGATAATTAAAAAGGTTTGTGAGAGGGTGGGCGGGGGCCCACGGAGACTGCTTATGCACAGGGCCCAGAATTTGGTGCTACGCCCCTGATTACATGTGATACGAATGTTCCAGATTTCATTTTAAAAGTTGCAGAAAATATAATAAACTATCTAAAAATAATGTAAAAATAAATTCTGTTCTTCAGCAAATAAATTCAATTGATTGATTATATGGGCCTATCAACACTGCAGCCAATCAGCTGTCTGTTGTGTTTTTAATCCAGCGAGGCATACTTTTATTTTGAAGCCAGTATTGTGTGAGCTTCCGGTATCAACGTAGCTGTGTCTGGCTCACTTGACGCAGCAGCCTGGGTGAAGCTTTGCGTGCTCACGTCGCTGCGCGGGGGTGTTGTGGAGGCGCACCGCACATCTGGACTGCGGAACAACCGCAAATTTCATTTTTTGAGAAAAACAAGAATTTGTACTTCTCTCTGTTATGTAACAAGTGACGTCACACACCAGGATACACTATTATTAATATTGCTATTACAGACAATTATTATCATTATTGATAATGTATTATTATATCTATCATCATCATTATTATTGCTATCATAATTATGATTATTGGTATTAGTAGTAGAATTTCAGTACAAGGTATTTTGGCACTGAGGTGATGCTCTCACACAGTGTGACAAGTCTGTTAGAACATGATGGTTAGTGGCACCAGATGGTGGATTCTGACAACCTTTTTCACACCTAAATGGGGGGTTGTGAGGAAACTGGGGATGTGCTCAAGTATGAACCTCACTCGGGTTACTTGCCTTTTTTATTTCATGGAAAATAATTTGCCCTCCTTGCCTGGTTTGGCCTAAATGTTTGTGACATTTGGGCAGAAAGTGTCAGTGTCTGCCTCCTCTGGAGTTGTATGTGCACCCCCGCTGACCGAAGATAAAAACCTGTCACAACAGTGTCTCCCCCTGCTCTCAAGATGAATAGACTCAAAAGGTGAATGTACTGTTAGAGACTTACTCATGTGGAGACGAACGAGCTCTAAGATGAGAGAGAAAGAGAGGTATTTCTGTCAAGCCTTTCCCCCATTGAATGAAATCATGCATCAGTCAGGACAAAAAGACCTTTGCATGCCCGTTCTTGTTTCCTCACTGCAGTGGGAGTTTCATTTTCAGCGGCAGCAGACTGTAACCCATTAAAACAGCGGCATGCACAACATCAAGAGGCCCGTGAGCCTGATGTGTTGTCATATAACACATCAGGCTCACATGCAAATTCAAATTAAGACACATAAACACCTCAAGCTCTTGTGTTGCTGATAGTCTTAACGCCACACCTACAATGATTGTTTCTTTTTTTTTGTTGTTTCTACATGCACTCAAGGCACAGTGGAGCTGTTTCACCTGCCATTCAGGAGAGTGTAATTTGGTTGTAAAGTAACCATGGTAACATAGAAAAAGAAGTGACTCCAGGGCAGGTGGAGGGAAGGAGTCTGTGCACAGGATTATTCTCTCACTGCTGAATAAGCCTTCAGGGAGGGAAGCCTTGAAGTCGAGCCCATTTGCAATGGCCTGTTGAAATGAGGGAAACCACATGTCACGCAGGATTCCTGTATCGTGCCGTCCTTCGGCAGATAGTGTTAATGTTTATCTCGTATGCAAACACGCTGCGCTAACATTAGCAGCAACATCTCAGAGGCCTCAGTTAGTAAGCATCAGAGTGACAGAAACTTTCACTTCACATTTTCAGTTTGAACTGAAAGTCTGAAAAGTCCGCTGTTGGTTCTGTCTTTTTCTTTTTGCACCACTTAATCACAATTTTCAGCCACGTTGGGTTCCAAAATATTATTTGCGGTGAGAACCAAAGGCAGAGTGTAGAAATTTCACCAGTGAAACCTTTATCATGTGGACTATTCTTCACTACCATTTCTACTATAATAGAAGTACACTTGTTTGTCTTTGTTTGCAAAGCCCAGATGCAGCTTTTTTCCTAAACATAACATTTTCATGTCATCAACAACAACTGACTTTATTCTCTATCCCAAATCATATTGTTAACCCAAAATACAAATCATTTTCTGATCAAGTACACATAGAAACCTGCCCTTTTTTGCTAAAACGCACATTTTAAAACCCAAAGGATCCAATCAAGTCACTGTTATTTAGACAGCATACTCAATTAGGAGAAGGAAAAACACAAAATATAACATTTAATTTAAATAGCAGCAATGTGGAAACCCTGGGCAACAGAGGAAGCGTCTCTCTATCAGCATGGTGTGAGGGATCGGTGAGGAGTTAAGGTGACAGATGGACCCACCATAGGATGCCTGCATATCTCTCAGGCTACTTTCATACTATATGGTGTGAGATGCTGCTTCAGCAAACTGTCTCTCATGTCACCTCACACCTTCACATGTGTGACTTCTGTGAACCAGCAGTGAGAAAACAAGCAGACAGTGATGGTGCAAATCATTAACTTACCCCTTAGTATCCCCTTTCCTTTAAATACTGCAGAACATTAATGGTGGGAATTGTAGTGCACAGGTAATGTAACAACATGGCTTGTTTCTGTCTGCATGTGGGAGGTAAAAGTAACAGCAGGGGGAGGTAAAGTTCCTGTTGAACTAGATAACAAACAAGCCTCTTTATCTCTGAGTGTGTTGGTAGCACAGTTTCACTTCAACAGTGTCATGACAATATCTCATATCATTTATTAATGTAGCTTGATAACACCACTTTAACTTTGGCTGAACTTTAACTTGCTTTTATCTGCATGTGTTTATTATTTACTGGGATTATAAACATAAACTCCTCCTAAAATACGTGCAGCTGATGCTGTTTGCACTTAGGCTTGATACAGTAAACAATAAAGTTAGTACATTATTATTGATTACAACTATAAAAATGCATCAAAACCATATAATTAAAACAACAATAATGGTCCCTCTAAACATCCATATGGCAAAAAGGGAAATTAAAGGAAGCTTAATTAACTCATTTATCTACCAGGACTGTCACTAAGAACCAGTAGTGCTTCTTAAAACCTTTTTTTGTGTTTGTTTCAAATTATATTTCATAGCAAAATTGAGATATTGAGATGTGAGATAAGTTTGCATTTCATTTATATCAAATAGTGGAGTGCTAATCACGCTGCTGTACTCTGCACCAACTGGAGCTTTGCCAGCTCTCCTGACAGATTACTGAGTAGTAATCAAGATGAGACATTACTACGGCATGTTTTACATGCAGTGTGCAACTTGGACTAAGACATGAGAAGCACCTTGTCATAACAGATATCCCTCTATCCCATTTTGATAATGTCACTTCTGCAGGACAGTTGCTCTTTAAGCTTGAGCCCCAATAGTTTAGCCTCACTGACTCTATGGAGCTGTCCTGAGAGACGTAACTGATTGATGACATTGGTTCTTCCTCCAGCCATGTAGCTGACGATAAAATGTTGTAGTCAGTAAATATTGTTAAACTGGCTTTGTTAAAATAAGTAGCATGTCATTAAAGCAAATCAGAAAAGTAATGGTCTGAAGTAACTTCCCTGGGGTACTCCCATACGAGAATGTAGCTAAGATATTTACATATATTGAATTAAATAATAATACATGTACATGGAAGTAAAAAAAAACATTATGTGCAAACTATATATGAAACCTGTTAGAAACTGGAACAATTATATATATTGACACGTGTCTAGCCCATACAAATCTGTATGTATAATACATTTACTACCACTTTAGTCACATATAAAATTATTCATACATAAAACACACGTGTTTGTATAAATGTGTAATATACACAGAAATATAAATTTCCTTTTTGAATAGCATAGTGTGTACGCATATAAGTTAAATATTTGTTAATTATATTATTTATTTATTTCAAATTGATGTGGGATACATGTAGATATTATATATGTAAATACAAAAGAAAAACATATGTATTCAGAATTAATAATTAAAAAAAAACACAAAAAGCATTCAGAATTTTTGTGGGGTTTTTTAACTTGCATACATAAATTAAATATATATTGTTAACCTATATAGTCACACCATTGCCACATAAAAATTCCGCACACATATATTTTTGATATATGTGAATAAACTAATTTCACTATTGGTATTTCATATATGTCACAGACTTATATGTTTATATATCACATGATAATAATACTGTATATTGCCTTATAGTTAACATGTATGGCAGCATTTGATATCAGGGCATATGTCATACTATATTTTCCTCAATTCAGAAAAACTACCATTAATCGTGTGTGTGTGTGTGTGTGTGTGTGTGTGTGTGTGTGTGTGTTATAAACTCAGCACCTACTTATCAAGAAACGGTGACACAGAGAGGATGAATTAAAATCATTATACAAACTAAAAAACTGAACTCTCTTTTGGGGTAAGAATAAAAAGTAAGATCCAATCAAGTTAAAGCTCGAACTATTTCAGTGCTCAGATTGGAAATATCTCTATTGAGTCATAAGGTAAATATAACTAATTTATCTCCTGTCAGCAGCTGTCTATTTTCAGCAAGAGCTTTTACAGGAAACCTTCTGGTTTCAGTGCTTTCATTGCCCACTTCCATGATTTCAATAAAAGGGAACTTCACCGTTGCATGAGTGAGGTGTTAAAGACAAACTACAAGACTTCACTTACAACATAGACCTTGACCCACAGCGTTGGAGCCTCGTATGGTACGTTCACTATTCACTTTGACAGAAAACTGTTTGATTTGTCTTAAAGGGCATTATTTTTTACAGCATTTTCTGGAGTGTTCTGTGAGGTTTAATACCTTGTTATTGGAAAAAAAAATCTTTGGGTATACTAAGACTTGATTATAAGTGGATAACTGTTACCATGATGTAAACAGTGTATTTTTTATACCTTTGTGAGCAATAATAAGCAACTAAAACTTTTGAATACATAATCAGGAAATGTTGTTTGAACAATGCCATGCGATCACTCACTTTGATTCTGTAACTTTTACACTTGCAGATCATGACCAATACCACTTGTGACCATGAAAATGAAACCACATGCCCGGCATCCAGCTCCTCTGTAGGCCTGGCTGTTGGGCTGACACTCTTCTTTATAATCCTTGCAATCGTAGTTGGTGTAATCGTGTACAAATACCACAGTAAGATGAGGAATATGTTGGAGTCGTTACAAACAAGAAGCCAGAAAAAGGAGGACTATACAGAGACGCCACAAGATGATTCCCATCAGTACACCAGTATGATCATAGAACAGCCAGCAGGACAGACCCCTATTTATGAAAACCTGAGTCGAACTGGACACAACAGGCCTGCAGCAAATAACAGCAGGTAAGCTGAATTCTTTTCACCCCTTGAGTCATTAGTAAAGGTTCTCTTATCAGAAAGGACCAGTTTACACATCTTAGAGGAAATGTTAAGGCCAAAATGGCTTTTATGAAACCACAGCGACACAAAAACAGATGCGAACGGAAACAGATGAAGAAACACTGCGTGCTTGGTTTGAATTTCCCCATTTTGCACAATCCTGTTGTAATGTATGCACACAATTTGCCTGGCATCTGGAGGTGATCTCTTCTTCTGTTCTTTCCTACAATTTAAAGTCTATTAATCAAACATGCCAGCCGATGACTCAGTCTGGGAGTTTCTCACTGAGCAAGAATAGAAACTGGGAAAAGGAAATCCACACAATTTACATAACGCTTGCCTTGTGTCACAGTGGGTTTTACATCAGAAAAAGTGCATTTTAATGGGAACATTATCTGCTTCACTTATTGTTTCTCTGCAGGTTTCCCAGTGAACCTGAAGAGGATGTGTACTTGGAGTGTGATTCACCAGATGATGCAATATACAGCAACGATCCGGCGTGCAACCTCTCCATCCTCCCAGACGCCCAAGAAGAAGATGTGTATATTGTTCCAGATACATTATAGGACCCATCTCCATTTATTGCTCTTGGCAGAAATATGCTGCTGCTTTTGTTACTGCCGACCTGTAAACAAAAACAAATGCCGTAGTGTCCAAATGTATTTAATAGATATATTTTATTTTTGTACATCATTTGTCAACACAATCGCCAGAATAAATGTTAGGATTTTATGCTTCTGCAAACCAAAGATGTGCAACATTTGTACGTTTCATGTGTAGGCGATATGTTGAAACTGTGGTTAAAACTTGGTTATTTTTATGCACAAACAACACTTCACTTAATGAGGGTTATGAAAACGTGTTTGGGCTTAGAATACTCGGTTTGTTCGTCACAAACATGGCTGGAAATGTTCAAAACTCTTGTTAAAAATATGTGTTTTGCTCATTACAAGCACGGCTATAAATGTCCCAAACTCTCATTGAAATATGGTCGCTACCAACATGGCTGGAAATGTCCCAAACTCTTAGTAAAATAAAAATACCCTACATGGTCATGACAAATGCAGCAAGAAATGTCCCAAACTCTCATTGAAAAAAAATGAGTTTGGCTGCTACAAACATGGCTGGAAATGTTGTGAATTCTAAGAACACATTTTGTTGGCATCTAACAGTGGTCTGCTGCTGTGTGCTGCTCCTTATCAAAGTCTCAACCCATCCACCATCCCCACTGTTGATATGATACATATGATACGTACAAGTGTAAGACATCAGTGGTTTGCAAATGTATACAGCGTTTTATTCTATCAGCTGAGCTGCTTCTGTAAAATGCAGTGGAATTATATGTAGTTTTTGTATTTGTTCTGTTGACCATGAAATTTGATTGCTACTGTTTATAGCACAGTTCAAAGATGATATTAGAAGCACTCCTCCGCACATGACCACATTTTGACAACAGTCCAATGTAATAATTTTTCTGATAAGATTTGATCGTTTTATGGCTCTCTCTTGTTAGATTAAATTGCTTTTTATTTTGACCTTTAGAGAGGAGAAGTGTGTGTGTGTGTGTGTGCGTGTGTCATGCGGGTTTTCTGCTGTCCTCTTTTGCATCAGCAGGTTTGCATTTTGCTCCAGAAACATAATACAATATTATTTAATTTTTGTTTGTTCTACATGTAGTTAACAAACAGGCAAATATACAAATAAATAAGTGAACGCAAATTACTTTTTTTAATACAGGTAAATGAATATGAAATGCTCAAAAATCACTGATATGAGATTTAATGATTTGACTGAATAAAAAATTCTAAAGTCATTTTGCTCTGTGTGGTCACTTTAAAAATTGTTGAATTTGTCCTTCATTTTTAAAAAAAATTTTAAGTACATTTATCACAGGCTATTTGGAAGGGTATTATTATCCTGACTTAACTGTAAAATTTAACTGTTATTTTTTCTTAAAAGTCTTAGACAGTAGCCATCTGTTCTGTGTGTTATTAGAAAAGAAATGCAAGAACAAGAAAAAATAATAACATTTTTTGCTATCCATAAAATACTGTAAATGCAGACAAAACATACACTGCAAAAATTCACATTATTTTATGTAATATGTTCAAACAAGCATTGCAATACATGGCAGTGGCTTAGAAACAGCTTTGAGAACTGCACCACTGGCACTTGTAAAACATGCAAAGGTCAGCGTCCTGTTATGGTAATGGCTTCTGTGGATCATCAGTTATTCGGAGGAGACACACAGAGAGGATGTGAAAACCTTTGACACAGATGTACTGTCTTATTCCTTAAAAGGTCTCGTGGGAAAGAGAGAGGAAGAAATACAGCTTTGTGTCAGTGTTGCAGAATGACAGCGGTGGAAGAAGAACTGAGATCGTACTTAGCTTTAGTGAAAGAATTGATACGTCACTCTGTCACAAGTAAAAGTTTGTCATTTAAAATTTTACATAAGTTAAAATACAAAAGTAAAGTGTCCCATTTCAGAATATATTATTTAATTATACTGATTGATAGATTAATGTACATACCAGTTGAATGTGGCAGCTGATAAAAGTGGGTGATATGTAGCTTGAACTTTGACGAAATATTATATTTAATTGTTGACAGTAAAACTTTTTTGTATTTTAAGTGACTGCAGAAAACTGATTTATATACATTGATTTTTTTTTTAGTTTTGTTTTGGTGGTCATGTACTTTAACTTTTTTCCTTATTAATTACTTTATTTGATAGGCACAATGCAATTATCATAGTTCCGATACAGAGTGTGAGACTAATGTGTTGCACAGAGAGAGTTAATAGCTATTGCTAATTTTCAACTCTTGTCCCTAGTTAAGCTTTAACATGCTGACCTATTTCAGCCTTAGAAATAGGGTAAGGAGCTTCCTCACGTTGAAAGGGGTCAGTTGAGGTGGTTCAGGCATCAGATCAGGATGCATCATGGGTGTCTCCCATTAGTAGGAGGCCCCCGGCCGGACCCAGAACACACTGGAGGGATTGCATATGTCATCTGGCCTGGGAACGCCTTGGGGTCCCCCAGCAGGAGCTGGAAAGTGTGCATTCAGTGAGATAACTCAGAGCGACATCTGTGGTGCTTTGCTTGGCCTGCTGCCCCTGTGACCCAGCCCTGGACAAGTGGATGAAAATGGATTGATGAATGATAAGAAGAATAAGAAGAAGAATCTGTAAAGAAACTAGTAATTAAAGTTATCAAATAAATATAGTGGATTAAAAGTACAGTATATCCCAAGTACAGTGGCCAGCGTAAGTGAAAGTACTCACTTTCCACCCTTGCAGAGTGAGAGGTGTGAATGTTGCTTTGCCAAAGACGGGGAGGGAGGTTTACCGACCATGACGTTCTCTTTGCTTTTCATTGTCATTTTTGTTCCATGTCATCCTGGAATTAATTTCAGTAATTGTTTTCCAGGAAGGCTACGTGAGGATTAAAACCAGGAGAAAGCCAAATACCAGAGGGTAATGAGTTCATGCCGTGTATCTTAGATTGCACACAGAAGGTCCTTGATAAATACTGTCCCTAATTCTATTATACTTGTATACTTTGGGTGGTACTGAAAGTCAGGACCTTTCAGAATTTAAGATTGAGGACCTTTGTATCCACCCACAGTTGTGTAATAAGTGAGGATGTCATCCCAGAAACAAAGAGTAACAGAATAAAAGCAAAGAAGTGAGTGAGCAGTTTCTGGGCACAGGCCTGAATTTGCCATCAGAAAAGTGTAATTACAGTTAGCATGTGTGTCTGCAGCTCTGATTAATCACCTATTTATTCATCTGCCTATTTATTCAGTCATCCAGGGTCACTCAGTGTGCCCCACCCTTTAATACATCGACTTTATTAATTGTGAAACAACACAGGTGACCTTTACTCATGCAAAGATTAAAACTATTAATAGCTCATTAGGGGTGGTGGTGTCACCACTTGTAATAATTAAACTGTAAACGTTTCAGAGGAGCTTGCTACCAATTTCAGTTCACCTCAGTTCACCCACTTAATATCTCACTTTATCGAGGTGCTTTGTTTATTACTTTAAACTCCAAAACCTGAGCTGCACTTTGGCACGATTTGAGTTTGAGCTCCCTTTTTGATCTGAATAACTTTTTTTGTCTTGGCAACAGAGGCAGAGTTGAGGGGGGCCTCCTGGGGCTCCAAATATTTTCTCAAAAACCCCGCATCTTTTAGTGTGACAACGTCCACCAAAGCGTTTTATATCCCAGCTGAAAACAGCAGGCGCTCCTCAGAAAACGCCCAGTTGGAAGCACTCGAGAGCACTTTGGAGGCGGAACAGTTTTTTGGCTAAGAGCTTTGGTTGCGTCCAGTTGCTATGATACAGAATGTCCGCCGTACTAAACACGTCACCACAAGGTAGACTACCTGCTCTGGATGAAGGAAAGGCTGAAACATGTAGGGAGTGAGGATGGACCGGCCAACACAACATTTAAATAACATTGTTAGAGATCCTTAATTTGCAGCTAGAGCAGCCTAGATTATAATGGCGGCAAACCCAGGGCGGGGGGTTTGAACCCAGGGTGGGGGAGCCCCTCTGTGCGGAGTTTGCATGCTCTCCCCGTGTCAGTGTGGGTTTTCTCTGGATACTCTGGCTTCCTGATGACTCTAAATTGGCTGTAGGTGTGAATGTGAGTGTGAATGGTTGTCTGTCTCTATGCGTCAGCCCTGTGATAGTCTGGTGACCTGTCCAGGGTGAACCCCGCCTCTCGCCCAATGTCAGCTGGGATAGTCTCCAGCCCCCCGTGACCCCCAACAAGATGAATGAATGAGCTCATAATGGCATGGAATTAAAAGTAGCAGATTTCTTAGCGAAACACCCATTATGTAAACTCTACCCAAGTATAGTATAACAAAAATAGGTTTCAAGATTTGTAAAGCTTTTTATGTCAAGTTCTTACCTTACATATGGGATATAACTTAAAAATATCAAAGACAGACAATGCATAAAGGACTAAACAACACAGAATAAAGAACAACACAGAATTTAAAAAAAAAAAAAAATTGTCTAATGACTAATTTTTAGAAGACACTTATTCCAGTGCCCCCAGAAATGAGAAGTGCAGCGTGTGTCACTGTACATAATGTTCACCAATGTCACAACAATTTGGTTCTCAGAGTCATTTGGCTGGCAGATGAACCTGTGCATTCCATTTCTCAGAACCGCTTGCAGAGTGTTCACACCAGCACTCACAAACAACTATATGTAATGGAAGATCATTTTTTTAGTGTTTCTCTGAGGTTTCTGGGAAATCTTGGGAACCTGTTCCACTTCTTGGAGCCACTAGTTCCGTATCTGCCAGCAAATACCAAAAAATGGCTGTTTTATTTGGAATGATGATTGCAAAGAAGTTAATTTCATGATTGATTGACTGTCCTATCCCTTAATATTTTATTTTAAAAAATTAAATGGCAAACACATTACAGCTGGAGAGAGTGAGATTCTATAACAAGGATAGAAGCTTTGTGTTTGATAAGATTTGGGACCCTGTACTGAAATTCTTTCTGGTCGAAGACTAATGTAATAATATATTTTGAGATAAGTGTTTCATTTTCCTTTTCTGTATAACAACTGTACAAAACAGTGTCGGCTTTACAGGATGACTTCTTGTTGAGTCATGTTTTCCCTAAATGATTTGCAAATTTTTAGGTATTCTATTATTTCAAATGGCTTGAAAAATAGTAGCTGCTATAAATTACAAAATATCTCCCCAGGTATATTTACATCTGGCTCCACCCCTGCTCAGCGATCACACCTGTCGTAGGATATCTCACGTAATCGTTGGTTCCTTTTCTAATGACTTATCTCAACAGCACTTAAATGTAAATATTAACAACAAGAAGCTTTGATAATCTGCAATGAAAATGCATTGATATGTAATCTGAGCGGTCTGGAGTTTACACAACACAGCAACTTTCCCCCCTATATTTTCCCTTTCAAATTAAACTAGTTATTATGTCACTTTTGTTCCTTCACTCGCTGGTCAAGGCCGCAGTGAGCACACTTCAAGGTCATTAATAGGCGATAGATGTTATCATATCTTTACAGGCTGATTTCTCAGGCATGCTGTGACTCTCATAATCTACCGCGGTTGATAGTATTTCTTTGGATGAATGACAAATATGGGAACAAATCATGCTCATGTGTTTATTATGAGATAAACATGTTGATGTATTCAAGTGCAACAGGTCAGTTTGGCAAAATCAGAACATTTATTTCACTCTTCATGTAATTATTGAAATGTATAAGACAACAAACAAAACATTTAAACTCATGTGCCTCACAAAACAATACAGTACTTCAAATAATAAGTGGCAATGGAATTAAACAGTACTAAAATATGCTGTAACATAAACACAAATATAAGTTTAGGATCATAAATAGAACTTAAAATAAATAAAACCGAACAGATCTACTGCTTGATTTATGTAGAACAAAATTCTGTGCAGCAGTAACTTATGTTTTCAACTTCAAAATAAAGTATTATTGGATAATTGCAGTTGAAAAACAAGCATGTAACATATTTTTTCAGTGGCAATGCTCTCCAAAAGTTTGAAGTTAAAAAAGGCACAGTTCCTCAGGCACAGTGGCATTTAGTGACAATAAAGTCCTCAAAGGGGGTCAGCTTCAACTTTCCCCTACTGTCATAGTGCATGAGGACCATGGGCTCGTAGGCCCCCGGCACGCAGCACGGGCGAGGTGATTCTCCTTTGGTAATCTGATGCAACCGAGACTTCACCTGCGTGTGCATGCTCGCAGGCTTGTAGTTGTGGGGGCAGGTGCCGTCACAGAAATGCATCGTGTACTCACTCGGGGCCACCACCCAGTCCGTCCAGCCGATGTCTTTGAAGGACACAGTGACAGCCTTCCGACAGCAAAATCCTTGTTCGTCGCACTCGTCCTCCTTGTTGGAGCGAGGCAGCCTCGTCTTGCTGGCTGGTTTTTGCGGTGTGAGGCCAAGCTCCAGAGAAATGGTTGGGTTTGCAATGAGGGCGTCTTTTTCACCCACAACTACCCCTACATCCACAACCAGTGTCTCGCCACCATCAGTCCTCAACCACCTCTCCACCTCAGGGCTGATGTCCAGCATCACATCTTGAGTGCTTGACACGTTGGCAGAGTTTATGTGTGTCCGTGCGGCGGAGTTCTCCGGCTTAAACCTGTTGACTCTAACTTTAATCTTTCGTCTAACCTCAGGCTGAACTGAAGTGGGTTTATCTAAAATCTGCCTGGAAATCCTCAGCTCAGCCCGAGCTAGCATCTGTTCATTCTTGATTTTGGGGTTCTTGTGGAAAACAGCTCTGTACCACTGCATGCGTTGACCTGAACGTGGATGTGAGTGTTCTCCCCTCCGAACCACTTTTACACGCTCCACTAAAAAGACAAAAATGAAATAAAGACAAGCTTCTTTAGAACATCTTGTAATGATCTGAACTGAGGGTGAAACAAAGACTGATGAGCTTATCACTGATGACACTGCTGTAACAAGTGTTCAAAGTGTAATCATCAAGTACAAGGTGTGCCTGTCACGCCTGTGATCTCTAAAAGCTTGTAGGAATGTGTTTGCTTTCTTTACGAGACTGTTTCTATTTTCAACCATTTCTTTTAAGATAAACTCCAGGATATCACAGGTCCTTACTTGGAGCATGAACTATACACAGAGACAGAAGTTATTTACAGGCACGCTGCCACAACAGCTTTTGACTGCATCTGAAGACATGAAAACTCACAGTGCAAGATGTCTTGAACAAGTCATGTAACGTTCCTTCCTACTCCCACTCAAACTTTTCACACTGGCTTTTCACATCTGTCATTTAAGCATGACAAAGCCTAAATTAGGCCAGAGTGTCTTCCTTTAGTCTAACAACTATCTCACCTGTAGCTGGAAAGAGCACAGTAGACATGGTGGATTGCCATGTTTCCTTCATCGGCTGGCTGGAATTTCCTCTCATCTCTCTCACTTTCTCCCTGTAGAGCTGATACATCTTCCTCAGCTCTTCTTCCGAGGCCTTCTGGGTCGGCCTGGGCTCCCTGTCCACACCCAACAAGCTGAGGATCCCCATCTTCACCGCTTCCAGCAGCTGCACCCTCTGGCTGTCCTCATCAGGTGTCCCTTCGTGGGCCACCTGAGGCCGGCTCTCCGCTGAGCTGGAGAGGGTGACGAGGAGCAGCAGTGTGCAGGAGATGAGTCGTCGGGGTGTGCCTGATCTGAGCATGGTGAGCCTGCCAGGTAGGTTTGGTTTGAGAGTGCTGCAGCTCAATGCTTGAGGTTTGTCCATGTTATGAATGAAATTCTTGCTTTTATTTATAGAGCTTGCACGTTGCCACACCCCTGGTTAGTCAGGTGAGCCTGTGATGGCCTCAGCTGGGGCCATATGTAATCATGTGGCAACATTTTGCAGCATTATGTTGTGTCTTAACAGCATGTGACCTATGAATTTACAAATCTGCGAAGTTAATTTCAACATTTACAGATTTTTTTTGCAGCAATATTAGAACATGAATTAGAAATAAGATCAGGAGAGACATAAAATTAAGAGATTTTTGCTTGAGATTTGGTTACGTCACAAGTACATGGTGTGTGTTACAGCGTGCTACGTCACCAGGATTGTCCAGTTATGCGTCACTTAATCAAATAAATGACCATATGTCTTAGAGTTACCAGCTGGAAGGGGGAGGACAATGGGAAATTATATTAGCTCATCCAGGATTAATAATGATTAAGTGATCGTTTATTGATCCCTGTGACGCTGCGTCTCTCTGCTCCCTGGTCAGAGGTCAGAACCAGCTACAGACCAAAGAGGCGTCTTGTTCACCTGCTGCAGAAGACTGTCAGAAGAGTCCAGCCTCAATATGCATATTCTATCAGCTTTTTCTAACAGCGCACAATAAACAAAGACAGAAAAAGGTGGAAAGTTAATTATCTATATGTTACCGCTCCCTCCACAAACAAGCCCACAGAGGAAATGCCTCAAGATTAAGAGATAAACAAAGAAGTCTTGTGTGGAAGGAGGAAACTGTCTCGAGCCTATCGTTACAGTTATCACAGCATGCATGTGATGTGAGCTCGTTAAGTATCGAAGGGAGCACCATGTGAAAGTGCTCTCTTTTTTATGAAGATTGATACAGACTGAGAACATATCTGATCTTCTTAACAAGAGCAGCATTCTTGCTCTCAATTGTCAGGACAGACTAAAGAGCGAAGCACAGGCTGCAGCTGCATCTGTAGAGTGTCGCCAAGCACTTATCAGCTTGTCAACCCCCTCGCCTCTATCAGTAAATAGGGTCAGCACATTGCTTAATTACAAAGTAGTTTCCCCGCCTGACTACGTGGCCGTCTGTGTCATTGACCCTATTCTTTCCAGCTGAGGGCATTCCCGAACGCAGCAGTGACTGCTCACTGATAAAGGTTTCATTTTGTGGTAAATGGTAAAAGTCAATTTCTGGTCATTTTTGCCAAATTATGAGATTGGAAGTATAAAATTACCTCTCAGCAAAAAAATAGTAAAGTTATTAAGTCATTAAAGGGGTAATAAAAACCTAATCAAATGCTTAAATGTACAGTACATTATAATACAATAAACAATAAAAATGAGTACCACACAGCCATAAAATTAACTATATGAATGCTGATTAAATCTGAATGACACGTCACATGACAATTTTTGCACCGTTTAAATTGATTCGTTTTAACCCAAACCACAACTCTGTCCTTACCTTAACCAAAAAAAATCACTGTCTGACAGATGCATGTATAAGGAAAACTGGATACAGTGTCAGAGATGGGGCCCCATTCATTCCAATGAAAGTTGCTTAATGGCGCATGAGGGCAAAAAAGTTGAGGCTTGTAAAGCTGCAGCCACATTACACTGGAAGTGTACATGACATGCCCCGACAAACCGCGGCCACCATCAGTACAAGACAAACCCATTAATGTCACATTTATTTGACCCTGGTACAAAGCGACCTTGTAGTTCAAATAAACACAAGAAATTTGTGCTCTAGATAAAGGATCAGTGCTCAGTGAATAACCTCCTAAGCCCTATGATAAGCTATTATGGCAAGGCTTAACTATACAGACCAGTGAGCAGTGATAACCAACATGTCTTTGGGGTCATCAGGTGGGAACCTTCTCAACAAAAAGCCTGTGGGATTTTTCCATTGGATTTTGAAACAATGCAGAAAATAAGCTCCATGGTTGTATGACCTCAACATCACCACCACAGCAAGGCTGTAAAGCCATGTTCGGTGTGATGAAGTTCTGTCATCTTATTTAACCACTTGTTAGAAACCGCCTTTTTGAAGATCAGTAAAGGTTTCACAGTTTACAAGTGGGGTATTTACTGACTTATTTTACGTCGTAGAACAAAATGTGAAAATCCCTTAAGCTTGTGTTAACCACATAGTTCAGTTATCTCACCAAAAACCCAATTCACAAAACGAAATTGACTTCAAGACGAGGGAACCAGGAGGGCTAAAATGCTAACTCATATCCACGTTTTAGCAATGATTCCTGCACCACTCTTTACCTACTTGAAAAAGTTTGACGTATGTGTTTAATGTCACCCAGATCTTCCTCTCTGCTTCCACATCATTGTGCCCATAGAGCGGGCACAATGGTTCCAAATGGAGCCTTCATTTTCCCGGGACTTTTTAACTTAATTTTTAATTTTATTTTTGTATTTCACATTTCCTTGTGAACACAACAACTCTGGATGTCATTAACTCGACTTCTTCTCCGGAGCCTTTGTGCTCCACTGTCTCTCAGGTTAACTCGTATTGCAGCGGTGCGTGGATAGTTTGACGTGTGTGGTTGTGCTGCTGCCGTGGTCCTGCCAGATGCCTCCTGCTGCTGCTGTTATCATTAGTCATGCTTCCACTGTTATTATACACATATGATTATTGTCACATGTATGTATACTATCAGATATTAATATATACTTTCAACATATTGTACCACAGTAGCCAGAACTATAATTATAATATTATTACTTTCATTAATGTTGTTGTAAGCTACTGTCATTACCGTCTGTCCTGCATCTCTCTCTGTCTCTTTCCTTCTCATTTTGTCTCATTGTGTCATATGGATTACTGTTAATTTATTATGCTGATCTGTTTTTTGGGGGGAAGTTTTTCCCGCTGTGAGGGTCCTAAGGACAGAGGGATGTCATATGCTGTAAAACCCTGTGAGGCAAATTGTGATTTGTGATATTGGGCTTTATAAATAAAATTGAATTGAATTGAATAGCAGAAGGTGGAAAGGCACAGTTTTTACAGAGCACGATAACCCCAGATGGTACAGCATCAAACACCACAGGAAATTGTGCAGGGCTCACAGGAATCTTGTGATGACAAAGAAATTCTTGGTGATCAGAAAGTTTGCCCCATTTTCCAAGAATCTCAAATCAAGTGGTAAACAGAATTGCATTGTGAAGACACTTACAGAGAACCAATTGAAATGCAGATGCTGTCATCATTCTATAGTCATTACATTGTGCAATCAACATGCACTCTTAACGACAAAGCAAGAAAACCAGTTACAGTGGCATAATTTGAAACTTAGGCAGTTTGTTTGGAGTTTGATTAAGAATATGTGAGGGTAAGGAAAGAAGGAACAAAAACTTTTCAGCTGTGCAATATTATGGTTATATTTACAGACTTTTCACACTTTGAAATTGACACGCTGGAGACTTCCTCTTTATGACCAACAGCAATTCAAATGAAACTGAGACAAAGACATCACTATTTGGTTTAACCTCTTAAAGCTCATAACACGTAAGCTGTGACAAGGCATTGAAAAGAAAAATTTGGGAACCAGAGCCATGAAGTCTTGCAGCTGTCACAGCATGAAGAATAGTTCCCTCAGTGAAAATCCAGGTTGATATTTGAGCGGGTTTAGAAGTTACTGAAGAAGGTGCTGTGTGTGAATTTCTGAGCAGTGAGTCACTGAGGTGATGAAACAATCATGTGCTCTGCCAGGTGAGCTTACCTTGCAAGGTGAAAGTGTGTGAAAGGTGTAAAGTGACTCATGCAAACTGGCACTGTTGTTTAAACTGTCATGTAAGACTCTCACTCCTCCCCTGGCTATTTCTTCTCTTTTAGCTTCTTACGTTACGTAGGAGGGAAAGAGGAAAAAAAACAAATTCCGGCCTGTTTGTCATCGTGAGAAGGAGAAGTTTCTGACAGTGAATTTCATCATGCGCACCCGAAACAGACTGAGACACTGGCTGTTACAAGGCTGATGACGGAAAAAGATAAAAATGACACCTTTTTATCTTGATTTGACACATTCAACATGGAGAAGGGGTTCTTACTAGGGTTTGCAAGGGGAATCAACACGGTCACCAGATAATAGGATAGGAAACATATATATTTTTAAAAGAAAGCAACATCAAATCAGTTTTTTGTTCTTTTTACTTTTGCTTTCTCTGCATCTACAGGGCTCTAAATTTATTCAAATGAAACAACGGAAAACCCATTTTCCGCTGAAACTGCTCATGATGCAGACATGCAGATTGTGCTGACCTTACTGTCCAAGCTATTGATAGCACTTCTCTTGATTTTCAGTGAGATACCAGTCTGTGTCCCCATACTGCTGATAGATATGAACGCACTGAAGGCCAAAACCTCAAAGTACAGGTTTCGCCAAATAAAATGTGTGGGGTGGCTGTGGCTCAGGAGGTCGAGTGGTCCTTGGGCAAGATGCTGAACCCCAAAGTGTTCCATCAATGTGTGCATGTGCTCACATGAGCAGTTGGCACCTTGCATGATGGCCTCAGCCATCAGTGTATGTGCGTGTGAATGGGTGACTGGTCCTTGTGTTTTTAAGAGTGGTCGCTAATATAGAAACGCACTACATAAATGCAGTCAGGTAGTATGACCTGTTACTAAAGGTCTAGTGTGTAGGATTTAGCAGCGCCTAGCAGTGAGCTTGCAGAACTGAAACTTCTCTCATGTTTCTCAAAACCAGTCCTAGAGCCAGTGTTTGAATGGTCCGTTCTGGGCAACTGTTCCATCCATCCATTCATTTTCATCCACTTATCTTAGGCTGGGTCACAGGGGCAGCAGGCCAAGCAAAGCACCCCAGATGCCCCTCTCCCCAGCGACATGTTCCAGCTCCTCCTGGAGGACCCCAAGGTGTTCACAGGCCAGATGAGATATGTAATCCCTCCAGCGTGTGCTCAGTCTACCCCGGGGCCTCCTACAAGTGGAAGATACCCAAGAAACCTCTAACAGGAGCCATGAGCCATCCTGATCAGAAGCCTGAATCACCTCAACTGACCCCTTTCATTGCGAAGGAGCAGCATTTCTACTCCCTCACTTTATCTCTAAGGCTGAGCCCAACTCATTTCGGCTGCTTGTATCCATGACCTCATTCTTTCAGTCACAACCCAGAGCTCATGACCACAGTGAGGGTTGGGATGTAGATGGGCCATTAAATAGAGAGCTTTGCCTTCTAGCTCAGCTTCCTCTTCACCATGCACCAAACTGTGTGGCAACTGCGCAACTGCTGGCAACTACCGTAGTACAAAGAGTGAGGAAGTCCACAGAGAGCGGGTGGAAATGGAGGTGAATGTGTCAGAAAACTCCAGACTTTCATTACAGAGACCGCTGTTCGCTTCCTGTGTGAAACAAAAGTTAGTGGGGTTATTTCAATAAGAACACTGTGTTCTTGTATGTGTACACTAGTGATGTATATCACATTACGTGACATGTTAGTAACAAGTGACTTATTTTAAGCCCTGTGATGTTTTTTCTGACCCTAACCTCAGACTTTTACTGCCTAACCTTGTATACAGGTAACAAGAAATAACTGTACACTTCCTGTGAAATTAAAGTTTATTTTGAATATTGTATTTGAATTTGAAGTGTAAATTGACACAAATTGACAAAGCGGCAGTATTTGAGGAGGTGGGATTATGATGTTTTGTCCATGCAAGAGAACCTGCTTCCTATGTAAGTATTAACGGCTCATTCCTTATTTTCAGGTGATCATACACTAATGAAAACATAGTTATGAATATTATATACGCCTTCTGCCACACACACACGCAGACTCGCGCACACACTGGACCTTTACGGTGTCACAAGCAATAAAAGCTTAATATCACTCACAACAGTTTAATATCATTACTTACATATTTTTTCTAGTCTGACTCTTTGCCAACACAGATAAATGTGTTAATGGCTCATAATGGAGAAAGTGAGCTTGGCTGAATTCCACTACTCGCTATTCTGTCATTTATTCCTACATTCATTTCCTTTTTTTTCTTTTTTTTGCAATTTTCTCTTCCCTTTTTGCTTAATCATACTGCATTCAGAGTGACAAGGGACTGGACTATTTCCAGGGTGCACTTGGCAGAGGAGAGAGAAACCTGTTCAGGGTTAAGATAAAAAGACGTACAGCTCCATCGTGCCCTCTAGTGGCTTTAAAGCTACAGCACAGACTTCAGTTAGCCAAGTGTGGCTTTATTTGGAGTCAGAAGCAGCATGAAAAACTTAATATGACTCTCACAAACATTTGAGATGAAGTAGTGTGAGTGTGTGGCATGTGTGGTCAAATAAAGAGAGAATG
This sequence comes from Epinephelus cyanopodus, assembly GCA_026686955.1. NCBI lineage: Eukaryota > Metazoa > Chordata > Actinopteri > Perciformes > Serranidae > Epinephelus > Epinephelus cyanopodus. The sequence goes on along the minus strand of CM048926.1, from coordinate 14,453,472 downwards.
GGAATATCATTTCCAGATGTGAAAAAGGGTGACTTAACGGGAAGGCAGCGTGCGTGTTTGATGGCTCTGGTTGGTTGTTTGAATGATTCCCATGTCATTTCGGCTGTTCTAGAAGCAATGAAAAGGTTTGTCAAGGTTTGTCTCAACTAAGAAACAGTGACTTTCATAGTTCAGAGATAGATTTAAAGGTTAACACTTAAAACCTTCTAATATTTTTGAGTTGATCTCATTCATGTTTTTATTTTTATCATATTTGCTTCATTTCAATCTTTATTTCTAGTCCATAGAATAATATCCCCAAACATTGAGTGGCTGGACTGTTAGAAAACTCTTATTTCTACCTTTCAGCCTTGCAGTGCAGGTAAGTGATCAGAGATACAGTGTAAGAGGGAACACATGACTGTAAAAAGAGGGCAGTAAAAAGAGGAAGAGCTGACTTTCATGCCTGACCGATTTCACTAATGAGCATGGACAATTTCAAGATGACCTATGATGGATCACGTGGAGAGCATGACAAAAGGACACAGAGACTTCACAGTCTCTCCGAACTCCATCATCAGTCCATTGGAGGAGGACAAAATCAAGATACTTCTACACAAGGACTTTTACTTAAAGATTTTTGTCTCAGTTTGTAATCATGTCCATCTAAAACAAACAAAATGAGTCATACTAACAGCGGCACTTAGACCATTTTCTTTGTAACTTGGGTTAGTCTTGCAACATCTCTTCTCAGTAAGATGCTGATTGTAATGCTAATCGTGTTAGTTGATGTGAAAAGATAAAAGGCTGTTCAGATACACAGTGATCCCCAACGATACCGCTTTATAGGTCCACTCCACTTCATATCAGAGGCAAGTACTGCACTTTTACTGCACTACATTTGTCTGACAGCTTTAGTTACTTTACAAATGACAATTCTTCATCCACTTCCTGTCCAGTGAAAACCCCAAATATCCAAATGTGTTGAGTTTGAATCTTTGTGACAAACTGATGGATGAACTGATCCTTTATGTGTCAAGGAGTTGATCCTACAAATACAAAAATAAATTCTTTAAAAACCCTCTTGGATCCGCAGGAAAATGCATCGTCACAAAGCTGCAAACAGGGCTGCTTTTAGAGATACATGGTTCTCACAGAACAGCAGGATATTGGGCAAGAGGTAGGGTACACCCCGGACAGGTCGCCTGACTTTTTTTGAGTCTATTTGTATTAAAGCTCCTGTATCTCCTACCAGAGGGCAGGAGAGTTTGTGGGAACAGTTTCTGATGATAATAATGGGCTAAAAATCCTGGAGCTGCTCCACAAACAGTGAATGGGAGATTGATTTTATTGTGACTTTATTCTATTGTATTGTTCTCAGTCCTGAAACAGGAAATATACCCATATACTCAGAACATGCATCTGTTTGCTCTCAGTGTCATCTGCGACATCTTTATTAATTCACTGTCTGTGGAGCAGCTTCAGATATTACACCCTATCACACATTTCAGTTTTAGCACTTTTAGTAGCAGTTAGCAGTTTTAGTTTTTGGATTTGGGAGAGTTCATCAAGATGTATGAAACTTTAAAAAGGGGTGAAGTTCCTCTTTAAACATCTACAGCAGTAAAGAGCAATATAAACATTAATGCAGATGTAAAATCAATCCAATATAATTGTAAAACACCAACAGAGAGCACTTTACGACACAATCAGCACTTTTACTTTAAATACTTTATTTACATGTTGGTGATGATGCTTAAACAGTAAGTACAAGTAAAGTTTTGAATGCATACTTTTACTCATAATGGAGTATTCTCAGCGTTGTCTCAGTGCTTTAACCTCATTAAAGGGTCTGAATGCTTCCACTGAATGTCTCTGCAATTGCCGATGTCTGCTATGGCTGACTGTTGCCACAAATATAAGCTGCAAGGTCGATGTGTACTTTCAGAAGATCAGCTTTTATATAAATAATCTTGTAAATAGAACTTATTGTGTTTCTCGGTTTTTCCAATGTTTTACTTGTTCCCTTGCTCTTTCGTTTGTGGGGTATGTGACGTTGGTGCACAGGTTGTCAGTTAATGAGAAACACACCCACAGCTGATGAACTCCCCCACACCTGTGCACACCTGAGAAATGGGTGAAGCAGTTTCTGTTTAAGCTCAATGTTTTAAATAATGGTGTTGAACACTAGCTAGTGTTACTAATAAACTTTGAAGCTGAGCAAGAGCATTGCATGGGATTTCCTGTTCAAAGACCACGTGATATTTTCCAATGCGGCTGCATCTGAGACAGTTGAATGCGCAAATATCTGTCTTCAAACATGTTGCCACAAATGGAATATTTTCTGCAAGAAGATTTGATATGAAATCACTACACAACCAACATATATGACAATACATTTTTCTTTTCTTTATTGGTATTAAGACTACATTGTTAACACACATTTTAAACAAGCAAATGAAACAATTGAATTAACTGATATTTATGTAAAATATGCAGCTTCAATCATCACAGATGGCACTCAGCTTGTGGTGCTCAAAGTGCCAAAAAATAAATTTGAAAAACTCAACAGCAATGTCTCTTTCCAGAAATCATGATTTTGGTTCTCTGATAATCAGACCTTGTGGTGAGCAGTTTCATGTAGGAGCTATTTTGTTTCTACCACAGCTCACCTGCCAACTGTATCACTGCACAGAAGGAAGAGTGCATCTACTCATGGATGAGAGATTCATGCTTGAGATAGTGAGATATGTAAACATTGATGTCGTCCTCCTTAGCTGAGCTGTGGTGCTAGGTGAGCTAGCAGCAGATGCACTCTTCCTTCTGCATGGTGATACCGTTGTCTCTTGTGGTTTGGTAGAAAGAAAATAATTCCTACATGAAACGGCTCACAACAAGATCTGTGGATTATCTTGAGTAACCAGGCCATGATTTCTGGAAAGAGACATTGCTGTTGAGTTTTTCAAATTTATTTTTTGGCGCTTTGAGCACCACAAGCTGAGTGCCATCTAGATCCATTATATTGGAGAGAAGGCAGACATCTCTACGGCTGATATCTCCAGCATTCGGCAACTCACATTAAAACAATCTGGACTGATAAACAGCATTACAGGTAAAAGGAAAAATATGAGTTTTAGATTTTGGGTTGAACTCTCCCTTTAAAGATAAATCTTGTTTGAATGTCTGACACCATTTTACTAAACAAGATTTACTTAAATTGTTTACTGATACTTCTCCAGTGATCCAACAAATCCAAATATTGTACAGCCACACACCGACACCAGAATAAAAGGAGAGAAACTGTGGGAAAAAAAAGCTTAATTATTGCCATAATTTCACAAGATACATGATGACAATAAAAGACACAAACCCACCAGGGTGTATCTAACTGGGTTACACGGCAAGAGACACTTCCTCCGCAGGCGCTTGATTTTCCAACACTTCAAGCAGTTTCAGATAAACAGTGAACTTCACAAGAGAACAATGAAGGATTCACGTTCCTCTGGCACACACAAGTGGACATGTGACATCCCAGGACAAGAGACAAACCATTGTTGTACAAGAGGTGGGACACACACACATCATGGTACCACTGGGTGACAGATCAATCACTGCTATTCAGCTTGACTTCAAAGCACAATTGTTCTGCATCCTCTGTAATTCCAGCAGACAGACACTGTGTTAGTTTACATGATGGGCGAATAGTAGATTAATCTGAGTAGCGTTCAGACAAACACCACAACATATGGAAACATGTGGATTGCATGTGTTTCTGGAGAGTCTAGTGCATTGATTCATGCACAGTTGCAGGTTTGTGAGCACAGTGAATGTGGAGCAGGGACCCCATTACCAGGGAGTGACAGGATGTTTTGACTACTTCTGTATCTGATAGTGGTTGCACTAAAAATGCACATGCAAACCAGTGAGCTGCATGATCACAACTCATACAGAATATCAATAATTGGGTGGGGTCAACACGCCTTCTCACTTCATTAATAGGTCGAGGTTAACTAACCACCTCATCGTTTCCCTGCCTCCCCTTCCGAGCAGGTGATCAGCCGGCTGAGGTGACCACCTTTTTGGGGTCGGTTCGTGCAGCTCGCACCGGGAAGGAGGAGGGAGTGGAGGTGGTGGTGGTGGTTGTGCAGCAACAGCAGCGAGGCGAGGAGGACTATATCCGCGCTCCTGGGGAGAGGACGGAGCGCAGTATGGGCTGACTGATCAGAAATCCGCTTTGGGGTTTTCATTGTCTTCAATGATGGATGAGCCGAATATCCTGAGACGCCGCGGTCTACAGGTAAATAGACACTGACATGCCAGTTTGGATGTGGTTGTTTCCAGGCAAGCGGGATAGTATAATGATGATGATGATGAGCCATTGGCGACGAAGCGAGTGGAAGCGAGTGATTTTATTTTTTCCAGGAACTGCTTTGGGTGTAGCAGTTGTTTTTTCCATTATGATATTTATTCCTCCTGATAATGATATGACATCGCTTTGAAATGTTTATCTGGTGATCACTCGCCTCGTGTCTGGTGTCCATTCATTAAAAGCAGGCGGTGGCACCATCATGAATTTGTAGCACCTAATTAGCGCACATAATGCCATTAATGAATCTAGGTCTTGTGTGTTTATTTTGGAGCTGCCTCATTGGTACTTTTGTGAAGCTGGTTGCCTTGGTGATAGGAGCAAAAACCCCAAAGGGTGCCTGCATGATTGGCAGGAACATCCTTTTAATCTTCTCCTGGGTGCCATGTTTATTACTCAGGTATGTCCAGAATGGGAATAATGATTGTTTTTTTCTCCCCCTTGGTTCATTCATGTGTATATTTTCTGCATAAATGAAGAAGTGGGAGCTGCATTGTCTGTTATGGAGGAGGTGATGCTGGGGTGTGTGATGAAAGACTCACCGGTCCAAACTGGGTGTTTCCATTCAGTTGTTATGATTAATTTCCTTTCCACTTTATATTCATCTGCAATTTAAATGTAAGTGCAGCTCTGTCATTGTACTAATAATGAACATGATCAAATTATTATCCATGAATTCTAATATGTTGTGAAAAAGACGCAACCTAAGACTAGACTTCTAAGCTGATAAATTGATGTGTTCTGATTGGTGATGAAGCGAAAAGTACAGTAATTAAATGATGTTTTCTCTGCAGAAGTGTCCATGATTATTTAGTTTTTACTCCCTTCTTTCTGACGTGGCTGCCGGGCACTTTCTGAGTCTGTCTATGGAAAAATGGAGAAGATAAAATCAGAAAAGTAGCCTCGAAATAATTATCTCTCTAAGTCCAGAGTGCCACCCTTCCTTGTCCTTCAAATCCCAATTGGCAAGGCTAGTTTTGCAGTTGCCTGAGCTCAAACGCAGTAGCCGTGGGCTTGTGAGGACCTTGTATCCTTGCCGTGAAATGACTCGAAGACCCACTTGTCATGCAAGAAACTAGGCCATACTGCAGCTAATGAGATTACACTGCACTGAAGAGAAGATGAGTGCGAGTGACAGAGAAGGGAAATCCATCTGGGAAAAAATGGCCTTATTTTTTAAAAAACATTTTGTGAATGTAAAATACAGATATTCAAAATGAGAAACGTATTGATTTAAAGGAAGCCCTTTATCCAAACAATGAATACGCCTCTCTGCTTAAACAACACTAGCTGATATCTGCATTTCAAGGCAATGTCACCATGACAAACATGAGAACAGAAGATATTCTCATTGCAATATTTTCCATCTCTTCTTTTCCAGAAAGAACTGAGTCTTCCTCGCAGGGGAAATGTGTAAGTATTATTAACTTATTCTGTGCTCTGTGTGTCTTCGTCTCTTTCTTGCCCTCCTTTTTCCTCCTCAAACCAGACCAGCCAGGTGCCTGTCACTCACTTGTCAGCTTTAATGTGCGTGCATGCCGTATTTCACACCAGGGTACGTCTACTTGACTGTCTCCTGAGAGGCCAGAACCTGTGAAGCTGTTTATGCCTGAAAGTCAGAGCAGTCTCACCGCTCAGACAGGTTTTATGTTAACTCAGAGAGGCAGAGCAGACAGAGATGCGGTGCAAAAACCCCTGATGTGATTACAGTGGAGGAGCTACTGTAGGCTTATTGCTAAAAGGGATTCATACTTCTTGTGAATACTTGCTGAATACCTGAATCAGTTTTCCCATTTTGCTACACCTGAGTTATTTATTTGTTGATCATGTGTTCATGTGTGAGCGAAGCAAACAAGCTGAGCCAGCTCTTACAGGTAACTTAGTGATGTCACCTGATGATTAATGGGACTTTTACACAGTAGGAGCAATTCCAATGAAGTTTTATCAGCAGAGAGGTGGCACGTGAACAGCTTGGAGGAACTTGCTCGTGGGTTTCCTGCTCAAACGGGAGCAGTCGTCACAACATCAATCTCCACTGTCTCACTCACCTGTTTATGGACTTCCCCCAGTCTTTAGAGCAGAGGCTAGGCCAGGTTAGTTTCACCTTCTGTGAGTCAGAGGGAATATAACAATCATGACGTCAAAGATCAAAGGTGACAGATTTTGTTTCTGTCACCAGTCAAGAACCATAAGAAAACTGTAGTTGTATCAAGGTCATATTTCTGTGTTATTTGTGTTGCACCCTATTTGTCCGTGTGACCGTACCACTTATTTTAAAAAGCTTACTTAAAGCACCAATGTGTACAATTCAGTGGTGTCTAGCTGTGCGACACATTCTCACTCCGACCTCGTCACATAACACCACTTGGTCATGGACTTTCCATGTCAACACATGACAGGTAACAAGACCTGGGTGTGTCAGTTGTTGATGTTTTGGGACACCGTGTCAACTTCAGCTTGTTACATGTATTGTGTTTTCAAAATACACTTCCGTTTTCACAGGAAATTTAACATTTGTAAACAGTCTCTTTCAAAATAAAGGCAAGCATAAGTAAAGAGTATTTGGCTTTACATTCATACGTACCGTACATACCGTTCTCCTGGGTGAAAGTCCGTGACTGTTTGACCCATCCACCACCCCTCCCACACACACACCACTTGGACTCTTCACATCCTTAACTGACTTTGTTGTTGCCGGACACCGTTACACACTGTCGGCACTCGACTGCCTATCATTCCACCATGAAAGAACCACTTTTTTCGACTGTATCTGAAGCGTAAGTCAATGCCCAAGTGCCAGTTTTAGACAACTTCAAATGAGACCTGGTTAAGCCGTAAGTTGCAGATGGCAAACAACTAAACGCCCCTACCTTCACCTCTCCCTTCCCAAGTGTGTAGTGGAACCTACAGTGACCTTCAAGTAATGTAAAAAGGCCAAAAGGCCCTCTCTGGAGCCAGTGTTCTCGGTTACTGTAGAAGCAACAACATGAGGGGTCACACTCCTTAACAGCTCATTCTAAGCTATCAGAAACACAACAAATCTTAGTTTCAGGTGTTTATACACGAATAGAAACATAATCGTAAATACTGTATTCCATTTCTGCCAGTAGATCCCCCTAAATCCTACATCCTGGTCCTTTAATATTGCCATGTTATTGATAAAGGTGAATTGTTTCTCTAAGAACAAATCACTCAAGTATTTCAAATGGGACTGTAGTGTGTTTGTGGAAAAGTTCAGTGGTCTCAGTGGTTTGCTGTTGTTTATTTGAAACCGTATAATAGCCTAGCAGGGCTGGATTAATTCACTAGCAGGCTAAATTAGCTGTGGGCCCCTTCTGTTTGTGTAGTAGTAGTACTAGTAGTTTATTTGCACAGTGTAAATTTTGACTCAAGGACACAAGTCATTCCCAAACAAATGTGCAAGAAATCAAATTACTCAAAGGTCTGATTTTATATAGTGAAGCCCTGGTTTTTAAACTGTTAATTTCAGTATCTTCCTATGCATGGGTGCTGGAAAGAAGGGTTCCCACCATTGTTGAATCTCAAATCCAGGGGGAGCAATGGGGATTTTTTCCTGGGCATGAAAGAGTGGGCCGGCTCTTGACCCTTGCAGGGTTACTAAAAGGGTCGTGGCAGTTTGCTCACTCAGTCTACATGTGTTTTGTGGACTTGGAAAAGGCTTTAGCCCTGTTCCCTGGGGAGTTCCCAGGCATGAAGGTCTGTTGCTTCATGCCAGTTAGTGCCTATACAACCAGAGTGAGACCTGCGTCTGTTTTCTCTTGGCAGGAAGTCAAACACATTTCCAGTTCATGCTGGGCTCAGCCAGGGTTCTCCCCTTACCAATTCTGTTTGTGATTTTCATGGATAGGATCACAAGGCACAGCTGGGGGGATGAGAAAGTCTAGTTTTGGGACCTCAGACTTGCTTTTCTACTCTTTGCAGGTGGTTCTGCTGGCTTGACCTTGAGTGGAGTCGCTTCCACCTTGCCTCAAAAGCAGCCAGTTGAGGTGGTTTGGGCATCTGATAAGGATGCCTCCTGGGTGCATTCCTCTGGAGCTTTTACAGGCACGTCCAACTGGTAGGGGACACAGAGAAAGATAGGGAGATTATATAGCTCATCTAGTTTGGGAACGCCTCAGGGTCCCCTGGGAAGAGCTGGAAAATGTTGTTGGGGAGAGGGACACCCGGACTAGCTTGCTTAGCCTGCTGCTGGCATGACCTTAGAAATTGATGATTTCAGTTTTATCACAAACAGTGGCTGAATTTTAAAGGAAAGTGTGTAAGATGTGAGGACTGCAGATGCAACCAGCTGAAATTATCCACAGAGGTCACTTCCTCTCCAAAACAAATGGACCAGGTGAATAGAGCCGGTAAAAACACTGAATAAAGCAGTTTGACGTTAAAAAACAGTGTTTCTTCTATGCTTTTTGGCACGTCCCACTACTATGTGTGTTCACCTTTTTGCTCTGACGACAGAATGTGTGCTCACCCAATTTCTGAGCCATACATTCAAGAGGTTCTTAATGTGAGCCGAACTGTCCGCAGCAGACTCCTCCTCACCAAGACAAATGGAGCTGGTGATTTAAACACCAAATAAAACCGTTTCAGGCTACATCTCAGTGTTTCTTTGGCATGCTGGAGACAGGCTGTTAGCCCAGCATCTACTAATGCGTTCTCCTGTTTTTTCTCTAATAACATAAGATCCAGACGTTCAGGAGGTTTTAACCAGGGGCCGAATTATCCATGGAAGCCTCTTCCTTGTTAAAACTAATGTAACTGGTGACTTAAACCCGTAAAAACGCCAAATAAAGCAGTTTCATGTGAAAAAAAAAACGTGTTTCTCCGACACTGCTCGCCACGTAAGGGCCTGTAACTACAGCAGCTGACGTGAAAATGCGAATGGCCCTATCTAGAGTCCGTTTTCGGTTTGTCCATCCTTGGGTACTGTAGAAACATGGTGGTGCAACATGGCATTCTCTATCAACCTCATTCCTGAGGTCACTGCTGTAGAAATTATTATGTGTGCAACTTCCAGTGAGATAGCAGAAGTAGCAGTAAGCTGGTTCGTCCCAGCGGCTACTCTTGGTGGCTAACCACCAACGCTGGTTCTTTTTCAAAGTAATTTGCCTTCAGTTTAACAAATACTGATTTCTTTTTTTAACAAATATTTACCTAATGTTAACTTAGCATTCACGAAAATGTCTTCAGCAACTGTGTGTTTAACATGTAACCAGAACAAAAAGGGATTGTTCCTGTCTCCAAAGGTACTGCTGATATGAGAAGTAAAGCCACAAGAGTTTCAAGAGACATAGTGAAAAGTATTAAATCATTAAATCTATAACAGGCGTCGTGTTCCACGTTTTATTTCCCAGTTGCTCTTGGAAAGAAGAATAAAGTACTGTAAACAAACCGCTACCACTGGAAATCGCTGGTTTCGGTTCAACGCTGGAAGTCGTGCACATAATTCATGCAAGGGATCATGGGGGCCAGGAAAAAGGTGGATAGACCTGCTCCCTATGTGAATATAAACAGCCCATTCTTAGGAAATTCTTATTTTCAAGTTATATTATACACTAAAGAAACCATATTATAATATATTCCATTTCTTCTAATGTATCCCCCTAAATCCTACACACTGAATCTTCAGCACGGTTTGCCTTCTTGGGAAAATGGGCCTGAAATCCATGAAAATCTCATGAGGATCTCAATATTCCATGATGACGAAAATGCATCATTCATGGCTGCTCGTGTCCCGTAACTGAAGTTGCAGCCTCGATGGGACTCGCTGTGTGCGTTTCACATGTATAGTTTTGTTTAAAGATATTAAGCTGCAGGTGTGTAACCGGTGTTTTGATATGGTGTTACTAGAAATACACAATTTCCTCCTCAGTCTTTCTTGGATTTTTCGCCGGGTGGTTCGTTTGTGTTCCAGTCGTCACAATATTACCGACAGCGCTGAAGGCATCATTAGTCCCTCCTCCCTTCGGCGCGCGCTGACGCGGCTGCGCGGTGCGGCGTTGCTGGTGCTGCTGGAAAGTTTGTATCACTCTTTACATTTGTCGGAAGATACCACAAGCTAATGTCACACACCGCGGTTCACGGGCTGTTTCGGACACTGTGCCGGTGACAGGGAGAAGGAGCGGAGCGGACATGGCCGTTGCAGTCGCTCCTCATCACCGAGCTGCCGTGCCGTGGGTCTGGGGTCAGTTTGTACTGAAGCTAAATGGAGTTTCAGCCGTTGGACACTGCGTACTGGCCTAACGACAACCACCAGCAGCAGCAGTAACAGCAACTCCTCAGGAGAGACTGTTTAACATGAAGCTCCCTCTTTAACAAAAGGACAGTTCTCATATCTGGGTTGGATTTATCTGTCACCGCCACCATGTCTGACCAAAACTACTACTGGACCGTGTTGCCGAGCTACAAAACTAGTTTTGTGACTGGGGCCATGATGAAAAGATCAAAAAGGTAAAGACAACACAGCCTCTTTTCTCCGATCACAGACATTGTGGATGTGTAGACAACAGCGATACAGTGTTGACTCCCGCAAAGGGAAAACATCTGCTGTGTCTAGTTGTCATCAGCTCCCCGCTGCGCTGTGCCATTCACTGTCTGACAAACAGCAATTTGTTGAACGTTTATGTTGAACTATTCGATTCACAGCACGTAAACGCAACCCCCACAGTGTCTGGTGACAGTATCAGCATACAGCTCAGATTGATAATGCCACTGTGGTGTCTGTGATAGCCTACAGTACGATACTGTATGTGTCGGCTACATCCGCCCTAGTTTTTGTTTCCGACAGAGAAACGTGGCCATTGTGGAGTGTTGTGTATGGGGGCAGACTGCATTGTCTGCTACCAGCTGTCGCATAAAGCGACACAGAGTCCCAGTGCGGATCGATACGCTGATGTAGTTAGTGGGACTGGGGTGTTGTAGATGTGCTTTTATCTGTGAGATAAATTTAATCAGGCCTCTCAAAGCAGAGCAGTAAAATATGTCTGTCATGTCCTGCAGGGGCTTTGGCAGTCAGTGGCTTCATAGTGACATAGTATGTGTATGTATTTGCTTCATGATTATCCCCAGAAATAAAGTGTGCATCTATCATCTGTCAATGGCACACACTGCATTATTAATAAGTAAAGTTCTGTAAAAAACAAAAAAAAAATTCTCATTGTGTGCATGTGATATAGTTGCTCTATTAACAGGCTGCCTAAGAGTGTCCAACTACCCCCTTTACATGGAGACTGAACATGCATAAGTCATGCAACCCATTCAGCACAGCGTGACTTTGAAAAGAGCCAAGTGGATAAATGCAGCCCTTCACCGTCACCAGACGTGTGAAACATGCAGGCCTGCATCTCAGTGGCCCACATTCATCATGCTACATGGCTTCCTGCCTGCACGGCCCCTATAAAACAATATTGTTGGTCCCAAACATGAGGAGCCTTATCACTGCCAAGTGTTGATAAAGCTCTCTCATGGTCGTGGTGTGACACAGTGATGCTTTTCATGCCGCTTCTTTTTTTTTTTTTTTTTTTTTTTTTTAAATCCAGGCTCTGTTGTGTGAAAAGGGTGTTTGTTTGTTTACTTTCAGATAAGGAGAAAATGTTGCGCACTCACAGCATCATTCTATGGCTGGTGTGTTGCTGAAACAAAGTCAAGCATTTATTGGCTCTCCCTTCTCTCTGTTGCTGTGCCATCTCTGCCACTTTGAGTCTTTTTGGGTTGGGGGCCATATACTGCGTGAATCTGCCTCAGCACCGACCCAGAAACGTCAGGCTCTGTTGTTGTCTCAGCCCCTCATTATTTTGGGTCATCGCCAGAGAGAAAGAGAGATGGCATCGACATCATTTGCATGAGACAGAAAGCATGATGGGATTATATCCAGTTTAGTGGGGAATGTAGAAACAAACAAAAAAGAAGCCCATCATTTATTCTGTTTCAAGACTTTGGCACACATAGGATAGCACACAAAGGACGCCAGACACCATACATGCAAAAATGTACAGGAAGTGGGAAAAAATAACATTTGATCTTTAAAGTAACTGCATCATAATTGCTCTGGCTTTTATGTGAGTGAGTCATGCTCAGAGAAATGCCACCTAGTAGCATCTGCCAGTTTTTAAACAGGTCCGCCAGTCACGACTTTTATACGGGACTATTTCTAAGAAAAGGGTTTCCTTAAAGGTGCTCCGAAGAAGTGAGTGACAGAATTTGTAACATTGCTACTGTGCGGTTTTTGAAACAAATGCAAAAATCTAACGAAAAATATGAAATTCAACAAAACTGGACCTATAAAGACGAGTACTGGTTGCACATTGATGCAAATCAGCTTTACAAATAACAGCCACTGATATATTTTTTGTTAGAAAAGACTTGAATCCAAAGTTGCATCAGCTGCTGAATATCTGACTCTGTGCAATGGAAAAACACTCTCATTGATTTTCGTACCTATAGATCAGTTTGTGTCAGACAGACTGTGTTCATGCATGATGATGGCTCTTTAATGGTGTGGACACTATATTATGGCCTGCAGATATGTCACTGGAGTCAATCATTGGGCCTACTTGTTAGTCTGCATCGTTGTATAACAGCCAGCCACGACTGTTTTTGTAGGATCAGGTGCTCCCACTGGTACAAGTACTTCTCTTTCCAGATGTTTCTCATATTCTCACATGAAAATGCTTCCAGACACAGAAGACATCATCATAATCATTGAAACTTTAGTGTAATACCTCACCACGTAGTCCATACCACTACTTTGGTTGATTTATTTTATGTATTTCCATTAATTGTTAACTCTTGTAGCCAGAAGTACTTTTATTTTTCGTCTGCTGTTTATCAGTCTAGATTGTCTTAGTGTGAGTTGCTGATTGTTGGCAATATCGGCCGTAGAGACGTCTGCCCTCTCTCCAATATAATGGAACTTGATTTCCCTCGGCTTGTGGTGCTCAAAGTGCCGAATATTTACGGCTGAAAAACCCAACAGCAATGTCACTTTCCAGAAATGACGACCCACTTACTCAAGATAATCCACAGACCTTGATGTGAGCAGTTTCATGTTGGAGCTATTTCTCTCCACTGAACTACACCCTCAGTGGTGCTAGGTGAGCTAGCAGTAGATGATGCATGCTTCCTTCCATGTGGTTGACATGGTTGATGAGTGTAGATCGGTAGAAAGAAAATAGCCCCTACATGAAACTGCTTACAACAAGATCTGTGGATTATCTTGAGTAAACGGTTAATTTTGAGCACTACAAGCCAAGTGACGTCTAGTCAGGATATGTTCAAGATAAGGCCGACAGAAACTCAGACTGTCCCTTTAAATACAAGAGCATAAAAATGCGACCTGTTTTAATGAGTGTTGACACATTAGCCAAATGTAATACATTGTGAGTACTGTCTGTGCATGTGTTTATATATCAACACACATGTTTGTAGCTGTGTGTGATGTATAAACATTACCGCTATCATTAAAGTTATCAGTGTTTTCCTTATCACGATCGGCGACTCGGGTTCATAGGTTGAGTGTGTTTTATTTCACCTGACTGTTTACTGCTCTGATGAAAGACTGTTGCCGAGTGATTGTGCTTGTAATTGTCTTGCATAAACAAACGTTTTCTCTCTTGTGTGTTTGTTTTCCTCCTCTCACAGTTCCCGAAACAACAAGAGAAGGAGTTTGGCGGTTGGGACCCCGTCGCCCACGCTCTCACGACCTCTTTCGCCTCTCCCACTTGCCACAGGTACTGCGTTGTTTTTAGCTGCTCCGCTCTGTGCGTGACAGTGTTTGTCAATTAAAGTAGAGGCTTGTTATTTACACACATATGATCTCATGGAACACAGACAAGCATGTGAAGATGCAATGAGGAAACATTAGCTTTTTTGTTAAGTATAAGTGCCCTCAGCCTAATTTGGCTTTTTGATGTATGTCACAAGATGAGCACTGGTTTCCCTCTGGTGTGTTCATTCAGTTTCCATTGCTGTTGGATCAGAGTGTGCCCACAGTATAGTGCACAAGACATACAATAGTTTTCCTCGTGATATTTTTTCATGTAGCTTCCTCTAGGCTACTCATTCCTTCATCCAGCTGCCCAAAGTGCTCTGTGGAGACTCATTCATTCTCTGCACCATTTTTTTAAGTGAGTTAGGGTGTGGTAGTGCTTTGCCCTCAGGGACTGGCATGAAAACCCTTATGTGACCCTTTCAAGAGTAAGTGGTGTGATCAACAACAGGACTCCATGCTGTCTGCTGAAACTGAGATCAGGCAGGGAAGAGGCCCTTTGCGGGTGTGTTACTGTAATTAAAAGATCTGACAGTTTCAGGTTGAACTGTGAAGTAAAAGCAAAATAATCATCGAGCGTATTTCAAACTGATAATGTAAAACAAGGAGGCAGCCAGTGGAATGACTCAACACACAAATAGTTCATAATTTAAGTCTGTAACTGATTGTTTTTTGTTTCCTCAGCTGGCAGCAGCCCCTCAGAAAGCCCCAGAAATGTCTCTGCCAGCACCTCTGCCAACTTCCAGTTTGCCCGCAGGTAAGAATTACTGCGAAAACTTTTTAATATAGAGTTGTTCTAAGGCACAAGAGCTCAGCCAAATTACTCTAGTCGTATTTTCCCTACCTAATACAAAACTGGAACATTTGTCAGACTGATAAAATGCAGAGCAGATGCCTCCATAAAACAGTGGATTAAATGCATATTTTAACTAAAGAGTAGGTTCATCTTTCTTTCTGCAAAGATGTGAATTTACAGGAAGATGTAAATGTCAGTATTTCCCCAGCAAGGTAAAAAGGTTCTGTATGCAACATTTAATATAGCAGCAAACCACCTATTTGATGTGTAAAGATATAGTGGAGTAATGGCATCCTAAGCAGAGAATGAAGTCAGGCTCCCTGTGTGTGTGTGTGTGTGTCTGTGTGTTGTAATCCAAGCGTCTCTTTAGTTTGTTATGGTAACCTGGTCCTACTGAGCTACTGTTACGTGACCCATCGGTTTGTGGACTCACATTTTGAGGCTTCGAGTTCTGCCTTTAGGTCATTGCCATCTAGGTTTTTTGGAGCTAGAAGTGACCATATCTGGACAAGGGGTGGATCTGACTCATAGATCGTGGTGAAGCCTTGCAGACAGCCACTGAAAGCAGCCATGTCCTTAATTATGTGTAACTTTAAGCCTTAGTAAAAGGTAAATTGAGAGCTATAAAAATTAATCACCCCCTTACAGTTGTCTTGAACACGGAAGTCAGTGATAGAGACATGTTATTTCTGCTTTAAAGTTGGGTATTTCAACATGGGGATCTATGTTGGCCATTTCAGGAACTGCCGTTTTTGGCACTTGGTGTTGGCTTCATATCTCAGACACAAAGGGTGCCACTTGGGCTGAACGCGCATGGGAGTGCATGTGCGTATCCTACTGGTTAGCTCATCGCTGCTGCTTTGCACTGCTCTCATACGGCAGTTATAACCGATATCAGAGCGTCGTCATAGTGGAAGCATAGCGTCCACCCTCCAGTTCCCTACTGGTTAACACCATTAGCTGTCTCAGCAACTGCCATTGTTTAGTGCTGTTTATAGAGTGAGCACCATTAGCTGCCACCCACCGGCCCAGCCACCTCCATGTTGAGAACCGGGTCCAGACTGCTCATACGCTCTGGCCCCTTGAGCACCAAACCAAAAGCAAAACCTCACCAGAGCAATAATTTTCACTTATTTTAAGCCGAATAAAATAAAGACATGCTTAAAAATAACCCAGGAAGCTTGGTTTTGAAGGAAAGTGAGTGGGATGAATAATGAACATGCCATGACTTGTTCCCCTTTGCCCCTGTAGTGGATACGAGAGGCAAGTCCAACCGACTGAAAGGCCCCAGGGCCACTTGCTGGACGTGGGTCTTGGCATTTGTCAAGCCAATTAAGGCGGCGAGTTGGTACACACACTTCAGGGCTTCTGTGATTATGGGGAGAAATTGCAAAGCTTGCCCTCTCATCATGCTTCTACGCTACTGCGTAGAGACTCGCTGGGATTTAGAGGAATAGTGGCTGGAGCTGGCATCCTCGTCCAGTAGCAGAAAATAGTGTGTTGTTGACTCTTGGGAAGATTTGTGGCAAAACAACATCATGCAGGCTCATTCTGAAGGAGATGCTTAAAAACAGTGTTGTAGATATTACTAGTATACGTATGATGCTGCTTCTCACTTGCTCAGTGTGCTTTAAATGTACATGCTGCTTCTAATGTGTTGTGAATTAGCATTTAATGTTGCAGTGCAGTGCATTGCACCATGAGCTGGAGGACGGAGAGGGGAAGCCTCCTGATAGAATTGCCTCGCACGAGCCTGCATGACTCATCTAAATTTATTGAGACTTTTTAAGCTGCCAGTGTGGAGACAGATGCTGTGACTGCACTTTTGAGAGCTCCAGTGGGTTTACTTGTTATTCACACGAGCTGTATAGCCCTGCTGTTTGTGCAATTATTTTTTGCATGTAAACACTGAAGAGCCAGACAGGCAATAGTTGGCATCATGTAAAGAATAAATAAGTCTTTTTTAAATGCAAATAAAGGAGTAAAGTGATAAGGAACCACCTCAAGGGTGAGGCATAATCGTTTAGCTGCAGCTCCCTCTTCACTGCTAAAGATGCTTTTTTTAACCTTGAGGTGTGTGAGGACTGCCAACACACTGGCCCACAATAGCCTTTTTCCTCTTACTCCCCGGGCATTGATTCCTAACATCGATTCAAAACCTTGTTTTTAATCTTAGCTTCTATACTCTTAAGCCTTGCAGGACTTGAACACAACAAACCTTAGTATCAGTAGTGAGGCATTTAATAACACATAGCGGAAGACATACATATTGGATGTGAACCAGATAAGAAAACCAGTGTTCCCTGTGGAACGAGAGTTCTGCTGCAAGGCACTGTGCAGCAGAGGTGCTGAGAGGACTGCAGCAAGTCCTAAACCAGGTAGTATAAAAAGAGTGTCATAAATACAGTTTAAAATTAGTGTTGAAACTATAGTTTTTACCACTTTTTCCTGGGATGTAGACTTTACATGTACACAGGGATTTGTGTGGTAGGAAAGATTTATTTATTATTAGGGCTGTCAAGTGATTAAACAAATGAATTACATACATCAATTTTTGCTGTGAGTCAAATTAATTTTGGCAGATGTGTCGTAGTAAAGCTACCGGATTTTGGACACGATTATTCCCCAGTCCTTTATCATGGAAACTGGTCTGTAGTCCATTACAATTTATTTTGCACGGGAGGTAGTTAGTCAGTCTCATGTAGACTTACTCAGTTTGCATTTGAACACCTGGTCGAGTATGGCTTGATGAGGCTGGCTGCTAGCACTAGCATCAGAGGCTCATGAGCTCGGACCTCCAGGTTTGCTGCTAAATTCTTTGCGTGGAGGCAATACTTCAGGCTTTAGGTCCCCTGATGGTACGAAAATTTCTAACTGCAGAAATTGCAGAGAACAGTGCTCCAATCAACCGCTCCATCTGGGCATTTTAAAAAATTTAAATGTTCCATTCATGGGGCCAAGCATTGTCTTCTCGTCTGCCTTTGTCATGTGACAAAACCACTGCTACCTTCAATGATGCACCGGGTTAAAGGGCATCATGGATCAGCAATCATTTTTTTTAATGTGTTATTTTTTTCTGCGATTAATTAATTGAAATAGCATGTTATTTTGACAGCCCTATTTATTATTATTAGGTCTGGGTACTTAATACCTTTAAGGTATTGACTGAGATAACTGTACCAAATCGTAACCAAACTTCTCCAGTCAAATGATACCTGCATTTGATCCTTTTTTTATCCAGATCTAGAAAAAAGCACTTCTTTTATGGTTTCTCTTGCAGCCAATCGTAGCAAGTGTTATTTGATCTAATGTGACGTGATTCGCCCACAACCACAGCAGCTACAGCCAATATAGTCTGTGGTGTGGTGAAGTGAAGCAATATGTATGTTTTAATTTCATTTATTTTAATTTAGCTTAGCTTTAGCTTAGCTTAGATTAGCTTAGCTTAGCTTATACAGGCATATATGACATTGTCAGGGATGACACAACAAAGTCCAGGACTTATTTCCATCATGGCCCCTGACAAGATGGAGACAGCCATTCATCAGCTAAAGCAGAAAACGCTCAACCACAACGTGCCACATCCCAACATGACGACCCACCAACAGATATACAGGCCAATATAAAACAATAACAGTACACATATGTACATTCTTAAAAAAAAACCCCAACTTGATTTCAATGTACAAAACGACCTTGAACTTATTTGGAGTTGCCGTCTAGCAGCCTCTGTTTGACTATTTGTCAAAGGCTTGTGGATTCAGCACCTCTTTTATTGCAAGAGGCAGTTTGTTACACTCTGTAGCACCGGCATACATAAAAGGGACTTTTATGTACGAGGTTGGTTGTTCAGTGTGCTAATATGCCACCAATACGCTCAAAAGTATGGCTATAGTACAAGTCTGTGGCGTCTGGTAACATTTTATGCAATTGGATGCTTCCATTCACATGATGGGTATCGGTGTCAGGTACTGGTATTGATATTAGTACTGGTATTGTAATTTTTTAAACAGTACCCAGCCCTATTTATTATCTTGTCAAACAGACACCTCTGGAGAGAGTTCAATCCAGGCAGCTAATAAGTACATAATGTTACTGCAGTTACTGTAGATGCACAGTACACTGACATTTGTGCGAAACCTGTGCAACAGGATGTGTGATTAGATTTCAGCTCTTGATTATAAAATAGATTGGCAACTAGAGCTCGCTCTGAATTTCGGAGGTTTGGCAGAGTGTTTATTTTAATAATGTTTGAACGTACAGTACTGCTTCAGAGGGGGAGGGAGAGCGAAAGCACTCGTGGCGACGCACTGGAAAAGCACACGTCTTATTCATCTGACTAATCCTCACATCTCCATCACACTCAGAGCAGAACCATCCAATTTCACTGTGTCACCCCTGATTTAGCCGCACGTCCCCAAGAGCTGGTTTGTGCGAGAAAACATTTGACCATCCTGTCATCACAGATTGAATCAGGGAGGAAAATTGGGCCACGTCCTCAGAGTGCCACACTGGGTGGAAAAGTAGGGGGGGCAATAGAGATGGAGGCACTGCTGCACGTGGAAGTTTCACACATAAAGGCTGAGGTGTTGTAGTGGGCTTTGTGGGTGTTTCGTGGTGTATGTGTAGGCACTGTTTATGAGTGTATCTCGTTGGCGTATATATGTGTGTGTGCGTGCGTGTGTATAATGAGTCATGAGTCAAGTGTCTGTGGGTCTCAGTGCTGCAGTATGATGGCAGCTTGGCAGGTGTTCAGCAGCAGCAGCAGCAGCAGCCGACTGCCACTGGCTGCGAGCTGTGACAGACAAACAGTGCTATGACTCTGACAGCCAGACTTACTCTGTCACTATCATTAAACAGTGTTTATTTTCCTTCTCACTGTGTCTCTGCCTGTCCCTCTCTTCTCTGCCTCCTTCATATGCGTCTTCCTCTTTTTTACATTGGTGTAGCCAACTGGCCCGCACTGAAAGGTAAGAAAACGACAATCTGGTGTTTATTTCTTTTTATGACACAGTTTGAAGCATCAGATGTTATCACTTTAAGCTTGCATGGGAAGATAAGCATGAAATGAGATTTGCAGGTTCTTTGAAGATGGGAGTGAGTCAACAGGATGTGTAGGTTTCATATGTGATGGAAAGCCAGCACTGAGCAGTCTGTTACTGTTTTGTTTCTGCAGAGCGGATGGGCGAAGGTGGTCTGTGGCCTCAGTTCCCTCGTCTGGATACTGCACCAATGCACCCAGTTCATCAGTATCTGTAAGCTGAGTCTCTCTCTGTGTTTCACTCAGTGTCTCTGTCTTTATATCCCTGCAGTCATCAGTGGCAGCGAGGTCTGCTTCTCTTTCCCTCATCAGATATTCAACCTCTTTCCCAAACTGCTGCCATGGGACCATTTAGCTCCCTGTGTTACTTATACTGTGTATCAATCACTTTACTGGGCCATGGTGTCTTGTAAACTTACGGTGTTGACTGACTGCACTGTAAACCCCATCAGATTACACACAGTGTACAAAATAAATCCACCTATAAATGCTTGTTGATTTACAGTAGACCCCAGTTTACGGAGTGAGTTATTTTATAAAAAGGCTCGGCACTTGGTCCATATTTTAGATGAGATGTGGAAGTTGTATTTTATTTGACAAACAGCTCTCTGCGAAACGCTGCAAACATTTTTAATATCTTAAGTAAAGTGATGCCGATTCAGCTCGTCATGTAAAAGTTTAATGTGATGCAGTCATATTAAAGTTTGGGTAGGCAGTTTTATCATGGCGTCACTGGGCAAAGTTCCCATAACATCCTTTCATCATATTGTAGTTTAAGTGGACTGAGAGGAAACTCCTCCTCTTGGCTCTGTTTTCAGGCATTAGAAAATCTAGTGTTTGATGGAGACTTTGGCCGATGACAGGTCATTTCAGAGGAAGGGCGTTCCCGTTGGCAGCTCTTAAAATGATGTGTGTGTACATCCATTCAGTGAAAGCCTGATTCAGTGGTGGCGAGTCCTGCAGAGGAAGATGCTCTTCAAGTATTGGCAACAACTCTTTAAACTTGAAGGCGAAAAAAGGAAGACCGACTTATCACAGAGAGAGTCTAAAAGAGTCTGGCAATAAACGAAAAAAAAAAAAAATCTGATAAATACGGAAAAGCTGATCATGTTAGTGCAGAGCTACCCAGAGCTTTACACCTGTCCCGTAGGCCTACACACTTATAAACAGCCTCTGGAAGAAGATCAGCTCTGCACTCAGGATTTTAGGTAAATAGGCTACATGATGCTTGTTAAGGTTGCTTAGCAACGTCAAACACAACTTGCCGCCGCACCCTTGAAAGCTGGCACAAAAAAAGGCACAAGAGTAGCGCCCAGCGTCTGACCTCGCGTTTTCCAGGCAGTTTAAGATGCGGCATGTGTACGGCCCAGAGCTGGTACCTGCAGTTATTCCACAGGCTAGTTAATAACATGTCGGGCAGGAAATCCAAAGTGTGGGATCATTTTGAGAAGGTGAAGGATGAACCCAAGGTGATTCATTGATTACAAACATGACGCATCATGTGAAACATGGAAGTAGCTACATGCCCATTTGCCACTTAGCACAATCATTACTGCTTTGCCGACAGCGTCATTAACAGGCGGCTCGCTCTGTGTGACGTGCACTTGTAGATAGACCTATATTAACGAAGGTTCATTAGTACGGTTTTGTATTTCTCTGAATGTAGAACAGTGTTAACAACGTTACTGATACTACACACCTTAAACTCAAACCATTGTGTTGCCCCGCCCATATATATAATAATATATTATTTAATAATTAGATTAATACCGTAATTGTGGGTGATTAGTCAACTAATGGCCCTAAGTGACAACTAATGTTCGACTAGGGAAATTCTTAGTCAGGGTAGCTCTAGTAGCAGTCCACAGCAGCAAGGAGCGAGGTGAAGGGAATGCAGGTTGGCTAGTTAGTTAATTATTGTCTCATGTGTGGTCTGATAAGCAGAGAGAGCGCTCTATAATGAAATAAAATGAAATAAATCAATTTGTGGGACACTGGGTTACTGTATGAAGTGTGTGGTCGTCTGGTGGGAGGGGCTTAGGACAGGAGAGTGAGGGGAGAGCTGCAGGATGAGGGTGTATTTTCAAATTATGACCTTTTTGCCCTTTCCAGAAAACTGCATACCCCATCTTTAACTACATAATTTCTCAAAAATATAAGTGCTTCACAATGACTGAGCATACAGAGGTAGATGATTTTGCAGCAGAGGTTTGAGAAATGTTTTTGGCTGTTTCGAGCCAAGCTGATCATTGCCTCTGGTCAAACTGCTAACTTTTTACAACCAGGGGCTGACAGTTACATATTCAGTTTTATGTCGGGCGTCACTTCACGCTGAGCTTGTGGCATCTGCAGATCATTTGTTTAAACCATGCAAGTAAAGACACTGAATAAATTCTCAGAGGCGGTTGAAAAACTTCACACCATCACAACACTGTTACTTGACAGACTGTTTGACCATACTGTCTTTAGCCAGATGATTTATACAAAACGGCTGACTGGAAATGGATGTTGTGTACTTCAATGAGTCAGTCATAACAGGATACGTCCAAAGATGATACATCTCTGCATCATCAACCCCTCTATCGCACGTTCCACTGCCGGCAGGAAATAGGAATGAATCCTCAGATGCCTTTCTCAATGTTTTTGTGGGATAATTAATGGAATAGATGGACAGCTTTATAGACACATGACAACTAAAATACACAAAATTCCACTCAGTGTGGTTTGTTTTTTCTTCCTGAATTCATCAATAAACTTTCATGGGAACAAGGACTGATTAAGTTAATACTCTACCATGTGACCATCCTTATAAAATAAATGACTTCATACCAAAGCCACACTCTGTGGAGCCCCATTTGACCAAGGGAAAGTACAGGAATTATAAGTCTTATCACTAAAATAACACGGGTCTTGTTGAAATGCATGCCTTCTTTTTCCTGGATGACATCACACACAAGTAGGGACTGTACAGCGTTTCACATTTCCTCGCTCTGCTTTTCCTTTCGGGAGAAGTCAAAGCCCAGGGAGTGCGACGTGCGGCCCAGATATACCCATCAGCCATTTGTCGAAGGTTTCCGTGTTGATTATCTTTAGATATTGTCCAGAAAGTCATTACTGAAACTGCAGTTGGCTGTTAAAACAATAGCAGCTCTCCTCTGTCAAGGCTGTAATTTTGCACGGCCAACCACATGGCTTGGAGACGGTGAGGTCAGCCCTCCCCACACAATGCCCCTTTCAGGCTCGCTGTCAGTGAGGTCTTTATGCTGCTCTCGCTCGGTTCTGACACGTCTCTAGTTTCCTCCTCGGGGTATCTATCTCCCCTCTTCTTACTTTCTGTTACTTCCCTGCTTCTTTTATTCTGCCTCTCTGTGAGTTTTCCTTTTCTGTTTTCCTTTCACTTTTTCTCTCTGGTAGGCTCTTCTCTTTCCCCCTTCCCTTTGCTCTTCCTCCAGTGAAACACAAGATCCTGGCCAGATGGGAGTTCTCATAAATTCAAGCTGTGTGTCACACATTTTGTCTTGGAAAGAGAAAACTAATGCATGCGCGGCCAACACAACAGCCGTTGCTGCGTGCCTTGGGGCATGCTGCAGCAGGGAGCAAAAATCCTGCTTCAGGAGAGCAGAACACTAAAGCTCATTGAGTCATTTTTAAAATTAAAAGGATTTATGATGTTTTACTTCAGTGCAGCCTTTCTCAGCACGTCCTTGTTAAGTGTTACATCTAATTCAGATCTATGGTGGAGCATGAAAGCCTAAGTCTCTGAGCATTAAGGGAATAATAAGTGAATCTGAGAGAGCAGTGGTGTGACTCTTATTAGAGGAAGCCTTTTAACACAGGATGTTATATCATCAAAGCAGCAGAAGCACACCCTGACATGATACAAGCGGGAAAACAAGTTTGAGTATTCAGCCAGTTAGTGTTTTATTACATATTTACAGTATATTCCAGGTCACAGACCTCTGCACACGACTCTTTCCCACTCTCTACTTCTTTCTTTTACATTCCCTGTTTCTCTCTGTCCCCAGTCCTCTTCCTCCCAGGAGTTATTGCACCAGTTGCCCTTCCAGCCCACGCAAGATGATCTCCACTTCCTGTTCAAACATTTCCGGAGCACGGAGAGTGTCGCGGACGAAGAAGGAGCTCACGCCTCACCCCCTGTCAGGCTCCGCTCACGCAGTCTCAGGTAGCTTGGAGTTCTATCGTACGCTAACTATACTGCACAAATGAACGGACTACACAAACATTTCTGTGACCCTGTGCTCCCCTGGGAGAAGTGATGATGTCATCAGATTAGTTTGATTTGAATGGATGGAACAAAAAGAAGATGACACACTTAAATATTTCTGGCAGATGTTTTAGGTTAATGTGAAAATGAATGAGAGAGGATAATGTCATGAGGCCCAGCACTGAAGTCCACCACTGCTTACATTACCAGTATTAATTCATGAATTAAAATTATTTCAAACATTATGCACTATCGTGACCAAGTTTAAAATAAGAAGTGTGATTACACTGCAGAGGTGCCAGATTTAAAGGGCAGGTCCATCTGCGTTCTTCTTGTTTTTCAAATGGAGTCTTCTCAACCATTATTAAATGCAGTGACGTAGGTTACAGCACTGATCCCGCCACCCCACACACACACTGTTCGCTGACAGTGTTGGCATGGAGGGTGAGAGAAGTGTTAACTTGAAAGTTTTAAGCGTGGAGGTGGAACATGGTGCTATTAAACCTTTATTTAACACACAAAAACACAATGAGATTCAATTTAGTACTGCATTTGCACTGCATAAACACATGTATAGCTCCACAGCCAATGTGATACCTACACTAATTGGCGATCAGCTCCCAGTATGGAAGAGCAGACAGGACTATAGGGGGCACAGAGGCTAAGCAATTTAGCTTACTACTGCGGACGGCGAGGTAGATTGGCTCTGAAAGTCACACAATAACACAAACTAATTGATCAGCAGCAGTGGTAGCAAGTACCTCATTGTGTTGAGAAGTAATGCTACTGTTTCTTTTAAAACGGTGGGGTGGCTGTGGACAGGAGCAGCAGCAGATGTATATTAGCCTCCTATAAAAAGGACCACAAAGGAATTTTAATCAGGAGAGACTCGTTTTTATCTTAAAAGAATACGTGCACATAAGAATGAAAAATGTAAAAGTCTTTGGCGATCATGATTTCAGGAGGGTGATGAATCCATAGTCAAATAGGGAACCCCCCTGAGGTCTAGGCACTAGTGGTGGTAGAGGTGGTGAAGATGTGGAGACGATGGAGAAGTGCTGATGTTCTGGATGAGTAGAGGAATGAGCCTTTGTTAAGCCTGTCCTGGACTCTGGTTATGATGACTAGAGGCGAACAGGGTGGAGGAAGGTGTGACAGTACCGCCTAAAATGACAGCAGCAGAGGAGAGAGCAGATTTAAAATTTTACAGCAGCATCCTGATTGGCTGATAGAGATCGTGGTGAAGTTTCACTGGATAACTATAAGAGTGAGCACCCATAGTCAGCTGATTAGAGGGAGCAGTGGGAGTGGGATGGGAAGAATTGTGAATGGATGAGCACAAAGAAAGTCTTCCTGATTGAACACACGCTGAGCCTCAATATATCACGATTATTTTATCACTCTACTTTGCCGTCAGACAGCCCTTTCCGACAGTGAACTGAAGTCAATACAATATGCTTTCTTCAAAGCCACCAGACTCCTTTGACAGAGATTGTAATTTTACCTCACAGCACACTACTACAGACTGCCGACTTGATTGTTTAGTTTGTTTGTGACCTTCAGGACTAAACTAGCGTGACACCTACAGCAGTATATGGGTTCATATGTAGCAACAACGTCATGCAGACACCTGCATCACAATGATTGGTGAAAAGTTTTTAGAAGCACTTGAGAATTTTTAGGCTTAAACATACATATTTGACCCAGATTTGAATTTTTGGATTTGAATGTATCAGGAGGACTACTGGAAAGCCATAGAAGGATATAAAACCTCAAAAAAAGGAACAAGGAACTGCTCTTTAGTATGTCAGTACATCAGCAGTATGCTAAATATTCTTGTTTTTTTTCAAGTGTGGTATTGATAGACATTGTTTTCTCACAATGCAGTACACAGCAGAAATATAGAGGAACTGATCACATCTAGTAAAATTAGAATACCAGCCTCACACTTGACTTAGTGTGGCCAGAAAGAAGCTACATCCGACTCTGACAGCTGGGTTAGTTAACTAACCTTTTCTAGTTTAAACAGTTCACGAAAGCCTATAATTCAAAAGGTAAAAACTAACCTGTTGAGTATTGCTGCCAAGAATGTAAATGAAAGGGGGGAAAAAAGAAGTCATGACATTTATAATCTTTGTTCCTGAACCAGAGTTTCTTCTCTGCCATGTAAATTTTCCTGTAAGCTAACATTTACTTGTCAGTTCTTTGGCCCAGCCAAGAGGTATGTCTAACTATAACTGCAATACGATGCTGAGCTGCTTTTGCTCCGCCGTGTGTGGAAACTTCTGCTGCACTAATTGAAGATGCTGGCTGTGCAGCTCATATAAACACTAACACCCCCTCCAGAAGCTTTAGGCACACAATGAGCAGCAGTGACAGACACCCTACCTCTCGTACATTTTCCCTCTGTTGCATAGCTGCTTACCCAAATATGAATTTAAAATACTTTTATGAGAGACAAACTGTTATCAGCATTGCAACCGCCGAGAAAAAAACCTGCAGTTAGTATCCATGTGCTCCCTAGCAGCAGAGCTCTAAACAGAATGTAAATAAGCAATGTCTCATTTGGTGAAATTGCCTCTCTCAGCCTCAAACCAACACAAATAGTCCGGATATTCCGTCTTTCATCTGTGATCATAATTAAACACTGGCTGGGAGGATTTGAATATTGTGCGATAATTATTTTATGTGTTTCTGGTGTGGTTATGTGTGCTGGTTTCTAGCGATCCCCTGGATTAGAATATAGCATTTCCTCATCATTTAGCATGGCTGCTCTCATTAAACACTTAGACGAGCCCTCTAAATAGCTCTTGTGGCGGGGAGTTTTGAGGTTGCTGGAGACTTATATAATGGGTGGTGGAGGGTGTTGGCAGCATCTTGATGTGGTTGTTTTTTTCTGTGACATGTCCTTGCCTGTGCCACATATATATGTATAAATATATGTATATATATGGCGGAGAGGGTTCTAGATACTCTATGTGCACTGCTCTTGGTATGCTGAAATGTTGTTTTTTTTCCTAAAAAAGTCACAGTTGAGACTTGAGTACAAGAAGGTCTTCATCATTTATTGAGTCAAGCATCTTGGGTTTCTGAATTTAAGTTGATGAGAAAATGTTTACAGTCCAGTATAAGTCAAGACTTTTACAAGTCAGTAGGCTTGTTAACTGTCTGGTTTAGTTATAAAAGTTTATACCCGCAAATATCAAGCAAAACAGCAGTTTCTGTCAGATGATCTGTTACTTTGAGCCCTGATCAGCCGTTTTCAGATTGAACACGGGATTCCACACATACACACACACACATCTAAATTACTGCACGTATTGACGATGAAATGGATGCCGGACAAGTGTCTGTGTTGCTCTAAAATAGCTCCAGAGGGTGTGTAAAGCGTTTCTTATGGCCCTCAAATAGTTCCCAAGGGGTTAACTGTTGCTATTGCACTTAAATAATCCACTGCTGTGCAACGGCAACTGTCGTAGTAACCCAGAAATAGTAAAGTGCCTGTCACATGTTGATATTGTTATTTGTAGTATGTGATATATAGGGGCACCCAGGCTCGCTATTTTTAACGTTTGTGATGACAGTACGTTGATTTGCAATGTGTACGGACAGTTTTAAAGGTGGCGTCTCGTAACTGAAGCTCTGCGCACACAACAGATGTGGTCATAGATACTGCAGAGGAGAACCTGATCTGAATCACATTAGTGTTATTTTCAAACATGCTGTGTTTATGACCCAGGATGGCTGTAAACACCTTCAGTCAAACATTTACTTGTAAGAAATTTACAGTTTCTGTGTAGCTTTAAAGACAGTTTTTGAGGTTTACATTGGTTTACAGCTTCGGTATGTTAGTGTTTAGCGTTTTAAAGGAGCTGTATGCGACATTGAAACATCAATATAGCAACCAACCATTTTGCTATGTAAAGATATAGAGGAGTAATGGCGCCCTGAGCAGAGAATGAAGTCCTGCTACCTCTGTGTGTGCTCTAATCTGATCTTCTCTGTTCTTTGTTGTGGTCGACAGTTCAGTCACGTGTTAATATATGTTAGTTCCTGTGTGTGTATCCTACCAGCTAGCTAATTGCCGCCACTTTGCACAGGCTCATACAGAAGGCATCGTCGCAAAATCATGGCACCACACCCCCGCCCCCCCACAAATGTAGCATCCATGACTTATTAACTTGATCTATTCAGTCGTATATTTATCGTAGGTTGTAGCTCTGATCCATTTTTCTGTTTTTCTCTTTTGCCTGGTTCCCCTCCAGCCCTGGACGGACCTGTGGAACATTTGACAATGAAATTGTCATGATGAATCATGTCTACAAAGAACGCTTTCCTAAGGTAAAGTCAGTTCCTTGCTGTCTTTCTATCTGTTTTTGCTAAACATCCTTGGTTTGTTAATGTGTCTCAATGTGAAAACAACAATCTATCAGGAGCTTTTTTACACGTGGAAATCAGGACAGGACATTTTAACCTGCCTGGCAAAGCCAAAATCTTCACTTGTTCACCTGTGGGCTAATACTTAAAGGAAATTGTTCATATAATACTTCTGTCACCATTTTAAATGAAGTCTTCCATCTTGGTCGTTTCCCAGGCGACAGCCCAGATGGAGGGTCGGCTGCTCGACATCATTGCAGAGTGTTCCCCAGGCACTGCTCTGCCCCTGGCCGATGGTGTGCTGGGATTCATTCAGCACCAGCTGCTGGAGCTCGCCAGAGACTGTCTGGACAAGTCCCAGGAAGGCCTGGTCACCTCCAGGTACTTTGTGGAGCTGCAGGAGAAACTGGAGAAGCTGCTGCACAAGGTGAGTGTTTCTTCCATCTGATCCCTGGACAACATGCACACAGCTTTGCTTTTTATGATCATTCTACTATGCAACTGTTCAGCTGGTGTTGGTTCCCTTTAAGACATCATCAGTGGATCTCTGATTGTTGGTAGCTCAGACTGCCCTTTGGGACATTGCAGGCTCTACTGTAGCTTCACTGGGAACATTGAACTGAAATTGCCTGTATGATTGGTTCCCATTCAGTGCTGTTTCCAGTTCATTGTTCAGTAATTGTGTTGTCATTTCATATCATTACTTAGATCTGTGCGGTGGTCAAGTGTTTGATTACATAATGATTTATTACATAACCTTTCCAGCAGCAGTTTCCCTGCAGTACATGCTGCCTTCTGCAATACAGATAACAGCTTCTGCTGCAGACTCAAATGACTTTTCTCTTTTTAATCAGAAAGTTGGATGAATTAACATCAAGTTATCAAGCCATTTCCAGCCACAGTTAGTACAGTGTTCAGTCTGTCTCCTATTGGCATAGTTTATTCCACAGTACAACAGGGAAAGACATCATTTTGTCTATAATTTCCACCAAACCCACATTTCTGTAATTATTCTCCCATCTTGCCAATAAAATGATTTTCCAGCTTGGAGGGAGTTTATTTTTAGCAAATGTCAGTACCGTCACATGTTACAATGTTTGTCCCAGTGCTCGCTCATTCTTCTCTCGAATTGTAATTGCTGTTTCGTAAGGCTGTTTTTCTTCACTGCTACAACTTTAAAAACAAATCATGTAACAGGTTTGACAGGGTAAGACACAGAGCCTGTTACAGATTATCAGCTGTCTAACCTGAACTCTGACTGACATTACTCTTAGCACCTCTGAAACACTGACTCTGAGCATGCTGTTTGACCAAGGCAAGGCAGTGTTAGTCTAAGATATGGACACAATGAGTGTTAGTAAGAGGGTTTTTTTCTGTCATTTATGAATCTGGCGAGGCAGCAAAGGTAAATGATATTGATACAAGATGTGGAAATACCAGCCCTGATTTGTTGAATCTCCAACAGATAACGTAAGAAGATGAAATGGATACTAAAAATAACTCAAGCCAAAGTGCAGACAGCCTCTGTGCATGCTGCGTGGCTCATACCAATTGGATTAAGTCACAATAATAATTCATCATCCTTTGTCTTTGCCCTTTCAGGCGTATGAGCGTTCAGAGAGTGAGGAGGTGACCGTCATCACCAAACTGGTGAAGAAGATTCTCATCATCATCTCCAGACCTGCCAGGCTCCTGGAGTGTCTGGTAAGACTCAGTGGCAGACACATTTGTGATCATGGGTACAGGAGTGATGTAATATCATCATGATGCTTAAGTGCCTTGTGCCAACTATCTGTCCCTTCAAATGCAGATGTCACAGGTGACTCACATGCATTGATTATAGGCTGTAGTAATGATAGTTTTAGCTGTAATAATGACACAGTTGCATCTTAGGATAAGCCAACAACAAGTTTACCTTGGTGGACAGAAGGATGTTTTGAAATGTAGTCCCTAATCCATTTACAGGAATACTTCACCCACAAAATGACCCTTTGTACATCAGCTACTCATACGACTGTGTATGCCCAAGTGTTTTAAACAGTAAGATTTTAGCGAAAATGTGTGTGTTTAGGACGTACTGAGCATATGACTGGATAAATGATACTTGGATGAGTATACACACATTATCATTTTGTAGATGAAGTATTCCTTTAACATTGTCTGTTTGTAGCTGATAACTCAAGTTCACAAGCCCTAAAGAAAAACAAGTTGGAATTACTCCTTCAACTTTCTTTCTTGCCACCTCTGTCATCACATTGCAATTATGTTTCCTGTTATTTCCTGCTGTGTAGTTTGCAGCTTTTCTGTCAGGGGACTGTGTCTTTCTTGTGCAACACTTTTTGTAGTGACAGCTTTTTTTTTTATTTTGCTTTATAAAAGCCAAGGCCAACTAAATTGTATTTAAAATGGAATAAAACCACAACACACCCTTCCTCTCTCTTTTCTACAGGAGTTTGATCCAGAGGAATTTTACCAGCGTTTGGAGGCTGCGGAGGGTCAAGCGAAGGTGGGCCACGGCATCAAGACTGATATTCCCAGATACATCATCAGCCAGCTCGGCCTCACCAGGGATCCCCTGGAAGGTGAGGCGTCGATTTATTCATTTATTATGCTAGTATTTTTCCCACTAAATTCTCAATTTAGACATTTTACAATACATATGTCCTGAATAAATAGTACTGTGTATTTGCATTGGTTGTGCATGATATGGGCATTATTATTGCTGTAGTTGTTCATGTCCTGTTTATTTTACTGAGTCAAATGCATGTTCCCTACTTTATCGAAATAAAATCACATGTGATTTCCAAAAAATATACTCTCTCTTGATATGAGAACTTTTAAAAAAAATTAACCTAGAGAACCAGTATTGCTAATGGTGCTATCTCTGCTGCCATTTTAAGGGCTTCTCTTTTTATTGTTGGAGGAATTATTTTTTCTGTAGATTTTTTTTCCTTAGAACATTTTGTTTTGAATGACATCGAGGCACCTCCTTAAATGTGTCATGGCAACTATCATGCATTGCACTTTACTCAACTTACCACTTCCCTCATTTTATTGTCTTCATACAAACAGTTTTTATTTTATCTGCTCTTAATGTGCACACTGTGGCCAAGTTTATGTTGATTTTTCCTAGTCTCAGTTCACGCCTTAGTGTCACTGAGTCCTTTATTGTTCAGTTAAACAGGTTGTGTTTTTGGTTTGTGTCTGAGTTATGCTCTCCTGTTGACTAACACTGAAGGCTAGACTGACAGCATAACTCAGCTGAATTGGAAAATTAACAGGACTGAGACCTTATAAACTCCATGAAAAAGAAAAAAATGAAAACACTAACAAATCCACTGTGGGTACTGTGACAGCTGCAATTTTCTCAAGCATCATTAGTCGGGTTGTATCATAGCAAACAGTTGAATGAGCACTCGCCATCCTCACTGGTGTTTATCTAAGCTGAATGGAGCTTGATGTGTGTCTGCTGCTGTTACAGAGATGGTCCATCTGGAGCAGACGAGTCCGAGTCACAGAGCGGTCAGCAGAGAGTCTGATGACACCGTAGATACAACACCTATACAGGTAGGCAGTTATAAAATAGTAATAATGCATTGTAATGTGACTCTCAGCTTGACAGAACAACTAGTGATGGGTGAAGGAGGGATGGGACGATGCACAGTATCGTAGATGGTATAAAACACTCACAATAACTTGGACATCTATTATCTATTATCGGGATGATCATGAATATCATGTCCAGCAGCACCCAAAGAGTCGGCTGGGCAACCAACAATAAAGGAGACTCTGCAAAAACAGGCTGCATACACACTAGAGGTGTTGCAATATGCTGGTATTTGCAATGACTTTGATATAGGAAATACTGATATCATGTCCTGTCAATAATAATATCATGTAACTAATGCAGTGTCTCACTGAAGGGATTGCTTGGACACAGATGAAGTTTTGAATAGAGCACATATTAATACAGGCAGACTCACAATAAAGTCGTGAAGTTCATGGATTTATGCTTTTCTAAAATAATGCGGCAGCTAAGTTCCTGTTATTGTCCTTCTCCTTTTGGTGTGTGTGATTCAGAGCCGAGCAGCCTGCACCCCTCCTCGTAGGAAACCACTGGAGAGCGACTTTGAGACTATCAAGCTCATTAGCAATGGCGCCTATGGGTGAGTAAGACAGACGTCTTTGTTTGCGTCCGACTGACTCAGTCTCTTTGTTGATACCACAGAGAGCCCAATAAAAGGGGAAAAGAAACTAGAAATGAGGATGTGTTGTTGTAGTACTTTTGTGTTTACACTTTGAATTTGTCTGGGCGACTTCATTTCAAGTCTGAACTGATGCTCAATAGTAACTGATAGTCCCTGTAAATGTGTCTTCCTCCATACCTATCATTCCCTTATAAACTCTCCCTTCTCTGTCTGTCCTGGAATTTTCCTTCTTTCTCTTCTTCTGTCCTCCTCCCTCCCCTCTCATGCCATGCAGTGCTGTTTTTCTGGTGCGCCACAAGGAGACCCGTCAACGTTTTGCCATGAAGAAGATCAACCGGCAGAACTTGATGCTGAGGAACCAGATCCAACAGGTGTTTGTGGAGCGAGACATCCTCACCTTCGCTGAAAACCCATTTGTGGTTTCTATGTTCTGCTCTTTTGAGACTCGGAGGCACCTCTGTATGGTCATGGAGTATGTGGAAGGTAAGATTTGAATTTTTAATGCATATGTCTATATTTTTAACAGGAATAAGCTAATGTTATATTCTTTAAAGCTACAGTAGGCAACTTTTGTTGTACTTGCTGAAACTGTCACTATATCCTGACAGTCATGATCCTCTAGCTCTTCCCAGTGTTTCGAATTGCATTTACTAGAAAAGCACAAAGCACAAACAAAAACACAAAAACATCCAGTCAGAGCAAGGAGGAGTCTTTATCATGCAGTGTCAATCACACGCTGCACTGCCAACAACAGCGTTCACGGCAAAGACAAGTTAACAAAAGAAGGCTGAAGACAAAAGTAGGCTAAAGAGAAAGAGTAAACATCGGAGTGGCTTTTCCGTGATGGAGAGAGCTGCGGGACCTGGAAGGATTCAAAACTGATGCCGGCTTGCGCTCAGATTAACTCTCTAACTCTTTCTCTTATTTTTCGTCGTTGGTTTTCTTCTGTATTATTGTCTTAAGCATGTATACTGTTGTTGCCAAGGGGGGTTTGGTGTGTTTATTTCATTGCTGGTGGTTGTTTCTCAGCTGTTCAGTTTGCAAAGCTTCTCCTGAAGCTTGAAGAATTGAGCCTGACTGTGTGAGCATGT
This sequence comes from Epinephelus cyanopodus, assembly GCA_026686955.1. Classification (NCBI taxonomy): domain Eukaryota; kingdom Metazoa; phylum Chordata; class Actinopteri; order Perciformes; family Serranidae; genus Epinephelus; species Epinephelus cyanopodus. Next base: position 14,419,605 of record CM048926.1, on the reverse strand, counting down.
GCACGAGCAGCAATTGGCAGTGCATTAGAGACTCCTGGCTCTGGTTGGATGTTTTTGTTCAGGGGCGTTGAATACTTGCAAATGCCATTAGGAACACTAGGAGGAGGCAGAGGAACCTCATTTTTCCACAGCCAATTTGTCTCATGTATTACTGTTAGGATATAGTGACAGTTTTTTTTGTTAAATAAAAGTTACCTACTGTAGCTTTAAAATCTTTATTTGTCCACACACTGTAAACACAGTAGAATCAGAGAGATTCAGAAAGCCTAAACAAAGCATCTGTCTCTGTACTTAAAGGCGGGGATTGTGCCAACCTATTGAAGAACATCGGTCCGCTGCCTGTGGACATGGCTCGAATGTATTTTGCAGAGACTGTTCTGGCTTTAGAGTATCTTCACAACTACGGCATCGTGCACAGAGACCTCAAACCCGACAAGTGAGTCCTCATTTCACATTTTTCCATCTCTGCTTTGAGGCTGCACCTAATTATTTTCCAAACTTTCGTCATTTTTTAGACATGCCATCGTCTTTAAAAGCCTGGCAGTCTTTTTGAAGTCGGAACAGAATTTTCTGAAACGTTCAGCCTTTGATATTTTTCACTGAGTCTGAGATCTGTGTCTTGGGGTTAGCGTTTGATGTAACATGAAACATTTCCTTCTTTTTTTCAGTTTGTTAATCACCTCCATGGGACACATTAAGCTGACAGACTTTGGGCTGTCAAAGATTGGGCTAATGAACATGACCACCAACTTGTATGAGGGACACATCGAAAAGGATACCAGAGAGTTTATCGACAAACAGGTTCATCTCTTCTCATCTCTTCTCTTCATCACGTCTGTGGGTTTTATGACCTTATCTGACATCAGTCTTTGCTGTCTTGGTATGTTTCTCCTCTCTGCAGGTGTGTGGTACTCCAGAGTACATTGCTCCGGAGGTGATCCTGAGGCAGGGCTATGGGAAACCAGTGGACTGGTGGGCTATGGGCATCATCCTTTACGAGTTCTTAGTGGGCTGTGTGCCTTTCTTTGGAGACACACCAGAACAGCTTTTCGGTCAGGTGGTCAACGGTAAGAGCATTTTTACTGAGTCATCACATGCAACTCTTCCACACATAAATTTTGCATGATACATGTTGAATGTTTATTTTAGTCTCCTCAAGTTCATGCAATGCTTCTGTGTCACTGAATCGCTTCACTGTTTCCCTGGTATGTGCTTCTTTATCCAGATGACATCATCTGGCCAGAAGGGGAGGACGCTCTGCCAGCTGATGCCCAGGACCTTATCACCAGACTGCTGAGAACGAGCCCTCTGGAGCGTCTGGGAACAGGTTAGTGGCAGTGTGAGTGATGACGAATGGGTGGACAAGGCCCACTGGAGCAGGGAAACTCAATTTGCTTTGCCTTGGGGACACTTTTGTAAAACAACAAAGGGCCAGTTAACAAAGAAACATTAATAATAAGCATATAAATAATTACCCCAGACCTCTGTCGGGGAGTCCTGGGGTTCGGGGAATCCTCTGCCTGGCATTTTCTTTTTAAACAAGCTCTATTTTAATGTTTTTTAATGCACTCAGGCACTTTATTTACATTGAATCAGTTTATGTTCACTCATTTTTGTGAATTAGAAAATGGTTGCCTGGCACCCTATCAGGCTGTAAGTTAAGTATTACTGCTCTAGAATATGTCCTGCAGGGTCCCAGTGTGACCTTCTGCTGGTCAAGAAGAAGCACAACCAGATTTTCTTGTACTACTTACTAGTCAGTGCAAGTCATATGTGGAAAAATATAAACTTTTGAAAATATTTAAAGTTGCTCTTTCACCTTAAAAGACCACATCCCAGCTCTTTACTGGCAGTACGAGACATTTTTGTGGCTGTATTTGATAGAAAATTTCCAACACATACTGACTTTTATGCTTACATCAAAGCTGTAATAACGAGGGTTAACAAGGCAACATCTGGATCGAGGCAGAGCTGTGGTAAACAACACTGTGATGATGGGTGGAAGCTCCAGCGGCTGTTGACTTGAGTAGGTCAAAGCTCATGAGAGGAGGGCCGTCTTGTCATTTTACCGGATGTTCTCACCACAAAGGGAGATATCAGTGTATCAGGAGAGACACTGGTTACAGATTGGCTGAGGAGTGACTGTAAACTAGGCCATAGATGTGCAGATATAAAAGCCAAACCTGTTTATCTGATTTTTTTTGTTTGTTTGCTCTTCAGGTGGAACGACTGAGGTGAAGGTGCACATGTTCTTCCTGGGTCTGGACTGGAACGGCCTCCTGAGGCAGAAAGCTGAATTCATACCTCAACTCGAGACTGAGGAGGACACCAGTTACTTTGACAGTACGTGACAGACCGGTTAGATACCTGGACAGATGCACACGGTGTTTTTTTGAGTATGGGCTAACCTTACTACGGTGGAAACTGCTTTTAGTGATCATGTTTTTCCAGATGAAATTGATCACTATAAGCAGACGACTATTATAACGCTTTTTGTCTTTCGTTTTTCATGCAGATTACCATCTAATTTACATTTGAATATTTATTACATTAATATAAAGGAATGAAACTGACAGCTTTGCTGCTCGCTGAATTTCATTACTAGTTTCAAAATGCTTGATTACAGGGCATATCGTGAAAGGGCAGAATCAATGGGTGGCTTCAACCACACATGCTGTCCCTGTGCACGTTTGTTTTCTTTCTCCATCACTTGCGGTCATAATCTTTGAGGAGACTACATTTTTCACAGAGCAAATGATTTTCCTTTTTCCATCATAATTTCAGTGTGCACACAGCAGCAGCCTCAGGCAGCATGCTAGACGCAGACAGGGTACCGTGAGGCAAAGTGTCATGATGGAAGTAAAAAAAAAAATCCAATTACCACAGTTTTAAAATGTTTTTCCAAATGTTGTCATGTGTGAAAAGACCCAAAATGAGCACTGCAGGCACACAGACACACCTAGACATATATTTGTTATTAGCACAGACGCAGTGCTATGAGAACAGGCTGTCAGAGTGTTGATGTTTTTGGGCAGTACTGGGGTTGTAGTCAGGATAAAAACAGGGTCATCAGTTTGTCATTATTTGATGTGCTGTCATTGTGTTTCCTACAGCCCGATCAGAGCGCTACTGTCATGTGGACTCAGATGACGATGACGAAACTAATGATGATGAATCATCTCTGGAGCTCCGACAGTTCTCCTCTGTGGCGCACCGCTTCAGCAAGGTACTGCTCTGCTTACTGGTCTTCACCTATAGATTATTTCAGATATATAGATACATCATTAAAAGATGTAATTACTCTTTGAGAAAACAGCCCTCCACATATCTCACCCATTTCCTCCTTAACCTCCAGGTGTACAGCAGCACAGAGCACCTGTCCACCTCCACGCCGTCCAATCAGAGCCTGTCGTCATCGGAGCGAAGCCACAGTGAGGAGAAGGAGGAGCGATGGGAGGGCAGGGGAGTCCTCTCCCCTGGCGATGGACACAAACACTTGGCTGGTGGAGACAGGAGGGCAGATGGACACAGAGGGAGGTGAGAGCATGAAACGCGAGAGTGATGTCCTCATTATGAGAGGGAAAGAATTACAGCCCTCGTTCTCACCTTGTTAGCTGTCATTTTGTTGTCATGTCATTCTGTCGTTTTGGAATAATACAGTAGGTCATTTCAACCTTCAACCAAGTTCGACTCTCTGTGTGTAGTTTGTTAGTGTATTGATTTGGGTTTTCCCCAGGCTCTGACTTCCTCCACCTGACATGCAGTTCAGGTGGAGACTTTTACATTGCACTTAGGCGTGAATGTGAAAGTGTCAGGTTTCTTTCCATTCAGTGCTCACTGGGAATAGCTCCAGGTCCCCCTCTGACCCTGAATAGAGCAGAGAAAGAGATATTTAAATGCTGCAGTTCTTATGAGCTGTAACTCGGTCCGCAGGAAAGCAGTCAGTCCTCCATCTTCACTTTTAGGGGTTTATATGTGTACCTGTCCTCATATACAGGTTTAACACTTTTATGTATATCTGTGTTCACCCGCATACCCACATGTATACAACCTACATACCTGTGTGCACTTCAGTCTGTCAGCATTTTTTGTGTTTAGTTTTCTTACATATGCCCTTCCCACACTATTAAAAGATTAACTCTTTACATCAGAACCAAGGAAGTTTCCATTTCTACTATTTCCATCAAGAAGAGGGAAGGAAGATGAAATGTGGAGTCATACCTTAGTAGTTGATTTAAAACAGAAAACACTGTTACTTGCTCATAATTCAGTGTAAATATATCAGTGTAAATAAATCATTGGCCAAATCATGGAGGAGATTCTCATCCCAGATTTTACTGTGTTTCTTTGCAGCCTGCGTCCCCGTGCTTCATCCAGCTCCTCCCAGTCAGAGCGCAGTGCCAGCCCGCTGGTGATGAACAGCACCCAGAGCCTTGACATCATGCCTCGCTTCGCCATCTCTGCCGAGGAGGAAGGTAAGACTTGTAAACACACATGCTGTTCATTGTCTTATCCCTTTGTTTTGCAATGAAACACTCACATATTCTGTTCCTCCTGGTTTTAGATGGGATGGTTTCCAACCTGCGCCGCATTCGGCTCCGGAGCAACAGCACAGGCACCAGGCCGTCCTTCCGAAGAGGAGCGTCCCGGCGCATCGCTCACCAGCTGGAGACCCCAGAGAAACCCAGATCCCCAGCTGGAAAAGTCCCCAAGTCTGCCTCTGTCTCCGGCCTGTCCCTCATCATCACCCCAGGTAGACAGGATGAGAGTAATGTCTGATGTCTTTGTGACTTACCATAGTTTGCGTTGATATAGATTCAGCTGCCTGCTCAAATTCCTGTTATAGTCATGTTTTTCTTTCAAACAAGTCTTTCAGAGGCACGGCTGCAATCCGTCTATATTTACTAAGACTATTTATGTGTTTACAGTGCCCCCTACAGCCTGATGCTGTGTAATTTACACAGTAAACCAACTAGAAAAACTAACACAGTAGACAAAATGAGAATAATTTCAATTACCGTTCCTTTGAAATTCTCAATAACCTCAATTTTAAGCATTAGATGTAGTTTTATAAAATACTAGATTATGCAAAATGTAAGAAAATATATGACATACTATCCACAAACAATCATCAGATGACCTTTCTGTTCTTCTTCTCCTGATCCAGATGACTCAGCAGGTCCTCCTACAAGCCCCAAATCGTCCTTGTCCCTGTCATCCAACCCCTCGTCCAGAGACTCGTCCCCCAGCAGGGACCTCTCTGTCAGCGTCAGCTGCCTCAGACCTCCTGTGGTCATCCACAGCTCTGGGAAGAGGTTTGGCTTTGCATTGCGGGCTATCAGAGTCTACATGGGAGACAGTGACGTCTACACTGTGCACCACATGGTCTGGGTATGTGTCCTCATCTCGGGTGTAGCCGGTTGTGTATAGTCAATGAATTTAGAGTAACTATTAAACATGCAATTTCAGTTTAATTATGTACTGAAACAGCTTTAATGGTGGAAATATTTTCTTGTTGATGACCCTAAAAATCAAGACTATAGAGACTAAATAACTGCAGATAATCAGCTCTGTGTATTATAGCTTTTATGTTTGCATTTTGAGTTATCTGATGCTGTGTATAAAGGTGTTAATGTTCATATTTGTCATATTTTTCACTGAGTATGTCGACCCGAAAACATTGTTTGTAATAATTGCATAGGTGAAACACTGTCAGTCATGAGAACAGCTGATTAACTGGTTGCTCGACCGGTAATTTTAGTCTGAGGTTGTGTGTGTTTGTGTCCACAGTGTGTTGAGGACGGCAGTCCAGCACACGAGGCAGGATTGAGGGCTGGTGACCTCATCACTCACGTCAACGGGGAGTCGGTCCAAGGACTTGTCCACACTGAGGTGGTGGAGCTCCTGCTCAAGGTACGAGGATAACTTAAATTATAAGATATTTTTTCTGCATACATATTGTATATTTTGATGATTAGAGTCTGTTTTAAGTCGGGAAAAGTCTAAATGGACTGCTGAGTCTTTCTAACTCAAATACACGTTGTATAAGTGATAATATATAATTTTGTGGCTCAACACCTAACAGACAGACTGAATGCTTAGAAGCAGGTGTTTATGCTGATGATGTGTTTTCAACAGAGTGGCAACAGGGTGACCCTGCAGACTACTGCTCTGGAGAACACGTCCATCAAGGTGGGCCCTGCCAGAAAAGCGAGCTACAAGGCTAAAATGGCCCGACGCAGCAAGAAGAGCAAGAGGAAGGACGGACAGGACAGGTACATGAGAGGAAATTATTCACAGCAGCAGTAGCATTACTGTTTGACATTTGGAGCTCCTGTCTGATGTTTAGTATCAAGCCCCTTTCAGATCAAATATTGGCAACGAGAGACGAGTCTGCGCCGGTCTACAACATTCTGAAAAGCTGCCAGTTTAGACCAGTGCAATTGGACGAGCCCCTCTGTACTTCCAACCTAATTTTCGGCTTTTGAGCAAGGAAACTATACTAGTAACGACTGAAAGAGTAGCCTAACGTGACTTTGTTTTTATGTGTGTGACATGCACATGTACACAGCCAGCAGCAGCAGCAATACACCATCTGATACCAACACCGTGATGACGGAGACCGACGTACGTGTCAGTGGCCATGGAAATGTAAATGAGCCAGACTCGGGCTCGGCAGAGATGGAGGGCTGTTTTCAGAGAATGCCACAGCAGGCGAACACGCTGCTGCTAACAGTTTGTGACTGACTTGACCAGCTGACTCGCTACAAGCCGATTGGCTGTCGAAACAGGTGACGTGCCTTACGTTCTAAAACCAGCCGCTGGCGAGTGGTGACTTGACGAGATGAGTTGCAGCTGCTGGCCGGCTTGAGTCGAGCTGAGATGGGCCATTTCACACTGCTGCATATTTTCTGTGCAATGTTCTAAAACGTTTCCTTCTCGTTGCAAATCTTTGCTCTGAACTGGGCTTTAGATTTTAGACAGACAACTTAGACAACAGTCATACATTTCCAATTTGGCTCATTGGGAGAGACTCTTTGCACTCAAGTAAGCATGCAAAGAATTATACTATCATTAAAACACTCACCTGACATCTCTGTTTTCCTCTTGTGCAGCCGACGACGTAGCATCTTGAAGAAGCTCTCTAAGCACACTCCTCCTCCGCCCATGCAGAGCAGTCGTAGCTTCTCTTCAGGTTTCCACCAGTCATCCAGCGACAGCCTCTCCGGCTCCCCGACACAGAGTCTCTCTCCTGGACCGTCTACACCTTGTCGTTCTCCTGCCCCTGATCACTCCGGAGGTGAGAGAGGATGCATCACTTACATCCCAAAATAGAAGCTGTTGATCTCTTTGTTGATGCTATGCTGTGAGAAAATATCAACCAATGCTAAACTGTTTTTTTTCCTCTTTCTCTCAGATTCAAGTTCCTCTCCGTGCTCCAGCTCCCCTAACTCGCCTGTACCGCAGGCTCGTCCCAGTTCCCTACATGTCTTGGGTCGCTACACCAAAGCTGGCCGCTGCAAGTCCACCAGCAGCATCCCTCCTTCGCCGCTGGCCTGCATCCCTCCTCCTCAGCCCCTCTCTCCCCAGTGCTCTCCATCCTGCCTCCCCAGTCACCCCAAGTCCCTGCAGGGTTTCCATGGCAAGACACTGTCCCCTCCCACTATCACCCGCCACTCTGTGCGTCCCCGCAGTGCAGAACCACCTCGCTCACCGCTCCTCAAGAGGGTGCAGTCAGCGGAGAAGCTGACAGGAGACAAGACGACAGGGGGTTACCATGGAGACAGGAAGGCCTACAGCACCCGTCGCCACACCATGGAGGTGCCTCTGTCTGAGGGAGAGGGACTGGAAGACATGGAGGGAGACACGGCCACCGGGTTCGTCTGTGTCGGTGAGCACGGCCGTCAGGGTCTGTACATAGGAGGGCAGAGAGGTCACCAGGACGCAGCCAGCGGAGGCAGCGAGCACTTCCGCGCCTCCGCCTCACCACAACACCGTGGTGGCAACCACCACTCCAAAGAGGTGGTGGTGATGAGGAAGCTGGCGCTGTCGGAGCGAAGGGACTCCTTCAAGAAACAAGAGGCCGTGCAGGAAGTGAGTTTCGATGATTTGGAGGAGAGAGAGGCGACGCCGAGCCCGACGCTTCCTGTCACGCAGCCGAAGGCATTCAAGGCGTCCTGGATCAACTCGGCCCAGTCAGAATCTGCTGTGAAGCTGGAAGGAAGAGGATCACAGGGTACAACAACACCGCAGAAAGCCAAGTCAAAAGACAAAGAAGGGTTTTAGTTTAGTGACGTTGCCGGGGACTACAGGTCGACGTAGTCTTTGACCTGCTACTGTACTTACATTTGAAGGCCTTGCATGTGTGTCCAGAAAACTGTGACCAAGTCCCAAATCATCACGAGCACACCGCTTGAAGATGGAAGAACAAATTAACATCGATGTTTCTCAGTAATATATGCATCCTGCAACACTGTTAACAGAATACTGACTGCCAAACCAAGTTTACTTCCTAGTTGCTTGTTTTCTCTCTTGGTTCTCAAATCACTGTGGCACCTGTAACTGATGTACTTTGTAAATACGGTTTTGTTTTAAATGAAGAAACTTATTTATGACTTTTTATGCTCATCTTGTTTTATTAGTTGCTGAAAATGCCTTGGATGCTTCAGCTGTTCTTAGGAAGGAATTGCACAAAAGACAAGCCACGCAAAAACTTCTCAGTGTGGTTTCACAGCAGGTGCAGAAAAGGGCATCAGTCGATATCGTACATTTTTTTCTTTTTAATACCTCAATGCCTGTCAAGAACTGGGTGTTGTTTTTCGTGTTCAGATTGGGTCTTTGAAACAAACTTACAGTGTTTGTCCTGCGAAGTGTAATGTATTATAACATTTCAGAAGATACTCTGTGCTGCCTCTCTATTATACATCTTCTGGTGGCGACCATTTTGGACTCATCGATCCTGAACACAGGCCTTGTATAAACATTTTAAAAGGACAAAAATATCAACATCTCAGAAGCCTAGCTGTGGTGCCAAAGGAACCATTTAAAAAGAGGTACTGTAGTTGTACATAAGAAGCTTCATGCATGCATGGGCTCTACTTCCACTTCCTGTCTGTCCTGTAAAAAAAAGTGCGTCACTCCTCTCGCGTTGATTTAAACCATAACCTGATCAACACACAGGTGTGTAGATAAAGCTTTGTGACTACCTTCCGGAAACCAGGCTGTTGTCTCTGTCCTCCAATTAATACCTTGTTAAAACAAACCGCGTCCGTCCAGCTCCTTACAAACCTAGTCTAGCTGAAGTGTTTGCACAAGTTGTCGTAGCCGTGTAACAGTTAGAGCACATTTATATTTCAGGACGACTTCCTTCTCCGTGAGATTCAGATATTGTACAGTGGATGCAACAAACAAAAACTGGCTCCCTTGGCTGTTTTTTTTTTTTAACGTTATGAATGAATGTTTACATTTTAGTGCAGATATACGTGTGGTTTTTGTTAAGTTATTATGACAAAAAAAACAGGGAATTCAACCAGTGGCCCTGAGTGGATGAAGGAACGAGTTGAGGTGATCTCCTTTTGTATATTTTGATATGGAAACAGTCTTGTTGCAGTACTAATAACCTATGCTGTTGATGTATATTGTATAAACAATGGTGGACCTTATAACAGCTGTCGATGGTGTCTTTTTGAAAGTGACCTTGTAAGGGTAGATGGACTCAGATACATTGTGTGTGGCGGGGTCTTAATCTCATGTTGCGATCAGCCTCAAAGGATTGTGCATGCTTCACATCCCAGTATGATATTCCCACAATTTTACAACATGGTTCCTTGTTTGTTTGTTTTTTAACTTGAATTTTTTATTTCATCCAAAGGACCTTGAGTTCTTTAATTTGATGTTAAGTCGCTGATTTGAGCTTTAAAATGTGAGGTTTTTTTTAAAGAGATGTGAACATATGGGATTCTCAGTTCTTTGTTTTCTATTCCTGTTCCCATTTTGAAGAATCTTTTAAATTTCTGTCATTGAGGAACCAAAAATGCTTCCGATCTTATTTCAGATGAATTTCTTCACAGAAGAAACTTTTGTCTTGTGTTCTTATGAAGGCACACATTTGTATTTTGCTGTTGAGGGAACTGTTATAATGGATGTTTAGCACATACTAAGCTTTGAATGGTGGTTTTAGATTGAACTAGAAGTTTGTTTGTTGTACTTTGGGGGTGAAAACAAAAACTGTGTGTCTGTAAGATTTATCCCTGAATCTATGATGCAATATACATCTTAGTATGTTCTTAGAAATGATCTTTTTATTTGGCACCCCAACCAGACAGTCATAGCATCTCTTGATGTTAAGTTGTATCATGTTTGCCTTTTTCTTAAATCAAGACTTAATTTTATGGAGGCGACTATGACGACTCCTCTCATCTCTGTTGTGTGTGATGAACTCCATGTGTTCACAGGGGTGCTCAGCTGTCATCCTCCATGAATTCCACACTTGTTTCAGTGTGTTTGTGTGTGTTAAAAGTTGTTGCTCCCGATTCAACCCTGTGTCCCCAAATGACAAACTGGCCTTTGTGAAATTCCTACCATGTGGGTATCTGATGCATACTGGTGTGACATTGTTTTTTTATTGTCTTAACAGTGCTTGAAATAAATGCATTGCAAAGGGACTAAAAAGTCCGAGACTACAAAGTGTTTGCTCTCATTATTCGTCCCTTACACAGCAGTTAATGCAAGTTTGTGGCACCATCTTTCTTCGGTGTAGTTGTGGTATGGTGTAGTATGGCACTGATACCTGTAAATACTACAACAATGATTACTCTATGTAGTAATAACACACTAGGTATGAAAATTGTTTGACTCAGTCTGACTTAGGCACACACATAAAATCCAGGTTTTGCTTACATTGTCCTTTATACGCATTCATTACCCATAACCACTTCACCTGTTCAGGGTTGCGGGGAGGTGGGGTGGAGCCTATCCCAGCTGACATTGAGTGAGAGGCGGGATACACCCTGGACAGGTCACCAGACTGTCACAGGGCTGACACACAACAGGCAATTTTAGAGTCACTAGTTAACTTAATCGGCATGTCTTTGGACTGTGGGTGGAAGATGGAGAACCTGGAGAAAACCGAAAACTTGACACACAAGGCCACGTTTGTGCTGGGTGTTTTGTGGCAACACACCACGTTTTTCTCCAAACCTAACCAAGTAGCCTACTTTTGTTACCTAACCTTGTGTGCAGGTAACGAGAAGGAACTGCACATGTCCTGTAAAAAATTAAACTGTATTGTGAAAAGACTCAATGCATGTAGCAAGTGTAAACCAGCATCCTGTCAGCATCCAAAACTGACACAGGAGGGTACCAAGCGCGCCATATTTTGTCACGAAGGGCCACTGACAAAGGCGATTGACGAGTTGGGATTAGAACGTGTTGGAGCAACATGGCGGACTAAGGTGACAGAAACACAACAATTCTTATTCTCAGAAGATTGTACACTAATAAAAACATAGTTATGAATATTATATACCATTTCTGCCAATAGATGCCCCTAAATCACACACACACCGAACCTTTAAGGGGTCATAGGCAATACAAGGCTGATATCACTGATAAACCATGATGACACTGAGATGCTTGACCCCATCCATAGCAGTAGATTGCTTATTGTAATATCTACTATATTTGACATGCTGTCTATGGATAATCACCCCATACAACCCCACTTATAAAATACTGAACTGCCCCTTTAACACGTATTTCAACATGGGATCAGACGGGGATTTAGCATGTAGTCTTTTTCATATGAGCAGGATTTATTGCAATAAAACAGATCTTAAAGTATACGACCTGAAAAAGAAAAGCAGTCTTGTAGTTTCAGGTTGTCATGTCACATTTCCACGACGGGCCGAGGCCATTCGGTGACCCCTCACTAATCGTTCGGGCGTTTCCGCTCGGCTTCGTCCCTTTCCGTGACTCCTCATATTAGTTCCCACGCACTCTCCTTCCCTGCGCCGTGCTGAGCTGGAAAATGGCTGTGTAGGGGAGCAGGGAGTCATGATCGGGAAAAGAAAGAAAGAGCGAGAGAAAGACGGCGAAGCGAGAAGTGAACACAAGGTCTGTTAGAAAGTTCATTGCACACCGAGGAGCTGTCGTCCGCACATACGCCACCGACACGGACCCTCGTCTGCTACTTTCAAGTGTTTAAAGCGCCGCAGCCAGAAAAGTGAGAGGAGTCAAGAAATATCCGCGGGTGAGTTTTTCCAAGTTATTGCACATTTCCAGTACAGCCACTGTGCTGGAAAATGGTGGAAGCGCTGCAAGTGTGCTGTGCGCACGCAGCTTCATGCTGTTGACTTGTGTCCTAGTTTGAAAGTTTAAAGATTTTATTCGCTTTTATTATCACATTATGTTGTTTTAACGTTATTTTTTCTGCGCAGTTACACAGTGTAATATTTACTCGTGCAGCATGTTGCTCGGCGCTCGTCGACAGTTGACGTGTATCAAATGTTGAGTCCGTTAAGTCGCCGAAACATTAACTTTTATTGACTAAAGTTGCTTTTGTGGTGGATTATTTGTTGTTTTTTTGGGTTTATTTCTTGACATATCCTGAGAATACTTTAAGAGGGAGGATTTTTAAACCAGCTAGCAGCTCTTAAGGTTGTCAATTTATGCAGGATTTAAACCTCTGACTTCACAGTTGATGCTTTTTTAAAGCTAAAAGCTAAAATTTATATATTTTAGGTGTTGCTAAGATTTAGAAAAGTTGCTCTGCAAGACTTAAACAACACACAAGCCAAACTGTGCAGTGTAGTGTAACAGTGATAGTGTATGTGACACTATAATAGTGCCTTTACATTGCAGACTATAGGAGGCCATGCAGTGTGGAGGCCCAGCACAGCTAAAGGCCTGACATGATGTGTGTGTGTGTGTGTGTGTGTGTGTGTGTGTGTGTGTGTGTGTGTTACATCCCTGGTTTGAGGATTTGGCATGCACCAAGGAGTTAATGAAAATTGTGCCACTTGCATAATAAGACAAGCCACTCAACTGTGTGGGGACCCCTTCTTTTCTTTCCCTCCTGTAATTACTGAACCCAGCATTATGCAACTCAAATGTCAGTCCTCCATTATGCAGCTTCATCAATGTGAAGACTTGTGGCAAAGAAGCCTTCACTCTTCCTCTAAATGTCTTAAAATGTTCGGAATGACTCGCAGGGCTTTGTTGTTGTTGTTTTTTTTTTATTTTGTGAAACTTCCAAAAGAAGTGGAGCTTTCTCAAAATGCCAAGTGTCACTTCTCAGAGGGGCCGAATGAGCTGCTGACTTCAAGTTCTCGCAGACGTAGTGGTTATTTTTGTTATATGTCCTTCAGCTGGGGGACCCAGTTAAACTCAAATGGTGTTATTTGATCAAAATAGCAGCAGAATACGGCTTTAAGGACGGTTTAGATGTGGCTTCAAGAGAAATTCTGCAGACGCCGAGCTGGGATTTGTACCCAGGAAAAACCAAACGTCTGATTTTCTGAAGTTTTCAGGGAGATAAATGAGCCTTTTTTTGGAGCCCTGGGCACGAAACACTGGGTACAAATCTAGTTAGTCACTTGTAATACACTTTTTGGAAACTTCGGTCCTGGATGTGACCAGTTGCTGTCAGATTCTGACAGGAGTTGGGAACAGACTTATTGGGAGTTTTTTTCCTCTGCGTATTCCTATGATCCAGGAATAATATTCAGATCATAAAAGATTTTTTCGACAGGGTTCCTGTAGATCTTTAAAAAGTCTTCAAAGGCATTGAAGTCATTAATCTAAAAGTAAGGCCGTATTGGTATTAAAATGTCTTCAATCAAACTTTCAAAACTCTTTAAAAAAAACCTCTTAAAAATGCAAAGACATGGGAAGTGGGATTGTATGATTTTTTTTTTCTGACGTTACATCGTAAAATTTCAGAATCATTGGTAACATCAACTTATTTTTAAATAATTCATCAAAGCCTCTCATGTTAACGTCACACAGATTGGGATAGCAGAACCAACAACACTGAAGTACATCAAGCCTCATATGCATTGCCTTGTACCGGTTTCAGTCATGCCTCGAAATCTTGGTTATATAACCAGTTTTGGTTGCACTTCCCCATGTCATTCGGGGTACAGAGACAGCAAGCAAGCAGATAGTGGATAATCTGCTCCGAGTACCTGAACGGAAACAAATCCAAAACGTTTTTCAGACTTGGCACAATGGGAATCAGGGCACTGAAATCCAACTTGGGGAGTGAGAAACACTATATCGCCAAGAAAGTTCGCCAGCAAACACCACAATTTTGGGAGAAAAACTGCTTGTTTTATGTTCCAATAAACACTGTATGGAAAATTTCCCCAAAGCTTTCATGACTGATGTCAGTTCATCAGTTTTTTTCTTTAATTTGGTTACATTGGTCTTGAACTTTACTGCGAGTGGTCTTAAAAAAAGTCTTAAAGACTTAAATTGAAGTCGCCTTGAGCTGTAGGAATGCTGTTATTGTAGGACAAGTGATAGACAGAAAGCCAGACAACTGCATCAGTTGCTAAGTTAAGTTAAATTGATTAATTTAACTTGCACTGAAATCCAACTTGTGGAGCCAGAGGCACTAAATCGCCAAGAAAACTTGCCAACAAACGCCAGATATTTTTGTTGAATAAATGGCTTGTTTTATCTTCCAATAAATGTTTTATGCAAAATTTCCCCAATCGTTACATGACTGATGTCAATTCGTTTTTTTGTTTTGTTTTTTTTTCAATTCTCGTTAAATTGGTCTTGAATTTTATTGCGAGTGGCCTCAAAAAAAACCTTAAAGTCCTAAATCGAAGTCGCCTTAATCTGTAGGAACCCTGTTATAGTATGTCAAGTTATAGACTGAAAGCTAAACAAATGCATCAATTGGCAAGTTAAGTTAATTTGATTAATTTAACTTGCACTGAAATCCAACTTGAAGCATTAAATTGCCAAGATAACTAGCCAAGAAACACCACAATTTTTGGAGAAAAATTGCTTGCTTTATGTTCCAATTAACATTTTATGCAAAATTTCCCCAATCCTTACATGACCGACGTCAGTTCATCAGTTTTTTCTTTAATGTGGTTACATTGGTCTTGAATTTTATTGCAAGTGGCCTTAAAAAAAGGCTTTAAGTCTTAAATCTAAGTCACCTTAAGCTGTAGGAAGCCTGTTATAGTATCAGCATGTCAAGGACTGAACACCAGACAACTGCATCAGTTGTTAAGTTTAATTAATCTGATTTAGGTGCCACTTAATTTGAATTACTTCAGCACCAACGTGGTAAAAGTGATTTCTTATTAATCTCTCTGTGCCACAGTAGGATTAGTATTTGGTTGTGATTGCTGTTTGTTATAATAGAGGCCTCCTATATGTTACTTGCATTCATGTTGTAGCCAAACAGAGTTAGTTATGAAGGGATTAGAGTACAGTTTTATGCATTTTAATGGATGTGTGAGGGGTAAATGAGGTAAAGTATGAGGCTTACTAACCATTTACTACATGCTAACTATGCAGCAAAAAGGCCTGTGGTATTTTTAGTGGTGCAGGTTTATCAGATTGCATATTTTGGCAGGTTTTGAACTGGCCGAGACGTTGAATTTCCTGCATCTTATATCTCCTGATAAATACAGTGCGTCCTCTTTAACTGTAGAGCCTTGTGGTACAGTTGACTTTTCAGAACAGTGCCGTCTCAGTGCTACATAATCTTCGCAGCAGATGTTTCTACTTAGCGACGTGAGCTTTTCAGCTTCATTAAGGACAGATAGAATTCAGGTGAACATAACTCAAATCATAAAACGCCTAAGCCCCCATTTTAGGCTGAAAAATTAGTCCTCACAAGCTCCTGTGTTGTTGGCCTGTCCTCACAGCCTGTGGCGCAGTAGATTTTTCAGTTCCATGTGGACAGATGGCCCAAGGCCAGGCTGCATGCGTGGTGGCTCTGTAGTCAGTTCCTCACCAGCAGGGCTGTGAAGGGCCAACGCATACACAAACTTTAAAGCAATAACCGTGTGTCCACATGAGTATCTGAATTTTGCTCAAAGCACATATGTGTATGGGTGAAAGTCACTTGAGGACAACAGAGCAGTCTTTCTTTTTATGATGCGTGAAAACTGTGTCTCTGAGACAGTAAATTTTATCCTTTTATCCTACATTCTCAGCCCATCAGCTCTTTTCTAAGAAATAATCACAACCATTCAGTGGACTGCTGCTGATTCTTGGACTGGATTTGCCAAGGCATGTTTCTCCTCAAACGTTTAAAGGAAAAGGTTAAAAAGAATTAGGGGTTCACCTAATTATACACTGACCTACATACTGTGGACGTGACTGTCCATGAAATTTAAAAAGTCAGGACTGATAATGATGATTGATGCGGTAAGTTGAAAAGTGAAAAGATGATATACATCACCCTCAGGTCTTCAGAGAAAGCTGTTGAGCAGCATTGGTAGCCAACGGCTGGATGATAGATTGACGGGAGAAATTAATTACATAAATACAGTGAGAGATGTCTCAGGTATGTAATTTAATTTTTAATATACAAGTTAGACACGTAAATTGGCTAAGCTGATATATGGGCTTATATTAGCTTGTTCTAGATTTATTGTTCTTGGTATATATGGGAACAAAAATGCTAAAGTTGAGGAAGGAAACCGTGTAGCTTTTATAGTTTGTCCAATCTATCAAGTTCAGCCCAGTCACCAGAAGAGATTGTTGGCATTGTACATTTCTGCAAGCCACAGATCCATTACATATGAATCATATCAATGGAGAATGGTGCAACACCTAGGCGAGATGGCTGCCCAAGCTGCAGACCACTGTTTGCAACCAACAAACCACAAAAGCGGTCGTTTTTTTAGCGAGTCGTTGCTTTGTTTTCAGCTGCTTTTTAGCCCCCACACATGGGTGTTTTTAACAACTTATAGCTGTATTTCAAATTTGGCTAGTGCCACTAACTTTGGTTATTTTTACCAAGACGTTCTGTGTTTGCAGCGAGGATTTGTGCCACCAAAACTCAATGTTTTAAGCTAAAACATGATCTTTTCCTAACCATAATCAAGTGTTTTTTGTCATGACTGAAACCGGTACAAGGCAATGAATACGAGGCATGGTGTACTTCATGCAAAACGTTTGCCAAACTTGGCACAAAGGGAATCAGGGCAGTGAAATCCAACTTGGTGAGTAAGAAACATTTAATTGCGAAGAAAATTCTCCAAGAAACGCCAGATATTTTGCAGAAAAATGGCTTGTTTTATGTTCCAATAAATGTTTTTATTTTATTTTATTTTATTTTGTGTGCCACATAGTAATGTACTGATTAATGTATCCATGGTTTGCACAACGTTTTATGCCAACATTTATTTTGGCGATTGAGTTAAAGAATTTGCGCACACACACACAAAAATCGTAGGGGTCCTTTTCAAGATTGTTGTTCATGTCACGTGTTTATGTTAGAAATAGGGACCAGTATCCACGTCAAAAATCAGTCGGGCTGTAATAATAAATAATAACGTGTAGTGGAGTTAGTCGACATCACAATGTAGAGTCAGAGATTTTCCAATACTTGGGAACTTATCTCTAATTTTTTACATTTAGTTTAGTTTTTTTTAGTTACTGTGACACTGGATTGAATTTTTTGATAATATCGCATCAGTGTAATGAACTACTCTGATCTGGAAGATATTTACTTCACCGGATCAGCTAAAAGCCGTCCTGCCTGCTTCTATTAAAGTTACTTTAACATGATATATTGTCATATAATCATGGAATTTTACAATTACATATGGTGTGACAGAAAATTTTGTCCAAATCACACAATCTAATAAGTAGTAACATATTGTATATCTGATAAGTGAAGGGCATAACAAATTATATTCAAAACAATTTATCTGTGGGATAATGTCTGAATTAATTGCCAGATGACATACAATGTTACACACAATACATACATACAGTAGAGACAAAGGCTTTGTTTTGTCCGACCAGCATTTCAGAACCCGAGGATATTTATTTTGTAATGATATAAAACAGAGAAGAGCAGGAAACTCCCATGTTTGAAAGGCTGGAACCATCAGATGTTTGACATTATTACTTGAAAATCAAATTTTACCCTTTATCTATTGTGAAAATTAAATTATTTATTTTCTGCCAATCAACAAATGAATCAACTCATTGTTTCAGCTCTTTATTAGTGTATGTCTTTATGTATAAATGAATAATAGGCCCGAAGCTAATGTTTTCATACTTTATTAACTTGTCAATCATTTTCCCAGGTAATAGATTACTTGTTTGATCTATAAAATGTCAGAAAATGGTGAAAAATGTCAGTGTTTCCCAAAGCCCAAGATGACGTCCTCAAATGTCTTGTTTGCTGTCATAGAGGAGTAAAGAAAATTTCACATTTAAGAAGCTGTTATCAGAGAATTTAGACTTTTACTAATTGATTAATCATTTCAGCTTTAACAACTACCTACCTCATCATTTTTATTTGAATGTTAAAAAAACAACAGTGAAAATGCAGTAAGTGCACTAACACCAAAATACAAATGATCAAACACATAAACATACACGGTTTGCTGTCAGCAGCTCTCGTCTCCCTCGACTGTGTTAGTGATGCTCTGAATAGCTTATTTGCCATTTTATATTATGCATGCTGGTGTATAATGAACAGGTCAGAGCTGCACTGGCTGACTACACACATCAAGAGTCATTTGATGTCTGCAGACAGCAGAGGAAAATCTAGATGCCATTTTGAGTTCAGTCTAGGTCTCGCTTCTTTCTCCCAGTTAAACAAAATGTCTGTGAATAAATGACAAATGTGAAATCAGAGGAATAATGACTGTGGCTGTGGAAGTATTATTATAGAAAAAAGAGCTGTGTTATAAAGCACAGTTGTCATTTATTTATCAGATATTATATTTTTTAACGTGTATAGCAGCACTTTGGAGTGGATGTTGTCATAGTTCCTGTTTTATAAAGGCCAGACTGTATTTTTCTTTCTTCTTTGCACCTTATCATCACACTTATCTCCCTGTTAACTCAGAAAAACAAAAATCCTCTCCTTTCATCCCATTGCACGACTCCAACATGACTCATGGAATTTTCTCCAATCACACGCAGCCTCCAGTTTTTTCATGTTATGTTTTTTATCATTATCCTGTGTCGGTTTCCTTCAATTTAAATCATCACATCCTCAAAGATGACGAGCAGCCATCGGGGTTGCAAAGGTGAAAAAAAGTCAAGTGTGTGGGGAAAGGTGGAGTTGTTTGGGTCAGATGTTTGATCACTGCCTAGATACATTTTCTAATATTAGAACGTTTCCTTGATTTGCCCGGCTTCTCTGGTGACTGGGGAGCACATGGCCAGAGCTGCAGCCAATCAGAGCGCAGGATTAGCTTTCCCTCTCTCTAGCAACAGTGAGTTACTTGCTGCCTATTCATTAATTATTTTCCCGTGGTCTCCCTCAGCCGTTTGGACTCGGCTGATAGCAAAGTGCTCCGTCTCTCAGTCTCACTCTGCTTTTTTCCTCTGCTTTCTGTCGCTCTCTGCTCTGGCTGAATAAAAACTCTTTAAAAAAGGATGGATCCTGTGACGCTGAGCTCACCAGCTGCTGCTGCTGCCCCGAACTGTGAGCTACTACAACACTATCAGACCAGGACTGTAACAGAGATGACACTTCTTTCACCTCGCACGACTTTTTCTGCTCTGGAACTTAATAATAAAAAAGGATTACAGAATAAGAGCGCTCCCTGCGCACTGCTTTTTCTTTTTCTTCGCCTTCATCTTGTTTTTGCCTCTTTTCTGCAGCAGCGCTCTGACTGTAAACAAATAAAACATGGCAACTGGGAAAACGACTGGACTTTTTCGCTGGCTGAGGATGGGGGGGGTTGCCAGTTGGAGGCAGGACTCTGTGTGTGTTGGGGGGGGGGGGGGGGGGGGGGGTTGGAGAGCAGGTGGAGAGAGGAGGGAGGGGGGTTTAGGGTTGGGGGGGGGGGGGGTATGGTGGTGTGAGGATTGCGGGCTGTGGTTGGGTATGCCAGTGCCACGTGTCTAGCCTGGCACCTCTTGCTTCTCGGCTCGAAGGATGTTGGACCGAGAGTCTGGCTGAGCCTGTCCGGCTTCTCTCTGAACCAAAAGTGGGGTGAGTGTTGCACTCTGCTGCATCCTGTTGTCACGATAACTCTTAAACCTTTTTTTTAAAAGATGATATTCTTACTCACGAAGGTTTGCAGGGAATATACGTTCGCTTTTCGAATGTCGTAGTGGGGGGAGAGAGGATAATCTAGACTAAGGTTCGAAAGCATGCACTTTGGCATTCAAAGATGCACGTTTAGGTTTATTTTTTTATGCGCTCACCTGATTTTATTTAAGCGTCTGCAATGCATCACTCAAAACATTGTCCATTTAGCAACGTTAATGAAATGATTGCACAACATCGGGCCTCGCAAACCGGGCCTATGGTTATTCGGATTTGGATGTTTTGGGAAATTGCCCCAAATAGCTCCTTACCCCTGACATACAAGACCAGAACTTCCATCCACCTTCCTGTGACTTCCACCTGCTCCATCTCCTCACTGACATCCTTTCATCCCGTCCAGAGAGGTTAACAGGACCGTTGTCCTTGGTTGGTCCACAGACCACAGATGTCGTACTTAATCTGGAAAACCCTAATCTCTCCCTCGCTCCCTGTCTCATCTCTCAGCATAGTTGCCATTTTGAATTTGAACTTTGTAGCGTTTTAATTTTATTGACCCGCTCACATCTTAAATGGCCAAAAAGACACATTATATTTTGCTGTGGATTTTGTAATCCAGTGTTTCCAACCTCGTAAATTAGGATTTTTCAAATCGAGTGTTTGATAGGTTTGATTAATTTGATTTATTAGAAGCTTTTATACTGATAAAATCCAGTTTTTGGAAACTGTTATGTTGCTGTTACACGATAATAATTGCGCACTTGTGCTTGGCATTCGATTGGGCCTTGCCATCATTTTTATCAGAGAATATTGGTAACCGATCCATTAATGACCTTTATGCTGAATATAGATACTGTGATACGATTAATTAGAAGGAGTGTGATGTTATGCACAGAAACATTCGCTTTTTAGTGGTATTGTGCCGGGCTTTGGTTGCTCGCTTGCCAGTCCATTCGGTATTCTCGTCTTGAATAGACTTGGTACAGTATGATTTAGTTATTTTGACAGAATGAAGCCGAAAATATTTGTGAGGCAACACAGAGCTGCCTTTTTTCTCTCCTACGGAGAGGGAGCTGTTGCAAAGGGTTCTGCATGTTAGAAAAAATTCTGGTTGCCCTACAGCCGTGGTGCAGGTCTTAGTTTCCTTTGCATGCTCGTTCTGCGAAAACGTTTCCTTCGCCATTTTGCATGACTTTCTTGTGGATGCTGCCAATCGCACATGTTGTTGTGTAAGTTGGAGGGATGTTTATTTCACAGTGAAACTTCTTGTTCCTGTGGAAACTGTGATGCGTCAGTTCAGGCTGTGAGTGTGTGAATGTAGAGTGGAGGGAATGGAGGCTCCTGTCCAGGGACCCAGTCTGCTGTTGGTCATGACGCAGCAGCATCATCCGATCTCTCTGTCCTAACCGAAGACTGCACAAGTGCATGGAGCTGCCGCAGTTCGCCATTTTCACGCACCGCTTTAAGCATCGTTTCACATAGATATGTGCCGCCTTACTTATGGATGTTTATCGAATAGGAGCGACATTTATAGGGAGTTTGTTTGTATTCTTAATAATTGCAGGTTTTGTTTTTTTATTTTTTTGAGACTTACTTATAATCGTGTTGTCCTCTTTTCCCTTTTCTTCCTTTTTTTTTTGGGGTTTTTATGTCATGCAGGTCGGTCATAATCCCTGTCCAGAACATGTGGGAGCCTGAGAGAACCGAAGAGGATTAAAGACCTTCCCACTCTGCCACTCGTCCTCCAATCAGACCACTTCATTTGACCGCGGAGAGCCAACATTGCAGGGCCCTCGACTGGCAAAATCTTTTACCAGGCTGCTCCAGTTGCACCCAGCCAGCAGGTTATTTTTGCTGCTTAAAGAGCATGTTGCCAACGCTCTCCCTCTGCTCCATCATCTGGCTCAACCGGGGTATCAAACTGAGGAAAGTACACCAGTCCACCAACACCGGTCAGGTCTGAAACCGCTGCCTCCGCAGACATAGCAGCAGCAGAACGCTACCTTATCGATTTTTAAAAATGCTTCTAAGCTTCGGGTGACTCCCCCTCCTCCCCTCATCCCCCGACCCTCTAAACCACCAACACCAGAGTTTAGTGACTTTTGGTTGCTGAGGAGGATTTCTCTATAGCCAAACCCTGTTGCTGCAGTGCGACTCAGGCTGCACCATCTAATCCCCTTTTCGGTGGCCATTTTGTTTTTTGCCTCCCTAACAAAATGGCGACAGAAGGCTTTCAGTACCTTGCCCTCTACGCATTTACCAAGGACCAGGAAGAAGACCTGGATCTGCAGCCAGGGGACCTTCTGACTGTCAGCAAGGCCTCTCTGCTGTCCATGGAGAACTACACGGAGGGCTGTGTGGAGCAGCCGGAACGTCTCGGCTGGCTCCTCGGGTACAACGAGCGCACCAAACAAAGAGGCGATTTCCCAGGGACGTATGTTGAGTATGTGGGCCCCGTGAAGATGGCGCTTCCATCGAGTCAACCCAGGTCCCAGCGACCTCTCCCTGCTGCTCCAAGATCGGAGTTGTCTCAAGGTAAGAGTCTTTATCTGTATTTATACTCTGTCAAGTGTTTTTTTTCAGCAGTGTCGCTGCCTATAATATAATAAACAGAATAATGATGTACTCAATAGCACGACAACGTTTCAAATTTTGACCTTAAAATATAGTGTTGCAATGTCATACATACAGTTGGAGTTAAAGCAGGTTGAAAGACCAGCACAGAAGTTAGGTGATTCCTCAGTGTGTGAATTAACAGACGACGTGCAATGAGTTTTATTCAGGGTGTCTACAGGTCCTTACAAAGTATTAAAATGCCTCAAATTCAATTTTTATGAATATTAGGCCATAAAATAATTAGATAGCCTTAAAGTTGAACTTGTAAAGTTTAAATCGCAACAAGCGTTTTATCTTATTTCACGTATCCATCTTTTAATTCTTTCTCGTCAATCTTACTGAAGCTCTTCTGTTTGTTTTCTGTTAATTTAGATTAATCCATTGTAACCATATTCCTACATAAAAACCACCTCTGTGTGCACTCTGTACTTACCTGTAATACTTGAACGAGAAGAGGATTTTCCCAACAATCAGTCTTACATTTGGTTAAAAATAAACTTGAAAAGGTCTTAAAGCAGTGAGTTTATGAGTGAAACCTTTCTCCTGTATGCAGGTTTTATATTTATTTTTCTTTAAAATGTTGTCTGCTCTTTTCAAAATCATTACTGAAAACTTGTACGTATAATATAACATACCAACATGTTTGATTTTATTTTATTAGTGAGCCCCTGATATGCAGAAAAAATCAAATTAAGGAGTGAGGCAGCAGTTAACCCACGCCAGGAATGTCAAGATACTGTGATTTCTAACTTTGAAACAATACCTTGAAATATATCACTATTTGATAACATGGTGGACTACAAGTTGAAATTGTTATTGACAGATAAATGTAACAATACTGTAACCTGACGACGATGACTTCTCTTGGTTAATGGCAGACAACAGTAAAATGACTGACTGCAGTAAACAGCCAGTACTGCTGTATCGATACTGCAGGAAATGAGTATCGAAACCACGTCAAATATTTAGAATCAATGTGTATTACTAGATTAGAACACTAACCTACGGTAATTCTTACAACTTTTTGTGCTTATATGAATTTTTCTGGATCTGTCTTTTATCTTGGGAGGAGGTGTGATTTGTATTACAGTGGTGTCCCCCTGAAAGATTCAAATCATCAGTCGGAGATCCCTCAGACGTCTTAGATCCTGCGCATCGAGCAGTCGTCTTTACATTATTATTTATTTATTTATTTTGTCAGTCAGTGTGCTGTGTGTTTTTGGCTTTGTTTCCCCAAATTTAGCTACAGGATGAGCGTTCCTTAGTGTCACGCTGCTGTCCAGTACAGGCAGCTGCATATGCAGAGGCAGCTGCCCGCAGGAGGAGAGGCTCTGCTCGGTCAGGCTCCGAAATAACGTCATCTCCTGCCTGCTTCTTGGAAGTGGTGAATTTGCAGCTCACAGCAATTCAAATTGAAAAGCCAAATTTGATTCAAGTAACATGATTCATGTTCCCTAATTTTTTTTTTTTAATCAAAATACATACATATATATATTGTGACAGTTTTGAAGGAGCAGATCATCAGCACAGATTTAAAAGCAGCTATTGGCCGTCAGTCGGTGCAGTTGGTGTGTCGCTGATCATCCACCCCGGGAGTTTTGATAGGGCTCTCACATTTGGCAGTGACCTCGAGTTGACCCATTAATCTATACTTAAAACACGTCATAAGCCTTACCTCTTTGGAAGCACAGCTAGCCAAACTCACTGCTGAATAATAAAGGGCTAATCTGTCTACTTACTGGACTCTCCTGTACAGGTCTGGCATCGATTGTGTCCGTCTGTGTGGCCCCCTTTACATTCAACATTAACATGTGTCTCTGGCATCCAAACTGCATCTGGACTTATCTGCACAAAAATGCTCGGCTCTCCTTTGCTGTGACTTGTTATTGACCCTCTACTCAACCGTGGGTAAAAGATCGCACAGGCAGGCGGGGCTGCAAGTGCTGTTTTTAACTGCGGACAAGTTAGAGATATTGGCAGTCAAATGTTAAATGTGTTTACGTAGAAAGAAATGTTTTAATGTGTGTTTTGTATTTTGTGCAAATTGAGAGTTATTCCAGGGAATACAATGTCACATTTTTTACTCCGAGATAAGTGCTGTTCTTTCATACCTCTCTTCACTCCTGTGACTTTGCAAAATAGGCACGTCTGATATTTATTCATAATGGTAAGAGCATGCTTTCAGCTGCGGCAGCGTCCAACTCAAACATACACTTGGCTGGGATCGGTTGACCTTAGCAAGCTCTACTTTAAGTAAAAACCTTGATTTGTTACCAAAGTTCCTCCACACTCCCAAGATTTCCATCATTTTCTCCTCATTAGCACTCCCTTGTTTTTGGCTGCAGCTGGTTAATTTATTGCTTCCCTGTACGGGATGCCAGAGGAAAAGGTGCAAAGGGCCAAAAGATTAATAAAAGTTTTTATATCATTCTGCATATAAAATCGTACATTCCTCCTCTGTTGAAAGCAGTATTCTCTGTGTGCTTTTTTTTTTTTGACAGATGGACTAAGTACCACTCTGAGCACGTAGGCTGTGAACTCTGAATTACCTCTGGTCGAGCCAATTGGCTATTCATCGTGTACAACACAGTACACTGGGCCTCATTCAAATTCATTAGTCTGAATTCATTTCTCTGTATTTTTTTTTCCTGAAAAATCCTAAAAAAAAAAACGGAGAATATCATAGCTGCAGCACAAAGGGCTCCAGTTTTCTTATCACATGAGAGTTCTCCATGCCAATAATATAATAAAAACTGAGTGTGGATCAGTGAATAAGCCCAGACCTTAACGTTTCCAGTCGAGGCAGGTGAGGAGGACAACACTATCCTCGTGGTTTGATAGATGGTGAAACAAACCAGTTGGGCAGCAGGCGTTTGTGTCTGTGATCTGGAGAGACAGGGGCTGAAGAAGGGGGTTGAGAGGGGGGTGAGTGGCAGGGCAGTGGCTGGAGGAAGGATACCTTGGCTTAGCACCAGAAGTGCATTGTAGATTAGAAATGGTCAAGCCCAAATTTTACAAATATCATCTTCATTTCCCCGAAGGAACCGAGGCCCTGGACATTGTGTGAATAGAGCTATTGTTAGTGTGGCCCATTTACTATTTGCAGGGATTGTACGGTTTGGTATCGAGGAGCAGCACCAAGGCCTGGTGGTGAGGAAGGTTTAAACCCAACGTCCATCCTTTAACATGCAGCTGAATTTTAGAGGAAAAAGCAATTTGGTATTAACTCATTTATCTAAACTACAGTTTCAGAACACAAAACTTTCGTAGCAGCTGGTTTGCTTTGACAAGAAAGTTCAAAGTGCAAGGGAAAACTCAGTCCTGCACTTTGCAGCATTTATAGTGTGTTCACACAACGAGCAACACAGCAACAGGCTGCTAGTCAGTTTCAACTGAAGCTGGTGACATGAAGCTACAGACTGATGCCCGACTGATGGTCTCAACACGCTTTAACCAATCATCTTCTTTTTGTTTCTAGCTGTGGTGCTGTGTCATTTAATCAAGTTAGCTGAGGATATGCTAGCTTTGCATTGGAGATGCACCGGGGCGTCAAAATGTGATTTTAAAGTTAGGCCCAGACATTAATTGAAAGCATAGGTATTTTTATGGCCAAAAACAAACTTAAGATGGCACTGAGTTGAGATGCTTTGATGCAACTAGTAGATGCATGATAATGTAACTGTTCTATAACTGTAAGGAGTGCTTGAGAAAGACTTCAACCCCCACGTCCCTAGTAATACTCCTGAAAACGTACGTCACATGACCGTACGTGCGCATACTGGTGCAAACAAGAAGCAGACTGTCTATTCCGTCTCGGGATGATAATGCAGCTGGACACAGGAACTGTTGCAAGTAGCTCACCTCCTGCACATGCAGGCAGTAGCAGCATCAGAAAATGCAGCATTTAGGAGAGAAGAAAGGACACGTGACTGCTAAGACCCAATCAGGAAGCGAACATAGGGTGTCTGCCCATCAACACTAAAAGTTAGCCCTTGAGTTTCAGACCAAACAAGGACAAAGGCGTTTTCAAAGTCTCCATTTTAGGCGTTTGGAAACATCGGAGTAGTGTAATAATGTATAATAGGTGTAATCTTAGCAAAAGTTATGTGTTTTAAAACAGAATAGTATATGTGTGGATGTAGCCTGAGTTTAGGTGCACAAAAGAAAAATGCATTTTGTAGTAATCTGGAAAATCAAGTTTGGAAATCAGTCCTTAAATGCACTGCAGTATTACATGCAGATCCCTGGCTATCAGGTTTCTGCTCAGCCCTCGATAATACTTGGAAACATAATTTCAGCCTTTGAAAGCTGAAATGTTTTTATCAATGATTAACTCAGGATTGTTGTTTGTTCGTGGAGTATTTTGGAGTATTTTGATTAAGTGCACTGCGAGGACTGGCACCGTTTCTTTCTGTTCTCCTGTTTGCAAAATTGCTTTTTCACACTTATTTATTTCAGTTTCAATTTTAGTCAGACATTTGGACTGAATTATTTTGAGTACACACTGCTTCTACGGCAATACTTTCTCAGTCTAAAGTCTTTGTCAGGCAAACGCATGCATGCAAAACTCTCATGGGAAGCCCACTTATACTGTATGTACAGATTTCCGAAAGTAGGTTTCTTTAGCAGTAAACTGGGTTTTCCTTAATCCCCTTGCACAGATTAAGAAAACAAGGTTTCTCATTTGCATTCAAGAAATCAGGTTACTACAGAATGTCGACAACAACCTGTCTACTTTAGTGCATGTAAATGTGCCAGTGTTTTTCAGCAGGCAAAAATGCAAAGCACAGATTTCTTGTTGGCCAAAAGATGCAAATGGCTTTTCTTCTTTCTAAAATTACACAGTAAGAACAGGATTCTGAGTCGGACTATGACGTCCGTGTTAGTGTGAATATTTGTCCAAGATGGACTGCAGTAGAAGTGTGCCTGTCCTTCTGATGCAGAATACTGTTTTTACTTTGAAAAATAGTTTGTCAGAATGGGTTTTGGCTGGTAAACTAACACTCAGCCAGCTTTAGTGATAGATGTAAGTGCACTTTTCGAGACAACTTGTGAGTAGAAAAATCAGTTTTGTTCACAGGTTTGGAGGCAAAACGTTTCTCAACTTGCAGCAGAAATAATTCTGCAAACCCAAAGAGGTTTTTTTTTTTCTCTTTCCCTCCTTTATCTCTCTCCTCTCCCTGGCCTCACTTTAACTGCCTGCTGAAGTGAACCATGGCTTGGCATGTTTGCAAACTCCTCCCTTCGCCCTCCCTCCTTCTCCCCCCCTTCTCCCTCGTCCTCCCTCCTTTCTGCAGCCTCCCTCCCTGATTCACATACATGTCTGATACTGTCTCTGGGCAGCTATAAACCATGTTAGCGGGGCCAGTTCTCAGAAAGGAGAGGCCTCAACTCACTCCCCGCTCCCTGCGCCTTACCAGGAAAACACTTTCAAAGAACCCGTGGAGGGGGGCGGAGGGGCTGAGACAGTAGAGAAAGTGAATGGGGAAAGATATGGAGAGGCTGGAGAGGGAGGGAGATGAGGGCCACAGTGTAAGCCAAGGCCACCCTATCCTACTGCAAACCAGCTGTAGTTGGTTTCTCCTCTGACTGTTGTATTATTCTCCCGGAGTTTTGTAAATTTAGCATGTTACACTTTGCAGAGCTATAGAAGATTTTATTCTCTGGAGCATTTCTTCAGTGCCGGAGCAGTAAATAAGAGCTCATTTAGGCAAGGAGTGGACTTAATAAAAGATTAATGGCTTTAGCAAATCAGAAACAGAGTGAAGTACATTTTGTTTAGTTGCTCAGTGCAGGCAGGAGTGAAGTTTAATTGTAGACAGTGATTGTGCCAAACGTCATTCACCCCCATGCAGTTGTCATGAAAGGGGAAACTAGCTACCGAGACCAAACTGTTTTTTGTACCAGGCTGTAAACATGTTTATTTCTGCTGTTATGCTGTTTAATATGGGTGTGTATGGGGATTGACTTCAGCCAGCCTCAAGTGGTGATTTACGGAACTGCAGTTTTTGGCACTTGAGCATTCAACTTCATTTGTCAACCCTGGAGGTTACCACACGTAACTTAACAACTTTCTTCTCTCTGATGACAGAGTTCTCTATTAAAACATGATCCTGCTGTTACTGGTGGCCATTTTCTGCATAAAATGATCAAATTTACTTGCACCTTTGTGTAAATTTACATCTTTTATTAACATTTTAGAGCTACCCCTGACTAAGAATTTTCCTAATTGTCCATCAGACGTCATTTAGGACCATTAGTCGACTAGTCGCCTGCATGTTTACGATATTAATTTAATTATTAAATGATATATTTTGGATGGGGCAACACAATGATTTGAGTTGAAGGTGTGAGAGAGAATAGTATCAGTAACATTGTTAACACTGTGCTACATTACAGAGAAATACAAACCGTACTAATGAACCTTCATTAATAGAGGCCTATATTTTATCTACAAGTGCACGTCACACACTGAGCGAGCCGCCTGTTAACGACGCTGTGGGCTAATGGGCATGTAGCTACTTCCATGTTTCAGATGATACGTCATGTTTGTAGTCGACCAATGAAGATGAGTTTACATATCACCTTGGGTTCGTCCTTCACCTTCTCAAAATGATCCCACAGTTTGGATTTCCTGCCCAACATGTTATTAACTAGCCTGTGTGATAACCGCAGGTACCAGCCCTGGAAATTAACCTGACTCCTGTCTGACTGCTGAGTGTAGACACTTCCTGTGTCTGTCCTTTCAAATGAAATCTTGCCAGCTAACGACCTTTCTGGTCGACTAACATTTGGTTGACTATCAGGGGGCAGCCCTACACCACTTTAATTCAAAAGCAGTGAAGTGCTCCCTTTTTAATTGCTCTATATGACATACTATTGTACTGTGTGTTAGGCTTGCATGATTAATGATAATCACAGTTATTGTGAGCAACACCGACATCACTCTGTGAAATATTTTAATGCACTTTTAATATTTAAATAAACAGAGCAATGCTTTCACTTCCGTGTTGTGCTACATTCCTGCTAATTAACAAATCTTTGCATCGAAATAAAATTTAAAATTAGGTTCTTTTTCACCTGAATTCAGTACATCTGCAAGAAGCAAAATATAAATGAAATTGTGCCCAAAATACACACTGACTAAAAATAAATATACCTTCACATACAGAATACAGCCAAATGAAAACTGTTTATTGGACACGCATCTTTGGTCGAATTGAATTCAATTGCATTGTTTGTTTCTTTCAGTCAGACTTAGAGAGCTGGATGGAAACCAATCCACCGCTGTATTTATTTTCTTAACACAAGTCACGGTACACTGTGCAGTGTCACTGTTATGGATGTGTGACCTGACGCTGGACAAGAAAGGGGATTGGTGAAGTGACGTTAGCAAAGTTATTTTTCTCGGCCTTCATGCATTCATCGTACTGCAGGTTGTGGTGGTTTTTGTTGTTTTTTTTTAAGGTGGATTAAAGTTAGTTTTGTTACTTTGCAGTGTAGACACAGTTGTTTTCTCCTACATTTGAAATACTTCCAAACAATGGTATGGTAGATGGTTGATGAACAGATGGTTTTCATTTTGCTTGTTTTGCCAGTTTCTTACAGACTGCTGTTGCAGGGTGCACACGTAGCGGATGCTTCCCAAACATGGAGACTGGCTGGCTGTTAAGGAAGCGCTTGATTTGATATGCAGCTCAGTGCTAAGAAGCAGAGCATGCATTTTAAACATCATTATTGCAGTCTATCATGTTCATTTCATTGTGGGAAGCCAAAATTGTGATCGTGATTAATATTCAATCAATCGTGCAGCCCTCCTGTGAATGCTCTGTTTGACTGCAAGCATAAAACGTCTAAATCAGCCTGTTAATACAGGTTTTATAGCGCATCCCATGCATTAATATGTTTTCTCAGCAGTGCCCGTAGGCCTTTAGAACCAGATCTAGCATTGTGCAGAGATCACCTGTGTTTGACATGGCTGCAAAGGCTCACTCGTACACGTGTAGCTTTGAAGCATGTTGTGACAGAGGAATGGCTGGTGAGCCGGTCATAATGCATTGCCTGTCTGCATAGTTGGGATGCAGTGAGGACATGTAGCAGTGAAACCTGACCAGCAGCATACACACTGTTACACACCAGCCGAGAGCCAGACACCAACTGGCCTTGTCACCACTGTACATTAGAAACACATGCTTGGAGTAACCAACATGGTTTGAAAATGTTTTGGCAGATTTTATACTCATTTGTTGATACTTTCAGTTTAGCCTCAGAGTGGTGCATTTGGAGGGCAGTGAAACTTTAGGAAGTCAGTGACATTTGGTGAAATAATGCAGATTAAAAAAATGGAAGAAAGTTTCAGTGGAAATGAACATAAGTTAGTGTTTAACACACAGCAGGGAGAGTTTGTTAAGGACCCAACATCCACTGATTTTGGTAGACTGAAATAGGCAGTTCTTGTGTTTGTACAGGTTATAAAAAAAAAGGATTCAAGCCGTCTTTGAGGTGTTCAATTACACTGGAATAGAAAAGAAAATTAGTCGTTGGGATTCGTATTTCATTCATGACCTTTGCAGATAGAAGTTTGACAATCTTGAGCTTAAAGCAGGATTCACTTACTCGCAAACAAGGACTCTGAGGTGCAGCTGAACTCACTGAAAAAACTAGTATTGGGCCTTTAGCATTAATATTTTGTCAAACTTTAATTGGTAACTGCTTAATTTTTAAGAGAAAGAAAACACTAAATGAAGTGACATACAAGAGGCCTTTCGCTTTGGTCCGGTGCTCTGTGGATTCAGTGAGCTTTAGTGGCACATTCCAATGAGCAGTCCCTTTTCAACCCGGTCTCACTCCAAAGTTGACGAAATCCAGCGCTTGGGCAGTGACTTGCGGCATTAGACACTGACAAAATTAGCTGTCCTTTAATGTCTGCATGATACACAGCAGGTTGCTGTCATAGTTAAACGACAGTCAGCGATGTCGGTGGGAAATGCAGAGTGGAACAAGATCGAAAGTTAAAGCAACGAATGTCCAAGTGGGGTGGACAGGAGTGGTGATGGATGGTTCCAACAAACACCAACCTTCACCTGGGAGAGTGGTGCTCGCGTCCCATAAGGTTATACAGCCAAACCTGTTTTTTTTTATCCTAAACCTAACCACGTGTTTTTGTTGTCTAAACGTAGTGCATTTATTTTGAAAGTGACAGCATGTAAATGGTAAATTTTCTGTGAAGCAGAAGTGTGTATGCATGTTAACAGCCAGAACTTGACACGTCATCCCAGAAAGTCAACAACCAACACACCCAGGGATATACCTTTCACATCATATCTGGAAGTGGAAAATCCAAATTAGTGGCACTGCGAGCTATCTCCCACCAGATCAGGTTGGTGCACAGTGCAGTTACTTGAAGAGGTATCAAAATTAATCTTTTAGACCAACATGTAACCAGTCAAAAATATTCTTGGCAGTAATGCAATTAATGGTTAACTGTTGACATTCCTAATCTTTAACCTAAAATGTGAATTCAACAGTGTTTTCTTAAATTAAAAACAGTGAAATCCAAAGCTCTTACTACATAGCAAATGATCATTTGTTGTACCAATAGTGGTAGTTGAGATGCGTACTCAAATTTCAGTGCCACACATTCACGAAAAATCTGTACAGATCCAAAGTGTTGGGGGTGTTGGACTAAAGTGAGGAAATTCCAGAGGTTTGATTCAGGCAGTGAAATCCTGTGAATGAATTCATGCTGTATCTCTGCATTTGGAGTAGCTTCAGTTTCTGACACAGACCTCTGAGAGGGAGAATGCAGCAGAGCCAGCTACGTATTACATAAGCACACTGATGCAGAAGATACAGAGCAAATATTTTGCCTCACATAGCTTCGCTTCATCCAGTCTACTTTTTGCCTGTCTGCTGCTCGCCCCAGATTGAGCGAGTGAACGCACAAAGACAGGATCTGCAACATTCACCCAACCATCACAGTTCCAGCTTCATGTGTAGATAGTCACACATGACTTTATAGTTTACAGCACGGATGATGTTGCTCTGACTTTATCAAAGCATCTCTGAAGATATACTGTAAACACGGTCATGAGATCTCGCCTGGAAAAATTCTCTGACAATGAATGCTTGCATTAACTAGACTTATAAGGCCTCAAATGCACCGGGACTTTCTTGTTAAAGTGCAAGAGCGCCAAACTACACTCCGTCATGCTTTTTTCTCTCTCTCCTTCTTTCTCTCTATCTGTTTCTCCCATTGGCTACGTCTCAGGGCATGTCAAGTCATAAGCCTGTCTCCCAGTGTGCAGTCTGCCAAGGAAGTGGTTCTAATTGACTAACAAGTTGCTGTTACTTTATCTCTGCCTCTCTCTGCCTTTCACTCTTTTTCCATACCTTTCCAAAACCCTGACAGGACTGCTTTTGGCAGGAAAAACTAAAAAAAAAAAAAGAGCTCCTTCTTTGCACGAAAGTCAAAGTTATTTTTTTCTTTTTGAGTTTAGAGACAGTGAAATAAAGTGTTTATGTTTGTTTGCATGTAGGAGTGAGAACGTTCCTTCCCCCTCCCCTCCCAAACTGTTGGAGAACATTCATTTTGTGGTTTTATAGCCTATATTTGTAGTTATTTCCCTGCTTTATTTGATTTCCATGTTTTATTGCTTGCATCCTGCCTAAACTCAGCCGCAGAAGAGCTCCATGAAGATTGGCTTGTGCTGAATAATTAATACATTCTGCTTTCTGAAGCAATAGCATTTGCATTTGGCTGCATCTGTAATTATGACAATCCAGCCTTACTTAGACAGCATTTACTCACTCTGGCAATAATGTTTTAATTAAATGAAGGCGTGGAATTAAGCAATATGAAGAATGACATGTTGGTGAGTTTTGTTGTTAGTAAAGGCATTTTATACAAACCACTTGCCAAAATAAATGTTGGTATTGTACATTTCTGCAAACCATGGATGTGGAACATTTGTACTTTATTATGTAGCTGATATGTTGAAACTTGATGTTTCAAAAATACTGTGTTGTTATGTTTAGGCACCAAAAACACTTGGTTATGGTTAGGAAAGAATTTGTTTTCACGTTTCTGGTGGCACATTCACGGCTGGAAGTGCAGCCGATGTCTCGCTAAAAACAACTGGTTTTGGTGGCACATTGACAGCTGGAATTGCCACCTGTGTCTCTCCAAAATCAGCTTGTTTTGGTGGCACATTCACAGCTGGAATTGCCACCGATGTCTTGCTAAAAACAACCAGTTTTGGTGTCACATTCAAGACTGAAAGTGCCATCGATGTCTCGCTAAAAGCAACCGCTTTGGTGGCAAATTCATGGCTGGAAATGCCAACGATAACATGCTTAGAAAATATCCACTTTTGTTATTTTTTGGTCTCGAACAATTGTCCGCAGCTTGGCAGCCATCTTGCCGTGTTGTCATGCCATCCACTCTCCTCTTCACCTTGTCACTCGATGACAAAGTCAGCTCTTCTACATGTTTTCAGAACTATGTTGCTTCTGACAAAATGTACAACTGCAACTGTATCTGTGGTTTGTAGAAACGTACAATGCCAACATTTTCTTCAGGGACTGATTGTATCGAATGCGCAAAGGCAGAAACAAGCAAAAATCAGTTCAGTGGTTTGTTGAGACTTCAAATCTTGTCTCTCAGGAGCAAAGGCAGTTCCTGTGTGATGTTATTGAGCCACAAAACTGCCAAAGGCCGTGCTCAGGCCTACATTAGCACTGTTTAAAAACTAACATGCATTCACTTCAATGAGTCATCTACAGGGCTGCAGGCAGAGTTAGCTAGCAAGTAATACAGGATTGCCCGGCAAAAACATTTTAACTGTGCTCATGTTTTTGCAACACAATGCGATATTATTAGGTCAACGCACCAATCACAGATGAGCAAGCTCACATTTGTTGCAGATTACTCTGTATAGGTATGGATATATATGTTAAGCCCCTTTCACACTTGCAGTCTATCCCTGAAATGTTCAGGAACATTTCCTGCATGGGGTCATGTGTGAATGGGAGCAGGGATCCATATTCAGGGAACTCTGTGCTGCCACTTTCCCACCTCAAGACTAAGTAACCTTTCAGGGAAATGTAGCTGTAAATGAAAGCAGTAACGTTACAGGGACACGCACCTAAAGGGTTACGTCCATCTGACGAAAGATGCTTTCACATGGAGCGAGCCAGCGATCACGAGACACCACTGATTGCGTATTTGAATCTGTAACTCATTTATGGTTTAGCATATACGCCAATACAAACTTGTTGAATACTAAATACATCACAAGGACACTGGCACAGAACAAAAACAGCTCTTCACCTGCCATTTTCCTGAAAACAATAAAAGGTGTCTTGCGCTGCGTACACCTACATCCAGCCTGAATCCATCTTCCTTTTCTCTGAGTTTCTAGCCATCTGTTGATCTGTCCCCTACTCAGTTTATTCTGCCATTGCCAGGGCATACGCAAAAAGGCGCAAAATAAAAATGCTCCTGAACGTCCTGCAGGTGTGAATAGTGAAAATCACTACCAGCACCTGAATGGTCATCCCAGTTATTTACTGGGAACTATGTGTGAGAGAGGATTTAGGTGGAAGATAAAATGATTGTCGCTGTAATAACTTTCCATAGTTGTATCCTGTTACAAATCATTTTTCAGTGTTGTGGTGTCTGAAAAGGCTTAAAACTTATGGATCCATTACTCAGACTGGACTCCCTGGATTGTATTTCATATTCTCATACCCCCACAACACAACCGCTTGAGTTGTTTTAATGCAGTGCTGTTTTTGGACCGAAAGGAGAACAAACTGTTACATTACTTTGTTTTAGCTCGGAGCACAGTCTGTCCCTAAGTAGCTTTTATACCTATAAATCTCACAATGCGTATATGAGTTGTTTTGGAAGGCAGTGACAAAAGGATATTAGTTAAAGTTTGTAGTTTGGTGCTGCGAACATGTATGTAAAAACTGTACTGCACACTGAAGAGAGACAGTCTGTGATTAGGGGGGGGGGGGGCTGGCAGGCAAAATGGCCAACAGGGATAAAGAAGAGGCAGAGGTCTGTCTGTGTGCTCGCTAGAGAGCCGGAGACACTGCCAGGCAAAGTTTCCATGTTTAACCGGCAGGCATGGAGACAGAGAGACAGAGAGAGAAAAGGAAGGAAAAAAAGGAAAAGAGAGATCGAATAAAAACTTTTGCAAAAGGGGAGAAAAAGAAAAGAGAAGGAGCAGAGAAGAGAGAGAGTCCAGCAAGAGCAAGAATGCAAGGGAGCAAAGGACAGCGAGAGGGAGCGCGAGGCAGAGAGACATCCAGAGAAACTGAGAACAAGAACCAGAGCGGGAGCAAGTGAGAGCGAGAGAGAGGGGAACGGAATGTGCTGACGCGGCGTTTCTTGTCTGAACTCCCCAAATTAATAATCAGCAGCGGTTTAGCCGAGCCGTGCCAGGAACAGAAGCCTACTGCCAAGCCCCGGCCAGGCCAGGCCCTCCCTGCTCCCAGCGTTACCCCCACCCCTCACCCAGTACCTCCCTTCCCCTCCCCCCCTCACCCCCAGCTCACAGCCCCGCTCTGGGGCCGAATAGGAGGCGCTGCCTGCCTGCCTGCCTGCCTGTCGGGCCGGGCCTGGCACACTGCCACAGGGCTTTTGCTTGTTCAGGAGTTTTGATTAAATCCTTTATTGTGCTCCACTCACGCAAAGAGCTAAGGCGAAACACCGAGCAGGACGGAGCGGAGGGGAGGAGAGAAAGCGAGAGGGGAGAGAAGAAAAGGGGAAAAAAAGAGAGGGGAGGGGAGCGAGGGAGGGAGGGAAATGGGATCTCTCTTTTTTTTCCCTCTTGCTTTCTCCTTTTCTCTTTCTCTCGCAGTGAAAAGATGTTTGATTTGGTCTATGGGGAGTTGTAAAGTAGATAAAGTTTTTGCTCGCCATCAGCAGTCTGTTTTTTTTTTTCCTTTTTTATTTTCACTCCTCTGTATAAAGCCTCTTTTCATTCTTTTGTACATTTACTAAATTGTTCTGGTTTTCTTATCATATATCTCATCAGCTAGACTTCCAGACTACAAACTATCACAGCACGATGCATCACAAGCTTCAAGTTTTCTCTGTTTTAGTTAGCGTTAGGAGCTTTTATTTTTTTATTTGAGGACTTTTCGAACTGCTGCTCTGCCTTTTTTGCAAAACAGGTGTGCCTCTTGCGAAACAGACCCTCAAATTCTCCATATTTTATTGTGTTCCTCGCCGATTTTATATATTCTCACCACATTACATACGCTCTACATCTCCAACTGCTCCTAGTTAACTGTGCCCTTGTCAGTGCTGCAGCACCCCTGTGGCCTTTCAGAGGCTTTGTGCCAGAAGTGTAACAGTGATTTGTGTTGTTGTTTCAGCTGTTTCTGTGCCGGACCTGAGCGAGCAGTTCACACCGCCAGAGACGGCTCCCCCAGCCCTCGTCAGCCTGATCCAAGCCATAGAGAAGAGAGGTATATCCATGTCAGCCGGCCAACGTACTCGTCTGTCTCGCCTCCCCATCTTTCCGTCTACGTGCGACTGTCTCCCTCCCTCCCGCCATCTGCCTCTTGCTCTCATGCCAGCGTTTGCACAAGTGTAGACATATAGACATGTGGATCCAGCCAGGCAGATGTAGAAGTGCACGCACAAGCTCGTGCACACTCGCAGCAGCTCCTCGAGTCGGTTAGCGACTCGCCGTAGATTTCCTACATTTAAGTTTAATGTAGTTTAAAGTCAGAGCAGTTCTCGCTGGCCCCACTGAGAGTCCTGCACAGTGGGTTTGAGTCACATTATGTTATTAACAAATAGCTCTCAGTGGGACTCCATTCACAGTTTTTTCTGTCTTCCTTTTTTTATTTTTTCTCTGTCTGTTTGTTTCACTCACTCACACACATGCACACATTTGTGGGGTTGCAACTACTAATTATTTTCATCAGTGATTAATCTGCAGATTATATTCTCTGTTAATGGGTTAGCCATTCAATGTAAATAAAATTGTCAGAGCTATAATATCTTCAAACTGCTTGTTTTGTCTGACCAGTGGGTGAAATTCATGGGACATGGATCATTCAACACGTCGTACCTGCTACACAGTCTCTGTCTTTGTAGCGTGTCATTCTGCCAGCTTCACTGTGTGCATATTGAATTTTGCCAAGTGATAGCGTAGTCGTTTATGGAGGGTTTGGAAGCGTACATGCTATATTAAGTGGCACTGAATTAATTAACTGGATTGTTTAAACTACAGGATGCATTGATTTGATTGATTTTATTTTAATGTGAAATGTAAAGACAAGGTTGTTCTGCTGCGTCGCATGCCCTGTGGTACAATTAGGTATTCATTTTAAACATTTTTAAACAGATTTTAACAGATTCTTTACACAGTTTTATGTAGTTTCTACTTGTTGGAGGGCCTTGAAGTTGCAGTGGTCAGTGTAGCAACTTGCAGCTTCAGCTGATTGTAATAGACGTGCTCTGCTATTGATAAGTTGCTGCAGACGTGTCGTGCTGTGTCTGTGCCCCATGTATTTCGGCCACAACAGCCCAAAACTAGCAGCAAATCATCACAATGGAATTTGGAATTTGGGCAATTTTTGTTGAAAATGACTGAAACAGTGAATCAATTATCAAAATAGTTGTTCGGAAATTTTCTGTGAATTGACCAATCGATTAATTGACTCATTGTTTCAGCTCTACACCTTTGCATACCTAGGCATATGCAGAGACAGTCACATTTAATGTACAATGTAGTACACTTAACCTGAGTCCCAATTTTATGGAGTTTATCTTTATAGTATACCTGTTAGGTCCAATAAGGAGGTTTCGTTTTCAGTTTAGTTTGTTTGTCTGTTTGCAAGCAGAATTAAGGAAAAAAACTACTGTCCCAGTTTTCATGGTACTTGGAGAAAAGGTGTAGCATGGACCAACGAAGAACCCATTACATTTACACAAATTATTTGTGAGATAGGACATTTTGCCTTGGTAGTGCCTCAAATCTTACAGGGGCCGTTCAGATCTTTTGAAGTGGTGTTGTATGTGATACTTATCCACAGTCAGTTTATTACCCACAGTAGATATCAGTCGGCACGCTCCAGTTTGGAGAAGCAGCCTTTAGTCCAACACGGATGCTAAGTGATGTACTGCTGTGAAAGGGGTCAGCAGCAAAGCATATTTTAGCCACAGTTAAAGAATACATATTTTCATCACTTTACTTTGCCGTAAGACATCGATTTCTGACCTAGAACTGAAGCTGGTATATCGCTTTCTCCGAAGCCAAACTCCATGGAAAGAAACAGTGATGTAGCATAGATTTTAAATGTGACTCCTCTGGCTCTGCATCTGAGAAAGGTTCGCCTAAATTCTTCTCGTGCTCGTCACTGGGAAAGATTTCAATATTGATATCTACTAGCGGGGCGACAGGAGGTCTGTCTCTGAGTGTAAATAATATGATGTAGCACTAATACTGAATTACTTCCCAGTGTTGGACGCACACACGCTGTGACTGCATAGTGTGGTTTTCACAACTACCTGAGAGACTGGCGAGTCTCAAGGACTTGCCTCCTAGATGCAAGCTGTCTAGACCTAGTGTTCCTAAATGTTTTTTTGTTAGCCTGGGACCCGAAAGACAAATGTGGTCATTCAGAGTTAAAATGTTTTCCTCTGGGATATTTTCACTCGATGTTGAAATCTGCTATCTGCTTAAAATAATTTCATGATCTCGGGTTCCAGTTGAGAGTTTATATTTTCTGTGCTGTGTCAGAGTCGCTAAATGAATCACACATTTTCCGAGAAGAAAAGAACAAACATGTGTTGGCTCCGCTCTTGTAAATATTGCTCGTGCAAGAACATTTGAGGGACCAACTCCCCACAGTTGATTGATCACCTTCTCTGTGTTGTTGGATGTGAGACTGGAATGAAAACAACAAGCAGCTGAAAATTTGTGCTGAGTGTTCTTAAAAAGAAATATCTGGCCATGCGTGATGTCATGTACGAGTTATTGCTTATAAACTAACACTGTCCAGCCGATAATAAAACGTCTGCGCACATACCGTGGCTTACATGTCTTTAACATCGCAGCAGATCATCCAGTCCGAGTCAGGCAGCCGTAGCGTCATCTCCTACGTTAGAGTGAGCTTCTGGCTGCAGCGTCGGGCTCGCATGTGCATTTCATTTTATAAATATTTGTACTATTGAGTACTGTTTATATTCCCTGTCTCTTTTCTACTCTGCTCCACTTAACTGTGTTCTGTTTTATGTACTTGTTGTGTGAGCCTTCACTCAGCTGCTCTTTTTGTCTCTCTCAGGTCTGGACTGCAAGATATTGTACAGGTCAACTGTTTCCTCAGGTTCAGACAGCCCAGTGTACAGCCTGAGCTCTGGTGAGTTTGGCTTTGTCAGAGATATACACTTTTTAATCTTTGTTTTGTTGGGGTTTGTGAAATAATCTGTATGTGTGTTCACTTTTGTGTGTGTGTGTGTGTGTGTGTTTTTTATTATTATTGTTATTGGTGCAAAATTAACACAGTCGTGACTCTACATAATAAAACAAAAAAAGTGTATATGCACAAGGACCGAAAAAGAAAATACAGAGCTTGACTAGGTATGAATGTAAAAACATAGCAAACTATAAAAGGAAAATTCGAGAGAAAGAAATAATAGGAATTATAATAATACATATACATATTGAAAAATAAGTAATGAATACGTGATGAGATGAAAAATTGAATAGAAATAAAGAAATTAATATTCAGCTGGTATGAGTATGAGGCTCGGGATATTTTACTTCAGTCAAAGTTGCCCTCTGCTGTTGGCCCTGTACAGTACATCTCACCTGCCTCAGATAAACTTAGAGACAATTCAGCCCACTGCATAACAGCACAGATATATATTCAAGTTTCTTTTTAGCTGATCGAGTTTGGCAGATTTTTTTTCTTGCCATAAATTGTCCCTAAATGTCTTTGTATGTGTTTTTGTGGCTCCAGAGAGTGAGATGTGTCAGAAAGATGTGGGGTACCTGTCCGAGTGTGTCCTGAACTACCTGAGAGACCTCCCGTCACCCCTCGTCCCCACCTGTGTGTACGCTCACCTTCAGACCGCTGTCACACTGCAGCAGCAGCTCCTGCAGCAGTCAGCAGGTAGGTGTCCTCTCATGCTTCAAGCTGACAATACTATTGACTCATTTTTCTAATTAGTAAAGGTGTCATCTTTTATGTACCTCTGTTTGGTAATGCTTGTTAACGGACCATTAGCAGGGGTTTCAGCTGATACTGCACGCTACTGTCGACCATTTTCCTAAGCATGTCAGGGTATTGCAGCTGAGGACTGGAGCTGTTCTGAAAACAGTTGGCCAAATAGTCAGCTGCCATAAAATATCGAACTGATGATGTTTGTCGTTGGAAAACCAAACTTAGAAGACAAACCGTAAACAAACATGGAGTTAGATGTTGGAGTGCCTCACAAGAACATGTACACGCCAGTGAGGAGCTGCTTTAAAACCTCTGCTCCCAGCTACATTACCATACGACCATAATGTAACTTTTGCAGCGAGGCAAAACAGACTTGGTGTTAAACATGAGCTGAAACCAGTCGCACCTGGAAAATATGCATTTATATATCTAAAAACTGATGGTATGCTCTAGAAAATGGTCTGCAGTAATGTGAAGCACACACAATTTGCAGTTAATGGTCTTAACAATAGCTTGAGCCCCCAAAAATAAGCTACAGACTGCTTTTTGTGTTGTTTTAGTAAATATTAAAAACACCTGTCATCGCTTCTGTACCTGTAATTTAAACAAAAGAATTGCACAGGGCCCAATCTGAGCCTTATGTGCAGCTGATCGAGGTCAGTTGCGTGTCAGTGTTGAGAGAATAGAGTGTCGGGAGAGGATGAGCTCACTGAGGCATGTTAGAAATCCTTCAGCTGATTCTCCTCTGCACAAAGGACTCCATGATTTAATTTCAGATAGACACTCGACCTATTTACAGAAACATGCACTGACCCCACTGACCGTGCGTTATGACTACTTATGAGACAGACTTGATCGAGATAGAAGTAAGGGTCAGAAAGTTTCAGATACAAACTGAACAGAATGTACATCTGATTTAGCGTCATAATCTTTGTCAAATATCTTAACTCAGATTCTCCTCATTTGGAAATTGGTTATTTCTCACCTTGTCCAGATGGTGCAGTCGCTGGAAGCCATGACAGAGAGGTAAGCCTGGTCCTCGAGAGCTCCACCTCCGTCCCTCTCCATCACCGTCTCACCCTGCAGTACCTCCTCACACACCTGGCCAAGGTCACCCAGGCGCAGGCCAGCAATGGCCTGGATACACACACGCTGGGGAAGATCTTTGGACCGCTGCTGATACGGACAGGCCCCTCCACCCCATGGTGAGTTGAATGAGAGTTTGAATTTATTAAATGTGTTAAATTGGGAGTCTCAGTTTTGTGTTTTTAAAAAGTCCATTGATCGATTGACTTGCAGGTTGTCAGTGGATGAAGACTTCCCTGCCCTTGTCGTGGAGAAGCTGCTGATAGAGAGAACTGCGGAGCAAGACCTGACTCCTCCAGGTGAGTTATTTTCATTAAGACTGTGTGGAACTGTTTTCCTGTTTTAGTACAGCACACAGACATTTTTATTTGTATGCGAGGGTTGCTACGGTGAGGAAATCTTGTCACCGGTTAATAAACTCAAGACACAATACAGGTGTTTCTTATTACCCTGGACATTTTATGAGAAAAGATATCCATCAGTGACGCTCAGTGTCTTGACAGCTCTGTATTAAGTTACTGTTAATCAAACCAAACAGCAGCTTTACATTAAAAGTATTTAACTGAGGAAACAGTTTCAATGTTTCTCTGTCATTGAGAGTAGCACTACAGCTGTTGTTAATCAAAAATTCATCTACAAAACAAGACGACAGTCATTTTTGGCATTTTTTTGACAGTGGATCAGTTTAGAATATTTCATGGAGCAGTGGAACAAGGAGCAGCAGCCACAGTGAGCTGTTAATTGACAAGGTGATAGGCTGCACACCTCCAACTTCTAAGTGTAATAACTAACTCCTTTTAAAGTTAAAGTTATCAGGTTCCTTATTGGGGAGTTATCTGTGTATGCCCGACATGTGTTACACCGGTAACACCGACTACCATAGCAAGCCTATTTTATGCAGTAAAATGGTGGTTATGTCAGCTTTAATACAATTTCTGTCTTTCGTAAAGTTTCTCACAGACACCCTTTTTCCTGCAGGTACATTTCTAGCAGTTTCCAGGGACTTAGAATATTAAGTGACTGTTCCATTTTTTGTTAAATGATTTTAATGGTGATCATCATGTGTTTATGTGTGTGTCCAGTTCTTCCAGCAAAGCCTGTCAAGACAAAACTGGCTCCGTCAGCCATGACAGACACCTGCAGCCTGCTGAACGATGCTGAGTGGTACTGGGGAGAAATCTCCAGGTAAATGATGTAATTTTGTTACTGTTACTGTTGAATTTGATTGGAGTTAATGTTTTTTTATTCATTAAAAGGAGACCTTATATGCTTGTCCTTATTCTCTGTCGTATATATATATATATATATATATATATGTATATATAATCTTAAAATGCCTGATGTTTGTATTAAACATGGGCAAAGTTTCAAATAATGAGGTAAACATATGCAAAAATAATCCCCTGAGCCCAAACTTTGTGTTTCTGACCGTTCTGAACACTCTGTTTTGAATAATTTTTCTGCCTTCGAAACAAGCTTACATCAGCTTGTGGGAGATTTCTTGATATGGTTATCTGCTCCGGGCATGCTACTGCAAGTTTTACAAAATGTAGCCAACACTGCTACATGTAGCTACATGCTAACATCAGGGAAACACGCAAACTTGGTTGCTGATGTTTTTAAGTTCTCCCTGATTTTGGATCAGATTCCTGCTGGTACATGTCCAGTTGTGTTGAAAATTTTTTATCAGAGGTTATTCACGGGGGAATTGCAGCTATGCAGGGGAATTGATTATAATATAATGGATTTTTCTCTTTTTCCCTGATGGTCTGAATAAGTTGTTTAACTTGTCGCTAGTTGCTTTTTAGAAATAAAGTGTCTAAGAGGGTCTGACGATTTGTCACATCTAGCAAGAATGTTGGCAACACTGGCACAATTGCCGAGATATGGAGGACTTGGTGATGCTGCCCAATAAGAGCAGACCAGGCTTTGTTAGAAGAGACAGGTGCTTAAGGAATCGTCTCAGATAGAGGGTGAATACAAGTGTTCCAGCACAGACAGTAT
The DNA here is from genome assembly GCA_026686955.1 of Epinephelus cyanopodus. NCBI lineage: Eukaryota > Metazoa > Chordata > Actinopteri > Perciformes > Serranidae > Epinephelus > Epinephelus cyanopodus. The sequence continues at coordinate 14,375,489 of CM048926.1, read as the reverse complement.
GAGGAGAATTATGTGTTTTTGACCATTAAAGTATGTAAATATGTTCCAGTAGAAACTTATACTAGTATTAACCTAACAATGAGCATAATAGGTCCCCTTTACAGTATCAGATAAAATCACGCCATTGATATCAGACACCATGTTTACTGGATACCAGTCTGATACACATGACGCAGCTTCAAGAAATCAGTGTTCCATATTTAATCTATTTATAATTGTGGAGGTTATGATATTGTTGTTAGTGTTCATGAAATTAATACTTTACTTTAATGTCATGGTATTTGCAGAGAGGAGGTGAATGAAAAGCTGCGAGACACTCCAGACGGCACCTTCCTGGTCCGAGATGCCTCTAGTAAACTGGAAGGCGAATACACTCTCACCCTCAGGTAAAGCAACACTACTGTCTCCCTACACCAGTTTGAAACACAATTGAATCAGCAGATAATATAGGAATAAAAAACAGACCTGCTGTTATGATTCAGTCTACATTTATATGTCACTTCCTTTATCTTCATTTGTCTTCTGTCTCCCCCTGCAGGAAAGGAGGAAACAACAAGCTGATAAAGATTTACCATAGAGACGGGAGGTACGGCTTCTCTGAGCCTCTTACCTTCCTGTCTGTGGTGGAGCTCATCAATCACTACCGCCATGAGTCCCTGGCCCAATACAACGCCAAACTGGACACCAAGCTTCTGTACCTGTCTCCAAATACCAACAGGTCGGTGACTTTGTGTCATCAAATTCAACTACAGGCAAACTCTCTCTGCAAGCCTCCTGATTCTTTTTATGAATAATAATCAGGGCCTGCTTGACATGTGTTTCATTGTTTCGTTCATCAAAGTGGTTTCTTTGCTCTCATCTCCATTTTGCACGGCTCAGCTGGTGAAGGAGAACAGCATAGAGGAGGTGGGAGAGCAGCTGAAGGTCTACCACGAGCAGTACCAGGAGAAGAGCCGCGAGTACGACTCTCTGTACGAAGAATATACACGCACCTCACAGGTATAAGTCCAACACACACATACACACAACTGGGGGTGGGCTACACAGTTTAATAAATCATAATATTCTTCATATACTGCACAAAGATGCAATCATTTAGACATCTTGAAAACATACAGTATATCCAAAAGATAAGCACAAATAATAACTAATTGATAACAAAGTGCAAACCAAAATAGAACTGTAAAAAATTATACCATAACATAACTTTTTAACATAAGCAGGGAGATACAGTGAGTCATCAAATGGACACATGTCACAGTCTGTGTCCCTGTTTCCCACAGGAGCTGCAGATGAAGCGCACAGCCATCGAGGCCTTCAATGAGACCATCAAGATCTTCGAGGAGCAGTGCGAGACGCAGGAGCGCTATAGCAGAGAGTCTCTGGAGCGGTTCCAACGCGAAGGCAACGAAAAAGAGATTCAAAAGTAAATTCATGTTTATGTGCACAAGATTCTTGATTAATCCTGATGTAATTCAGCTTCACAAGCAAGACAAATTCAAAACACATGCAACAGACGAATACCATTTTTACTGAATAGCATTTTGACATATTTTTTTGTTCAACATTTAAAGAACACATTTATACATCATTTTGTCCCTCGAATCAGGATCCAGAGCAACTCGGAGCGTTTGAAGTCTCGTGTGAAGGAGATCCACGACAGCAAGCGTAAGCTGGAGCAGGACTTGAGACAGCAGGTCTCCGATAACAGGGAGATTGACAAGAAGATGAACAGCCTCAAGCCGGATCTCATGCAGCTCCGCAAAATCAGAGACCAGTACCTAATGTAAGAATAAATTACTCCAAGTCTGAAGTACCAAAACATTTCTCCGTGCTTGGGAATATTTACAATATCTACATTCACACACGTACACTTTGTATCTTAATGTCTTGTGTATAAGTGTCTGTGGTGTTTTGGCTTTACAGATGGTTGACACAGAAGGGGACGAGGCAGAAGAAGATCAATGAATGGCTGGGCATAAAGAATGATGCTGATGAGTAAGTGTTTGAGATCAAGCAACAGCTCAGCAGCGTGTGCTGTGATAAGTGGGTGCTGCAGTGTCCCAACCTGTAATTTAGGGAGTGGTTGGAGCTCAGTGTTGCAGCTATGATATGTGAGATGTGCTCTGTTTCTGTGTGTCCAGCTCCTACTCACTGGAGGAGGATGAGGGTTCACCCCACCATGATGAGTGTACCTGGTACGTGGGCGACATCAAACGCACCCAGGCTGAGGAAATGCTGAGAGGCAAATGTGACGGGACCTTCCTCATCCGTGACAGCCAATCGCAGAAGGGCTCCTACGCCTGTTCTGTAGTGTAAGTTCTGTTGTTTTGTATTTCAGTACTATGATGTATTTCTTCATCCACTGTGCTTTGCCTTCTACAACAAACCAAATGGTCTTCAAATAATGTATATATTGGCAACATTTTATGTTTAGGTCAGCAGTAAAAATGATCTCTGCCCTTCTTTCCAGTGTGGAGGGCGACACCAAGCACTGCGTCATCTACAAGACAGCCACAGGTTACGGATTCGCAGAGCCCTACAATCTGTACTCGTCCCTCAAAGACCTGGTGCTCCACTACAAAAACGTCTCCTTGGTCCAACACAACGACCAGCTGAATGTAAATCTTGCCTACCCAGTCCTGGCCCGCTCTCAGAACCAGAACCAGCACCCCAGATGAATTATCCACCAGCAGTGTAGGACGCCAAACAGGGTGGGGAAGCAACATTTTCACTCATATGCATTGGGAAAAAAATAACCCTCGGAACAATGCTTGTTCTTTTAAGTGGCGAAGAGAAAGAGACTCAACAGCCATGACTTAAAATTCATATTTTCTGACTGGAGGCTGGTGCTAATTTCCAGCACCGCCCCCAGTCCGGCAAAGAGCACTCCTTGCTAACAGCATGGCTTCGAAATAAGCACACTACTACCAGTATGGACACACTGTACAGTTAGCCTGGCTGACGCAGTGAGTTTTAACTTGAGGAGAGTGTCGCATTAGCCAGTCTCGACTGTACAGTGTCAGTAATGAAAAAAAAAAAGAAAATACCTTTGATACAGAGATAAAAATCCAGACTAGATGTGTTCAAAGAAGACAAAATAAGCACACACAATGATTTCAAGATCGTGGAGAAGAGGAGAGAAACCAGACGGTGGGATGATGGGAAAATTTACAGGAGGCACTTTTGTTTTTTTTTGCCTTGAACACATGATAACTGTCCATAGACAAAGGCCCGATCTGTCATCCCCAGACTGCCTGCAAACTCTCCGTAGACAAAAGCCTGAGCTGTCATCCACTGAAAGGACTGGCTTGGCTGAACCAGGCTGCTCGCTTCACACCTACAGGCGGCTGAAAATCCGTGGACCAGGGGGTGTAGTCACTGGAGCCGAGGGGGGTGTGGGAGGGCATGGGGGGAGAAATCTGGGGGTGGGGTTTTTACAGGGTTTAAAAAAAAAAAAAAGATTGATTCAGTTTAAAGCTTGCTTAAGTGCCATAGTAATAGCTTTGAATGACCACAAGCCTGTGTCACTAGAACGAGGGGGCACGTCGAGGTTGAAAGAAGGAGGGAGGGAATGGATGGCTGTCGACATAGACGAAGCTACAGCTTTAAAAAAAAAAAATACACACATATAGGTATATTTTTTATGAAATGATCTTTATTTCCAACTGCTTTGGCTTGTTGCTCTCTCTCAGTGGGCCTCCTTTTTGAAATGACGAGGTACAACATACAGTGAATGCTGTATTGCAGGATAGAAATGCATGGTACATATTTGGTATATTGTGAGTATAGAATTTTAATCACAATACACTAGATGGTGATGATTAATGCAGTTCCACATGATTCAGGTTTCCTTCAAAATGGAAATTGTGGAAAGACTCCAGCATCAAACGTCTCTTTGTTTCAAACTTCTTCCTTCTTTTTTCATCCTCTTTGATACTGTAGCACCTGTAGCCATTGACTTAAGGCATAACTGTTAGTGCTCCTCTTATGTGTCTTGTTTCTATATGCTAAAGACACTCGCAGAGCATCAATCTATGTGATTATTGTATCTTCGGTACTGTATTTGCCTTGTCTATAGTTAGATTAGACTGTTTTAGCGGTACAATGTCCTTGCAGATGTTTATTGTTGTTTTTTTGATGCAGATTTTACTCACGGTACTTCCTTGCCCCGCCCCCTCGCGCTTGACTGTTCATTTCATCACAAGCTTGACTCACAGAGCTGTAGAACATTTGATGTACAAAAAAAAAGAAAAAGAAAGCAGTAATATAACTCATGTACAGTATATTTCAGACACACATGCAGTCGGTGTATGTGACTTTTACACAGTTTCATCGCTGTGTTTCTTTATGTTTTCAGAATATTTGCTATGCTCATAGATTCTGTTTAAGGATGCACAGTATCCAGCTAATGTGAGCCAAATGAAGGATGTCTTTTCATGTAGCAAGAAAGAAAAAAGAACCAGTCCTTTTTGCCATTTGGCGTGGCCTCTGTGGTCTGAGAGATTATCTAGTACAGTGTGCATGGAGTCCTTCATTTGGGTTGTTGTTTTTCCTTTTCCACTTGGCACCAGTGGTTGATAATTGTACTTATCGTAGTGCAAATACGGTATGATGTGTGGTAGTACTATGCACAACATATATGTGGGTAATACTAAGTTCTCAGATCAGTTCCCTCCCTCCGTTCTGTGCCGTGGCAGTGGATTTCCCCCCTTTCCCTCATGTTCATTTGGCTTGAGGTTAAAGATTGTACGATCATTGTTCTATGTCACTTTCAAAGCACAGTTAATTCATGTAGAAGCAGGGTTATACAGTTATTGTCGTGTGGTCGATGAAAATGAAAAGAGGCGTCACGCAATGCCGCTTTTAAGATTTGATTTACGTGGTTGATTTCTCGAGAATGAATGAATAATCTCTCACATTTCTGACATGTTGTAGACTCAGATTGCCAAAAAGAGAAAAAGTATTTTTGTAGAAAGGTATAGAAGAGGCAGATAGAACGTTTTAGGGGGGGGGGGGGAGTGCACTGTCAATAAGGGTTGCACATTTGGCATTTTGGATTCACTATTAGGGATGCACCGATTGTGAATTTCCGGACTGAAACTGATGTTTAAAACAACAATTTGGCTGATAGAAGATTTTATTTGCCAAAGAATAATCATCATTAAAAAAAATCTGAACTCTTTTAAAGTCATTCAGTCTTTCATAACACTACCTTTGAATGAGCACAAATTCAATCATACAGTTTTATGAAACAACCTTTGAAATAACCTTTTCTCACATGGAAAAACATCCTTAAAAATGCTTCAAAAGCCTTTTTACTGTATCTAATACATCTTAATTTATTCTCATTTATGTCTTTTATATTGCTGTTAAAACATAAACAAATTTCTTCTTCAGGCTACAGTTTGTATTCAAGTTTTTACATTTGAAAACATCATGTTAACACTTTAAATTACCTTAACCCAGTACTAATTTATACAGAATAGAGCTTGAACACATCATAATGTAGCTCCATTAGCAGTTAGTTCTGGCTACCAGCTGCTAACGGCGTTAACTAGCTCTCCTCCTGCCGATCTCAACACGTATTTGTTGTTCACAGTGTAGCATTATCAGGAAGATAATAGTGTGCATCCCCTGACACAGCGATAGTACGTTTTCTATTGTCCCTGGGACGCAGGGACGCCATTACCCTGCATAAAACTGATGTGACACAGCAGGAAAACCATCAACCACTGCCGTCAGTGAAAGCCATCTTATTTGCAGTCAACAGGGCAAATATCTGCCCATTACTGAAGTTCGTCAGATAAATTGGTGCATCCCTATTTATGTTTATTTTCTTTTAGGAGGTAGAGAAATCAAAGTGAGATATTCACCCACTCTTCTGGTCATCAAAGTCAATTATGTACGTTTCATGTGAAGACCTAAGCTTCCAACAAACACAATACTTCTCAGCATGGTACCATTTCTGTTTCTGAAATGTTGATTCACAAACTTCAGGTAGCAACATTTTTCCAAACAGACCAATCACACTTTCAAACGAAACCTAACTCAACCTGAAAAGTTTGAAAAACCAAGACGTCATTTTGATTTCTGTCAGGACGAATCAATTGTACTGTACTTTGCACAGTTCTTGGCAAGTCGTTAAAAACCCCAAGAATTAAAGTAGAGGCGACGGCGGTGCTTCTGATTAGAGGGCTATAAACACGTGTGAGCGAGAAAGATTAGAAGTGCCTTTAGTCATTGTGATGAGCTCGTCTTCTCCTCGTTCTCATTGGAGCGTCGCTCTACAAGATGGTGCCACCACCACCATATGCTGTGCCCCGTGGTTCACACATTTGCCATTTATCAAAGACTAAAGGGTATCTGGCAAATCAGCATAGTTGTCGTGTGCGATTGTGTGTGTGTGTCTCTGTGTGTTAGAGCAAATCTGAGCATGTTATAGATTTTAGTTGTGCCTCTTCGTTGTTACATCTATAGTTGTTACATATTCCTTCTTTCTATGGTGGGGGCTGTACAGTAGCTTGGTGCTCTCTCTCACTGTGCACCAAAGCTAGATTTCTTTGGTGTGTTTTTTTTTTAAATTTGTCTGGTATATTTTTGAATAAATCTCAGATAAGATAGAAATGTGAACCGTACACATCCGTGGCCCAGCCCAGTTGTTTGAAGCTCATTTGATAAGCTCTCAAGTTAATGCATGCAGCATTTCTCAGTGTTTTATATTAAGAGTCAGTTCCTCTGCGAACAGGCAATCTGGTTGAGTCATCCGCCACTGCTGACGCATCCATTATCCAGTTTGTTGGACCAACACTTTTGTGACTGCACTTTTTTTTCTGTTCCACACACTCAAATCCAGTGTGTCTAACGCCCAACAACCATAAACTCACAGACAGTGGTGAAGCTCAGTTGTCAATAGTGTTTTTAGTTGATAGTTCTAAGGTCTTTCCACACAGTATATCGGGAGTGATCGACAGTTTTCTTTATGATATCGGAGTATACAGTGTACAGTATATGATTTTGTTGTTTTTTGCGGTCAACAACTGTCATGTAATTCTGATGCTTTTTGACTGATTGCAATGTTTTCATTATAGAGTTAGTTTTACTATATGGACTGTATAAACTCTGTAATACTTTTCAAACCAACTTTAAGGAGAGCTGCTGGCTCATTATGCAATTTGTGTCCACACAGCAAAACTGTCCAACTTAACAAGATGAAAAACAGTGATTTTTCCTCAAGGGTCAGTTCACCCAAACTACAGAGGACATTTTTTCACTTGTTCCTAGTGATATCTAAACATGCAGATAGTTCAGATATGAGTCTTTTTACTTTTCCTTTGAACTATTTTCTCTTGAAGAAATAGTCACTCAGAAAGAAAGTGAAACTAAATGCATGGCTAGATACTGGTACAGTCAGTGAAAACTTTGTCTGAGGTTTCTTTGGGGGGATTTTGGTAAACCAACCTTATACAAACATGTCTGCGAATGTAATGCCAGTGGGTTGCAGTTTATCCCACAACATTTCAGCTTGTTTCAAGGAAGTTTATGAACTATCCGGTTCTGCTTCCACTTAAAGGGATAGTTCTGCTTTTTGTGGTGGGGTTGTATGAGGTACTTGCCCATAGTAAGTGTATTATCTGCAGTAGATGGCGGTCAACACGTCTCCAGTTTGAAGAAGCAGGCAGGGGTATTCACATGAATGCCACTGTGGACGGGGGCACCACCTAAAAAAAATCAGTTTAAGTGTACGCTACATTTAGAATGTTTTTACCCCTTTACATTGCTGTCAGACAGCCCTTTCCAACAGGAAACTGAAGCTGTTAGCTGTGTGCTCTTTGTAGCCACCAGACACCTTTGACAAAAACAGTAATTTTACCTTGCAGAACACAGGAGTTGCTGGTCTACCGCTGCCCCGATAAGTCAGTTTGTCTACGTTGTAGTGTGACTTTGGCGTTTAAAGGGGTTAGTTTAGATTAATCGAAGTCACACAATAACACAAACTAACTCACCAAACGAGGCAGCTGTAGACCAGCAGCTCCTGTGTTCTGTGAGGTAAAATTAGTCAAATGAGTCTGGTGTCTACAAAGAGAGCACTGATGAATATCATAATTTCAGTTCCCTGTCGGAAATAGCTGCCTGACGCGAAGGTAAAGCAGTGTAAATATTCAAAATATAGCATACACCAGGGGTTTAAACATTTTTAGGTGCCCAAGGACCCCTTAGCTGAAGAAAAGAAGAAGCAGGGACCCCTTACTATATATATTTTGCAAAATTGAGTTGCATATTAAACTGGGCCTAGAAAAATGTGTAGTCCGGGCTTAGATGCCATATATAAACATTCCCTTTTATGGTACATGCAATACTAAGCTATTAAATTAGTAATTACCGGCAGATTTATATATGTATACATCATATTTGTTTCTGAAGTGGATGGTATCTCATCAAAAAGTCTCTTCAAAAAGTTAAAAAAGTTACAGAATAATCCATTGCGGGTCACAAGAATGTCCATACACTGGCGAGTATGTTTCAGTAGTACAAAACTGTTAGCTAAGTTAGCCACATAGTGATTTAGTGTTTGCTAGTCAACATTATTGCACAAGGATTCATAGGTAACAGTTGGACAATCATCAATGTTTTTAATTAAATTTTTTTTTCTTTAGGAGTAGCCCAATTTATCGTTGCTAGTAATATGTTGGTTTCATTTTAATGTGTATTTCAGACATTTTCATTTTTGGAAAAACAAAAACAGACAAACAAGACTTTGGCGGCCCCCCCGGATAACTCTGAGGACCCCTAGGAGTCACCTGTTGAAAACAAAGGGCATCACTTAAATTGATTTTTGTTTTAGTTGGCTAAAATACATTACGTAGCTTTGCTGTCTGTACTACTGCCTGCTTCTACAAACTGGGGCCATGCTGACTGACATCTATTGTAGGTAATAGACTGACTATGGATGACTACCTCATACAACCCCACTTCAGAAAATCCAAACTACCCCTTTAAGCAATTTGCTCAGTGTCTTTAGTTGCTTAAAGAGAAATAGAAATAGAAATATAGAGCTGAATAGCTTCCTTCATCGCTTGTTAAGATGAACATTTTTGCAGTGCAGGTAAACACGTTCATCTGCCATATATGCCATGTTAATCACAGATGTTTAATAGCTAGAAGCAATGCAACTTTAGTAGCAATGAAACCTGTTCAGGCAGTGAGACGGGCAGAAGATGAAGACTTTATTGCGCTTTGACTTCGAGTGGAGACGCTAAGCCCACTTTTTTTGGTCGACGTTACTCTGAAACTCAAAGCTTTCATCCTGCTCATAGTAGATATGCATTTGTGTCGGAGCTTCTTGAAAAACATTTTTCTATACGACAAATGATCATTCAAGGAATTAAATATTTTTTCATCGGCTTTGGTACACTGTAAATGATATTTCTTGAAATGGCCTCACACACAAAGCACATCTTTCACTGACTACAAAGAAACATATATTTGGTGTCTATTAAGGTTTGACGAATGAGAGACATACTAGAGAATAAATATTTTGAGATATATACTTAGATATCTATATTTTTGGATGATGTAATTCTGATTTGGATTGTGCTTGAAACAAATCAGAAAAGAGGCTTTGATGTGAACGTGATCTTTAGACTTGCTCCGCGGCTGCTTTGTACTCGGGCAGTTATTGAAACGCAAGCATTTTTACTAATCAGCTGCAGTGAGCTTCATCGTGATCAGCAACAAACTGTGTGGTCGCAGTTGATCAGCATACATGTAATCTATTAAGCATGATTATCAGGTGCGTTCAGAGGAAGAAGCAAGCTCATGTACATGTGTTAATATTTACAGAGCTGAGTCTATATGTTAAAAGCAGTCTTGGCTG